>BSDF01000006.1:40131006-40743922 GCA_027925045.1 Hypotaenidia okinawae | reverse complement strand
TAAAATCTTCAGGAAATGCTCCCTTGATTTTTGAGGAAAGATTTAGTGCTTTTAGCAGACACTTGCATTAGATTTCTACTTCCTGCTTCTGACTGGTTTTAATAGGTATAAGAACCCTAATCCATCCTGGTGGGTTGTGACCTGATTTAATAAGTGACCTGTCTAGTAACAGGTAACACTTCTTTATTGGGTAACAGAGGTTTCACAGTCCAAGGCTATAAATGAACAAAACAATTGAAAATTTAATGCCTTCTGCTCAAAATTCAAGTAGTACTCTTCTAGTCTTGCCTTCTGCCATGGAGCCACAGACAAGTCTAAAGAAAAAACATCCCCTCCCCCCACCCCCAGCACCCAAACAAAAACCTAGGCAGCATATGTAATTCATGCACAGAGAAAGGAAAGAAAGAAATAATGCATTTGTCCAGAAAAGACATTGCTATCAGTCAGTAACAAATGGTCACCAACTTTCAGGTTTAGCCAAAATGCTTTTGACAAGTTATTCTAGAAGGGGTACTTGTACTAAGAGTACAAACCAACAGAGAAAAGGATGCCTCACTCAGATGTTAAAGTTTCAGTTATAATTTCCAAGCAAACACAGGTGAGAAGCACACTGCTGAGAACACAGAGAATGCAGGGCTCAGCCTCGCACCACCAGAATCAATCACCTTTTAGGTGATCATTTCTCCATAGCTTCAATAAATGCTATTACAGTGAAAGTATAAAAAAGCTGGGCAAGAAAATAACCATCTCAAAATTAAGTTGTTGGCACTTGTGAAACGTTTCCCCCTGCCCCCCAGCCCCAATCTCAAATATATTTTTAGATTAATAGTCTCATTTCCATCTAACAAGGACACCAAGACAGAAAGGAAATCATTAGCAAAGGCAGTGGCAGGGAGCAGAAAGAGAAACAAATGCAAAACCAGACAACAAGGATTCCTGTCTTCTGGGCTCATGCCACCCAGTGGACTTCCCCTCAGTTCAAAAATCAGATGAGTTATCAATGATGGCTGTCTGAAATGTGGGAAAGACAAAAAGAAGGACAACTCAAATACAGCAAATGAAGGTAAAACAGGAGAGTTTTGAGACAAAGATGAGTGAAAATGAAAAAGACAAAAGAAAGTGGAAGCAGATGAAAATGCATGGTAAACAATTCAATAGAGCATTACCTTCCTAATGCCAAGAAATGCCAATGTGATTTGGAGTGACATTGTTGCAGTCAAGTAGACGTTTTTATAAAGCAAAGCGTGCAACTAATCTTACCCTCAAGGGTTTGATTCAATAAAAAGCAAACATTTCATGGAGAATTTTTGAAGTGGTATTTTATTTCAAGTGACATTAGTTCTAAAGCAGTTCCTGAAGGGTGCTTTGTCAAGGGAACACCACAGCACAAGTTGGGGGAGCAGCAGAGGAGTTTGGGGGATCAGCACTCCCCTCTGCCCACTCTTTGGCTACCTCTCATGTCCCAGCAGGGTAGATGGAGAAGGAGCTGCTGGAAGGGTCCTGCTGAGAGGTACCTGCTCAGCACTTCTCAGAAGCCAGCTCCAGGCTCTCTGGGGTTTACTTCAGGATCTGGGGAGAAGCTGCAGCCTTTCCAGTGTTATTTCCTTGGCCAATCCACCTTTCACAGCCATCTCCTCCTGCCTACGTCTCCTGCTCCTTTCTCAACTGACGCCTGACAGCATGTCCCTGCCAAGCTCCAAATGTGCTCAACTGCTTTGCCTCACTATAAGTGTACTGTGTAACTCAGTAGAGAGGGAAGGTTTTCTGCCACAGGAGACTCTTATCCACACTGGGATATGAGGAGTTAATAGCAGAATAAGTGCAGAAGACAAATGGCCAAGTTTAATTTACGTCAACAAATCCAGTGAAAAGCCTTAGACAGTCTGAAAATCCCTAAGGATCTGTTCATTTTCTTCTCCCCATCCACATTTTCCCCAGCAACACATGAGAGTGCTCCTTTTTGAAGAAAAAAACCACAACAAACCCATAAAGAACCACAGAGAAGATCCAGATCTGCTCCCCTGAGAGACAGTTTTGAATCACCGTATTTCCCATTCTCTCTGGATACAGGGAAGGGAAGAGGTAAGGTCTGAGAATAAGAGCATCATCCAAATGCAGTACAAAAGGTTATTCAAACATACACAGACTTAGGCTGAAAGAGAAAAAGTGTATGATTTGAAGGATACTGATCCTTTAAAGATCAGAATTTGTCTGGGTTTCATGCAGATCCTACTTGCAGCCACAGTAATGAAGAGATGATTCACCCACAAATCTCCAAAGATACTTCCCTCACTAGCCAACTGTAAGGAGAAATTGAGGATCTTTATAAGCAGTAAATGAAGAACAGCACAGCTGCAGGTAGGGTGCAGCTGATCAAGAGAAGCCAGACACAGTGATCATCAATGCAGTATAACGATAACATGAAGGTTGGTTTAGGCAAAAAGTAGTAAGCTATTGACACAGGCTTCCCTTTCCAAACAGAGGATGCAATGTGTGATCTACATACAGCCTTGCATCTGCCACAGGAATGTCTGCGTGGAATCTTCCTGCTGAACATGACAAGGGACACTTCTGATGAACACCTTCAACATGCCAATGAGCAGCAGAACATTTCTCTATCTCAGTAAGAGCACTGAAGCAAAGAGAGCAAACCTTACAGTGATTTTTAACTTGTTCTGACTGGGTTAGACTCTCAAAATCTCTGAGGAAAAGTCCATTCGCCCAGCCTCAGAAGTGCCACTCAAACTCACTTCAACATAGTTGACAACTGAAGGGACAAATCTTCAAAACCCACATTTGGTGTTACTTAGTGACAGGACCCTCTTAATGCTCTGGAGCCACAGAAAAACATGGCAATAAGGAAGGCTGCTGCCTCACTGCAAGATTTCCACCCAGCAGCCATGAACAAACCTCCCTGAAGCTGGAATAGATGCAATGCACGGGATGCAGCAGCATGGTGCTACCAGGAGGCTCCAGTCATATCCTGTTTCACACCACGTACAAAAGAAAAGGGAATTAAAAAAACCCACCTGATTTCATTCATTGCCTAGCTGGGAAAATAGGGGAATGCCAGCTACGTAACCTTTAGCAATGATTCACTGTACCTTCCACGAAGAAAAGTTATCTTAGTAAATGGATGCTATAGTGACTAAACTGGTTTGGAAGTAAGAGCCACCGTCACGGATCCATAATGGAATTGATCTTGACGTGAAGAATTAAAGACGTATACATTTCTTTGCCTGTTTAACCAGTACCGTGTGGGTGGCTCAGGTCCATTCATATCTCGGCAAAAGCACAGAACAGCCTCACATTTTTTCAGTACTCCACACCAGCTGGATGAGTCATATGCTATTTCACCATCGTTTTTTAGTGGTACATACTGGTCCTGCCACAGAAAGAGATGTTTCTACCTTCTCCCTTCCCTCAGCCATTCATTCCTAGACTTGCCCCCACCTCTACCCATGCACACACATTTGTTGGCACAAGTAGACTGCAGTGGAAGAACCAAGCCAATCTAACAGTCTTTAGCCTGCACGAGTCCCCCTGTTCAGGTCAGAGAACAGAGGCTTGTCCTGGCTTGAAAATGCACCCAGGACACAAAATAAGAATGAGGCCGGCAGCAGGTGAGATTACAGGGATCACCTTTTCCCACAGGTAGCCCTGACCATGATAACTTAACAGAGACTGTGAAACAACAACATTGTATGAGATTTCTTTTTCAACCTTCCAGCAAAACAAGAGAGTGAGGTTGGCTTTAAAAAACAGAATCACAGGAATTACTGTTTGAAAAAAAAGTGTGTTCTATTTTAAACCACTCAAAAAATAATTTTAAAAAAGCATGACCTCAAACTTCAGAAGTCTGGCTTGCACAGCAAATAACATTTTAAATTGCAGTAGTAATAAATCTGAAAACAGGACTTTACTGTAAGAGTATTAATACTACTTCAACTTCTGTAAATACATTTATAAACAGAAAAGTATGTTTTTCTTCCTCTACCACTGCACAAACAGCCTCAAAAGCACAACAAAAATGAGGGGAGGAATTCATTATTAGTAGTTACAAATTTATTACATTAAATGTAACATAAGCATTATAATTGAAGACAAAACAAAGAAAACATAGCTAAACAAGCACACCCTTTGATAAGAGCAGTAAGAGAAATTCAACTTAGTATTTTGAAATAATTTTAATGTCTATAACACATCTAAGGGTACGAGAAGTTTCAGATCACAGAAAGGTTAGATAAAGCACTTGAGCATTTTTCTCCTCAAGTCTAATCAGGAAATACATTGGCAACTACAAATAAAAATCACGGTATTGCTCAAATTCTTCAACAATTTAAAACGTCTGCTGAACTGAATGCCAAAAAACACAGCAAGATAACTTACAAATGAGATACATGAAAAAATCCAGAGGATTTTTAAATACAAGGCAGGCTATGTTCATGCCAACACATGGAATTTGGAAAAAAAAAGGGGGGAGGGAGAGATGGGACCCAGCCAAACCCCCTTATTAAAATCTGCTTATCACTTCTTCAAAGCAATAAAGTTTATGCTCACTCACTCATCAGAAATGGTGAGGAGACAGTGAAGTAAAATTAAAAGGTGCAAAACTACAGTATTCAACACACCCTGTTTCCAGAAGCACTCAACAGTTTAAGTGTTGCACCACAGAAGAAGCAGTGCTTACATGCTCCATATGAAATGGCAATATACTCAAGCACAAGGAAAGAGCAAATTCCAATTAAGAGTATTATATCTCACTTAAGTACTATGTAATGCTACCCTAAGTATCAAACAGGGTGTTTTTCAACAGGGTAAGAACAGCTTTTAGAGAAGTGAAAACATTCACTTTTTAACAGTTTCATAAAACCCAAAGTGATGGGAGCTTGCTTTGTTTTCAGGAATGTTTCTTGGTACCAGAAGAACAACACAGGAATGAGCACGAGAGTGTGAGAAATAAAATTCAGCTGTCAAACTGAAATCCAGCCAGTATTTTTTTAAAGGCGCCTTGTTGGAGCACTCTTAAATCTGTCTGTTGCTATGCCTGAAGGGTTAGAATATTTCCCCCCAGTTTCAAAGCTTGGAAATCCCCTTCGAACCCTTAGAAGCGGAAAGGTTTTTCTCAGTATTGTGTACGGTATCACTATGTACTCTGGATTGCGTACGATTTCTTTGTCCTCTATTATTACACTTCTAAAGCTAACAAACAATCCAAGTCACAAACTCCTGGGGCTGTACCCTTTAGAGAGAGCATCACAAACAGGAAGGGACTCACAGGAACACTTGACAACCCGGCGGAGATGTGCCCTGTGTTACCTGTTTGTAGTCCTTTGTCAAGAGCAGGCAAGTGCTGTCGTGGGACTTGTTCCTGCCTGTCCACATCAGACAGCAAAGGGTCAGTCATGAGGCAAAACTTGGACCTCAACAGTCCAAGGAGCTCACTTCTGAACCTTCCTTTCTGAGCACGCTAGCATGGGGGGAGGAACAAGCAGTTTGTGCTGCTGTCCTCAGTGGAAGAATGCCCTCAACTTTGCAAGGCTACCATCAGGAAGTACAAGAGTATAGAAAGTGACCACACCAAGCTTTCTTTTAAAACCAACCAACCAACCTTGCAAAGGCAGAAATATTTTGAATTCACAGTGCTTTCAAAATTAAAACCACTATTTTGGAACCTTTTCATCCTAAGGCAAGCCTCCTAACGGAACACCAAACCAGGAAGATTGACTGGAGTGCTTAAATGTAACAGGCATTACAGAAAGACCCAGGGGATAACAGAAAAGCAATACAGCATGAACTGAATAGAAAAGACAGCATCTCAAGTGAAGCAGGCCAGCACTAAATTACAGACAGTCCATAATATCTATGTGGAAAGATGCTAGTCAATATCAGACAGCCAGATGCACCTCCCAGTACAAACATTTGAAGTAAATCTAAGGGACTGGATCCAGCTGAAATAACACCCTCAAGAAAACAAAACGTTACTTGTCATCTAGGTTTGTCCCCTGCTGACCATGGGGCAACGCTCACTTGTTTCCTGGCACACTTGCAGGGGCCAAAGGGGATCGGAACACACAGCTGGCAGGGTGGTATGCCAATTTCAAGGGAAACAGCAACTCTTCTGGGGGCCTGAATGGCACTACACCTCTGAGCCCTATTTACTACTCCTAGGAACATACCAGAGAATTATAAACCTATGTCCCAAGCATCTGCACACCGTAATATGGTTGAACCGATCACTAAAAATTGTGCAAACCCTCTGTAATAACATGGTCTGGTAGAGTTTAACTTGCACTCCTTTTGCTAAAGGTGATTTCTAAGAATTCAATGAAAAATCAGGTGAAACAGTAACAGGTGGCAGTAAATAGATTTTGAAAAAACCTGACACAAGACTCCACGGCAAGATACTAAAACACTGAACTGATTATAACATTAGAAAAGGCAGAAAAGAAATAACAAAGAATCATGCTAAAAAAACAGCAGCAGCTTCCAAAGTTCTGCACTGATTCCCATATGTATGAAACATTTTACAGATATTTAGGAAAGGGGATAGCACAGAAGAAGCCAAACCAAGGATGAATACAAACCCAAATTAAATCAGAACGATGAAACAATGCATAATATAGGAAGAAAGTGCACTTATACTTCACACATTTCTGGAGGAACTGTATCAACCTAAATGATCATCATAACGTAATAAAGGTATCTACTTAAATTGCCAATGTTCTATAACAAACCTAACCAAACCCTAAGAGATAAGGCACTGGATAGATAACATGAAATTATATAACTTATATAACTATTTTAATTATCATAAAATATAATGAAGCCCTATATTAGCCAATTCCATGTAGGCCTCTGCAGCATCAGAACAGTCTGATTTTGACCACATTTAGAGACCAGCTCCTCAACTGAGAAGGGCCTTTGGTTATGGACCAAATGGTAAGGGATTGCTCGACAATGGTGTAAGTTCCAACAGGTAATATTTCTAATTGCCTTAAAATAACACGTGCTCACACTAATTTTACTTTAGAAGTTTTTATCAAATACCTTGGCAATATTCAGAGACAGTGAACACTTAAAAATGAGGGTAGTGTATTCAGTCTGCATTATGTAAACATGTCTCAAGATTCTACTTAGTGGAGTGCATGAGGTGCAAGTAAAGGACTGTGTGTCCAAGAGGTTCCTGATAAGATAGTCCCCTCAAATATCAGCTACTCAGATAATTCAGATTAGCTTGATTCTTTAGTTAAAAGTTATTGTTCTGACTTCATGTTTATGGTCCTGCCTGCCTTTGCAATCAGCTAATGAACAGGAAACAAAGAAATGCCATTCTTAAACCTTGGTGAATTTCTCCAATTCCTTTTATTTCTCTCTATTTCTTCTTATATGTTCTAGCTAATGTAAGGAAGACATAGATCTGAGAATGATATCACTGCATCAGCAAACCATGGCTGTATTTTGCTTAGCAAAATCTTTAGATTATACACAGTGGAAAGAAGTTAAGTTTAGAAACTGTATTTTAACCAAGCAACTGGCATTAAAAAACAAACCAAACAAAGTAAAATTAGAATCAATTTTTTCTTACTCGATCACGTTAACTGCAATAGGAAGAATGTAACACATCAGGAGAATTTCAAATAGAGAGGTGACAAAGTAGTAGTTTAAAAAGACTACAGAAGACAACAAACCAGTTTTAGACAATGGATTGGAAGGAATGAGCATTCCTGCATTGCAGGGTGGCCTAATTTTGCTGCATAACTATTTGATGGCAAAGGAGACCAAGTGACCTGAATAAAATCCCGAGTCATTCCTTCCTTTTCTCAATTCACATAGCAAGACTGTGGACCACCCCAGAAGATCTGACCCATCTTCAGGAAAGATTCTTTAACACTGAGGTAATTGAGAGAAGGAAATATGCACTGAATTTATATTGTTTTCATCTAGATCTATTTCTTGCTGCAACGGAAGCAGCTATGTCTTTTATTCTCCTGCCAAAAGACTCTCTGTGCTTCTGTCTGCTTCCATTATCAGAAGCCTCTGGGGTAAGGAAAAATACAAGAGAAACCTTAGAAAAATTCCAACTCGTCTTGTCTCTCACCACCCATTTCCCATTTGGTCTCTCCTGTCCCTATCCTTCTCCTTCCTCTAAGAAGTTCCTTCCCTCCCCTGTAGTACGTTGTAGAAGAGTGTAACATCAACCCCAAATTACACAGAGGCAGGAAGACAAAGTAAGCAGGATAAAGGCTGCAATGTTTTCAGATTCTGAAAACAATATCAGATACTATTGTCTCAATACCCACCATAAACCATTAGCTGTCTATATTCTGTGCTTACTAGACCTACAAGATTGAGTAGTGGATCAAGATCTGAGTGTTCTCTCTAACCCCCAAACTCTGGTTAGAGCACTGCACCTGAAAACAAACTCACAGCTAATCCTGAGTCTCACTCAGACAAGTTCTCTGCTACCTTTGTGGATGTTACAAGATCTAGCAGAAAACCTGGCTCTTAAAGGCAATGCAGGATTCTGCTCTACCCAGTGGCCCGTATTTAGCAGAGATCTGGGGAAAAACAAAAAGGCAAAAAAGAAAAGCTTTGCAGCCCTATCTGCAAATGTTGAGGCTTGACATCAGTGCCTTTAATTTTAATGGCAACTGCAGCACCTCTCCCTGACTCGCCCCTATTTAAGGGGAGCACGGTGTCACATGGTATGGAATACCTCTTGGCCAGCTCAGCTAACTTGTCCTGGCTCCTTGTGGAATTAAACTCCATCCTAGCCAAAATCAGGACAAGCAGGCTGTGTCAGACAGAGTTTTCTTACGCAGTCCGGAGCACACAGGAGTTTTGGAAGTAATAAAACTAGTCCGTTCAGGACAGAGCTGACACCTGCCACATGGGGCTTTGAGGCAAATCATGGACTTGCAAAACATGGACATGTGGAAGAACCACCAAAGCATTACAGAAAAGGCATCCACCTAAAAATTAAGAGAGAGTGTTTTATTTTCAAAGCTCCTCGGAAACAGCACCACCTCATTCAGCTGCAAAATGACGCTGAGATGAACGGGTCATTTCCTCTTCCCCCTCCAGTCTCCTACATTCTAGAAGAAAATGCAAAACCCCTTTACACACTTAGCCCAGATCTAGTGTGGGCACTACATGTCCACAAACCCATCTCTTCCTGCTGTCCTAACAGCACATACACACCTCCCATGTGCTTTCTCCTCCCTGCACAACAGTCCTTTCAGGCTTATCAAGGGTATGAAGCAGACACAAAGGGAATGAAATTACTGCATCTGTGTATTTGAGAGAAACATCTAAGAGCAGCTCAGCTGCAACATGGAAGTCATCACAGCAAAAGTTGATTCTGCCTCTCAGGATACTGATGATATCATAGAATCATAGAATAGAATCATAGAATTGTAGGGGTTGGAAGGGACCTCGAGAGATCATCGGGTCCAACCCCCTGCCAAAGCAGGCTCCCTAGGACATTTCACTCAGATAGGCGTCCAGATGGGTCTTGAATATCTCCAGAGAAGGAGACTCCACCACCTCTCTGGGCAGCCTGTCCCAGGCTCTGTCACCCTCACTGTGTAAAAGTTCTTCCGCATGTTGGTGCGGAACTTCCTATGCTCCAACTTGCAGCCATTGCCCCTTGTCCTGTCTCCACAGACCACTGAAAAGGGGCTGGCTGATTCCCCCTGCATCCCCTGCTTAAGATATTTATAAACATTAATTAGGTCCCCCCTTAGTCTTCTCTTCTCAAGGCTGAACAGTCCCAGTTTTCTCAGCCTTTCCTCACAGGGGAGATGCTCCAGGCCCTTAATCATCTTCGTAAAAGATCATCTCAGGCTCAATTAAACGCAGCCAGAGTAAACATGCATCTAACCAAAACCATCATCGAGACATTGGTACAAAAGGTGACAGTCTTGTTACAATTCTCTTCTTTCTCTGGCAGCCTGCAAGGTTGCAGCTTGCTATATTAGATTGTCACATGACATCCCCATAGACCTTTCAGCAGTTGTGCATAAAGATCTGAATCAATGTCTATTGTTAAAGTGTAACAGGTATTTTCTTAAGTATAATCAGTTGGGGTTTTTTTCTTTACAGATGTGTAAGAAGTGTTCACTACCATTCCAATGTACAGACTTGAGTTGTTTCATTTTTCTATCCTCAAATTAATTACAAAAAAAGATTTTTTTTTTTTGAAATCACAGCACAGACTACTTTTGGGTGATCCTCAAACCAAATCCTTGCTCCTCATTTTCTACTCTGATCATGTTTATTCTTAAATAAAATCAAATAAAGCAATGATGCTGTTGCAAAAGTAGAACAAAGAGGCAGGGAAAAAAAGATTCCAAAGGTATTATTTTCAATTTGAAACACTTGTGAAAAAAATGTCCAAAGGTCAGAACCGCTCAAACTGTATCCCTAACTAATAACTTTATTGCAAGAAACACAGATGCATTAAAGAAAAGTAGCTAGGAGAAAAGAAGGAATAGAAAGTTAAAACGTTTTCTATTTGAATTGCAGCTACTACAAAAGAGTGACTGCCTGGAAAATGGAAACCCCCCTCTCCGATACACTTGCTTACATCTATCCTCTTCATCTAGTTCCCCCTCTGGAAAACCCTGGCTGCAGGAGAAGTCACAGCCTGGCATACCTAAAATAGGCAGCATAATTTGATCACCACACGGCTGCTTTCACAGCAGAGGCAACTAAAAAGTCCCAAATTTATTTCTGGAAACCTCTGACAGATGATGACACTGTTTTGCTACTACCCCTACAGTCATGCTTAAAATTAACCAAGGGAGCATGCTGTAAGTTCTGTGGCCAACAGTAAACACACAGATCCATCTCCACTCAGCCTCCTGGTAACTGACCACTGGAGAACAGGGAACTGGAACACAGTGAACTTGGAACTAGCTAACAGGTGGCCGGCCCCAAAGTGGTACACAACAGGATTTCAGCTATCAAAGAATCATAGAATTGTCTTGCTTGGAAGGGACCTTTAGATCATCAAGTCCAACCATCACGCTAACCTGCCAACCACAACTAAACTACGACCCTCAGCATCACATCTAACTGCCTTTTAAATACCTCCAGGGATGGAGACTCCACCACTTCCCTGGGCAGCCTGTTCCAATGCCTAACAACCCTCTCTGGGAAGGGCTGTGAAGTCTATCACACAGACTAACTAAATCTACTGACATCAAAACTGAAAATAGTGTATCAAGCCTTTGTTTGATCAATCAGGTTCTCAAACAGGAGGAGCATCATTTCTACTACTGCTCATCTTGTTACCTCTGTTACCCCTTTCCTAACTCTCCCTGCCTTCACCTGGTACTGCTAGTCTAGCCCTGTATACTTGACAAGTTTGAAATTTTCAAGCCAGCACCCACCACGGGGAACAGAAACAAAATGCCACTGACTAGACAGTTAACTGGTTAAGGAATGAAAAAGTTTTGTTGTTGCTTTCTTTAATAAACCAACCTCAACCATAATTTTTACAAAGGTTTTTAGAGAATAGTTACATGTACAATGCACAATAAAACCCATTCCTTTGCTATAGAAAACCAGTAGCCATTAAATACTTAAAATTTTTGCTCCATTTTAAAGGATAATTTTACTGCCCTGTACAATTTACAGCCAGAACAACTGAGGAATAAACCTGTGTGGAAAGTAGATGTCTCAGTATCTACAATAGGGTCTCTGTAGGACAAGCACTCCATTAACTGTTTCAAGTTTCTGTAACTGTTACACATGTGCAAGGCCTGTGTCTGCAGAAAGCCTGAGGACCTAAACCTGGTGTCCTCTTCTGTATTTTTCTGAACTGGTGCAGAACTGAGGTGCCCGCTGCGGCACAATGACATCCATGCTTACAAAGGTAAAGTGAAACCACCCTGAGATGTGGTGTGGACTCCATCTAGTGGGGCTGAGCTTCGAGTCATCACTGATCTCCACACAAAGTGAGCAAGAAACAGTTGCAGTATCTTACAGCGTCTGGGAACTGCGCCCTCTCATATGTTTATGACGACCTTCAAAATGCTTGTATGTACACTGGACTTATGAAAGTGTATCTTTAAAACTGAGGGGTAGTTGGTTGGTGGGTGGGTTGTGAAAGTTGGCTGAACAAAAAGGACAACTGGTTCTTTATTGTTTCTAGCAAACAGCTGACTAACTGGAAAATCAAAGGTTCCACACAAATATACACTTTAGATATTGTATTGAACTTAAGAAACACCAGGACTTCTAATTTTTTCAAGTTCAAAATACTAGATGTCTTATTTTGTTCTAGTTAATGAGTTTTATTACACACTTAAAATTTAGGCTTTGAAGGATTAAAAGATTCCCATGTAAAAATTTTTAACGTAAAAAATTTCAATTATTTCAGTATCAATTAACAGCTGACTGAAAAGATAAGAACAAAGACAGTATGAAAGAGGTCAAGATTTAGACCCACTTTATAAACAAAACTGAAAAAGATACATAGGATACTTCAGTGTCTAATGGCCTGTTAATGTTTAAGATAGAGAAAAAAGATGTGCGGTGTTTTCAAAGCACTTGAGTATTAATTGTGTATTACCCTCCCAGCCAGCAAACCTGACAGCATGCAAGACCTACCTGTGGACTTGTCTTTCTATATGTGTCAGTTCCATGTATCACATCCCTTATTATTCTTTCTCTGAGATTATTATACTCTTCTTCAGAGAGGTCACTATCCTCCAACCGATGGTTGCAAACTGGGCAATGACCACTGTAATAACGGTGAAACAAGAAAACAGAAGGATTAAAGCCTTGCACATCCAGTCATGTCTGATCTCAAGTACTTCTGTCACGAATATCAAACAAGAGAAACCAGCCTGCATCTTCATCACCAGACTGGACATGCCAGCCACAGGAATAAAATAAGCAGAATCTAGTAGCTTCTCCAGCAGGCAATAACCAACACTTAGTCTGAATGTTGTTTTGGCTCTTCCTGGCTAACAAACAATGCCACTTACTCCCACGTTAGCATCTCTTATACGCAGGATGTGTTGGTGATGCTTCACTTTTTTTTCCCTAGCATACTCTGTTTAGAAGCTGTTCACCCAGCCAGGCATAGTTTGAACTGAAGGATTAACTGTTCTTTTCTAAATCGACCCAAGTATCTTCTTTTCACACACACAATCTCAGAACTGAGTTGTAGGATTTAAACTTTAAGTGTTAACATGGAACAAGTTATTCTCCTTGGCTATCTCCACAGAGACATCCTAGAGATGCCAAAGCTAAGTCATTCTGATTTTCTGAAACCATGGCAATCAGAAATATTAAATTCTCCCATTAATTATGTCTAGCATACATTAGTGCACATGCCCTAAGACAAGACTGCATTAATTGCAATGCTGACAGTGCATTTACTGAATCAAAACCAGTTACGTGTGGAATCCCTGCAATGGACATTCCCTGCTGCATGCAAACAATAACGCTCCAGTTTCCCAACCCACTGGGGCCACTGCAGGCTTAGCCTACATAGTAATTTAAGCAACAAGACTGGCTCCTCATGCAGCTGTAAAGTTACCATCAAACACACCTCAATGCATTAAGGAACTTCACAGTTTGGCAACAGAGGAAAAAAAAAAGGCCTAACAAACTGTTATGAGACTATTTCAAAATCATCAGGCCTAAAGTTTAAGGATCTGTTTCATAGTTAACTTGGATCAATCTGCATCTACCACCTTCAGATTATGTGAAAAAAACCCAACACTATCCCTCACCCTCCCCCCAAAAAAAACCCCAACCCAAGCAAACAAAAAATCAACCACCAAAGCTCCTGAAGCCAGTTACTTCTTGTGAATTCTCAGTGTGGATTCCCAAAGGGAGAAGAGGCAAAAGAGGCACAAGAAGAACTCAGCATCTAGCAAGAATGGATGCTTAGTCTAATGGCTGCTTTTTTCCAGCCATACCTTTAGAATTACCTGGTAATTTTGGTAACTTCTCACTGATCAATTTAAGATTTCATGCCAAGAAATTCCAGGCAGAAGGCTTTCACCTCTGTACGACATATAACTGTCCTTACCTCTAACTACCTTTTTGAGGGACTACTTTTTTGAGATAGATTTGGAGTATCATGGCACCTACATACTAAACATGAAGGCAGACATGCTAATTTGAACGCAGGCTCAACAAACTCAAACTGCAGCTTTCTATAGCTGACCTTGGAAATCCAAAGCTTCTGTAACTCTCAAAGAAAAATGGTGACCAAACTTCAAGGTTTGTTTGCAGAGAGTATCAGTTCAGAGAAACTAGGAGCTCAGTACTAGAGAAAGAAAATATCCTTGATAGAACTGCCAGTATTTATGCAAAACCAGAAAAAAAAAACCTGTGAATAAGCCTCCTAAACTGTCAAACTCAGTTTAGGAAGAAATAGCTCTTCTGTATTTTTTAACTCAAGACTCATGTTTTAAGACATCAGTTAGTCTAGCTGCAAAGATCAATCTAGTAACAATCACCACACGAGTTTCAGAGATACCTTAAGGGATTTGTCCTTTATTATCATAACAAAAAAAACCACCACCACAAAAAAAACCCCAAGCAAAACCAACTTTTTTTTTCTTTTTTTAAATCCTAAGGACCTTTTCTGTCAGCAGCCATTTAATTTAAACACAACAAAAATCTTACATTTTTTCATTTCTTGAAATTTTTTTCAAATACTTACCCAAGTAGGCTATCCCAAACTTGTTTATTCCAAAGCCAACCAAAATGTAAGTCTTTCATTCCTAAACCAGTAAACAAATAAGCCACCCAGTAAAATGGCAGCTCTTGTTTTTCTGTTTTTCTGTCTTAGCTCTGCTTAACATAGCTCCTTTCCAGCTGTGCACATTTGGTCTTGTTTAATAAACAAGAAATGTTGGAAACTAGAGTGCTGGAAATCATAGGTACACAACAAAGGTCTGTATTCTCAAAGATTAAAATATTTTGTTGTATAAAGGAAAACTACTTTTCCTGTTTATGAAAGAAGAGTTCAGGATAGAATAACCAAAGACAATACCTCACTTTTAAATATAATATTGCATTTACCTGTCTTTAATGTTGGTCAGGTGTCCTCTCCAGTTCCCTCCTGGTATGCTAGTACACAGGGAAAGATAAAAACGTTAGAATCTTATTTAACAGTACCTGAATTACAAATAGAGAACAATTCCATTTTGGTTAACATTTAGAAATAAAAGGCAAACCAACCATCTAGCCTGCAAAGGAACCATACAAAGATTCATAAATAACTTAGCAGTACCTTATAGCACTCATATATAGAGAATGAGCATTTAAAGACAGGCAGAGAACTAACACCATCAACCTCCCCTGTTTGCGTCATCCCCAGATAATAAGAACTATGGAAATCACCAGAGTGTGCTGACAATTTTTAATTTGTTGCCCTACACACTCCTAAAACACCTTGGAAACCAGAAATCAAGGTTTCTATGCAGAAGTCATCCTAAGAAATTAAGAAAAATACTAAAGTGCCGATTGGGCCTTTCTGACTCCACATCATTATCAGCATCACCACTACCAGCAGCTATCATGCTGATGCATTCCTTATTGCCCACAGGGCCCAAAACAGAATAGGTTACAGAACAGGAATACTCATTACAGCATGCAACTGCTGATGTCTCTCCTTTTCAACTGTGTTTCTTATCATAGGCTGCACATGTTGTGGGGTTTGGAATAATGACCCTGCTCCTGCCCTCCTTTCCCATTTCTCATGCTGATACAAAACAGTTCTTCAGTATTTTTCACAAGGTAAGCAGGCAACAAGGCAACAGAAAATATGTGATTCATTGTTGCACACTTAGATCTCTATATTTGCTTTACTCAGTAGTCAAAGTCAGTGCCAACCTCTCTCCAGAAAAATCATCTTTTAAAACTGATACTTGGTTACACTGAAGGAGCTCCCTTCTGTGCTTACTGTACCACCCCTTTCTCTTGTCAGGAAAAGTCACCCCCCCAGTTGGTACTGTTTCTGCAAGACTAACAGTTACCAGATTCTATTTCCTTTTGGAAACACCACATAAACAGCTTACTTATTTTCAACACCAGCATAGGCAAGTTCAGTGCTGGCAACTGGAACAAACAGATAGAACTGCACATTTTGTACAGGTCCACGGATAAAAAGCCAGAAGGGAAAACTTCTGTTGACTAATGCCATCTTTCTATTATGGACTTTGTTTCTTCTTCATCACTGAAATACTACTTCCTACTGGGAAACGGCCAACACTGATCTTAAAACATGAGCTTGCCACAATCTTTCATGAATTGTTCTAACAGTCAAACACAGTATTAAAGACACAAATGGGAGCTTGTCTAGCTTCAGCTTGCAGCACTGGTTTGCCACTAAATACAGGCAGTACATGGTTCTTCAACATAGTCTGCCCCTGCAGTCTCCTTGCCAAGGACTTGTTATTATGTGGAGTTTCCTGTGCACACAGCACAGTCCTACCTACAGGTAAGTCCTTCTTATCCCACTACATACTTTCAGCCACTAAACCAGTGCATCTCTACTAAAGCCTACTCTGTCTGCTCCCTAGCTGTTCCTGGGAAAGAAAACAGCTAGGGGACTGCAGTAGTAACTCTTTTAATAGTGGTAGTCCATTCCCACAGCCTTATTTTCTATTCAGGAAAACTAACTCATAAATTTAAGCCAATAGTAAAAAAAAAAAGAAAGTCAGAGATGAGCTCACATTACAACAGCATGACAACTATGCAGTGGGCTCAGGTGAACTCCATTGTGCATGCAGCATACTAGCTGCAATTTGCAGAGTCTGACCACTAGTACTTATGAAAAACAAACCATGTGACCTGATTAGTACTGTGCTAAAACCAAGACCCTCCTATGAAGGTAATTCCTCTCCTATTACTCTATACAAAGTTAACACTCAATCTTCACTTAACCTAAGCTAAATTTGATGAATCTTTCATTTAAAGAGAGAAACTATCTAATTGTCAAGTAACTTGCTACTTCTACACTCTGATAGATTATAGAAAAAAACCTTACATGTATCAATAGTACTTGTGTACAAGCCCCAGAAAGGGATACTGAGTCAGGTATTTTGGACAGCCACAACCCATCACAATTTCCTACTTTCTGTACCAAGGAATAATATTTGACAGGTAAAATCTTCTAAGGAAAGGTGAAATCGGTATGAATTTTACACTTGGAGTAAAAATAAAATGGATCCTTTCATGACAGTAAGTCCTTCATGGAAAAGCAACCACCAAAATGAGATGTTGAGGGCTCTTATTCAACTCATCAATGGAACAATCCGAATCCCATCCTCATGAACTGGATCTTGTTATTGAAACATTATTTACCTTTCAAACCATAGCTTTATACTCCGCATAAATGTCCTGTGAGGGTATATTTGGTTCTCTCTCAGATACAAGAGGATACCAAACAGCTCTTTTTGTAACTCAGCACTTTTCATACCCCTGCTGAAGTCAAAAAAGGCCTGCAGGACATCCAAGGTTGGTGCCAAATCCTTAGCCAACATTTCCTGGTAAAGTCCAAAGGCAAGGTGCATTTCCTGGTGACGGCCGGCTGCTTTGATACAGCACTCATAGTTTGTCCGTGAGGGAACCATAGTCTTCTTCACTTCTTCCAGAAGAGTCAAGGCCATTCTCCATTGGTCTGAATTACTCAGCCCCCTGATAAGAAGATTGTAAGCCCCGTTTTCTAAAATCTTAAACCTTATTTTCATGATATCATACACATCACATATTTCTGAAACCTGCCTCTGCTGCACACACAACGCCAGGTATTTGACCAACAAATTATAGGCAATGTCACCTCTACTCCTTGCCACATGGTTCAACAAGGACTTGGCCACATCAATGGGGCTGTTGCATCTGAGCATACTGTTCAACATCACTTCTTCAAATACATTAGGTGACTGAAAGCTTTCCCTTAGTGTGTTCCATTCTTCAGCCTGCAAAGGCTTTTCTGGAGGCTGTACATTGGTAAAACTATGTCTTGACAGAACTTGACTCATTAACTGTTTCTTTGGAGATCCAACAGAGGAAGAAAAGTGGGGTTTCCCTTCAGATACATCTTTAGTCTCCTCATCCCATACTTTTTCTTCTTCAGAGTCAATTTCAGACCTTGTCCTGTTAGGAAAGGCATCGTTTCCCTTGGGATCCACTCGTAATGTAGTGCTGGAAGATGTCATAAAACTGGAATAGCTACCCTTTTCCTTATGGGAGATGCTGAAAGAGACAGCAAACAGTTGCTGGCATCTCATAACAGGCCACAACATCTGACATCTCCATAGCAAATCCTGAAACCCCTGTTTACCAATTTGAGAAAGAAGTGCCATGACAAGAAGAAATCAGCTTACTCTCAGCTCACTGATTATGAGGTTATAAAATGGAAAATGCAGTTTACATTTGGATGTTTATTATAGAAGTCCAAGGGCTGTGAAGCTGTATACACTTAAGTTTCAAAATGCTTGTCGTCCGAGTCCTTTCTGCCTCTTATGAGGCAGAGAAACAATCTCTACAGACTGTGAGAACATTCATCCAAAATAAGGGTATCTTCTTTCTAGAGAAGATGCTTTGCAGCTTCTTATTTCTGTCAGTTACTGTAAAGAGGAGTACTGAGTATGCTGTATGCAGACAGGCAATTCTGATGCAGCTAAGCAAAAAGCACAGGGTTTTTTTCTTCCTGCCTTCATCCAAGTCGAGTCAGAAGGTTTCCTAAAAATAAAAATAACACCACAACATCATGACTTGCTCCGTGCCTTCCTGTCATATTTATACCTGCATGCTAGCAATCGGAGTTCAAGGTACCCCGGGTACATTGGGGTCTGGATTCCCAACCCTGATTCCTCGGGCTGTCCCAGCACAGCATTCCTACCTTGGTTCCCTCGTACCATTCAACCTGTCACAAATTCCCATTTAGCTGGTTTCCCCAACCGTAAATCCCTGCTCACGCCGCTGCCAGAGAGGCAGAGTAGCACAGCTGGCGGCAATCACAGCGAACCCCCACGCAGGAGTTAAGCTAGGGACGCAAGTCCGAGGAGGTTCAGCGCCAGGTGGGGCCTTCCACGCGGCCTCACACCACTCACCCAGCACCCCCGTACCTACAACTCCCGGCGCGCACCGCGGCCTGCCCTCACAGCGCGGCCTGCCCTCACAGCGCGCGGCCTGCCCTCACAGCGCGCGGCCTGCCGGAAAACGGTCTCTCTCCCGCTCCCCTCGTTACCCCGCCAGAGCCTTACGAAGCACGGTCCCGGTGCCGGCTGCACCCTTAATCCTCCGGGACGGGCCTACCTCTCTCGCTGCAACGCTAGCCATAGGCACCGCGGCGCTGTGGGGCACAGAGGGAGGCGCTTGCAACACAAGCGACTGCTCACCGGCTAGGGCGCTCGCCTTCCCGCTACTCCGGAAGCGCGACGGAACTCGCGCCTAAGACTGCGACCAATCGTTTCTCACCGGGCTGGCCGGCACGTGACCCCGCCCTCCCTATTAGGGCGGATGTGGGGTTGGTCGCCATATTGGTTGCGGGCACGGCGCTCTGGGAGCGTCGGGCAGGGCACCACGCACGCGCAAAGGGTTGGCCGGCCGCCCCGCCCGGAGCGCGGCGGCCGCGCCGGTAACGTTTCTCTGCGCGGGACATGGACTGGAAACGGACCCTGCGGGGTCGCCTGGCCGCCCGCCGCGCTCGTGAGTGCCCCGGCATCGGCAGCGGGGCGGACGGAGCGCTGTGGCCGCCTCGGGCGGGGCGGGGAGGGGAGGTGCCCTCCTGTGAGAGAGCGTGGCTGCCGGCGCCCGCCGGGACGAGGGGTTGCGGGCCCAGGCGTGGCGGGGCGAGCTCCGGCGCGCCCGGTATTGCCGTAGCTGTCCGCGGGCGGCTTGCCGTGGGGCCAGGCAGCTCTCGGCCTCGTTCTGCGGAGAAGCAAGGGCCCGCGTCCCAGGGGCTAGTGGCAGCGGGGCGGCGGGGCGCGGAGGAGCCGCGCAGACGCTGCGCTGTGAAGGCAGGTTTGCCAGTGGCGCGTACGTGCCCCGGCGGCAGCGGTGGCCGGCCTCTAGGCTCCGCGGAGAGCCCGCGGAGAGCCCGTCCGGGCCTGTCGCTACGCTCCGAGGTTGCGGAGTGGAAGGTTCCCAGGTATCTGTTAAAGCCTCATACCCTGCAGAGAGCCAGGTGTGTGCAGTTATTGCAAGGGGTGCTTTGTCAGTACTCTGATAGCATACACACGTGATGTATTTGATGTATCTAACATACTTATCATAACAGGCCTGTGCTTGCTCCATTCCTTTTCACCTGATGACCGTGTTACTAAACAACATGGATGTATATGCCTCAGCATTAACTCCTTTTTCTCAAGATCCCTATTAGATTAAATCCCTGTTTGGAGCACAACATGACAATTCTGTTCTGTGTTAATCAGCCAAAAAGAGTGAACAAGAGCTAAAAGATGAAGAAATGGAATTGTTCACAAAATATTACATGGAATGGAAAGGAGGAAGAAAAAACGACAATGCATCGTATACGAACATACCACGATTTTACTACAGGGTAAGTGAGGTGTCCAGATAAAACTTCAGCAAGAGGCCACTCTGTGTTATAAAAGAAAGTAATACTTATTCAGAGGGACACACACTTAAGACTCAGGAGCTGAAGTGGATTGAAATCTGAATGATGTGGATTGCTCAGCTTTTTTTTTTTTTGTTTGTACAATTGTGGATTTCACCAGTTTCACGTAATTACTAAGCATCTCACCAAAGGCCATGAGATGATTTGCTAATCAGGCAGTAGGCTTGGCTGTTTACTAAACACGGGAAGTCTCTTACAGAGATACTTCCTGTTTTAACCAAATTTTGACACATCAGTGTTAGAAATACTTAGCTTCTTGTTTCTGTTCAGACACAATGGGATGCTGCTTCATCAAAATGGTGGATCATTGGTCTTGCAGACTAAAGGCAGGGCTGTTACTTGTATCACCCAGCAGAAATGCTTGGTCCAGCAACATACCTGTGAGATGAAGCATTCTCCCATCTATTTTGTGGACTGAAACAAGCCTAGTACACATTCAGGCTTCTGAGTGAGGCCTACCACAAAATAGAAAGTGCTGCTCTTTCCTCAGTAAACCCACAATACTAAGTATCTTTTATCCTATCTTGCAACTGTTGGGAAATGTTTACTGAATGGGTTTTCAAGGATGAGTTATGTCGCTGGCTATCATGTTAAAGATGTCCTGCTTTAAAGAAATATTTCAATATTAAAATAGTTTGAGACAGTACACAAGTAATACCCCCTGAAGAAGAAGCAGGTACCATACAGCACTCTGTTAAATAGTTTATTTTCTGTCAAGTAAACAGCTTCATCAGCATGTGTGAGTCAGGACTTTCAAAGAGTCATTGCTAGTTGCATAGTTTGTGAATGGTACCACCATACAGAAAATTAAAACACCACAATGTTTCTAGCTGCCAGCTGAAGATGAAGTCTTGCTTCAGAAATTAAGAGAAGAATCTAGAGCAGTCTTTCTACAAAGAAAAAGTAGAGAGCTGTTGGATAATGAAGAGCTGCAGGTAAGAAAATACCTTGTGTAAGTCTTGTAGTGGCTTCTGACTGATTTCCTCTTTCTGCAGAGTTTGATTGTGTCCATAAATAAATTGTGTTTACGTATCACTCACACTCCAGAGATGGTTGTGTTTGCTGCAGTGCAAAGACAAAAGGGATGTGACCCTAGAAATCCCAGTGAGTGAGGGAGTGTGTCCATGTCTAACACGAGTTTAGGGCAGTGGAAATACTGCTTGCTTGCTTTCTGGCTAAACTGACCAGATGTGCTGGTTAACTGAGAGAACCTTGCAGGAAAAACACGTTTTTGCTGCATTTCTTTGATGCTGTGTATGAAACACGTTGACATCTCTAGAGAAATATCTTCTTAACCAAATATAAATGCCTTCTAAGAACCTGTGGTTTCTGCTGGACAAACATCAGACATCACCAATGATGGGGGAAGAAGCAATGATCAACTATGAGAACTTCTTGAAAGTTGGTGAAAAAGCTGGACCTAAATGCAAGTAAGGGTTTCTTCTCATGTGTGTGCTTACTTTGGCTAAAACGAAGTTCTGCTGTAACTTTCAGTTGCTAAAAGAGATGGAAATAGTTTAATGGCGAAACAAAAGCGAGTCCATGTAGTTATTGAACTAGTTGCTTTGCATCCTTGCAAAGGTGTATTGCCCTATGTCTCAGAGGGAGGTTTTGGTAGAAATGTCTGCAAGAAGGGTACTGAATCTTCTGAAAAAGAAATTCTCATCAGCATGAGTGTTTTTATGATGTTAGTGGACAGTAAACAGCATGAGAGAAGAGGAGAGCGTGTCTCCAGAGATAGGGCCCAGCCTTCCCTAATATCATCTGAGAGATAATTACCTAACACATGTTCTGTGTGCAGCATACAGAGAATATTCTTTCTTTATGCTCCTGTTGGCACTTCCTTTGTGTGCATATCATTGTAGAAGATTGGAAGCTACAAAATATATTGTCCTAAAGAGAAATTAAAGCTCTGAAAACTCCCACATCACAGAAGAGTCTCATGGGCAGTAGAAGCAGCTACTTTTTATTGAGCTTGCTGTTTTTGCTCAGTAGGATCCCACTTGAGGGGCGTAGCACATTAGTGTCTTTGAATACACTGCCCACATTCTGTATTGTTTAACCAGTATTTTGAAGTGTCTGTATGCTTTGCATGCTGTAACTGGATCTGACAGTGCTGTGTAGTCAGTCACATAGAAGTAACTTTTTGGGTTCTTTTACAGGCAGTTCTTCACAGCTAAGATCTTTGCTAAATTACTCCACAATGATCCCTATGGGAGGGTATCTATCATGCAGTTTTTCAATTACGTCATGCGAAAAGGTCAGTTAATGCTTATTCTGAAGAGTTGTGTAATTTTCAAGGCTGTTTTAAGGTGTTTTAATTACTCGCTGCTCTCTTCAACAGCAGTGAGGTCTAGCTAAAGCTGTTTTCCTGGAGGCTTGGGGTTTTCCTCTTGTTACTGAGAGGTGGGAGTTCACCCCGCCTCTGAAATCCACATCTCCTCTCAGCCAGAGATATCCTTGATCTGTTTGTTACATACATTGTCACACTGCCGTTCCCTTTACTCAGGCACTGCTGTCGAGAGCGAATCAGTACCGTTACGTGGCCAGTGTGATTCGAACCGCTGACTGTCCGGCAGATAGCATTGCTTGCTCTGTTCCCCTCTACAGAGTGCTGTTATCTATGTTTTCCAGCTGCACTTGTCAAGTATTTCAGTGTGTTCTTGTGCTCAAACTATAGCCTTATCATATTTTCAGTCATTTTTTATTATAAATACTTGGGCTGAAAAAGGCAATTATATTAAAAAAGTTAAAATCTGTATTAGATATTAACGAAGAAGATGAGGCTGGCCAACAGAAGGGACGGTTGCTTTGTGTCCTGGCTACAATGGTCTTAGGTCTGGTAGAGCCTCTGGGAGGGGAGAATGGCATCTGTGCTTATTTAACTTAAAATCTTATGATGAGTTGAGCAGGAAGCCTTGTGAGCACACATACAAAGATTATGTAAGAAAGGAGTAATACGCTGATTTGCAACACACAACAAACCCAAAAGCTACAGGTTAGGAGACCTGTGAAGAAGTCTGAAAACTCTGTGCCTTTCAAAGAGGCCTACCCAGATGGACCCAACGAAAATATTTTCAGAGCTCGTTATTTCCTTCATTTCACCTAGAAGTTTTAAGTCTTGTGTATTTATGGTGATACCTTTTTTCTAAAAAAGAAACAAAATCAAAGAACCAACACAAAACCCCACAAACAAACCCCAAACAAACAAAACCGAAGAATGCCACCAAATTCTAGAGACAGGAAGCCTTTTGGCATGTCCCATCTCAATCAGATCTCACTTCCAAACTCTGGCCAACTTTGGGTCCCATTGCAGTGTTTGTTTGCAAGTGCCTCTTGGATCAGTTGAATAAGGATCCTTGTTTTTTCCAGCTTTCAGCATTGGAATTGCCTTGTAAAGCTAGCCCAGAAGCATGTCTCTGCCATAGCTGAGATAATGTGGCACTGAAGGGAGGGGAGACTAACAGATGATGAAGGGAGCCACTCTGCAGCTGCTTGCGCTTGGGGCAACAGGGTCCCACATCTCTCCTTCGTTTGCTGAAGCTTGTGGCAGCAGAGTGGTCAGCCACCAGAATGGTGCTGGAGCAGGGAAGAGGCCAGATCACCCTGAGCTTAAAACATCTTAAACTGCTGTGCCTTGCATGTGTGATTGTGTCCTCTAAGCAGCTGAACTCAGTAATGAACTTTTGGGGTTTTACTTCAATATGCTTGTTGAAGTTTTAGGAGTTAGCTGCATGTATTCACATATTTGTGCTGAACAAGTAGCATTCTGCCTTTCTCCTCCCTGCTGCCAGCTGGAGGGTTTCCTACAGATCATGGATTACAGCCTTTCCTCTTCTTTCATAATGATCTACACAGCCCTTTTGGGAGGGTCTGAGAGAGTGGTGAAGTTAATAACTGAATAATGAAGCATTTCTTCAGCCACCATGTGTTTCCAGTAATGCTCTATTACATGTGTTCAAGTCTGTTGGCTTTGTCCAAACAAGTCAAGCCTAGTAAAAGTGTCTTAAATCACTTTGGGCGTATGATGTGCACCTTTAAGCTTCATCTGACAAAGATACAGCCTCACTGTGTGATCTGTGTCATCTCTGGGTGATAAGTGGTCTGGCTTGACAGATACTTACCTTGAATGTTGGTATGAAATAGCTTGTGTTTTGTAAGAGGAATTTCTAAATTAGTTTGTTCATAAAATGGCAGTTAAATTTAACATGGAGTGTGTGAGTAATATTTATACCTAATCTGTACTCCATCTCTGTCACTGTGCTTTAGCAGCAGCCTCATGTACACTGTCCAGTAGATTGCCCAATTAATGTGCCTTCTCATTGCAAAAACAGGTGCTTGTGCTGCTGAATTCTCCTGCTGTAACTCAGAAGTGAGGTTGGGACCCCTGGCTGTAGTTGCAATGTCTTGTGCTGCACCAGGAGCTGCAGCCAGCTGACAAGCAGCTGGTTTTAATGCAGTGAGAATATGCTGCTACACATGTCTGTAGGTCAGCAAGAGAACAGATCCATATCATTCTGCGTGCCAGATAAAATGTGGTGTCTGCTCGGGTGTTTCTCACATCTTACTGCTGTGAGGCCACCTTGGCCACAGGGTATCATGTATTGCCAGTGACTCTTACCAACTCAGAACCATATTTCTTAGTGGGGCTGGTACCTATCAGTGCTCAGCTTAAATCTCAGAAAAAACGGGATATAGAGAGAGGCGCTTAACACCTTTAGAATAACTGCACGTTTTGGTGGGGTCTCAACCTCCCCCTCATGATCTCTTGCACTGTAATTCTGTTTCTTCTTTTACAGTATGGCTTCATCAGACAAGAATAGGTCTCAGTTTGTACGATGTGGCAGGACAGGGCTACCTCAGAGAATCAGTAAGTAAGTTCTTGATTGATTCAATGTCTGTCTTTAGTCAAATGACAGAGCATCAAAAATGCTCTGATTTTCTTCCACTCTCATATCATAAAGGCTTATCATAGTCTAAATTTGGGATGGGCACATTTGTTTGGATAAATAATAATTTCTATATTGTAGAGATTTGCTGCTAGTAGTTTTTAACATACAGACAGCTCCCTGATTGTAGATATCAAGGTTTCGTGTCATTAGCACTTTACTAGATCAGTAGGATAGCGTAGAAATTACAAAAAAGGATTGTGAGAGTGGGCCTCAGTGTATTATTCTCCTGTTCTAAAAGGAGTTAGTATTATAAATAAGAAGGTTATTGTTACCACTCTACATAAAAAGATCTCTTAAAGCATATTCACCAATAGAATAATCCAACTAGGAGTTATGCATTGGTATCTGACAAAGGTACAGCTGAATGCATATATATATATACATGTAAATATCACAGAATGTTAGGGGTTGGAAGGGACCTCGAAAGATCATCTAGTCTGACCCCCTGCCAGAGCAGGATCACCTAGATGAGGGCACACAAGAACTTGTCCAGGCGGGTTTTGCATGTCTCCAGTGAAGCAGACTGCACAGCCTCTCCTGGGCAGTCTGTTCCAGTGCTCTGTCACCCTCGCTGTGAAGAAGCTTTTTCTTATGTTCACATGAAACCCCCTGTGCTCCAGCTTGTACCTGCTGCCCCTTGTCCTGTCATTGGACATCATCCACTTTGCTAACATTCCGCATGATTTGCAGACTGTTTCAGTCGTGGCATCACACGTGAGTGTAACATCATCTAGGCTTTTTTCCTCACTCTGAGGGTGGTGAGGCTGGCACAGGCTGCCCAGAAAAGCTGTGGCTTCCCCCTCCCTGGCAGTGCTCAAGGCCAGGCTGGATGGGGCTTTGGGCAACCTGGGCTAGTGGAGGGTGTCTCTGCCCATGGCAGGGAGGTTGGAACTAAATGGTCTTTGAGGTCCCTTTCAACCCAAACCAGTCTCTGATTTCTTGTATAGAGAACTTTGTGTGCTTCCATATATTTGTTGCAGGATTGTATTTTTAACAAAGTATACTTGAAAGCCAGGGTGAAATATAGCAAGGGTGCAACAATAACAGTGTTTAAAGCTTGTGTTCTTTTCTTTCTTAATTTCACAGGATTTAGAAAACTACATTTTGGAGCTCATCCCTACTTTGCCACAACTGGATGGCTTAGAAAAATCGTTTTACTCTTTCTATGTCTGTACAGCAGTTAGAAAGTTCTTCTTCTTTCTGGATCCTCTCAGAACAGGTAGGTCTGTGTATTCAAGATTCTAAATTTGTGGGAGTGTTTTCATGTTTTAAAAGCTTTCCACCAAAATTAGTTGTGTTTTCAAAGTAACACAGAGCTGTCTTTGGAAGCTTTCATTCAGTAATCTTGTAGTTGAAGATTAATCTCCACTGAAGACTGTGGATCTAAAAATATGCTTCTACAACCAAAGAATTTTAATGAGATTACTCTGTAAGGGATAGGTATCTCATAGAAACTGACAAATAAGATGTTATTTCATCCTAACGTATTACTAGCAGTAGCTAACTTTCTAAGTGCTATGGGCAAATAGAAAACGCAGCAACTAACAACAGAACTGCTTGGCAAAAAATCCAGAGAGCTGTGGAAATGTGCAAGAATACTTACTGTCATGTGCTTCTCTGGTGACTAAATTGGTGAATCTGTGCACCGTGTAAGCTCACTGGGAAGGGTCTGCAGTTACAGCTGCTAATCCGTAGCTCCCTTGGGTAATGGTTATGTTTGCTTACACGCTTGATTTAAGTCACAAACTGCACGTGCTGTCAAGATCTAGCTGTGCCCCTGGGAGAAGTCAGAGTTGTGTGGGCTGCAGCCTTTGGCAGAGGTAATTGCAGGCAGAGAGAGGGGATGTGGGTGACGTTAAAATGTGCACGTCGTTTTGCGCAGCCGTTTGCGCAGGGTCCACGCACCGGTTAGGGCTGAGCCAGCAGGAGTGTGTTCTGCTGCCTTAGCTTTGCCTCACATCCACAGTGTCCAAAACTGTACAAATGCCACATCACTTCAGAGACTGTTCTTCCAACAAAGCTTTATTTGCAGGTTTTTCGGGGTGGTTTTTTTGCATTCTGAGTTGATGTTCTTTTTACCTAGTTTTACCTAGCTTTTAAGGCTTCAGGATAACTCCCCTTTTGCCAGTGTCAGGTTGGTTTTGTTCAGTTGTTTTAAAAGCTATTTATATCTTAAATTACAGCCTTATCATTGACGTTCAAAGTCAATTTTGTTTTTTTCTTAAAAGGGCATTATTTGCTGCTTGGAATGCTTCTTTTTTGAGTAGAACCACGAAAATGAGAACAGTCAAATAGATACGTTGGCTGACTGACTGTTAATGTGTTTTCCTTTTCTTGCTGCAGGGAAGATAAAGATACAGGATATTTTAGCTTGCAGCTTCCTGGATGACTTACTGGAGGTAAAGATCTCTTAGCATATACTTTTGTATTTTAATTTGCTCTTTATGAATTCTAACTTTATGTTTCATTTAGTTAAGGGATGAAGAACTTTCTAAAGAAAGTCAGGAAACAAATTGGTTTTCTGCTCCTTCTGCATTAAGAGTTTATGGTAGGTTCCTTTTATATGTGAAATCTTCCCTCCTCCCCCTGCTCTCTGCCCTGTATAACTTAGTCACGTTCTTTGTGTTGTTTTTCCTCTGGTTTTGTCCCTTTAAATCCTCCTGATAGCTTATCTTTTCAACTCCTTTAGCCATCCTACCCATATATTTTCCTGACTTGCATTTCAGCTTTGGTTCTAGCTGTTGCTCTGTCACTTTGTGCTTGCTGCCCGAGGCACAAGATTCCTCTGTAACCTCCTCTTTCGACTGTTCTCTTCATGCTTTTGCATCACCTTTAGCTCTCTTTTCATGCTTGCAGCAGATCTGTTTAAAGTAGTGTGCTCTTAGTCTTACTCAGTATGCCCAGCCCTTGCTTTTGAGGCATTGCCTTAGAGCAGATCTGCTAGTTGTTATGGGAATACCACCACACCCGCACATGGTCTGTGCTCCTTTATGATGCTCTGGGAATATTACTGTGCATCTAGTGTAGCCCTGTTTAACTGCATTAACTTCACAATTAAAATTAAATACATTTTTAAAAAGTGCTGATTTTTCTCTCTTATAACAGTTCTCTGCTGATATAGGGATATTATGTTTTGCCCTCTGTATCTCCTCCCTAGGACAGTACTTAAACCTTGATAAAGATCACAATGGCATGCTCAGCAAAGAAGAACTGTCCCGCTATGGAACAGGGACTCTGACCAACATATTTTTGGACCGTGTGTTTCAGGAATGCTTAACTTACGATGGAGAAATGGTAATCCTGTCTCTTCCACTTTGTTCACAATACAAAACCTTTGGCTTATTGATGCATTGTCTCATAATCAGTATCTCCAAAATAAAGAGTAGCTTGAGGTAAAGCAACTCTTATTTATCAGTGTGCACACAAATGGCAGCACAGCAGAGTAGAAAATTAATTTTGAGCAGCAGGGAGATTGCAGAGTGACTTGAAGACAAGCTGCTTACTTTAATGAACAGAGGTGCTGCAAAATCCAGACAGCCTAGGAGAAGACTTCTTGTAGATTCAGTAATGTAAAGTGCATGCTGAAGAAATGTATAGATGTAGAAATGCTTTTTAAATACATGTAGTTCTTTAAAAAGAACCAAAGACAAGTGGCACACTTGAGACTAGTGTCTCATGAAGACAGCAGTGGGATTTTTAACAGGCTTTACATAGCTGTGAAAAATGGAAAGTAAGTAAATTAGAGATAAAACCTTAAATGTGTATTTATTTTGAAAGCTTTACTTAAGTGACTTGTGGAAACTAACTTCACAACTCAGGAAGTTATAAAGCAGATGTGTTTATTGCAGCGCTGGGTGCAGGGGAGCTAGCGCCTCCTAGCTTGCACACCGTTTCAACAAGCACTGTGACATTTATTATACAAAGTCATGCATATACATCAGAATCCTGAGAAAAGGTTGGGTTATTCAAAGCAGTTCCGAGAAATCATTTCCATACTCTCTGCCTTTAGCTGTGCAAGCGCAGTGCACGCTGGTGGTTGTGGGCAGGGGCCTCAGGGATGAAGGCTGTATGTCTTCCTCACTCTGCACTTTTCACCTTTTCCCCAAAACTTGCTTTGTTGTTAACCCTTATGTGTTAGTTCCCTCTATCATAAGGTATCTCTGCTCTTACTTTGAGTCATCTCAATGCAAACAACGATGAACTACACATTCACTGTACAGTCTTTCTGCTGTCTTAGTAATTTCTGAGGTCACAGGGGATCCTCTTGGGTGGCTTTTGCTGGATTTGCTGCAGTAGGCCCATATCTCTGCTATGGGGAGACCACAACAGGACCACCCAGTGCTCAGAGGTGGTCTAGTCTGTGCTGAGTAAGGAAAAAGGATCACCTTCCGGAACTTGCCAGCAAAACTCTTCCTAATGCAGGTCAGCAGCCTTTGCCACAGGGGTGTGTTGCTGGCTTCTGTTAAACTTTGTTGCCCATCAGGACTCGAGTCCCTCTCTGCAAAGCTGCTTTCAGCCTAGTTCGTGCCCAGCATGTACTGGTGCATGGGGTTATTCCTCCTTGGATGCAGATGTCCCTCTGTTGAACTCGACGAGTCTCCCATCAGCCCATTTTTCCAGCCTGTCAAGCTCCCTGTGAATGGCAGCACCAACTCAGGTGTTGAAAGTAGATGAGGTTATTATATACATAGGGCTGAAGGGATTTCTGTTCTTGTCACAACCGTACCTGGGAAACCAAGAATCTACCACAATACTAGTGAAAGAGACAAGTGTGATGTGTATTTGTGATGTCTACTAATGCTTCTACCACATGATTTGCCAAACTACCTACTCTGTTCTTAAGGATTATATGCTTCAGTTGGCCATGTAGTTCACTGATAATGGTAGACTTGCTGCCACTGGACATTTAATTTGTGGTGATGAAAACTCTCCATATGACTAGTTGAGTGTGTTCAGCAGTCTGAAGACATATTAAACATTGTTTAAAAGTATATATAGCACATTTAACTTGGATTTAGGCCTGGAATCCTATTTTACCTCTGAAACGACAGGATTTCCTACCTCAGGAGTTGTTAAAAACTAACTTTTCTGTTCATGTTGGTGGTAGCAGCCATTTTCTGTTTCATGTTGTCTTTTTTCCAGAAAATAGACTGATCCCCTACAATGAAATAGCTGCCAATTATAAAGTTCCTGCTTGCAAAATCAATTTAGAAAGAAGACTGTAATAAACATGATTGTATCTACTTTTAGGACTATAAAACCTACCTGGACTTTGTGCTTGCATTAGAAAACAGAAAGGAGCCTGCAGCTCTGCAATATATTTTCAAACTGCTTGATATAGAGAACAAAGGATACCTGAATGTCTTTTCCCTTAATTATTTCTTTAGGGTAAGTCTCTTTATACAGGTAGGCCATTTTCTGTGTTTATAGTGTTAGAGCCTGCATGCAGATCTGCAGGGAATCACTTTAAATTACTAGTGCCTACTGGGAAGCTAGTAACTACTTCTTAGAAGATTTAAAATATTAAAAAAAAGTATTCCAAAGCTTGGAAAGAATTCAAAAGGTATTTTCAACATTTTATCTGCAGTTGAAATTAACTGTTTTGATTTTGCTTAGGAAAAATATTTTCCATTTTTAAAAATGGAAGTTGTCCTAAAATTGCCTGATGATTACCTATTAAAATAGCTTATGGTGGTTCCAATCAGTTATTGCTCGTGGCTTTAATTTCCACTGCAATCCTGAAATTCAGTAGAAGAAATTACAATAATGAAATGCAGCGCTGGGCCTCTATGGCTGTGAGACTTTTCATTCAGTATATTGGTTGCACAATGCTTCTTGCTTTTTTGTGTGTTCTGTATTTCTCTCTGTTGCTTCCAGAACAGATTTAAAATAAACTTAGGGTTTTTTTACTTGCTGTTAAAACTAACCTACGGCCTTTACAAGCCTTCCTCAGACTTGTGGTATCTATGTAAGTGGGCTTTTGTTTTTCTTCTGGCTCAAGGCAGCTTTGGTTGGGGCTGCAGCAGCTGTTGAGTTTTGTTTTTTTAATAGGTACCCAAGCCATGCAGTAGAAGTACTTTTGCTGTGGGTGGTTTACACACTCAGCTATGAGCCTGATGCTCTTTTCACATACAAGATCCCTTTAATGATACCTGTTCAGACACAGGGATGAGCACTTCAGTTTTCTATGTGTGGGTCTTTACTATAACTTTAAAAAGTAAGCAGTGTAATTGTCCTTCGCCGCGTGCTCACAGTGTGACAAACAAGGGGCAGACTTCATTCAGCTCGCTGAGTGAAGCGTACAGGCCTGCTCAAGACATAATCTTCGGTCCACGTTGTCTTTACGTTCTAACAAGTCTCCAGTTGAACGTGAATTTTGACAGTGACAACCATGTCATCTTGTAAAAATAAGACTTATCTGGAAGACCTTTTCTAAAAAGGATAAGGCTTGTTTCTTTTTTTTTTTTTTTTTCTTTTAAACAAATTAAAAGACCCCACAGCATTTTTTGTTATTCCTTTTAGTGCCTTGGAACCATCAAATAATTTAGGGTGGAATGGCCCAATGGAGGTCACCTGCTCCCACCACTTGAGTAGAGCGTGGCCAGCTTCATGGTTAGGTTGAGTTGCTCAGGGCCTTGTCAAGGCCAGTGTTGAGTATCTCCAAGGAGGGAGACTCTGCAGCCTCTTTGGGCAACATGTTCCTGTGTCTGACTGGTTGGACTGAGAAGTTTTTCTCTTCTCACTGTTCTCCCCCATTGTTGTCTGGAATGCCTCTTGCTTCAGTTGGTGGCCATAGCCTCTTGCCCTTTCATTGCATGGCTCTACCTGCTAGGTAGTTGAAGATAGTAATTAGATTTTCCCACCACCCAGAAGAGGACCCACCTTGTGTTCTCATAGTACATAAATTATTCTAACTTGAAAACAATTTAACAAGGTAATTCTGCATACACTACCGTGGCATAGACATTTTTGTGCGCACCTCCTGTTATGGACTTACTCTCCAACTTCAGTTATTAAAGATACCTGGAGGACAGCAGATGCTTGATCATACTCCAAAATGTCTCCTTCCTTTAAACTGTTGGAATGTTCTGAGTTTTCCTTGAAATCAAAACAGTTCCTCTTGAATGTGTGTCTCTATGTCTACACCTAAGGAGGCTTTGCTGATGCAGCTGTCCCGACACGGCCATGCAGCCTGTGCTAGTGAAACGACCGGTTTTGTTCATAGTTGCTGTTTGCAGGCAGAGGTCTGGGGGGATGCAGCTATTTAAATAGTGCCATATTGAAAGAACTAATAGCAGGGATTCTGTTTTGCTCAGGACAAGCAATGCCTACTTGGGGCATGAACCAGGAAAACCTTTCCACTCTTGGACAAGTGCTCAAATAGACAAATACATAGTCTCCCTCCTGTTATTTTTTGATCAGTGAGAACACAGGTTCCATTTTCAAAGCAATTGAAAGTGTGAATAGCCACACTGCCTTGTCTGTCTGCTGGTTGGTCTTTTCCAGGAAACTTGTCTTTCCCTGGTCTGTATTTTGCACCTTGTCAAAAAACTGAACCTTGTGGTTTGAGCGTGTGAAGGTGTTAAGCCTTGAGTAATAACATTCAAGTGCCAGCATATCCCACTTGCAGGATGCTCAAACACTGCCCATAATGAAATTTGGATTCTGATTACATTGAGTTACTGTGAACCTCAAGATGCCTGTCATTGATTATGTCTCAACATGCTCCTGCTTCTGTTGTGGAGGAGAACGGATTGTGAGCTGCTCCATGAGTGCTCTGTCACAGGGCAGTGCAGTTTAAGATGCAGAAGCATTAGAAGAGTTTCATACAGCACCAGTGTGATACTGCACTAGCTGTCCCTAACTTCTTTTGTTTCTAGGCTATTCAGGAACAAATGAAAATCCATGGACAAGAACCAGTTTCTTTTCAGGATGTCAAGGTTAGTTTTACTGAACAGAGTGCTTGGTGAAATATTTGAATAAGAACTTCATAATGTACTTAGAGTTTCTAGGTTGTTGAATATTTACTAGCAGAGCAGTAGAGATGATCTAACTGGACCTGTTTGAAAATGACTTTCTGTTCAGTGGTTGGTCTGTAAGAAATCTGGTATGCAACCATTCTAGTGGTTTCCTTGCTAACAGGCAAAGGGCCCATTAAAAAGATGTTGCTGTGCCTTTTGCCTGATGAACACAGAATCACGGAATGTTAGTACTTGGAAGGAACCTCAAAAGCTCATCTAGTCCAATTCTGCCAGAGCAGGATCACCCAGACTAAATCACACAGGAACTTGTCCAGGCGAGTTTTGAATGTCGCCAGAGAAGGAGACTCCACAACCTCTCTGGGCAGTCTGTTCCAGTGCTCTGTCACCCTCACAGTGGAAAAGTTCCTCCTTATATTCACATGGAACTTCCTGTGTTCCATTTTGCACCCATTGTCCTTGGCCCTGTTGGTGGCCATGACTGAGAAGAGCCTGGCTCTGTCCTCCTGACTCTCACCTTTTACTTATTTATAAACATTAATAAGGTCACCTCTCAGCCTCCTCCCATGCTAAAGAGACCCAGCTCCCTCAGACTTTCCTCATAAGGAAGGTGTTCCACTCTCTTAATCATCTTGGTGGCCCTGTGCTGGACTCTTTTAAGGAGTTCTATGTCCTTCTTGAACTGAGGGGCCCAGAACTGGACACAATATTCCAGGTGTGGTCTCACCAGGGCAGAGTAAAGGGGAGAAAGAAATTGGTAGGTGCATTTTGTGATTCAGGATGATCTCTTTGTGGAGGGGTGAGTAACTAAAAAAACCAACCTGTCTGTAAAGCTCTCTTTATTATTGCCTAATTCACATTTAGCAGTTTTAGTACTTAATAAAAAAAGGTACAAACGCTTGTCTAAAACATAGCTCATACAAGCAAACAGACTTTTGATACTGTCTCCCATGACATCCTGATAGTAAAGCTGAGGAAGTATGGGATAGATGAGAGAACAGTGAGGTGGATTGAGAACTGGCTGTTGGATTGAGCTCAGAGGATTGTGATCAGTGGAGCAGAATCAGACTGGAGACCTGTGACTAGTGGTGTTCCTCAGGGCTTGGTGTTGGGTCCAGTCCTGTTCAATATCTTCATCAACAACCTTGATGAGGGAATAGCATCCACCCTCAGCAAGTACCCAATGATACAAAGCTGGGAGGAGTGGCTGACATGCAGGAACACTGCGCTGCCATCCAGTGAGACCTGGACAGGCTGGAGAGCTGGGCAGGGAGAAACCAAATGAGGTTTAACAAAAGCAAGTGTAGAGTCTTGCACCTGGGAAGGAACAACCATTCGTTTCAGTACAGGCTGGGGGATGACCTGCTGGAGAGGAGCTCAGTGGAGAAGGACCTGGGGGTCCTGGTGGATGACAGGTTGGCCATGAGCCAGCAGTGTGCCCTGGTGGCTAAGAGAGCCAATGGGATCCTGGGGGGCATCCGGAGGAGTGTGGCCAGCAGGTCAAAGGAGGTGATCCTCCCCCTCTACTCTGCCCTGGTCAGGCCCCACCTGGAGTATTGTGTCCAGTTCTGGGCTCCCTGGTATTAAAAGGACAGGGATCTCCTGGAGAGAGTCCAAAGAAGGGCTACGAAGATGATTAAGGGCCTGGAGCATCTCCCCTATGAGGAAAGGCTGAGAAAATTGGGACTGTTCAGCCTTGAGAAAAGAAGACTGAATATCTTAACTGTGGGACACAGGGAATCAGCCAGCCCCTTTTCAGTGGTCTGTGGAGACAGGACAAGGGGCAATGGCTGCAAGTTGGAGCATAGGAAGTTCCACACCAACACGCGGAAGAACTTTTACACAGTGAGGGTGACAGAGCCCTGGGACAGGCTGCCCAGGGAGGTGGTGGAGTCTCCTTCTCTGGAGATATTCCAGACCCGTCTGGACGCCTATCTGAGTGATATGTCCTAGGGAGCTGCTTTGGCAGGGGGTTGGACCCAATGATCTCTCGAGGTCCCTTCCAACCCCTGTGATTCTGTGTTGCCCCTTTGAGGCCAAAGCCCACTGAGAAAAGCACATTCTCACTGGAGATGTGGGAGCTGAGCACACTGTTGCTCTCTGTCGCCAGTTAATTGTGCTTTGTATGTGAAATTGTTTGGGACTTGACAAGTTTTGTGGGAGTTTTTTTGTAAATTGGTGTGGGTGGTACTAGTTACCCAAAGATCTTTCCATTTATGGTATAAAGTGACCATTATCCTGCACATTAATGTGTCTTTTTTTCCCCCTCGCAATTTTGACTTTTCTTTCATAGGATGAAATCTTTGATATGGTGAAGCCCAAGGATCCTTACAAAATCTCCCTTCAAGACTTAATCAATAGCAGCCAAGGGGACACTGTTACCAGCATTCTCATCGATCTCAATGGGTTCTGGACATATGAGAACAGAGAGGTCCTTGTGGCAAGTGATAATGACAGTGCTGCTGATGTTGATGATACGTGACTTTGAACAGGAGCAGACTGTATCCATAGAGAGACCTCGGATCTGATGCACCAACTGTTGGAAGCTGGATCTGTGCCTCTTCCCCTCACTTCCCTTCCCCCATGCCCCTCTCATACGATATAAACTGTGGTACCTACATGAATGGCAGAACTAATTTCTGAAACAAGTGTTGGAGAGGTAAAAAAGATCCTTTTTTTTAATAAATATTTTTGGACACTTTCCCTGTGTACGAAGCCCTGTTCTTACTGGAATATCCTATTCTAGAATGAGAATTTTTTCCCAAAAGTAAGGCTGTGGTTCTTGGTATCTGCAGCACTGGCCTGTGTCCGCTCCCCCACCCCACACTCCCACTCCATTCTGCAGCTTCCTCTGCTGTCAAGGCTGTTGAGCATTCTCCTGTACAGGCAAAAGCCCTCAGGGAGAGTTAAAGAGCTTAGGCCTTTTTCTTCTGTGCGTGTCCAGCTGCAAGTGCCTAGTAGAAAGTGTAAGTATTGAGCTGACCTGAGTAGTTACCTACTTCTTGGGAGGTTCATTAACAGAAATAAAACTACACTTGGGCTTTATGTCTAGTTAAAACTAAGCCAACCATCAGGCTTTCACTGACTTCACCTCCTGTGCAAGTACTTGATTATTAATTATAATTTAATTATACAGATGTGGGACAGCAGTAGTTAAAGCAGTAAAACTAACTAACAAAACAAGCTGTAGAAATGTTTTAACTTCCAGGTAAAATTACAGCAGCTCCAGGCTAGAGGCCGTTGCAGTCCTGTAGTGTTTATTAGCTTGAGGTGGTGTTGAGTACATTAACATGGCGTTTGTTAACAAGCGCTGCGTGGGATTGTAAGGGAGGGGTGGTACGGTACCTGGAATTTCAGTATTCCACCAGGATGTGTGACTCAACAGCAAACAGTGATGAGGCACGTGCTCCCCTGTGTGCAGGCAGAGCTTCAAAGGCCACACATGTCCTTTTAAAGTAAAAACCGTAGCCAGCTTCCAGTTGAAAAATTATATTAAATATAAAATAACCAATTAATACATTTACAGAAAAATTAAAACCATTATGAAAGTAATCACTTTCATACAGCTCGCAAAAAACTGAAGGAAGGATTAAGTTAAGGCACAGTAAGTAATACAGTATTTTATACAAAGAAGTTTAAACCTCAGGCAGTGAGAGCATTTCTTACGCAACAGGTAGTAAGGGCAGGGGGGACCAAACAACACAACTGACATTGATTTCTTGGCAGAAAAGCAAAGCATCCTTCAGCTGTAAAGGTTTTACTCATGAGCAATGTGAGGCTTTCTGTCTTTGATGCTGTAAGAACTCCCAACAAGCTCTTCTCCTCTGTATTCCCCAGGTGTTGAACCAATCTCTCCCTTGCTGAAGTTCAGGGCTAAGGAATGTTTTCACACAGCTGTCAGCACCCTCTGTCTTGCCCTTCAAAGCCAAGCAAAGAACAGAGCTGACAACTGGATCCTCCTCAGAAGAGTTTCTGTAGCACTGGCACATGAGGGGAGAAAAAAATTGTGCTCTGTAGAACACAACTCCAAATAGAGGGTTGTCTCCAACACGTAACTCTGGAAACTAAAAATCAAGTCCCCTGGCCTCTGATGTTACCCTTAGGCTCCTTAGTCAGCTGGTAGCAGGACCAAAGCCAGGGGCATATAGCAACATCCAATGCAAAATTTCACTCAAGTCCAGAGGACAGAAGTAATGTTTCATGTGGTAACAAGAGCAGGTTCTCTGCTGTCTTCCCACTCGTTCTCTGTGGGAAGTGACTGGGTGCTGACACCTGCCTGTTGTAAAGTTAACCATTCACCTTTCTCAAGCTACAAGCAGAACGCCAGTCACTGCAGTTCAAAACCCCAATGTTGGTTGGTGGGGCTACTTAAAAGCTCTGGAGCTACCTCCATTTCACATAGGCAACAATAAAATTTACTGTTGTTGCAGCATCACAACAAAGTGAGGGTTTTTGTTTAAGAAAAAGGAGGAATTGTCAGTTTGGTTTTGTGATTTCTAGTTATTTATGTATTCTGTACTGGGGGGTATGGAAATATCTATGACACATCCCTTACTGTAGTTTAACAGCTGATTTAGGTTACTGAAGTACACATCCAAAAAAAATTCTTCATAGTTCTAGAATGGCGCCATAGGCAGTGTCCAGTGCATTCAGTATAATTTAGCAAGACTTCAGTTTCCTTCTCAGAATCACTCAGATCACGTAAAGAAATATTGGAGCTGGTGGGTCTTGTCTTTCTCAGACTTGGGAGTGAGAACTTCTGACACCAGTGGCAGGTCTGTACTTTGCTACAGCACTGAATGGAGCAGCTGAGCACCATCAGTCGCCCAGAGTGCTCATTAGTAAGTTCTAAGGGTGTTTACAGCCTCCTTTATAGTTTGGGTTTTTTAATAATTAAACCAAAAGCCAGTGGACCCTTATATCTAATTAGCATTATCTCTTGTGTTAACCAACAACAAAAATACATGCACACAACAGTGACAATAAATAGGGGAAATCAGACGCTATTACAATGACTTGTGAGTTACAGGGTATTGATTCCTATTAATCTATTCATAGAGAGCTGAGTTGCAAACAATGTGCAAATCAGAAGTAGGTGTTTACAAGTAGGAAACAGCACTGCATCTGCAATCCACAGGTGTTAGAGACACAGCAATTCAAAGAAAAGACATTTTTAATTGCTTTACACAGGAATTAGCTCACACATTCAATTTCAGAGGAAATGTTTGTAGTGCAATTTTCATTTAACTGAAGTGCCAATTTGGCAGAACGCCTCAGCCTTTATTAGGCAGACAGCCTGAACGGGCAGCACCCAGCTCTCTCCTGATCAATAAGAATGGTAGAATTTGTATTTCACCAAACTAGTGTAATCCCATTTTTCCTGCTTCTTACAGCCAGATTGTGACACCTGACACTTCCTATTTCCTACAGTATACAGAGCTCTACACTTACGGAGGGACGGGAACTACGTCTTGTTTATTTTCCCCAGCAGACTGGCACTCCTCCTCATTTTCAAAGTTTACATTCACAAATGAAGTGCATGCTGTCGCTTCAGGCTGGTCTGTCTGGACAGGAGCTTCAGCTTGGGGTTTGTTCTGCTGTTCCTGATGCTGTCTTTCTGCTGCTTCTGACATCTTGTTTTCCTGTTCCTCTTCTTCCTCCTAGAAACAGATAACCGCATTTGTAAGCTACTCTTAGCACTTAACTACATTTCACTTTAAGTCTTCCTCTAAGAAGAGACTAGTTCCTATTACAAGGCAATGACATTTGTTCTAGAACATGGTCACTACTTGATCACAGTATTCTAGAAAAATTCTAGAAAAAGAAAAAATTTTGGCCAAAACTGAAGTATTAAACTGCGTTAAAGAAACAGGGAAAATGTCCCACATCTAGAGAAGCAGTTCTTAGCCAACAGAAGTGCTAGGTCCAGCTCTTACACAGCTATTGAAAATAAAAAGCTGCAAAGCTTTAAGGAGGTTTTCTGTCTCTTCCAAATGAAGATTATTAACATTTTTTTGCATAAAGCCCCAGCTGCCTATCAGTCATGGTGGTCAGTCAGATGGTATTTCTAGCAGCGGTCTCTGCCAAGTCCAGTGACTGCCCCATCCAACTCTCACTCCGCTGACTGGAAAACGCATTGTACAAGAGAAGCAAAGAGAGCACTGGTCAGGATCTGAGATGGGTGAGAAAAGGCTGACGGATAACCAAGCACCAACCATGCAATGAATGAAAGCTGAAGGCAAGCTGAAACAGAGGTTCCAAAACTTCATTTTAATGCTGGATTATAAATTTAATTTCTTAAAATACCAAGGTAGGCAAGCTGGGAGAGAAAGAGGGCAAGAGCCCTCCTTCATACACATACCTCTCTCTTCATTCTGTAATACTCATCGATGGCATATTGGTACTTTGGTGTGCTTATCCCTAGAACAGATGCAATCTTTTCCCCGAGGAAGTCACACACTTAAAGAGAGGTTTACATATGATTAGTATCTAGAAGAGAATTCTTAAGCACAATTTTTTTCAAAAGTTACCATCACCTTTCCTGAATGATTTTCCATAGTCCTACCTCACTCAGAAGACAAACCCAAAATCTGTGAAGCTAATCTATGTACATCCCATTATTAGCTTAATATATTAATAATTGTTCTTTAGCATAAAAAACGAGCAACACAGAAATCAATTAAAATCTTGATGGTGGTAGCATTTGTTAAATTCTACTACTTTCATCTCTGGGTCTAGGTTTGTTCTGCTAGGGGATCAGTTAATGGAAAAAGCTTTACCTGAACTTCAGCTGAGAACTGAGGTTAGACAAAAATATACAGCTACCAACTGTACTGGCACTTCAGTCTGATGGCACTGCAGCAGACTAGAGAGTCATTTACTGATGTATGCATATCTCAAGTCAGTAGCAGTTTTAACAACATTCTGTGTTGCATACTAAGGGGTTAATAAAATATTTAGGTTTCAGCTGTCTCCATTTTCAAGCTGGAGGCTACATGTCGGGCTTCTCTGCTATAACGGGTAGTGCAGAGGTATGGAACAGGGTGGCTTGTGTCAGCCGGTCTCTGTGACGCCGATGGCCACAGCACTGGCAAGCAAATCCTCAAATACACCACACGTCAAACTGCAGACCTGTAGCCTCTGTGTATGAAGAGCAAGTGTGACAAGGAATAGAATTACATGGTATGTTAGAGAAAAAATGTCACTAGAAGGGCAGGTTGAGTAGACTGCAACTGTTTTTTTTTTAAATACTCAGTATTACATGTACAATGGCACAAACTTCATGATATTTATTCAGAACCCCCAAAAACACTTCAATAAAGGTACTTTACACCCTAGGAAGAATGCAGACTAGGACATGAATTTTTAAAGCTTCATTTTATGAGGCCCACAGGTCAAATAAACTTAAGTGCAGTGAGTCTAAGACTCTTGACAATAGGTTTTTGTTTATTTTGTAATGTCAAAAGTCTGTTATAAAGCACATGACTGGATGTGTTATTGGGATTGTTTCTAGTTGTCTTCTTCGTAAAACCTCTCAGTTTAGTTACACCAAACAGCATTTTTTTCAGATAACACAACATAAAATGGTTTCATACAAAACCTAATGAAAAGTGATACACTCCCTTGCCAACACCACCCAATTGCCACATGAAGAAAAAGGGCAGGGGGAAAGTGTTCAGCAAAGGCAATTTTGTGTTTGTTCTTCCATGCAAGAGAAGACCTTTAAAGGTCCCTTCCAATGCATGGACTAAAAGATTTAAAAAAAAAAAAAAGGAGCCTAACGCAAGATCGCCACAGATTAAAATACAGGTTCATTCATACTTTGAAACAATGGCCAGTAGCTCACAAAGATGATTTATAGCCTGTCAAACCAGCTTTCAATGTTTTCCTACTAGGTTACCAAAGAATTAAATAAAACAATACCTGATAAGGTTGATGTGGCAACTCGCAGCATGTGAAACCACAAGTAGGGACCCCATGTGAGCGTTGTCTGCAAGAACAAGAACAGTATGAATACTTATAGCTGTGTGTTCACAATGCCTGTGATACATGCGAAAGCTCAAACAGATTGAGAAGAGAGATCTGCAACGCTGCCTGTTTGCCAGCTACCAAAATATTTTTGGTTTAAAATAAGTCTAGACCAGACATACGTGAAACAAGGTACCACTGTAAGCTATAAATAGGTAACTGCTGTTTACACCTGGGAACACTCGTTTCATTGCTTCTTCCACTCCCAGACTTGGGAAATAACAAACACCCATCCTGGTCCCAAGGTGGCTCCTGTAAACAGAAAGACCTTTTTGTAATGTTCAGAATCCTGTCAGGCCAAGATGAGAAGTGGGTTAACCAAGTAGCCCCTCATTATGAAGACAAAATAAAATAAACAGCAAGCCATGTAACAAAAAGAGAAGGGGAAAAGCAGGTTCCAACGAGAAAAGGGTCGTAGGCCTTCTGTGAAAAGGTGAACTCAGATTTCATAGGGAACTAAAACATTTTTATAGTAAACAGCCTGTTGAATTCAGGCAAGCTTGCTGTTAGGCATGTTCCCCCAGTAAAGGTGGTTGTGGGGGTACTTTCCTTGCAGAAAGTATAAGTTATAATGTCTCCTTGTATTAAATGAAACCCATTAGCTCCACTCAGTTACGTAACTGAGCATTTGTAACTTGTTGCTAAAAGCCGTTTGATAGTAAACATTTTTTGAGATCTAATTTAATAGGTATCTGTACAGGACAACCAAAATTATTGTAATACAGCTGCAGAGACTAGCTGGGATAGCCTCAGCATGCACATACCCAAGCTACCAGACTTCACATCCTTCCAAGTATAGGCCCTACAAATCAGTGCAGCAAGAAATCGCCTGTCAAGCCAGAAACACAAGTTGGGCAGGCTGAAAAAAATCCAGATGCTATATATTTTTGGCAGCGGGTATGGAAAATGTCCTGCCAAGGTAAAAGTGTAAGCAAAACCAGCTGCTGTCCTGTTAGCACAAAAGCACCTCCAGCGCGTTGATAATGCGCTCAGCTGGCAGGCAGGCTGACGGCAATCACTGCGAGTGCATTCGGTTGCAGACGTCCTGGAAGAGAGCTGCAAAGCCTGCTGCCGCAGGTGCAGGTAATGGCGCGGACGCGGCTCGGCACAATCCTCCGTAACGAGGCGGCGGGGTTAAAAAGCATTCACACAGCGGGCAGGACAAACAAGGGCCTGCTGAGCAGCCCTGAGCAAACAGCGGTAAGAGCCCCCTTAACATTTAGGGATGAAAAGAGAAGCTGAACTTCAACGTGACAGAACTAACTCAGGCACCACATATTCCTGTGGTAACACAAACGCGCGGAACATCAGAGGTTCGGCATACATGGGGGTTCTGCCTACTTCTACTGTTCCCCCACCACAATTAACACCCAGTCTGGTATCTTGGGAGAACTTTGAAGTTGACTTCACCTCTGCTTTCTGACAAAATGTGTCCCAAGCCCATTCAGACGCTTCTTCACCCCGCCAAGCAAGGCTTTGCTCATCCCCTAAATTTAAACACTTGAAAATATCTCCTACCACCTAGTCTCTTCAGTGTATGTTTGTGCAATGCTTCATTACACTATTTAGCTGTCCTGACCGTATTTTGCTGTTTAAAATTGAAAGCATAATGGTTATGACAGTTTTTAAATTACAAAGAACCTCAATGTACGATTGGAACTCAAGTGCTGCGTTTTAAGTAGAAACGAACACAGTGGATCCGCCCAGGAGGGGTCCGATTCAACAACAAAACAGGATTTTGCTTCCCAGTACAGGGCTGCTGAAGGGAACACACACGTGTTCCCCTGAACTTCTGAGTGCACCATGTTCCTCCATACAAACAATCCACACCTGCATTTCTTTTTGCCAGGATTCAGTCCCTAGTAACACCTGAATTTCCCAAAGAACATAGGTTTCTTCTTGTGGTTTTGTTTTTTTCTAGATAAAATGGCAAATGAGAATAATTTACTGATTTAAGAAAAAACAAATAATGTATTTGAGAGTAAATAGATACTCTTCCATTGTTTACTGTGCCAAAACATATTTTAAATTAGTTTACTGACTGGTCACTGCTATAATAGGTCCTTCACTGCATGCCACACATACCATACTGCGTCAAAATACTTCTGCCCTACTATGCATAGCTATTATTTGGTCACTGACTATTCTTCTCCCTCATCCCCAAATTCTTAAAAGAAAATTAGAGTTCGGCAGTCCTGAAGAAAGGCCTTTCTGCTAGCTGAACTTAAGCTCCTTTTAACTACAGGATATCAAGATAATCTTGCTGTAAGAACGTGTTTCAATCTTTCCAATCAGGTTAATAAAATTAAATCTCTTCTTGGTTGAAGAGATGTTCTCAGGACGAATTCTAAGGTTATCACCAGCAGTTACACTGCTTACAGCTGCTCTGCGAAGAGCCACACTCCACCTTCTGCCTACTGATACAACAAAGAGTTTATAGTGAGCAACCCTCCAGGGATAAACAAAAGATTATCTTCTAGAACAGGTTATATAAATTTAGTTACCGTGAATTTTCTGTGGACAGAATCAAAAGGTGATTCATATGTAAAGCTCAAGCTTCTATATTTCAAGATAGAATATTAATGTAAAATTAAAGCATTTAAACAGAATAATACTGAATGCTATTATCTAAAAAAATCCTGAGGAAGATTTATTAAGCATACTCTGTGTTCTCTTAAAAGAAACAACAAGCCAAAAACCAAATCAGAACCCAACAGAAGGGGCAGTCCAGTCCAAAACTGTTAATGAACTGAATGCTGACCTATTTGAGTATCAGAACTGTTGTTTCAAAGCAAAACTTAAGGTCCAGTTCTTACTGAGAATTTGCTTTGTTATGAGTGGCAGCAGTCCATCACACCGACTGCTTTGGTTGTTGTGTTACCGGGGTATACACATGTTACTTTGCTTAGTAAGAAAGACACTGCTACTGTCTGCTTAGCTCTGAAACACAGGTAGTTACTGAAGACGGTTTCCCTACAACACAGCAAAACACTTGTTTGCCTTAAACTCATTCAGAAGCTGCCAGGATGCCAATACCAGCTGTGTCTCGAAATTTCATGATGCAAAGTTTCTATTCAAAATATTAAATGTGCTTTTTCTAAAAATAAATTGCACCAGAAACAGCTATTACTTGCAACATACTTTTTCGTATCCCAACTGAGATAACAAGTTTTAGACGTGCTGGTCTCAGCAAACTGACCATTTAATTGCTTTTATAGAAATCCTACAATAAAAACATTTTTAAGGCAGCTGTTGGCTAAAACATCAAAGCTCAGCTTGGACTAACATTTCTTCAATTGACTGGCTCAGCTGGGCTACACGAAGCATGCAGCAGATAAGGTAAACTTCACTTAATGGCAACCCTTGGTCTAATCAAGTTTATTCTGTCAAGGTAAAAAGCAATGCATAAGGCGGCATACTGTGCTCCACAACAAACTGTTCTGGTTTGGAGGGTCCTTTTATTAAACAGCATAATTAAAATTAAGATTTCATAAACTATAAAAGGAGAAGAATGCATTCTTAACTGCACCACACAATACAGTTTCTGGTTTTCAGAAGAAAATCTGTATTGGGAAAGCAGGAGAACAATCACACAGAATTCCTGACTATTGTGTATGTCTGAGAGCTCTTTAGTCTGTGTGGACAGCAATGTGCACATCTCTGGCCTCACAACATGTACTTCGAGGCTCTTGAGCCTTCCTTCGCTGCACCACAGTGGAACTCTTCTACTGAGAGGAAATGGCACAAACAATTATATTATCTCTACGTAGATCTGGTCCTCTGCTAATTACAGTTGGGAAAAAAAATAAATCTCTTCATCTGCATCTGCCGATATCTGACACAACCTGCACAGTGGGGAACAGATCTGACTGAATATACCTGAATATTACCATAATACCCAGCAAGTTTCATACATCTTGCTTTTCTTTGAGTAGATCCTTACAGAAATTTAAAAAAAAAAACAAACCAAAACCAAACCTACACCCAGGAAGGCAGACTAACACCTACTCATGGTTCCTAAGTATAGTGCATTTCTTTTCAGTCTATAAACTTCACATATGGTTTTATCCTGATGATATCCTACCTGCTCTGAGGCTGTTACTTTTCCTCGTACACAAGAAAGAGAGTGGTGCCATCAATCCGTGCAAGATGAAATGCAGCAGCTTCATCTGTGAATCCCTAGGAACCCCAAACCAAGCTGAATTCCCACAGTGTCACTGCAGCAACCCCCTCATGGTTCACCACTTCTTCAGAAGAGAACATGCAGAAAGGCAAAGTCTTCACTGCAGTCCCTCTAACAAAGCCCTGCTCTCCCAGGAAGGATACACATGTAAATAAACACAGGGCCTGCTACTGTGCAGTTAAGTAGAAAGCTTCACCCACAACATTTCTTAATCACAGATTCCCAAATGATAATGCAGAAGTAATTTCAACACCAGTATCAAGTAGAAAACAGAGCACCATTTTCTAGGCATGCAGAGACTTTTATCGGAAGCAGGGGAACAAGCAGCCCAGCACCTGCCCCTGCTGTGCAGCCAGGCAGGGCTAGCTGTTGCATCAAGCAACAGCTCCTGGCCACGCTCCAGCACATAAGGAAGGATCCAGGCAATTTCAGAGTGTCCAGCTCTAGCTCAATACGGGCAACCAAGCCCAGAGAAGCAGGAAGGGAGCCCCACCAGAAGCCAGCGAATAGGACTACAGTTCCACTTTAATGGAGTGTGGCCTGTAGTAGGGGGAGGGGAAAAGAGGTGGCTGGGACACCAGTTCACAGGGGTGTCATAAAACTGGCAGAGCGTGGAGTGAGGAAGAGACGGATGTGGTCTTTGGGACTGACTGCCAGAGGGCCAGGAGCTGCTGCTCGCATGCATGCCCATGAGCTTTGGAAATACACTACCACTAGAAAAGAGGCTGTCAGGCACACCCAAAGAATAAAGTAGATGATGTATTTCATTTTACCTCTAAGTACAGATGGAGAATCAGTGAGAAAAAGGAAAACATATTTTAGCAGCTACAGTATGCATTATGGGAGACAGCTTTAATTGTGAAACTCCCCTAGAATCTGGACCAATAAATCTAAACTCTGTTCACAGATAGAGCAACATTTAACAGCTTATGACACAGATGAACTTGATATACGTAGACTAGGCAGGTCATTCATAACCTGTTTTTCATGTATCATAGCAGTTTTCCTTTATTTCTGCAAGTCATCTGTTTCTTTCCCATGTGTACTCTTTTAATTATATCAAATTGCTGGTATGGTAATGCTAAATTGCAGGTTCAACTCTGCACTGTCACCAAAACATAAGGAAACAGATGCCTTCCCTGCACTTCTTTTCTATTAAACAATGGCACGAAGGGAAACACTAGAGAGGACAGCCTAGAACTGTGAAGAAATTAAACCCATTTCTAATTAATCGGGCCACTTCAGTGGAGGAGTCGTCCAGGACAAAACTTCTTAGGAATACTTCTCAGTCCTTAGAATCAATCAAATCAAGGGAACCTTTAATACTAAATCAGATTTGTGACACAAAAATTAAAGCATTAAATGTGGGTAGTTACTCAGTTAACCAGAAGTAGCAATTTATCAAGTAAAATACCTACAGGATCTACAGGTGGCAACAGGTCCTTTTTCTCTTGTTCATCTTCCTCTTCATCTGTGCTGTATTCCTCCATTGTTTCTCCACTTGCAAAATGAATAACCCTCCTTGGAATTTTCTTTTTCTTTCCTATGACACCCAGCTCCACATTCTCAAAGCCTTTATCTCCATTTGCAAGCTGCTGTAAAGAAACAACCACATAAAAAAGTCATTATCTGAAGTGCATGCTTTGGGAACTGGAACATGTCTGCCCTTAAGAAAGCTTCATGAGATATTTAAAGTATTTTAGACCGATTAGCCTATACACTGGACATTTGCAAGAGCTTGGCTGTAGGTAACATGTTTGCAGACATGTAAAAACCAATTTCTTTACTAAAAGTAACAAAAAGGTAAGTGCCTTCACTTGAGCATAGGCAGGTGGCATGAAAACCATCTGTTCCGAAAGAGCACTGCGTTACATAGGAGTTTTTTAGTGGGACACTTGAAGCGGCATCACACTTTTCTTTAGATAGTCTGGTAAGCACGTAAGTGTTAATATTTGAAAGTGCTGTTGGTTTCAGAATGAATACCTAGTAAACTTAATCAAGTAGTTCTGAGGCCGTAGCCATCTCTTTGCAAGCTCAGACAGGCACCTCCAGCACTAGAGAGAAGAGAATGACAGGTAACTACGCAGCCAGGCTCAAGCTTTAAAAAGATGCATCGAGGAAACTGCCTCTGTGGGCTTTCATCAGCAACCATGATTAGTATGAGGGAACATGTTAAAAGAACACCACTTGGTTTCATGGCTAAGGACAGGTGAGAAAAGAGAAGTACGGTGTCTGGCTTTGTTCTTCCAGCAGCTGAATACTACAATGCAGTCTTTGGGTCGCAAGCAAATATACTTCCAAGTTCAAAGGCCAGTCCGTAATTCTTTAGGCTAGTAACTCTTGCAGCTAGAGAATTTTAGAAAGGTTTGTGTTGTACCTGTCAAAACAGAGCCTTTGCCTTGGCAGAGCTTTTAGATGTTACTGCACACAATGCATACAACCGTTTTGAAAACGCTTCTGTCATGCAGGGAAGGGCACGGAAGTTGGGAAAAGCCAGCCACGTGTTTTTTAATGGACCATACAGCTTTTTAAAAATGCATGAGCTTATGTAATTAAAGCCATAACATAAGGAATGAGACCCATGTACATGTGCACAGAATTCAGGTTGCATCAAATGGGCACTTTCAATTTTTCAAATTCTTGTCTGTGGAACCTTTTAAAGCCTCTACATGTCGCAAATCAAAGTTGTTATTATTAAAAATACATACATATTTATCACACAGTTGGAAGACCCCTTTTAATCATTGCCAGCACAGCATCACCATTCCTGCCTTGCATGCCAGATGACATAAATCAGCTTTACAGCGCAAACAGACTCAGGTAGTGGGGAAAGGCAGTGGGCACTGTGGAGGGGGGCGGGAGGGGGTCATAGGGAGCAGAACAGTTTCTGTCATTGCAGGCACAGATATTTGTTGTGCCCATAGAGGGAAGGAAGGTAAAGATCACGTGCCAAGGTTCACAGAGAGGGAGTGCACATATCCATCATCTCTCCCAGCCCCTGTACCATTTGCTTCTCAAAACTGCAAGTCATTTCAGCTTCCCCTAGCATTTTGGGTGTTTTCCCAAAGGAGTAGAGCAGAACGACGAGGAAAGTTTTCAATGGGCTAATTCAGCTGAGACAGCATTGCGTTTTCATGCAGAATTACATTTTCACGTAGAAAGACAAAACTGACCGTCTGGGGCCCAGCACAACTCTCTCTGCTGCGTATCAGTCTTGGGAACAGAGCAGGAACAGAACAACGCCACAAAAATATGAATGCTGAGAACAGTGAAGCAACCTAAGCACAGGGAGCGCTCCTTACTGATGGTAGAAAAGCGGACACCACTTATTGCGACTCAGTTGTGCTTTTTTTGGAGCGAAGAGCACCACAGAATCGGCCTTTTATGAACATTTCAGGCTCCTCTACTGGCACCATACAATGATGCCATTTTTCACATTTAGTCACAGTGCTAAGAGCACTGTTTCTTGCAACTCAGCATCACAAATATTACTGTGATTAGTAACAGCAAGCAACATGAGCCACTCCCTAGAGCTCCTCTAAAGCCATGGTCTCTTCATCTGATTTTGGCTCATTTCACTCAAATGCTTCAAATATTTTAATTTAAAAAAAAAAAAGCAGTTACTATTTACAGTTTTAAAAGCAGGCTTTAATTCCCTGCACACCTGTCTCCACTAACAGTACCTACAGTAAGCCAGCTCCGCACAACTGGTACTGGTACAAAGTTTCAGACAAATGCAATAGTTCAAGACAGTAAGGATTCATCAAGGAACAATTAATCTGTTTTTCCTTAAGTCATCTGGTTCAGAGTCCTAAATTATTAAATAAAATAATAAATATCAGCTGTTGCTTTGTTTACTACCTGGTCAACAAACCTGAATGCAGGTTTTAGTCATCACTGTAGCATTTGTCCTTTTCATTTTTACATGCACAATGTCAACATAAGCCAACTCTCCCAGCTGTAAGCAGAAAGTTCAGCATCAGTAAATTTTATTTACCTTTCCAGAACTTTAGCAATGAGATCTTATCTAGAATTGTCAGCTAGATTCACTTCATAGCTCAAGTGTTACAAAGCTCCTGTTTCAGGCTTTACACTTTTGATCTTCTTTCACAGACATTATCTTCTTTTCCAATTCAAGATCATTCTTCTAGTCCCCTGCTCATCCCTCTCCAATGCACTACATGGTTTCTTGAAAGACTCAGCACTTGGCTCAACCTCATGCAATGAAAGTATTTACTTTGGCTTCTATTCCAGTGACTATCAGACACAGAGGCCAGTCACCCTTGCCCTTTTGCCACACTGGCTAACGCTCTTGAGGTATTCAGCAAAACTGCAAAGCAACTTCCTTATTATTTTAGAAGCCCTCTTGGAATTTTTCTCATCTTTATGGCACCACACAAACCTTTCCCGTCAGGAAGTCAGCACCTGGAGCTGCTGCTTCTTGTTTACTCTTTTTAACACTTGCTCTCTTATCTCACCCTTTGGCCACAAATAGAGCTGGCAAAGCACATTTTGACAGCATTGGTACAATACCCAGCACAACGGCATTTCAGCCCGCGACCAAAATGCCAAAATAAACAAACTACAATTAAGGATGAGGAGTGCCAGGACACCTGCAGGTGAGCCAGGAGGGCTCACACAACAAGTATTAGGTGATGCAACAGCATAAAGTTGCAAGGAGAGGAAGAAAAGGAAAAATAAGGGAAGATGGCTATTGACTTTGGCATCTTTTTATCTGTCAGTCAGGTATCTTCCCAAGAGCTCACGACCCAAAAGTCAGTCATGTCCACTGCCCCTCAGAAAGATGAGTAATTCAGCTTGTACAGATCTGCTCAACCTGACAGTGCTAGTTACTAGAAGACTGGTAGTAGTTAACGATAAGTATTTCTACCCATGCTATCTTGCCTGCCTTACTGATTTCATTTTTCTGTCTAGGGATTTTTGGGGGCATGGGTTTGGGATTTATTTTTTTTCATATTACTTTATTTTCCACCCTTGTGTTTCAACTGAAATGGAACACCTCCAGTCTTTATGAAACAGTAGACAACAAAATAAGAGTCAGGAGGACTGCAGGAGGAGACACCCGCGGAAGAAGGCAATCGACCGGTGGAGGTGCGGTGCAGTGCAGAGCGGGGCCGCGGCGAGGGGCCTCTATGGAAGGGGCAGGACAGCTCGCTCGCCGGGCTACAGGCTAACGAAGAGCCCATGTCCCTGACCAGCTCCGCCGCCTTCGCGGACTTGACAGCTCGGAGGGAAGCGGAAACCTGTCTCCATGTAATATTTATCAGGCTCTTTGTAAGAGGCATTACCTGCCGGTGAACAGGAGACACCGGAGCCCGCCGTGGTCGCTGTAATTACAGAGCACTGGAAGGACAGGCAGACTCATGTCCTCCCCGACCCCGCCGCGGCCAACGCCGGGGACTTCTCCCGCTCCCACACGTTGCCCGCGGGGATCAGGCTGTGGTCGCCACCCACGCCCCGGCCGGACCCCAGTGCCGCCACCCGCCCCGCCGCGGCCCGAGGGGCCTCGCTCTCTTCCGGAAGCGGTCTACTCCCGGACCCCGCTGCCGGGCGGCCCGGCCGGGAGGGAGGTGGATGAAGGCCGCTCCGCCGGCCCCGCTCACCTGCTCAGGCTCCATGGTGCAGGCGGCAGCCGCAGGGCCGGCGGCGGGCGCGCAGTAGAGGGTGATGGCGGACAGCCCCTGCTCCATCCTACCGCCCGCCGCGGCGCCGGGGGAGGGCGGCAAAGGGCCCCGCCGCGGCCCAGGGAGACGAGCAGGCGGGTGGCACCGCCCGTCACACCGCCCGCCGGGGCGGTGCTTGGAGCTGGCCGCGGCCTGCTGGGTTTCCGCCCGGTCGTTTTCTGCGCCGAAGGGGTGGAGTGACCCGCTGGGGCCGGCTGCGCTCCATCCGGGAGCGGCTACCGGCCTCCGTCATTTCTCATCTCTTCGCCGCCCGGCAGCAAGCAGAGCCAGGGAGGGAAGAGAGCAGAAGCAGGCCGGCTGGCAGCTATAGCCATATCTACGGAGGGAGTGAAACATACCCCCTTCGCAGAGGGAAACCACTTCGTGGCGTGGGGTAACACATCCATCTTCCTCGGAAGTTACTTACAGTATTTATACATCACTCTCTCGAAAGACTGGAGCTTGCTGCACATGGTCTTAGCTGAGGCAGTTCACTGTCTAAAGGACAGAAATGCAAACCAAGGGCAGCCCGGTCCTGATCCTGTTCATGGCCATGGGGCAGAGTGAAGTGTTTGCCAGATCATCTGTTTGCTCAACTGCTGGAACCCTTACTGGCAATGCCTACTACTTTGGAAGACAGGTGAAGGTAGAAGCATTTGAAACATCCTTTTTCTGGGGCTTTTTAAAAGGTTGTAACATGCACTTACTTTCATGACAGCAAGAACTACCCTTCAGCCCTGTATCATTAGAAATAGCTTCCATAGAATTAGTCTGTAGCACAAATGGGCTCTTTAGACACTTTTAGTCATATCATCAAAGCATTATCCAAATCCCATGACAGAGTTCTAGGTAGAGTATAGACATACTAGCATAATTTTAAATCCATTACAAGGCAGAAACTGTTCCCCTTATGAAATAGGGACTATTGAATCTATGATTACAGAAAGACATTCATGAAAGATCAGAATACTATTTTAGATAAAAAGCAGATGCTCATTCCTGCACTATGTTAAAAAAGATGTATTACTTAAAAATGCAAAGGCACATAAATAGCTTTTCCCCTTCATAGAGTCCACAGTCCATTTAGTAAGGACTGGTTGAAAGAGGGAAGCAGCTTTTAAACAGCATTCGGTTACTGAGCAGCCAAGTTACTCTCCTTTGCCTCTACTGCACTTATAGCTGTACAGCAATATTAATCTTTCACCTTCTAGAACAATTAGCAACTTGCTCAATCTGTTAAACTTGCCTAAGTGTCAGTATCAAAAATCCTGATGAAAGTGGGAAACTTAAACCCATACCAGTTTCTTTATGGCTATTTGTGTGTGCTTACAGTTAATTGTCCAGCTCCTATCAACACAGCTATATATTGACCCTCACGACTGTTTTCTAGTGGTAGGCCACTCAGCAGAGGCTTAAGAATAATTGCCATGAACTACATGCATCCTTCACCTTAGCTGCAATAAGAGGATATTCAAATCTGAACTCCCAAGGTCCTCCTTGTTCTCAATGGATTAGAAAAGACATCAGACCTGTCATTCTAGCCTTACAGGTAGGATTTTCCTTAAAAAGGCAGCAAACCGATAAAGCATGCAACAACAATACACAATTATTCCATAGCTGGTGAATGTCTTCCAGTTTTACAGAACCACCGGCTTCCAAAGAAGGAAGATGCTTATTTCTGCATTAGTGTTGAATGTCAAAGCTTATTAACATCCTGTAAGCAAGGAAAGAGTGACTGTAGAGTGTCACAGATACTGAAACAGGAGTGCACCTCTAAAACAGAAACGAAGCGCTGAGCTTAATTTCGTACATTACTCTTGTCGGCTGGCTCCTTCTAGTGGCCTCCCACGGGTGCTACAATTACCTAAACCCTGCCTTCCTTACTTCAGGTTCTCTAGGAACTTCATTTAGCCATGTGTCCAGCCACCAAAACAGCAGACAAACTTATCTGAGTAGCAGCAACAGCTTTCAGTAAGATATGAGGAAGACAAGCCTCAGTCTTCCAAGTATTCCCAATGAAGTTTGTTTCCCCTCTAACTTTTCAGGCTTCTTGTAAGCCAACAGTAACTTTTCTGCAGAACATGGCAAGAACCCATGGAATACAAGTAAAAGCCTAATACAAGAAAATGGTGCTGGGACAGTTGTTACTCCTGAGGCTCGCTGAGTGTTTTACATGGTCTCTCCTAGCTTGATGCAATTCAGTCTCATTTCAGAATAACAAATTAAAAACCCTAGAACACGATAGCTTCTGACCTCCTACAACTGTAGGATTTTCTTCTATACATTGTGCTCTGCAGGTTCCACAATAAAACAAAAATAATTGCACATGCTCCCTAAAATCGTTCTATAGAGCCATAAAATTTTATAGGTGCTCCTATACAGTTGCACTCAATTCTTCAGTGCCTCCAGCATCAAACTATGTACTGTGATCTTATATTTTTTCTTTTAAACTTGAGCTCTTAAGACAATGATTCTAAATAGATTCTGGTACATTAAGGTACAAGCAATATATTGCCATTTGTTTATTCCAGCATATACCTTAGAAACGTAACTGATATTTAAAGGAAACACTTCCTGAGCCTGCCCTTGCTTCTGCCAACACAAAGCTACTGACAGCTCTTCCTGTCTGGTAGCACTGGTAGTACTTTGGAAATTGTGAACTAAAGACTAAAACTAAATGTACCAATGAATTGAAAATAGAGTTAATTGTTGGTAACTTGACAGTCTTTGACTGAGCATGTCTAGCAGCACAGTGCTTCACTGTTCATCCTCAATATGCCTATTCATGTTTCATTTCCATCAAAAGCATTCAACTTAACTATCCACTCTCCCCTACCAACTGCATTCCAAACCAAAATTTATTTGCTGCATGGGTTTTTATATTACACTGGTTTGCACTTCTCAAGAACAGAAAATACACAAAGAGAGTTTAGTAAATACACCCCACAAAGTAGCTGAGGGCAGCTCCCCCACAAGCTACCAATACATTTACAATACTAAGATCCAACTTAACTGATGCTTTTACTGATTGCCACTGTGCATAAGGTGCAGTCCTGGAGGTGAATGGCATACCTGAAAACTTTTCAGCATCCTTCAACACTGAATACATATACCATTAATCACAAAGATGCTTCCCCATTATAAACTAACCTACAGCACACCTTATTTTATTAGCATAAGAGCACTATTACCTATATAAACTTGTCAGCTGCATTAGCTGCTACCTTCTCAAAGAACTGGCTGATAGAAGGCCACACAATTACATTTAATTTTTATCTTATCTAAGCAAGAAAGATGAGGTGTCCATTTACAACTCAAGCACTCTGCAGTAAGTTGAATTCTTAACATTCACCTTTTATCTTAAGGAAAGGAAGTAAGATGTTACCATATTGGCCAAGGTGTTGGAATTAAGCTTCATATAGTCTACCTAGTTTCTGAAGCATGCCAGTAGATGCCACCCATTTGAGACCAAGATAGTGAACTGAAATACTGAATTAAATGCTATAGGAAATTTAAACCAGATTGCAACTGAGTTGTGGCAATATGGTCTGTCAGATAAAATAAAAAGATATAGTTAAGTTCAGTACCAGCACAGAATTCCACCTAGTATGTAGCAGAAACCATCTCTGTAACAAGACAACTTAATTGGCAGCCTGGCATGAAGATTATCTTCAGTATACCTTGGTATTTGTGTAACTGTATGGTTTTAGTCACTTCAATTCTTTATGTATAGGGGAAGAATAAAAAAATTCTGGAGAATGAGAGTTTTGTACACAGCATATACACCAAAAATGCTCCAAGGAGAATACCTGAGCAGCAACAGCACACTTTGGACACTGAATTAATTCTTCTACTATTCATGCAAAACATGAGTTACAGCTATAAGAAACAAACCCAACTGAGGAAATCTTACTACTTGCTGATAAGTGACCATTACAAAAGAACTGAAGAAATAGGCCCATCCTTTATTTATAACCACTTAAATTTTATTTTACAGTATATTTGTGACATTTTTATGTTACTATAACCAAAGATCAGGGTTGTTTACAAATATAATGGCTGCCATTTGATGTAAACAATTAAAAAGTGTCTCTAAATATTAAAATTTTACATCATGATTTTGTTTTATTAAATTGATTTACTTTGTGCCATCAGGTATTAGTGGAGAGGAACTAATTTAAGCAAAAATAGTTTTCAGAAGTTAGATGTAGAAACTCAGAAGCCTGCATTTCCAAAGACTACTCCCCTATCACTGTAGAAAGGAAGAAAGCAAATTCCTTCACTGAAGTCGCAATGAAGAATTAACCAAGTCCATTTTTATTAAGGCTTCTTCACATATTATTGAAACCCATCATGCCTTTCATATTCCCAGCAGCACCTTGTTGAAACTGCCTCATCATGGACTGCAATCCTGCCATGCCACCTGCAGAAAGTAAGTGAGAACAGGGCCACATTAACAAACTCTGTAGCACAGCTCTTTTGCTTTTGAGGCCTCATCACTGAAACTGTGTGTGTGCTGTAACACATACAGGCCCAAGACCATCAAGCCAGGGTTAAATGGCCAATGGATAACTGAAGAGTTACAGAAAGGTCTACAGACACCAGGCTTAAACTAGGTTTAAGGTGACCTGTACATTAAGGTCTGGACAAAACAAAACCCCTTGAAGCAATCACCATTATCGATTAGTACAGTTCTAGTATGGAACAGCTTTAAGTAAAGGCTCCTTGTCATATTTAACTATAAGGCAAAGCTTAAAAGGGAAGGGACTTTTAGGAACACATTTACTTTACTGCAGTCATGCTTCAAGCCATCACTTTACTATTTCAGACGCTGCTCTGCTTGTTTTGAGAGCTGAATCTAAATGAAGAGACTAGATGCCTTGTGCACTGGTAAGCACAAAGCATTCAAAACATACAGACTAAGCTACAGTGTCCAGAGGAGGGCAATGAGGATGGTGAAGAGTCTGGAGGGGACATTTTATGAGTAGAAGGTGAAGTCCCTTGGCTTGTACAACCTAGATAAAAGGAGACTGAAGGGGAGACCTCATCATGGTTCATGGCTTCCTGACAAGGAGGAGCGAAGGGGCAGGTGCTGATCTCCTCTTTGGTGACCAGTGATAGAACCTGAGGGAACAGCATGAAGCTGTGACAGGGGGCATTTAGGTTGGATGTTAGGGAGAGGTTCTTTACTGAGAGGGTGGTTGGGAACTGGCTCCCCAGGGAAGTGGTCACAGCCCTGAGCTCAGCTGAGTTCAAGAAGCATCTAGATGATGTGCTCAGTCACCTGCTTTGACCTGGCTGGCCTTGGGTGGAGCCAAGAGTTGGACTCAATGATCCTTGCAGGTCCCTTCCAACTCAGGATATTCTATCATTCTGAATCTTGTTAGGAAACCTAGAAGTACTTGATACTGATACACAACACATTCTCAGATCACCTTCCTCACTTTATATTTCACATGCTCAACAGTAATTGGTAGTTCCCTCTTGAAGCTGTAAAAAGCCAACACATACCCATATGATGAAGAACTCTCGGATCCATCATCTTTGCCATCTGTTGGTTCAGTTTGGCTAACTGAGATGGGTTTACATTCTTTGACATATCACCACCTAAAAAAATGAAAGAGGCAGTTGTAAAAAGTGACAAGATGTATGGATAAAAATAAAACAAGTGAGAATTTTACCTCCTATTACTAGATTCAAATACACAAAAGTTACTAAAACAGCCACTTTAAAGTATTTAAGGATCAACGTTCCCTTTGCTCCACAGAACACTGTCAGCAAGTGTCAGTATTGTAGTAGTAATGAACTCTCCATTGATAAAGCAAAAAATTCAGTAACTTTCACTGCTAAGTTACACATTCCTGCCATGGAGAACAGAACAGCTCTTACCAATTAAATAGAGCTTTCAAATGTCATGAAAATTATGAAACTACAACTGGCTTTTTCTCCCAACATCTCATTGCCATTTTTACATTTTCTGTGTTCACACATCAAGTGACATCCCAGCCAATTTAGTATTTGGAGTGTTGGATTTTTTTTTTACCTTTGAAAAGCCCTTTGATGCCTCCCATCTTTTTCACCATCTGTGCAAACTTAGTGTATTGGGTCAATAGCTCCTGAACATCTCTGGTAGAAACACCGGAACCTCTTGCTACTCTTTGGATTCTTCCTGGCTGCTTACTGAAGACTTTGGCACCATCTGTACTGTCAAGTTCTGCAATTACAGTGAGGGGAAGACAAAAAAACCATTCAGTTACTGACATTAAAATCTGTTACAGCTGGTACCAAGCTTATTATTGTTGAGAATTTAGTTTTGAGACAGAGAACAAAAAAATAGTTCTAGAAGTAGTGACAATGCAGAATTTGAGATATATGCTAGGGAATGGTGCTGAAAAGCTGCTGTGTTCCTATGTTAGTCACCACGACAGAAAAAATCATCTGAATAAACTGTGCTCTCAGCATGTTGGTCTTAAGTCACATGAATGGTTTCAGCACAAGGGTAAGAGCATACTTCTCTTGCATGAGTTATGGGTGGGTTAGAAATACACCATGAATTCCAGAGATTAGAATACATAAAGTAAATTTGAGGGTGGTAGGAAGAGACAGCAGTGACATTAAATATGACTAACTTTAAATTAACACTATACTTGCAAATTAAGCTGCACAGTTCCATGAGGAAAAAAACCATTAATTTCCAGTAGATTGCTTCAATATCTCACCTATTCTACACAACATAAGGCAGCAGCAGGCAGGGGTTAAGGTATCTCTAAATATTTAGACTTAATCAAAAGGTTTGAGACATAGGTACTCCACTATTTCTAACAATAAATGCTTCAAGTCACTCCCTGTCACTGTAGATGTTACCTTATGTCCAGCTTGTTTCCAAAATCCTAACTTTCTCAACAATGCATAAAAGAAATAGTGGGTGAAGTTTACCTTGATCATTCATACTGTCCATTATAGTCATCAGTTTCTTTAGCCTTGCCATTGATTCCTGTTCATTGCCTTTACTCATGAAGTCAGTTCCAAAACCAGGGATCATACCCTTGTTTTAAGAAAAAATACAATCAAAACAAAAGCTACATCAGAGTAGGCAAAGCTAACTAATTAGAACAGCAAGTTTCAGTTCAGCAATTGTGTATTGCAGTAGGCAAATTAAATTTTTGAAAAAAATTCATTAAGAGCTCTAAGTTTACAGCAGAAGTTTGTTACATACAAATGAGAAGTTGATAACATTTTCAGGATTACTAACCAAGATCTGACTGAACGGTCCCATTTTCATGATGTTTTGGAATTGTTCATACATGTCTCTTAACGTAAATTGACCTGAAGCACAACAACAAAAATAGAAGTCACACTACCATTTTGATCTTAGTGTCCTTTAAATTACTATTTTTTATATTTACAAGGTAAATGCTATGCTGCATAGACACGTAAGCCTCTTTAGTATCAACATGGCTAAATAATTTTAGATGGCACACACTTGAAGTCCGTTATTCTGCAGTTTTAGACAGTTCTAGCCTGGCAGACTTATCACTCAAAGCGCCATCATTTGTTTGCCTGTCACTTTTACTAAAGAATAACCATTCCTCACTGTGCACACTGGCTCAACAGGTAACAAATTAACTCAGTGGTCTACAGCTCAGAATCTGACCCGATTAAACCACGGTTATACTCCCGCTATTCAGGCTTTCCAAATGACTTACCATGTTTGAGTTTTTCTATGAGTGCTTCATTGTCATCCAACTTTAATTCATTTACTTTATCTATCAATCCTTCAATATCCCCCATACCTGAAAGAAAACCACATCTCTGAAGTTAGCATTAGTAGTATTATGCTTTGACTTTCAATTATGCAATTTTAAGTGTCTTAAGTACAGTTATATGCAGTACATACCAAGAAGTTTGCTGATGAAAGGCTGCGTTTTAAAGGGCTCAAAGTCATCTATGTGTTCACCAGTTCCAATAAAAATAATAGGACTCTTTGTGGCAGCAACTCTGCAGTAAAATATATTTTATGAAATGGCCAATCTACAACCACACATCTTTTGAGCCAACTACTGACATCACAGTATACCACCAACATAGTACATCCTCTCTGAAGTATCTTACTTAATTGTCAAACTATTAATGCAAAAACATCCGGCATCTGGGATGAGCTGGGAGCAATACTAAAATCTGCTTTGAAAAACATCAGCAAAATATAAATTGCTTATTTTCATGGCTGAGTTTAAGAAATTTGAGATTACAGAAAAAATAAATTATGTCCTTTCTATCTTAATGTGAGGACATCAGATGGGACAGACCTTGCTGTCTGTAGAATGTACCCTGAAGAAAGAGCGATCAGCCTCATTTTCAACTTAGGGGAAAAAAGCTTAGACAAGAAAATCAGAACCTTTTTACCAGTCATTGGCACTAGCTTTTAGAGAAACTCAGCTTCCAGTTTACAGACAGTATAGCACAAACACAGCAGGTTTAATACATATAAGCACATAACTGAAACAAGCTTCTGGTGTTTGCATTTTGCTCTTTAGTTTTCCTCCACTACACTATATATAACAGCAAATTACACATGGCAGTTTAAGAACTCTAACACTTAGCATCAGAAGCCAGACAGTGATTTAGTACATTGGTGTCAGTTAACTTGGATTGTTTTGACAATCATCTCAGCTTCATTCAAGTTGTGTCACTGAGACACTGCTGGAGATTAATCTGACATTCCATCATGTAAGGCAGAAGATAAAACATAACATTTTCTAGCCAATAATGTCTGTCAAGATAGAGCACACAGAAAGTCCAACAAGAATGGAATTTGGGAAAGTATGACTGCAGACTAATTTTTTTTACCAAGTTAGTGGCCACTGCCAATCCAGAAGTTTTGTTTGCATTGCAGTATTAAGGCCATTAGATATGGCTACCTAGAGTCTTCCCCTTTTGGGAAAGTCTTGGGCGTTACATGAGAAGCAAGACTTCCCAGGTAAGTTATCTATGAAATTCAAAGTTCTATTTGTGGTTAAGACTCCTAATACACAAGATACAATAAATGCAACTGCTTGAAGTTGGGTGAGAACATACCTGTTACCAAGATCTGATTGTGCACTGTGCCAGTGACTTTCACAGGACAGGTTTGTGTGAGACTAGCACACATTTTGTGACTGCCCATTTAAGGCCACGTGTTGACCACCTATATCACAATACTTACGCGCTGAGAGCTCCACCTCCTTTTGCATGTCCATCAAGCTTAGTAACAATAACAGAAGCTACATCTACTTTATCTTTGAAGGCTTTAGCTTGAGCTTCACAAGCTTGGCCAATGGAAGCATCCATCACATAAACAATGTTATCTGGTTGCTAGGAGAAGAGAGATAAATAACAATTTTCTGTTTTCTTAAATAGCATTTGTGCATTGTGTTCTGTATCAGAACATCCTGCAGTCCCAGTACATAAGGGCTGTGCTGTTTAAAACAAAAGGGCAACAGTTTTATGAACGGTATTGCCCAAGGACTATTTGGAAACTCTGATGCTGTATTACTGCGTGAAAGTTATCTACAACACATTGTTAAAAATTAACAGGTTTACAGTTATTTCTGTTTTGAATTATTTTAGCCAGTATCTGAGCCAATTAATATCTTACAAATAATCAACAGCTAGCAACATCTTCCATTCTGTTTCACAGTGAGAGCTTTAAGACATCCGTTCCTCAAAAACAAGTTAGCCACTAGCAGGAGTTCTGTAGGACATGTCATATTGTCATGCAAGACCACAAGGTCAAATGAAGAACTAAACTTTTTAAACCCATGCAAGAGGCACCAGCTTCATTTACATATCAAAACTGTTGACAGTTTTCCAATAACCTTCTGTTTCAGGGCAATTATTCTCAGCAATCACAGAAGGCTTAGTACCTGTAGTTAAACTAGTACAATTAGTGAAATTTAGTACACATACACCAGATCAGACAAGATCAGTTCCTTTATCTAGTTTCTCAATGCAAAGATCTTGAAAAATTCAAGGAGGAACAGTAGTCTAGTTATGCACAGGCATTCTTGAATTACAGATAGGAAAATTAAAACTAACAGAAACATCAAGCACTTGTTTATTCATCTCTGTCACTGTTAATATAACCTAAGAGTGAAAACAGTGACACATTCCAGAGGAGTAAAATCCACACATAATATTAGGAGGCAAGTTACCATATTTTTTGAAACTACTCACTATGGCATTAGCAACTTGTAACATCTCTTCAAATAAAGAGTCTTCCTGCTTGTGACGTCCACTTGTATCAACAATGATTATTTCAAAGTTCTCATTCTTAAATTTCTCAACACCTTCTGAGGCAATAATTACAGGATCCATTTCTGTGTAACTGATCACAAAAAGAAACATCAATATATGCAATTCTTTATTCCCATATAAACTAATTCAAGGTTACAGTTAAGTAATGAAAGCTTAAGTGTAAGTCTACCTGGATTTCATTACATCAAGAAAAAATTGATTAAAAAACACCCAAGATATTTGCCCTTACTATTCAGTGAAACTGAAGCACAAAGGACTGTCTTACCTGATGAACACCACACTAAGTTCTACTAGCTAGCTCTTCTCTGAAATGTGATTTAACTGAGCACCTAGACAGTACCTCCAATGAAGCTTAGGGGAAGTAACTGACTACTTTATAAAAGCTATTTTAGACCCACTACTACCCCTACTTAACAATAAAAACAGGGGGTTCAAAAATAATATCCTGATCTGTAAAGATTCTTCCTGAATGCATCTGATAAAGGCCTATAAACCCACAGAAGCTGAGAGAACATTCTAGTGAATTGTCCCAGGACACCTGATTTCTTCTTACGTTACCCCTGCCTGCTACTACTGCACACAGTATACTGAACTAAGCAGAATTTTCATCTGATCAGAGCAAACATTATTATAAAATCTAACTAATTAGGCAGTATTGAATGAGGCTCAGTGAGACATTTAATAAGGAACAATACATCACAGGAGCAGAATCCTTCTCCTAACTGAATCTTAAAGATACTTACCTTCCATAAAAGGGAATTCTTGCTTTTGTGGCATTCTGCTTTAACTGGTCAAAAGCACCTGTAAGACAGGTATAGTCAAGGGACTATTAAAAACACCTGTACATATCAGAGATAAAGAACCAGATCAGTAAAGGCTGTATTACCTGCTCTGTATGTGTCTGCACATATTAAACACGTCTTCCAACCTTTCCTCTGGTAGAAGTATGCTAACTGTGAAAAGAAATCCAGCACAAGCAGTTACACTGAAATCCCACTAGAAAGCACCTCACTGCACAGCAGCTTACAAGGTGCCGAATTACCTGCAGAGGCCCGAAGCCAAGACAGCCTTCCTATAACTGAGGCTACTCAGTAACACTGTGCTAGTATCACGTTAGCAGCTCTGTTACTTCAAAAAGCCTGTTAAATCAATTATTATTAATGGTAAGATAGAAAAGCTGCCTGACTCTGCTTATGATTTCAGTTTTCTGAGCTAGGAATGACTACAAATAATTCCAGTTCCCATTTTACTAACTCCTGGATTCTGCTCACTGTTAGTACTGTAGATAGGGCTACCTTTTAGAAACTACCCAAAGCAGTAAGTACTTCAATGTTAAGTACTGAAATTGCTACAACTTCTACAGCTCCGTTTCTGAACTTGCAGAGGAACAAACATTTCTACTGCAATGACACATTTTAAAGCAATGAAGGGGATCCTTACTTCCTTGGGAGGGTTCTTGTAATCAGCTCCACTGGTACGATGTACATTCACAGAACATTTGATTAAGCAAAAACAAACTTCCAAAACCTAGTCTGCCTGCAGAGGCACTAGGAAAGTCTTATAAAACAAGAGCAGCGATATATTTGGTATAGCCTATGTGTGAGTCTCAGAAGCAGATGACTAAAAAGGCAATAAAGACACATCAATCTTTTTCACAGGATCATTTTTCCTCTCAAAAACAGGTTAAGCATTGATTCAGAACATTCTTTTTTTTAGTCTTAAAAACACAAATCCCAATTTCCTCAATGAATTTGGAGCTGGAAGATGTTTCATACCAACAACTCATACTTAGCTGAGATACCTAGCAGAGGCTAACTTCCACTGGTTCCCCTGAACAGGTAATGGAGTAAGATAGGTTCCATTCACAGCCCTAGCCTTAAACCCAGAAACAGGGGAATAGAAAGAATCTTTGTTATCCATATACAGTATTGTTTCATCAAGAGTTCAGCTTTAAAAAGACTTGAACAAAGTCCTATAAGTCATAGACTGCCCCCAAAGAATATTAGTCTGGACATCCATCTCAAACACCTCTGCAAAATATATCTAGGTTTCAATCAGTTAGTACAGTCCTACTAATAGAAAGAGCACAGATCACAAGTAAATCCCACAAAAGGAATCCAATGACCACCCCCACCCACCTCCAACAAGAAAAAACCCAACATATTCAGAGCAAGTTACCTTTGAACAGGTTGTTGTTTTACCACTTCCTTGCAACCCAACAAACATTATAATATTCTGTTTTCCTTTGGTAGGTGTCCATGCTTTGACTCCGGGATCTACAAGCTAAAGAACAAAACATAGCCTAGAACACAGAACTGAATTTCAGAAGCAGAGCATCAGTCATGCAGGGTGCCTGGTTTTATATTCAATGGAGCAGACCAATTTTTGTATATTCTACTCTTGATTCATGTTAGATGCTTGTCAATTTACAGTTCACAGCAACAGCATGTGCAAAATCTCAGTAGTGTTACACATAATTCTGTGACAGTGTTAATTTCTTTCTAATACCAAGCACCAGAGTCAGGGTGGCCTGTACACATGGCACAAGTATAACAATCAGAGAAACAAGACCCTCATCCCATCATCACTGCTAAGGATAGACATCTTCTGATGATAATCCTACAGTACAGAAGACTTTTTAGGTTTGCTGCTTCACTTCTCCAATTAGTCAAAGGTACATACATTTCAGAGCCATCATACAGGTGGGCACAGACTACAGAAGACTACACTGTTAACTTAGAAAAGGACAGTGCTGATACCCAGCTGCTGATCTGACCAAGCAGGCAGATTAAAGAGAAATCTTGCCATGAACTGCTGAGCCATTACTTAACACTTTTTTTTCAAAGGCTTATAATTAGTTTGAACAAATCTTCATTAGGGTAGCAAAGGCATGCGTTTCTGGGACAACCAGAGGCAGTCCAGAAGCTAATAGTACTTTAGCATCATTTTGTCTTTAAATTTCAACTGAAGAGTAAGAATAAATGAACTTGAAGCTTAAACTGAAGATAGTCTGAGAAACGCCCCGAAGTAGCTTCAATAAGAACACCACTGGTGTTTGCAGCAGTAAATAACCTTACAACAGGAGACATAACTGTAGGTGCCACACAATAACCTCAAAGCTTAGCTTGCCAGTGTACTGTTTGCACATCCCAGACTGTACAAGAGAAGTGACATGATACAGTTTTGAAGTCCTACCTTAACAAGTTCCTTAAAGACAGCATGCTGAATCATTTTTCTTTTGTTAAGGCCAGATGCCATTTCTTCAAGATCAATTGCAGACCTGAGTTTAAGAAAACCACGGAGCACTAGTATAACTTAAAGCATCACTTTTACTTAGTAATAAATGAAGTCTTTGCAACCAGAACAGCACTCTTGATACACCTTGAGTTTTCAGACAGGACATGTAAGAGGCATGCATTGTTAATATTATTTCTGTATGCAGGACAAAACCAGGCTTCTAAAACACTTGCATCTACTTGAATTACCTATCTGAAAATAGCCAAGGAAACAGTATTGGTCATAAACACAGATCTATATATATCCAGCACAGAACACGTGAAGATGAGGTGACTAGGAGCTGACAAAGAACTTGTTTATTAAACCACTCAAGAACTGGTCAGAGCAATAGTTTTCTGAAACAAGGTGTAACAATCAACTAAACTAGATCTAGACTCTTTTGATGGGACCAGCAAGAAGTTTAGTTCAAGCTTATTTTCCTGTTAATGTAAAGTGGGTACATCTAAGAAAATCATATTTAGTTAGTTAACTACTATTCTTCTGCAATCTCAAATCTTAAGTTTTACAAACATCAGAATTTAAATGCATGTTGATTGCTTCACTTACTTGACATTTTCTCTGAGTTGCTTCACAAGTTTAATATTAACATCAGCTTCCAGTAATGCCGTACATACTTCTTTTAGCATAGCATTTAAAACCTTTGGAGTATAAAAGAAAAATGGGTTTATGATACACAGTACTGACTAGGCCAGTATTAGTTCCAAATACAAATGTGAAAGTGCAATTATGATATAACCAAGGCTTTTACAAATCAAACAAATGCAGCCTGCAGCAAAAAAGTCTATGCATTTGTCCCTATGCAAATATAATTTAAACTTGAGAGCATAATGCTGGAAAAGAAGGGTCCTCAGTTTGTAACATGCACACCGTAACAGTAACACAGAACACTTCCTGTTGCATGAAGGGCAACAGCAGCTCAGCAAGGCTTCCTAAATTTTCCTAGAGGTACTCCTTAGACACAGCTGTAACAAAGCCACAAACAAATCTCTTAGCACAATCTCTGTAACTCCTCAAGGGCAAGATGGGCACACTGCTGTTACAGTTTAGGTAAGCAGGTGTCTCAGGAACACAGTGTAGTAGTTTTAGGTCTTTTCAAAGATATTTTTTGAAAGTAACACCTGCATAAATGGCCTCATTCATGCAGTTTGAGCTCTTGCAGGACTAGTTTCTACTGCTAAAAAATAATTGGGCTACATTTTCAGTTAAGCATTTGGCATCTTCCAGCTGAACATTTGTTAAAATCTTTCCTCTACACACAAGTTCCAACTCTACAACACTTGATAAGTCTACCTTTTAGTTTCTTTAATCCACTTGTCTGCCTATCTGAAAGGGGTTTCCAGCAATTTATTTACTGAGAAGCACTCCTAAGCCATGACACTGGTTAGTCTTCTACCTTGTTTTCCCATCTATTAACCAGAAAACACTTACCTACAATTTCAAATTCTTAATTAGAAAATAGAGATCATGCCAGGTGAAAAAAATTCCAGAGCACCACATGGTATTGCTGGACCATAACAGCAGCAACATAACAATCCTCACATTCCAAAGTTTATATTGAAAGCAATTTCTTCTTCCACACTTAAGCTTATAGCAGCTTAGTACCTCTCCAAGGTCTAGCATGCACAATCACAAAAATCTGAGCACTCTACTTAATCTCACAGCTCATCTCCCACCCAAACCTAGGCACATATCACCTCCTTCAGCCTTCACCTCCTCAGAACACTAATCTCCCCCTAAGCACAGCCATCAAATTCAAGCACCCTTTGACCATGGGACCCACTGTACCTGAAATGATCTATTATGCACATTTAAATCTGCCTCTAAGTTTCCATAGTACTATCATGGGATTAAAGCCTCTGGCTAGAAATTGTACTTGAAGGAAGAAAAAAGCCTTAGGATAACATCAACCTACTTCAAGCTTCTCATCATGTTTTAGAACCTCTCAGAACTTTGCTTTTCCATGTCAGTGCCATCACACATACGTACTACATACCTCTTCATTGATAATCGTAGCATTGCTCAGTGAGCGTAATGCTGAGGTGATTTTTCTTCCAAGATCTGCTAGAACCATTTTGGCAGCTTGAAGAACAACTCAGAAGAATCTGGAAAACAATTGAAAGTAAAATTTTAAACTAGATGAAGTTATGCCTTCACAAATTTAGTCTGGTATCTTTGGGGTTAAGAAATCTGCTTCACATTCTAGAAAGCATACAAGTCTTACTTTTCTTATATATTTTTAGCTAATACTGTCCTGAAGTTAATTTTAGGCTATTCTGATGGCCTACTTAAAAACAGAGGTGCCACACTAGAGTTCAGAAGCATGTACGTATGCAATATTTGTGCATTGAATTCACCATGGAAAACAGTCCAACCAGACTTCCAGAAAGAATGTTAACTGATTTTTATTTTCTTATCAGCAACATGCTGCATGACAATGATGAACAAAATCAAGAACAGCTTAGAAGCTCTGCACCCTTCAAAGACTGTATGATCAGAAGCAAAATATTTTGCTAACAAAATTAAACATTATTGTTCTGTTTTGCTTGCCTTAGTAAGGTGGGAAATTCAGTTTGATTTAGCTTAGCCCTACAAGCATACTTAACATTAATAAGCAAACCTCACACTGTATTTTACCAATTTTATTGGAAAACCAAGCTATTCTTTTGTTCATTACAGATAAAAAAAAAACTTACATACAAGCCTGAAGTATACCACAACTTAGAGAAACCATAACAAGTTAATTTCTGAAGGACATGCACAGGACATGTGATAACCATGCCACCTGCTATATGAAGTGGCAAGAAGGTCAGGAGAACACATGGAGGAAGCAACAATCTGCAGTTCTGAAAAAGGGCAAACCAAGATTTGTCTAAAGACAAAAAAATCCTACAACACCATAGTTACTGCTAAAATGGAACGCTTCAGATTTCCCTTGTTTAACTTCTCATCTCACAGTTGTTGTCTCATACCCAACTGAAGCTTCTCCCTTATGATAGCTCAATTCAGAACCTCACATTTGAGTTCCTTCTTTCAGAGATGAAAGCAGACTCCCCAGGCTTCTGTGATCAAAGTAGCTGAAAGTTTTCCATGTTTTCAGGACTACCCCCTCAAATGGATAGGGAAGAAAACAAAGAAAGGCAGGTTCATTTAGTAAAAGGAAGAATACATCATTAGTCACATTCTGATTTGAGAAGGCTCCAACCTAGGTAACAGAAGGAAACTCAATATATACACACTGAGATTTAGTAGCTGCACAGGCCCCAAAAAGCCAGGCTCACAATGTGTTTGTAAACAAGCTTAAAGATGTCTAAATAGATTAAAAAACCTCCCAGCTGCTTTATACAAGTGTTAATATCATCACAAACTTGTCAGGTTAACCCACAACAAAGCAATTGTCAGTCCAACTGCTCCAATACTGAGTCCTCAATACAAAAGTCTCCAGAAGTTTCAGAAGATGTACAAAAAATAAGTTCAGTTTAAGTATAGGCCTCAGGTGTAGCAGATGATGCAAACACCTTCATACATTTTAGATTTTGTGTACATTGTATGCACAGGCAATTCCAAAGTGACATACATTACCATGTCACCTTACTATTTCAAAAAAATAGTCTATGCTTCCTGTAAAATATTTGTAGACCAGTTCACCAGCCAGTATGGATGTCCATTATCTTACTTTGCTGGAAGGGGACTTCTACATGACATATGAAGTGTGAAAACTCCCAAGTTTTCCTTACAAAGCACACAAGTCACATTACTACAGAATACACCTGAAACAGCACGACCATCAATATGAACTACAAAATTATCAGCAAAACAGATATTGACATTTTTCAAGCTTGTTTCCCATGAAAATCACAATAATGCAAGAAAAATGTTGATAGCATGGCATCTCAAGAAGGCTTCAGCTGCTACCACTGCAGCCATGGACAAAGCTTAAGAACCCTTGTATGTAAGGGCTCAGAAATTTGACAGAATGACAAACATAGAGCAGCCAGGTGAACATTTGGTATTTAAAGTCAGTTTCCAGAGTTCTAAGAATCTTTAAATACAGAAAGTGATGTCCTAATACACAAATATTTCCATTGCAGAACTCCAAAATTTTCTTTCATCACCCTTACAATAATAATATAAATACTATACTATAGGGATGAGCATAAGCATTTGAGTATTAACTGCTTTCTCTAGCACATTAAGGATGCATAAGCCATCAGAATTACTAGGAGATGCCAAGTACTGAAATGAATAAATACAACTTTTCATATACAGTCCATCCAAGTTGTGAGCCACTCTACAAAAAGGCACCATATGCAGATAGCCAACTTGGGTTGGCAGGTACCCAGAAGGGCATTAGCTGTGGCTTCACTGCAGAATGTTTATATGCCGTGTTCAGAGCATCTGTAGTTCTGAAAAGCTTTTTAGCTTTGATGCAGCACCCCACAAATGCACCAAACAGGTTTAAATCTGGCAAGGTGCCCCACTGTAAACAAGGCAGGCTGTATCAAACAGCCTCGTGCTGAGCGAGGCCGTGAGCTCTGCGCAGTCCAAGCTGCCTTCAGCAGCAGTCCAGGCACCTCTGCAATGAGCTCCCATCATTCCCATGCACAGTCCCAAGGCCTCTTTACTTGCTGATGAAAAAGTAGCTATTTCAAGAATAAAGGGCAGAAAGAAATAGGTGTTTAGGCCATAGCAAAACAGCAGTGAATCAACCCTGAACAGACAGGCTGGTTATGCATCTAGTATAAGCTTCTAACCAAAATTTGTCTAGCAGTACTCTTTAATGCACGTAAGTTAAAAGGTAATACACTAAACAGATAGCAGCTGTTTAAAAGATCACAAGCAAAAGGGATGACCACTTAAAGCCTGCACAATAAAGTTATACTGAATACAAACATATATGGCTTAAGACCTGCCTAAAATCTAATCCTACAGCCTTAAAAAAAAAAGCTGATTCATAGGTAGAAATAGCTTGAGATACTGCAGCAATACTCAACCCCAGCTTGCTAGTCTCCACCTTCTAAAATTACCTTATAGATGGATAGGAAGGCACCTCACAGTCACAGCAAGGACCAGCTATCCCGCTTGCGGCCTGAAGTCCACGCTTTTGTGGAAACGAAACCGGCACAGACACAGCCTGAGCTACGTGCCCGGCTCCTGCCTTTCCCCCTGTGCGTTCAAGGCTGGCCGCAGCCAACGGGCTGGGCACCGCGCTGGGCTAGTCCCGCCCCGGTAACGCGGAGAGCGAGGTTCGCCCAGATGCCCCAGGCCTCCGCTCCCTCGGAGCCCGGGCGGCGCGGCCAAGCAGCGGTTCGGCAGACCGCAGGCTCCAGCCTGGCTCGGCCGCCACCCTGCCGGGCAGGCCCACCGCTCGTTCCGTAGGGCCGACAGCGCACGGGTGCCCGCCCTTCCCGCCGCAGAACCTCAGCAGTCGGGCCGAGGGTCCTCCCGACAAACCGCCGCTGGTAGCGGCCTCGCTTCGCACCGACAGCCCGAGCACTCACCGGGAGCGCGGCGCGGAGCCCGCGGGCGGAGCCCAGCCCAGCCCGCCGCGGCGAGGCGAGGCCGCCCGGCGCTCCGCAACCGCCGCTGGCGACAGCGAGACACCGGCGGCAGCAGCGAGACACCGCCGGACGCCGCTGCCCGCCGACCAGGGAAACGTCACCACTTGCCCTAACCCCGCGGCCCCGGCTCGCTTCCGCTTCCGGGGCGCGCGCTTACGCTGCCCCTTTAAGGTAGCCCAGCAAGACGGCCCGTCCACGCCCAGCGGAGCCCAGTAAAGAGCTCCGCCGCACCAGCTTAAGAGCGGGCGGCGCGGCCGCAGGCGGGGAAAGGACAGGGCTTCCCGGCAGACTTGTACAGAGGCGGGACAGAGCACAGTGCCAACGTCAGGCCTGGCAACCGGAGCAGGCGCGGAGCGAGGGCGTTTAAGGGCCAGACGGAGCATGCGTGCAAGGCACCCTCAGGGCGGTACGGTCCTCCCGCAAGCGCACTAGCCCGTAGATGAGGGAGGCGCGCCTTGGGGGTGTGGTACCGCGCCCGGGGCACGTGCTGGCGGCGGAAGGCGGTGGGCATTTCGCGCAGGCGCAGCACGAGGCCTCGCCCCCCATCGTCAGGCACTGCCGACGGCGACCCCCAGCGGCGACGCGGCGCGATGGATCTGGAGGCGGCGCGGCGCGCGGTGCTGGCCGCCGTGCGGGGCACGTGCGCTGCCGACCTGCCCCGCCTGCTGCACTGGATGCGCAACAACAGTAAGCGCGGCCCGGCTCGCTCCGCTCCGGGTGCCGCGGGCCCCGATCGCGGCGGGCGGCCCGGCGGGCGTAGCGGGCCTGAGCCGTGTCCCGGCGCGGCGAGCCACTGCCGGCGCCGCGGCCTGGCTGCCCAGTCCCCTTACGGTGCTGGCACCGAGCGGCCGTTCAGCCCGGTGCCGGTCCAGCGGCTGGCTTGCGGGCAGACCTCGCCGGCGAGGCGAGAGCGGCGGTGCGGTAGCCAGGGCGGGGAACGGGGGCGCGCGCGGTGTTCCTCCACGCGGGGCCACGCGCGAGGTGAGCGCGTGCCCGCCTAGCGGCCTCCGGCGCCGAAGGAGCCGCGGCTGGTTTGGTGCGCTCCGCTCCTCGGGACGGCGTTCGACTCTGCCGGCCACACAAGGGCCGGCAGCACCTGGCACGACTCTCTGGTGCGCTGCAACCCGGCTGGGCCCGGCGGCTGCCCGGGACGAGGGGTAGCGCCGCGGGTTGCATCGCTCGGGGAGCCCTGGAACCGACGCGGGCAGCCCGTCTGGTGCCGCCCGCCCTCGCCCGACTCTAAAGAAGAATTTGCTGTGCCCGAAGCAGTTCCTCGGCACTGCCTCGCCGGGATCAGCCGGCCGTCATCTTTGAGCTGGGGCGGATGGCGTGCTCAGGGCTGTGAGTGTTGTGGGACAGGCGCTGGCTCGCGTCTGCCGGCTGTGCCGCAGAGATGGGCGCTCCCGGCAGCAGAGCGGGAGGGGCAGCGGGGCGGTAACCTCTCAAACTCTGCCGGTTGAAACGTCAGGGGTCATACGGAGGTACTCCGCCCCTGGCACATCTAGACATCTTTAGACGTTAGCCTCGTCCGGCTTCGCACATGTTCACAGCAACTTTTCAGAAGCCTGGAGATAGCGGTTTGAGCTAATTTGCAAATACTGCTTTCCCCACTTGATGTCATTTTAAGTTAACATAGCTATCTGCTTTCTTGTGTGTGTCTCAGTATAACATCAACATGGAGCAATCAAGCGTCTTGTGACAGATGAAGAAAGGAAATGTGGGTCAGTGCACAAGCTGTTAATTTGCAACAACAAAAAGATGACATGGAAAGCCTGAACATAGGCAGTGCACTAAAGCTGTAGGCACGTAGTGCCATGCTGAATAAACTGACTAAATGCTGCTTAATCTGTGGGTATATTTGCATTTTGCTGTTGCAGATATAACTCTTGAATGCCCCCCAAATCCTTTGATCCAGTCTCAAGCAGCCAATAAATGTGTGTCTTGTTTATTAAGCATTGCTTCTTGGGACAGTAAATGCACTCCCTGATGATCCTGCGTTGGGTGAGAAAAAACTGTTACAATGATAGATTACTTGCCCAAGTCATGCCCTATTGTGCTAGGGTTCTGCTTCAGGTTCTGTTCTAGCACCTCTGCTTTCAGTTGGAAACATCTTCATAAGCAAACACATGGGGACTGCTGCACAGAGGCCAGCTATGACACCTGGAAGTTGTCCAGCTGTCCCAGTGCTTTGAACTGCAAACTCACGGTTGGTTGCCCTGTGGTTTGCAGCTCCCGTGGCCACCCAGATGGAGAGAGGTGGGAAAGGATCCTTCCCTGGTTGAGTGGGGTCCTCTGCGGGCATTAGGGAAGGAAACCAGCTGGGAATGCAGCGGCTCCCCTCCTCCGGTGGGCATGCAGCCCTCCCACCTCATCCTGTTCTTTCCTAGGAAAGACATTGCCAGATGTTTCTGAGCATCTGCATGTCAGCCTTCACAGAGCAGAGGTGGGACTCCAGGGCTGAATTTGGTGGATGTTGTTAGTGTTTATTGTAAGTAAATGTCGTGTGTGTGTGTCTGTATATGTATACTCAGACATATATATGTCTGCACTTAGAGAGCAATGGTAGAACAATCTGTTCTAAGCAATATTTCATCCCTTTTTGAGGTCTTGTCTGGATGCAGCAACGTGTTCTGCTTGCTGTATGGTGTCCAGGTTACTGGAAATAATTGTCTCAGAAGTGGTTTTCCTCCATCCAGTGTGATTCCATCCAATTTCAAAGCCTCATTGAACTTCATACACAATCATTCATATTGCTTGTTCCCTTAATGTAAATCATTGCAGCTCCTTCTACACTGTGCTAGTTTGTGTGGTGTGCATATATGGCTTTTTCAGCTTACTGGTGAAACTTGAAAATGTTAAACTGTTTAAGTTAAGAAACATGCACTCCATTTTGATTCTATGATCATGCTTTACCTCTACCATAGGAATTTTATGTATACCTGCATAGGTACATGTAGGTGTATGGTACAAGAGAGCTTTATGGCCTATTGTTAATCAGTTAAAATGTATTTCATTGACTCTTATGTTTATCTACTCTGTCCTCGGTTACCTCCAGTTTTCTTCCTGCTGAGAGAGTACAGGACTGGAGGGAAAGAGAGATCTCTCCCTTACTGGCTTTTTCTGGTAGCATTGAACAGTAAGCAAGCAGAGGCATTTGTCCAGCAGGTCACATTCCTTTACCCTTTTTGCAGTTTCCCTGGAGTTGCAAATATTCTGGGTGATGTCCCCAACACAACACTCTTGATGACACTTCTTTGTATTGTCTGAGCTGCTTCTGTGGCTGCACACTGACAGTAACTGCTACTGTGGTTCTTCCCCCCACCTCCGAATTCTTGTGTTTTAGTAGTTGTATTGTCCTCATTGTAACACCTGCGTAGTGCTATAGTAATTAATACTGGTTGGAGAGAGGGTACTGAGGATTCCACTGCTGTACCCTGAATACAGCTAGGGAATGTGGGGTTTTCTGGGAGACACAAAAAAGTTACCAGATCTCTGTACCACACAGAAATAAAAGCCTAATCTTTGGCAGTACAGATGTCGAAAAGAAAGAAACCTCTCATGCACAGGAGAAAATAAATGTAGGGATAATATTCTGAATGAAAAAAAGTGTAAGCCAACAAGGATAGGATAAATGGAAACAAAAGTGGCATCCTCACATTGCAAGTTGTTTTCTTGAGGCATGTAGGTTTCCCCCCACCTACCACCATCCTATGCCTGTTTCTGTCAAGATGTTGAGCGTATAGTTTTACTTCCAGCTGAGGAGGGCTGGGCACAATTCCAGCCTTAGCTACAGTCAGGCTTTCTCCCTCCCTCATGCCTTTCTCTCAAGTAAAGTGTACACGCAGCCTGAGAGTAAAGCTTTGCATAAAGCTGTTGTTGCCCTTTAAGATTAGCATTGCTGCAAAGATAGCCTTGTTTATTAATTTAACTCAGATGGTGTTTTCTGTATTCATAGAATGTTATTGAGAAACTTTTCTGTGGAAGAGCCAAACTACTTTCATAGTAAAGCTAATTATCTAAAGTAAAGAGTTTTACATATGTGGAACTGAGAGAACATCGAACAGGTTCTCACTCTAAGCATTTCTGACTAATCTTCCTTAGTAAGTATGGGAGTGTTAAGTGTATGCAAGATGTTATTCATTTTCTTCTTTGTATGAATGTAGAATAAAATAACCAGTCATGCCTTTGTTGGGTTTGTGTTTTTTTTTTGGTATTGCAAATTTTAGAAATTCCCAATCTTTACTTACGATGGAAGAAGACATTACAGTTTTAAGGCAGCTGCTTAGCAACACTGCTTTGCTGTTTTGCAATCAGCCAGCTCTTCCCACACTGCAGTGAAATGTACGTCATTTCATGGTGACTTGCATTCCAGCTTTTCTTTTGAATTAGCTTTAGATCTCAAAGAAAATGAAATAATAAGAGTTGGAAAGAATAACAGGAACCTTTGGTGTCCTAACTGAATTTTTTTATAATAGGATGATTAATGTTTTAATATCCTTCTGCAATAACCATGTTCCAGAAGTTCTGGCTAAGGAAACTTGGGTAAAGCCCAAGAGCTAATTCATACCACTTGGGAAAGCCCTCCTGAAGATCCCCCTCAGTTGGGTCCTGGCATTTGATGTATAGTTTCTGCATAAATGCGTGCGTGGCCATATTCCCTCTCACTCCTCCACTGCCCAAACGCCTAAGAATTTTCAGTAGCAGGAGAGGTTGCATTTGGTAAGAACGGGTGCTGGAGAGGATAAGCAGTGAAAGCAGAATTGACGAAGCTGTCACTTGCGAACAGAGATACAGGAATCAGAAGAAGTAAACACAGAATCCTAGTTCAACTTTTGAGAGTCACCAAACCACTCCACTTACTGGCAACTACTGAACATTTGCTGTACTTCAAGCTTTAAAGCAAAGTACAAAAGTCCAGCCCTTGATTCACATCAGTGAAGCACAGCTAAGATGATAGAAAGACCCTTTATGGTTTTTTATGTACTGCTGTGCGGTCTGAGGTAGATTTAAAAAAATAGGGTTTTTTCTCAGCAGGGCTAAACCTGACTGTTCTAATTCTCCCTTTTTTTTCAGTGATGTAACAGTAAAATAAAGCAATCTTACGAACTTCTCCATCCCTTGCATTTCATTAGAAACTTAAAGCTAAGATTTCAAAGTGATGTACTGGTCTGAATTGCCAGTTGTTCGTAGAGCGATGTATTACTCAAAGCAACCATTGAATAATAAGCGGTTGGAAAATCCTCTAAGTTAAGGCTAAAAATACATATAAATAAGTACAAATTAACTTTCTCTTATGGATTCACTTGTACTAGGAGCAAACCATCTTTTTAAGAGATTGGTGTAGGAATTTAGTCCTGCATCTTCAAAGTTAAGGGCAGTCAGCAGTGTAAATTCAGATTTTTCATAGGCAGTGAGGGAGGGGCATCCCAAAATCAAATTAACCAGACCATGGTGGACATGCAGCTTTAGTAGTGGTCTGTGTGTGGAGAAGAAACTTCTTGTCATACTCTTAGGAGCAGACCAAGTTTGTCCATCTTTTTCTGTTACATGCTTTGTGATGTAGGCATCATTATGTTCCCAGACCTGATCAGTAAAATTATCAGATGACAATCTTCCCAAGACAAGAATAGGAAATTGTGTAAGAAAAAATTACTCTTTTACTGGAATGGTCTTTAGTGTTTTCTTTCAGAAGTATTGTCACTGCAGGTAGACCTAAAGCGGCTTGAGTCTTTAAAAGGATGAAAGCATAGTATGTAACATATGTGTGTGTGTGTGTCTCTCTGTGTGTGAAAAATAAATCACATCCAAATTGGTAGAGGTGATTTATCCAAGTAAGATATCCTTTCAAGAGAGATCAAAATAGCATTGTAGAGCCACATTAACAGGAATGTATTTCTTTGTTAAAATTACGCCATACCAAAAATCTTTTCCATTACTCTCTTGTTTGGTAAACTAAAATGGAGTGTTACCTGTAATTTGATGAGTCACTAACTTTGGGAATTGATATTAATTTCCTTTGTTGTGACAAATGATACCGCTGCAAGAGAGGTCTCAAGAATGCCAAGTACTTCTAAGTTGTTAGTCACTGAACATTAATAACGGTGGGGAAAACCAGTGATTGTAAAATAGCTATGTGACTTACCTAGTTTAACATTTAACTTTGAATCTTCTTTGAATTTATGAATGTAAAACACTTAGCTAATAAAATAAGCTTTGGTTATATTCCTATTGGGAAAAGCTGATTAGTTTCTACCAATAGCTAAGGATGCTTAGGGATAGAAATAGCATTTAGAAGAAATTGGTATGTTGAGATCACAAATTGCTTCTCAAATCGTTTAACCAAAAAAAGGAGATAGAAATGTTTTAGAAATATGGGTCTTCCTCTGATCTCTTTGTTCAGTATCATTAAAATGCACTGAATGATTTAATTAATCTCATATTAAGTAACATGGAAGATAATATTTGCTTTTTTACTTCTATGAGTCTTAATGTGTATCTAGAAACTGTAAGGTGCTTGCTGTTACGGTTGCCTTTGCTAAATCCTCTTCTTTCCATGTGATGTCTTCTGGATTGTCCCTAGAGATCATATATTGCTTGTCCTCAATCATGTATTTTGCAGTGCCAAGATGTTTAGATGTTGGTGTAGCGGTGCTCTCGATGCGGTGTGAGGCTTTGTGATGTTTCCTTAGTGTTATATTTTCTGTAGAAAGGCTGAGCGGCACCAGGGTGTTAATTGGGCTTTTTGCAATGTGTTAATTAAATTTTATGAATGCATGTTGACTAGATCCAGTGGAACCGGTTTTTGAAGTAAAATACAAACACTGTGCACTCAGACTTCCTCCATAAACAAATGATTATGATTCATCTTGCAGTATTCTGTGAACTGCACAGTTCTTTCCTGGTTGGTTGTCTGTTCAGTGCACACAGGGGTCTGCTTGCCCACTCTTCATTTCATATGTACAACAGGCACTAAAATGGTATCACAACCAAGATTTCTTTTTTTGTTACTTCTTTGAAGATCTCTTGTAAGATGATGCTGAGATTCCTAAGAGGAAGTAGTTTGTTAAACACAAGGGTAGAGCTGATAAAACTGTACCAGTCTGAGGCAGAAATGCCCATTTTCATATTTGGCACCTGGGTTCTGTACATGATGGCAATCGATAGATATTTACATACTGCAAAAGTAAATGAGTTATTGTGGTAGCCATTGCTGTTTCTTGCTTTGGCAAGAAGCTGAAGCTGCCATGTTGGGCTTTTTGCTCCTGAGTGCTTGTGTTTTGCAGTATTAACTGGTGGTCAGGAAGGAGCATCTCCTTTCATCATGTATTTTTCAGTATTAGTTTTCCAACAGTTTTTCATTTGAGCTGCATCTATGTTGTGGGATTTTCCTTAGGACCTGTTTCATAGAAAGCATCCACAAAAACTTTTTTTTGTTGTACTTAGTTTCATAAGAAGATCTTGGGAGGGCCCCACCTAAGATGGTCAGCATTGTGAGAAGTATTGGACAAATGGAAGTCCAGGCAGGGAGGGGCTATTCTGGATTTGAGGAGGACAAATGTGCTACCTATCTCACCCTGAAAGTACCCATTTCTATACTGTAGAGCTGGGACACTGAATATCCAAGAGAGCTGTCCTCTGCTCATGTTGGCCAGAGAAGGTCACCCAGGCCATGAGGGAGCAGATCCCACTGACACACCAACTCTGGGAGAAAGGGAGCTCAGCTTGTGCATTTGCAGCGTGATGTGGCTGGCCTGGTGGTCTCTGAACACTTCCTGCATTTCATTAAATGCTATATATGAATATGATACTCTTAACAGGCAGTGTAACAGCTGGATGAGCTCTCTTGCATAGTAATAGTATTGTTTTAAAGCATGTGCCAGATGTAGGGGCTTATGGCCCGCAGGCACTGGTCTGTACAGCTGCTAATATCAGCTTTCGACTCTCTCATTCTGTCTGTAGCACGATTTTTCTCCTTCATGCTTTCTTAGATGTTACCCACCTCTGCAAACTCTGGCTCCTTTGCACTCTTGAGGGCCTGTTGTGCTGACAGTCTCAGTTAAGGAACAGTTGAAACTGTTCACCTTCCTATAATCTCTGGGTTTACTTCTGTGTTGTGTCGCATCCACAGAAATATTCCCTGAGCTGATCAGAAAAATCGCTCACTGCTGCTGGGACGTTCATCATAAATCTGCAAGTTGTTGAATGGATCATGAAGTTAGCAGGAGATGGGTGCTCATTAGAGGTTTCACATTAAAATGCTGACGAGCTGGAGCTACTGCATTGCACCTGTTGTGGTGTTGTTCATGTTGTTGCAGCTGCTGCCTGTATCTCTCCTGTGTTCCTTGGTGCAACGGCTGCATCTCTTTAGGAGCTGAGGTTCTGGAGAACTTAACTGTGAGCTCTTTGGAGCAGCAAATTGTCTTCCTGTCATGTACCAACTACTCAGTGGTATTCAGCTCATCAAGGCTGTGGAGCATTACTGTTATACATTTAACAAATAATAAACCAAGTATATGTTAAGGGAATCCAGATGATTTAAAGTTTCTGTTGTTTACTACAGGGTATTATCTGTTGGAGTTAGTTTTGGGACATGTCGAAAGAACCATTTAGATTTACACTCTAGGAAGAGAGCATCTGGTGCTAAAGATTGAGGGTTTCTTTAATCACACTGTTCTCACTACCGTGCTTAAGCAAAAGGCATTTCAGAAGCATTTCGTAGTTAGAAATTCAGCTGCTCTCCATTACTTATGATGAGTTTGGTGTATTTTTCAGGATTAGGTTCGTGGTTGATTTTTCTTGTGTGGGTTTTTAGTTTCTTTTGCAGGTACATAGTTTTGAGCTGAGATGTGCCTTTGTTTAGAACCAGCTCAGTGCTCTCAGGGCAACAAGATGTCCAGACAAAAAAGAATTTCATTTAGTCCTCCTTTTGAGGAAAACGTACTAGAGTACTGGCGTACAGCAGATCTCATGCTGAATGTCACTTAGAAACATCACGCTCTGGGAAGAGGGCTAGCATGAAAGTGGGGTGTGTAAGGAGGGTGTTGGCTACGAGATGTGAAAAGTCTGGTTCGTGCAAATAAACCTTTAGCTGGAGTAATGTGCCTAGTTCTCAGTACTATGGATCATAAAGGATGAGAGAGCCCAGAAGGTCCAAAGGGGAGCTATGAGAGTGATCAGACTCCTGGAAAGAATGCAGGAAAGGGCTGCATAAGTGGCTCTTGTTTTTTCTAGAAAAGAAGACCAGTGAGACACATAAATCTTTAAAGAAGTAAAAAGTTGCTATATACAGGTGAGCAACAAACTTTTCTATATCCATTGTGAGTGTGACAGAGCACTCAGGGTTTAAACTGTGGCAGTGGAAATCTAGATCAGTTATTAAGAAAATAATTCCTTCCTAACAGTAAGTGTAGTCAGGCACTGGAATAGATTGCTAAGGAGTCTCCAGCGTTAACAATCTTTTTAAAAGAATAGGTTGGAGAAGTAGTCACACTCGTTATTGATTGAGCCGTGAAGGAAGGAAGGGTTGGTGGCTTACCAAGGTTCCCCTTGATTTTTTTTCTAGATGTCTTAAAAAAAATAAAAATCAAAGGTGTTAAAGTAATGCAGCGCTGTCCTGGAAAAATAGCAGGAATTTACAGCATGGCTTTGCAAAAACATACTGTTTTACATCCATTCCTATTTTCTTTCACATTTGAAATATTTTGATAGTTGTGTAAAATGTGTTGTGAGTTGAACTGTTGAACTGTGCGTTATCCCTGATTCTTTGTAACCCCTTTATTAGAAAGATGGTATATATAAAAAGAAACTTGTATTAAAAAAAAGGGCCTGCATTCAGGCAACTATGAGTTTTGTAATTTTTCCAATAGTTCAAAAACATCTTTGATGTTTTTATATCTTAAGCTGAAACAGTATCACTTTGGTGGCAGCTCAGATCATCATATGTGAGTTATAAGTTTATGAAAATAATTTGAGATTTCAAAAAAGCACTGCGTTTATTTTAAGTGGCAAAGTTATTATAATCCAAATCTGTCATTGGCTGGAAAAGCTAACAAAGGCTGAAAAATGCATTTCAAATAAAAACCTTATCCATCTGGTGTTGTTTATGTCTTGCAACTGTATTGTACTGGTCATTGCTTAATCCACATGATCTGCATATGATTGTTCAGGATTGGTTTTTTTTTGTGTGTGTGTGTCTTGATTTATAGATGACTTTGATGAGCTTATGGTGAGTAACAACGATGTTGTACTCAAGAACATCGCTGAAGACCTGCGGAATTGCTTACCCATCGAGGCAATGCTTAGTTCGGAACATCAAGCTATTCAGAAAGTAAGATAATTGTCACTGTCTTCTTTTGCTGAGCCACTAAATTTATTTGGGAACTGCTGGTTTCAGTTTTAGTAGTAGTTTGTAATGGAGAACAAGCACTGGATTGAGGGATAGGTAATCTGTTTGAGTTTTAGGTCTATTGCTGCATGACCCTGTGACACCAAGAAAGTTCTTAATACTGTGATGATAAGTTATTTGGCATAGCTTTCGTTCTGTGTGGTATGGCACCTGTCACAGTGATTCTTTAAAGCTAGCTCCATAATAGACTCTTAACAGCCCCCTTAAAGCAGAAATACAGAGCCAGTGTTCCACTGTTGCCATAATGTGGGCAGCCCAGAGATGATTTCCAGATCTTTTCAGATTCTGATGGCTCAGAAAGAGGTGGGCTGTGAGTCCTGTGGGAGAGGAGAGCACCTTTTCTGCTTGAGCTGTCAGTATAGGTGGAAAATTAACACGTTTCCCAGAGAAGTGGTGTGTGGCTCTTAAACATGAAAAGTGGATTGACCACATGCAGCAAGCCGGAGGAAAGAGGAGTGGGAGGATGAAGATTATACCCCTTGAAATGATGAGAAGGCAAGCATCCCAACTAGTATGCTTTTGATTGACACTTGTGTTAATCAGTGGTGTTTCTAGATTGAGGCATAAGGCGTGAAGATGAAAATATTCAGACAGTTGAGAAGCAAAATTGCCCTTTGTCCTAAATTTAAGTTCTATTCTCTTCATTAAAGTGGAAGAGAAAAAGCTCCCTTTACCCTGCTCTGTAGCCAAACCAGCACTGAGCAGACAAAATTGACAGCAGGCAGCAGGTCTCCTACTTAGCTGTGGAAACCAGCTTGCTTTCCCTCATCAATTTCCATGTCCTGGTTATTTCAGTGGATTTTAATGATACATTTTACATGGGGAATTTCTGTGGTCTAATTTTCATTTGTAACTTTTTGAGTAGGGGAAAACTTGGATCTCTGGGATTTTGGGAAAGGTAGGATGATGGGACAATTAACTGTGCAGCAGTGTAAGTGAAATTAAGAGACTTGGTTCTGCCTTTCTTAGATTTTGTTCCTCTTCTCAGATACAGCAGAATCCATTGCCCATGATTCATGTTGATGCATTCCTTTATGATGATGAGTTTGTTGATTCATTGTGTGAGGAGGGGAAGATGAGTAGGAGCTACTGCACAGTGTGTGGCTCATACAAGACTGCATCTTTAGGTAAGTGCTCTTTTGGGAACTGAGCAACAAATTCAGTTTTAACTGAACTGGTTTGTGCAGTGACTCAGCTGGACAACACAGCATCCAGCTGAATGGAGGACTTTACCCAGACTGGTGGAATACCCAGGCCAGACTTATTTCCCATAACCAATGGAAGGAGACTCCTACCCACGTAAGTGGAATTAATTTGCAGTGTATGGGTGACGCTAGTTGCCCACAAAAACTGGGCAGGGAAGAGGCAGGGCTATGTACCGCTGAAAAGGAAGATGCAAGAGGACAGTCCTGTAGGAGTCCATGCAGTAGCCTCGGTCTCCTCTCACATGCTGAAAAGCAGTAGAAAGCACCATCTGTCTTAAAGCTTGTGTGTGGTGTGGTACGTATCAGCGCTGCCTCCAGTATAGCACAGGCATTGATGGAGGAACGGTTTATATGGAGAACATTCCGTTTTTTAAAACCATGGAGTTGAAATTCAGGCTATTAATACATCTGCCCATAAAAAGGTTTGCATGAATTGTCTTGAGCTTTAGGTACCATGTTTCCTTTTTCACTTAAACAATTCCAAGTTGCTTTGTTTTGTATTCTTTAATGTATGTCGTTGTGCGGAAGAACGTAATTCAGTTTCATGAAGGATTTCAAAACTCTCCATGTAAGGGAAGGAATCCCCAGACTGGGGACAGACTGCTTAGCCAGCTACCTCCGATCTGCAAACCCTGGTTTTCCAGGGTCCTCAGCACTAGTTCAGACAGGAGACCATGCAAGTTTTCAGTAATGATCACTCATCAGATTAATATTTCATTGGTTACTAACACAGTAGTTAGTACTGCCCACCCAACACCTTTGTTCTGTTCTTATTTCCCAGAGTTTATTTCGCATTCCTTTTCCCTCATGGAACTGAAGTTTCTTTATCAACATGTACTGCCTGACCTGACAGGAAAGGTAGTGGTTGACGTTGGCTCCAGGCTTGGTGCAGTGCTATTTGCGGTAACTTACAGCACAGGAATTCATATTTTATTACTGTGACAAACATTTTCCCTCTTCTCTGACTGCCTACTCTCGTTACTCCATCTTGGATGGGTAATTCTGAGAGGCACCTCTGATCTGACTCTGAACAGGAGTTACAGTGCGAGGTGGTGTTTACTAGCGATATCAGTTCTCATTCTGTTCCCCACGAAAGGGAGTACAAATGATTTTGCTTATGCAGGAGAAAAGTCTGTTGTCCAACAGAGTAGCATATTGCTGTCACACATGCTGCTCTTTTGCTAGTTCCTGCTCTGTCTCTCCTTCCTAAGTAAGTTTGTCCTCTATGTCTTGACCATGTCTATATATAGTTTAGTTATGTTAAATTCCTTTACGAAGCTGACAAACTGTTAAATTATACAAAGGAAGACTTTGATATGAATTTGTGTCGAAAAACATATTGTCCTGCTCTGCGTTTTAAAATGCACATAAAATACTTCATTGAGAAACTTGAGTGCAATTTTGATTGCTTTTGGCATGGCTGGTGCAACATATGGCCAACAGCAATGCAAAACACACATTATAACTTTCTTACAAAAGTCAATGGCTGTTTAGGGCTCAATCTTGGAAACACTTGAGCGTGTAATTTTACTCATCTGAATAATCTAATTTTGGGACTACTCAAATGAGGAAAGTTACTCCCATTTGTAAATATTTGCAGCATTGGGTCCTTAAATGGTAAAACTACTGCTAGCCTGAATTTGTTTTGAAGTGCTTACAAGCTTGTATTGTTATAGTAGAAGATAGTCTCAAGATACAGCAGGGGAAACATTTTTAAAAGATTTCTCCTTTTTAATCATGTTCTCAGCTTGTATTGGAGGAGGGGTGACTTCACAGGTTGCTTTTGCACTCTCCGACTTGACTGGTATCAGAAAACTGTAATAATTTGATTGTAGTACATAGATATCCCAGATACTCTGTATCTTTAGCATTGTTTGTCTTTGCCATTTTTGGCAAAGTGTAATTATTATGTTCAGTATCTTCATATTTTTTGGCTTATAATAAGGCATAATTTATCTTTTTTAATATGTACCCGTGTGAAGCACCTAAAAATGGCAGTAATACAGCACTTAGATGTGCTGACAAAGATTCTGTACCAAAATATACCATTATGTTACTGGTACACTGCCCTCCATTGTGCATGCCTCATAGTTTGTTTTTCTGTTTTGCTACTTTCTTCTTCTATTCTCCTGAGGAACAAAAATGCAGAGACTTTTCCTTTCACACTATTTTTGTACACTTGGTTTCTACTACTTTTTCCTCCTTAGACTATTTTTCACCTGTTTTGCAATTGAGTTGAAGTCAGAGTTTTCTTTTTGTTACTTCTACGTGTCATTTTGGATCTCAAAGTAAAATTCGTGTGCCTAAAGTGGGAATTGCCACATCAGGGGCTTAGCTTTGAAAAACATGTCACATCCACTGAAAGAAACTTCTCAACTTTGTGTCTTTAAATGCTTTCTTAATCTTAACTTGTGTTTTATTTTTTCCATATTAACTGAAAATTTTGAACATTTTAAAGGCATCAGTTAACTAAATTTCCCTTTCCTAATGTAGGGTTATCTTTATAGCTCAGCATCTCAACTGTATGGAGTAGAAATGAATGCAGACTTCTGCCAGTTGCAAGAGATGATGATTGCAAAGTACCAGTTCATTGACAGAATAAAGGTAACTGAACATACGGTTCACTGTATGTGTTTTTAACCACTGAGTGCTAGCTATCCTGTTCATGTGAGCAGCTGGTAAATAAGCATTCTGACAGTAAGTTTCTGTCTTTGCTTGGTTTGATCCTAAAAAAAGGCTTTGCATTAGGGAAAAAAAAATCTCATAGCAGAAAAGAGGAGGGAAATTATCAAAATATGATAACGTGTCAGCTTTTTTCCTGAATAGACTTACCTACTGGCTCACACAAATCAGATTATAGAATCATAGAATGGTTAGGGTTGGAAGGGACCTTAAAGATCATCAAATTCTAACCCCCAGATATAGCTGGGCTGTTTCTCCCAGTGAAATTGAAGACATTATTGCAACTGACTTCTATGAAACTGAGTATAAAGATCTTCTGTCTAGCTAAATCTCTGTGTTTCATTAATGTTAACAGAAGGATGTTTGTAGGATTAGCAAATTTGTATCTAAGAACACCTAAAGGACTTAGGGCTATTGCTGTTTCCTTTCTTGGAATGTCAGTACATGTGTACCTTCCAAAAAATATGTTTCAAACCCATTGATATCATTATGGGAACCATTTCCCTAGTCACATTATGGAAATAATTACTACTATTTCATTGAGGTTTTTTCCTTTCTTTCTGGGGAATAAAAATTGTTTTATTACCAGCAAAAGTTAGTAGGTAGAATGTGCTGGGTAGAATACAAATTTTAATCCTGTGTTGTATGCATGTGCTTTCCAATGGAGTCACACAAACTGCTGGGTGTAGTAATTTCTTGGGAATTAAAATAATCAGTTTTAAATTGGAAAGAAATAATAAACATAAAATATTTAACACAAAGTAAGCAGTATCATTGGGTTGCCCAGTTCAGCCCCAGTTGCTCTTAGTTTATCCATGATCTTTGTTTTTTGCCTATCTTTTGTGTTCATAACACTTTATTGAGATGCGACTGAAAGTACGGCCAGGAGCTCTGTCAGGTGAACTCAGTGGAACTGGAGGTCCATATGCCTGCTTTTCAGCCTTGAATATTCTTTATTATAAACCTTTTGGGCTTTCCTTCACACCTTGTATTTCTGCTGAAGTATTCATTTCAGGGTATAAAGATAAGAAGATAGTACATTTTCAAAGCAGTGCCTGAGGACTTAGCTATTTGGGTCTCATTAGATGCTAATTTAGTCATGTGACTGCTGTTATCACACAGCTTTGAACATTTCAATTTTAGATTTTTATTTCACCCCTAAGTGAATCCTCTGTAGACATACACACCAGCTTGAAAAACAGTCAGAATCCAGTTGCTGATAATAATCTATTACAGAAAATTGAAAAACTTTCAAGAGACCCTTTTTAAATAACAATTGGGTTTTTTCAGCATATTCTGAATTTTTATTAGAGTATATTCCCAAAGGGCAGCAGGGTGGGATGATATCTTTAGTGATTAAATCTCTGAAAGCTTGTGTTTCTTTGGTCAACATTGGGTTTGTTAAAGCACATTGAAAGTTGCTCAGCATCTTTTGCCATTGGAGCAAACACTTAGATACTGGGAGGAAAGCACACAGTTCAGCAGATCTTAGGAAACTTGAGACCTCGATTTAGAAATTGCCTGTAATCATGAAAGACTTGATATGTATTCCATTGGGCAACAGGGCAGTTTTAAAATCAGTTGCTGCCTCCTCTGTTGTGCCAGCACACAGCCAAGTGGGTCAGGGAACTGGTCCAGCTGAAAAATAACCCAGCAGAAAAACGAAGTTTCGGCTGGAGCAATACCTGAGTCTTGTTCATGATGCAGCCACACATGCTTACGTGGTCCCACATTCCCCAGCAGGATTGAGGACGTGTTGAGGAAGAATCAGGTGCTTGGGTCATTTTAGACAGTGCAGTCACCTGTTCTCTAAAAGCAGACTTAATTTTAAGGTGTTACTGAAGGCAGGGAAACATCAACGCATGTTCAAAGTTTCCCAGCAGTTAAAGCATCTTTCTGAATCCAGGCTTAAAATACTAGGCCTGTTGTTAGTAGGGCATTAAGAAAATTTAGTGCTAATCATGACTTCTTTTGCTGCAAGAAGTGCACTGGTTGAACAGTCCACCAGTCACTTGTGTTTGGTTTAAAGGAATGCTGCTCAGGTGGGGTTTTTTTATACAGAAGTTCTGTGGTTTTGTTACTTTTGCCCCTTGAAAAAGAGTAAAGTGTCTCCTTTACCCCAGAAATAGTGATCCAAATCCCACTTACAACCTCAATAGATCTGCATTCGGATACATGAGTTCTGGCAGATCTTAGCTGAGGTATGTTTTACCCTTACCAGTCTGTCCTGCCCACTGCAGGAGACTGTGGCCTGTGTACCAGGGCAGCAGTCAAGCCTGCGTCCATAATATTCCTACCACCCCAGTTTGGAGTCTTTCATTTTAATGTACAGTTAGCAGTGGCCTTATGCAGAGGACATGAGTTGACAGCCAGGACCTGCTGTATTTAGGACTGCTGATGGTGGCCCGAGTGGTCCATCGTCTTTCTCTCCTGCCTGAATGCTTGAAACTGCCCATCTCAATTGTTTTTCAAAGCTCTAACTTCCATACTCCAGTGGATAAATGGCTCAGATGTCCACACACTAGAGGCAAAAGCAGAAATTTGACTAGTCGTTCTAACAACTAAACTGTCCCCATTTCTCAGTGAGATAGAGCCTTCAAACATTAACCTGACAGTAAGGTACAAGACCACAGTTGCTTCCTTTCCACCCACTGTGGGCAGTGGTGACCAGCCTGGCACGGTCATGTGCTTAAGGAGATAAAGCTGTTTGTTTTACGGAGTCAAAGCACTTGCAGAGAACCCCTGTGAAATGAACCCAGATTTGAACCCAAAGATGAAATGCTGTGATACCTAAATTTTATGAATGGTAGGGTCTTGTTTCTGTGATTACTGATGCTGAAAGATTTAGCTATAGTTGCAGTTGTTGTAATGCATTCTGAGAGCGTGAACCAGAGCTGTAAACTGTGGCAACTCGTCATGTTTTCCACACTTGAACACTTAAAAGTTGCAGGGGTGGTAATTACCTGTTCCTCCATCAGTCAGAACAGCATTCTGTTCTTTATGTGTTCGTTATGAGGAGGAATACATAATTTACCCTCCCAAAAAGTATTGATGGGCTGTGAAGTGGGTAAAATGTTTTCCAACAGGTGGGTGTTTTTATTCTTCTATTCTAACATTCAGCTTTCCTGTCAGCACTTATAATTCCTTTTTACAACCATCTAATTTTGGAAGGATTTGACATAACGTGAAATGCTGAACCCGTCAGGTTAGTGTATCCTCAGCATAACCTAGTAACAGGTCACACGGGAAAGAAAAGAACTTATCCAGACTTTCTGTCCATTTTCAACATACAGGGATGCACTTTCAAAAAATGTGTGGAATGCAAGTAGTACTCCAGTTGGCTTTCTCTCCCTTACCCCTTCAAAAGGTGTTCCAGTTTATGTTTCTCCTCAGAGTTAGGATGTGATATGCTTCTCCGCATTTAAGAGGAAATCAAACACATCTTGTCAGAGTGTTAATGAGCATCCATGTTCTCCTGTCACTATAATCTCACCTGTTTGAAAACAACGTGATGTGCTAATATCCTTTTTGGTAGGTGAAGGAAGTTGAAATCACACCAGCTCCTATGCTGATGGGAGAGGCGGTTGTTTAGTAAGGTAAAGCACTTGCTGTCCTCCAGTGCCCCTGAGCATCCTGCCTTTCCAGTATTCCCAGTCCCAATATATATCATGATAATGCAGCTGTCAAACCTGGGTCTGGAGTCTTTTCTAGCTGTAATCCTTTAGTAATCCACTGAGCCTATGAGATGCTTTTTAATAGCCTCAAAAAAGCGTTAGCTAGTTTAGCTATTTTCCTGAAATCGGTGAGCTTTTGTGATAAAATATAAGTAAGTGAAATGTACCAGCCATCAAATATGTTAACTCCTTTTTTAGGGTACACAATGTTGTAGACCAAAAGTCAGGTGTAGTTTATTCCACTTAATGTGATGTATCAAGTATTGTAATCAGAAGAGGGAAATCAGGGTAGTTTTGGTTTGGGGTTTTTTGTTTGTTTGTTTTTCCAGTTTTTCAAGCTTATTCTGGTTATTTTGAGTTATCTACTATGAAGCCAGTGAAATACCCATTTTTGTGACTGGTTCAAAATGGTGGTAGCAGGTGTGCTGTCTGTATTAGGTTGACAGGCTTCATGGCTACTTGAAGGCTGTATTTGTCTCTTAAATTAATTTATGCCTTGTGAAATTCTTCTCCTTCAGGTGGTTCACGCAGACATCTGTACTCAGGCTTCACTTCTTCAGAAGGCTGATGTTGTTGTAATGAATAATGTCTTTGAATATTTTCTTGACAGACAGGAACAGGCCAGGTAAGCTATGTGTCCAAACAAGTAATCTATTTCTTTGGCAGTACATGTAACCTCGTGAGTTATGGAAAACCTTAAGGTTGTGCTTTTTGAAGTCACATACATAAATTACATAAGGAAATTGTTTTAAACTGCCTACACTTAATTGTTATACTTACCTGCTAAGGTGTTATGGCAGTTGTTTGTTGTTAAACCCACTAAACACTGCTGCTTCGTTTACCCAAACCTTGCCCTGAAACCTTGCACTGATCTATTAAAATAGTATCTTGCTGTTAAGGGATGTGAAATTACTCTTACCAGCATAAAGCTTAATCTTCAGAAGGAAGATGGCTCACTAACTTGTGGATGCCAGGAATTTACTGTAGATGCGCTGCAAAATGTGGTTATTAATGACTTTTCTAATATATCATCATAAAGATGTAGTAGCAAACGCGTGGCTGAGGCTCTTCTCTTTCAGGTACAAGACACTCACAGATGAGCTTTTGCTAATCCAGCAGTATTGGTTTAAAATGTAGTAACTTTGCCATGCAGAGTTACTGTGCCTTTAGAATGGACAGTCTGAAAGAGAGGGTGCCTGTGTGACTACCATCACAGCCAGTAGTCTGACATTCGCTAGTGGTTTCATCTGAGACTGGTCCTGCTGTCCCTGATAGCAGGCAGTAATGTCACCAGAGAGGCACGGAGTGGATGGGTAAAGGGTAGTGGGTGTTTCAGATTGCCAGGAGATTGGTGTCCAGGCACACGACTGAGAATTAACTTGATTCTTCAAGATCTTGGGGGTAGTGGTTTAATGTTGCATTAGTACCATCAAGACAAACGACATTTGAAGAATGCTGGAAATTAAATTCTTTGTAGACTGGATTGCTGTGCCGTGAGAAATGATCTGACTTGCAAAATCTGAAAAAAGGAATGCTGGGGGCTATATTTAAATATTGCTAATGTCTCAAGTATTTTGTCACGACTTCAAAGTGTGTATGTAAGGCGCAGCTTGTTGTTAAGCTTAATAAAACAGTGCACTCAGAGACTGGCTTTTCTTCAAAACTAAAAGTTTAAAGGGACCAAATGTCGGTGTGAAATCCTAATCCAAAGTGAAGGTGTTGACAGTACAAAATGGTATGCATGTATGTATCAGAGTTAAAAAGTTACGAAATCTAACATTGTAAGACCTGTTATTCCCTCTAGGTTTAATATGATTGATTTTGGTCGTACAGAGACACTCGCTTAGGTATTAATAGTGACTGATAAGTGTAGCAAGTCTTTAAGCTTAGTCTACCTCTGGCCACTAAACTGTACAAGTGTCAGGTTCGTTTTATATCAAGTGTGTGTTTTTTCCTACAAATTGGTGGCCTGCTTTTAAATATGTTTCAGAGCTTGGGAATTTATTGCTTGTAATGTCAGGAAAAGAGGGTCCTTCTTAGTGACGGTGCCAAGCCTTAAAGAATCGCTCTCAAAGCTCCAGGTAAGTTCCCTCAGCAGCTCTTGGCTGAGTTTGCCGCTTCCTATGAAAATGTCAGTTCTGTAGCTGGGGTTAGCTACTTGCCAGTGCTGCCGTGAGGAAGGAGATGTAGTTTTATGAGTGGATTAAAAGATGTAGGACTCTGGATTCTGTTTCCAGGTTGACTACCAACACATCTTCCTGTACTTTGATTGTCCCCCCTTGTAAAATGGAAATCCCATCCTCTATCAATAGGCTGCATGAGTCATTGTATTATGATGGGCATTCTTAACAACACGTTTGTTGTGAGGTTAAAAAAAACAACACAAAAACCAACATAAAATGTTATCAAAGCCATATTATGATGTGAATTAGTTTTGTGATACCCACTTCCATCAGACTTCTTCCAGGTATAGGGGTAGAACCTCAGAAGTACAGATACATTTGTAAACTTCTAGAGGCAAAACCTTGAAATGTTTTCTCTACTTAGCTCTGCATTTGCACACTGCCTTGAAACACAACAAACTTTTTTGAAAGGGCCATATTAGAGAAGGACCCGTACGTGAGGATACTCTGTTTCCCGACCTGCTGTCAGCATAGAAAATTACTCATAATATGCCTGTGTGAGCTGTTGGAAGTAGAGATTAGGGAGAGATGTGGTCTCCCAGCTAGCCAAGTGATTACCATCAGGCGTCTTGGATTGGTGACACAGCTTTAAATTGCAGTTGGAAACAAACGTGATGACAGCACAACGTTCAGAGAAGTTGAACACCCTGTGCTGCTGCTGCTCCCTGAGTAGTAACCACTTCCCATGGCCCGACCTCTGCTCCGTGCCCATTCTGCCAGGGGTCATGGGTAGATTACAGTTCTTACGCATATGATGCTGAGACAAATTACGTGAGCTGGCTTTAGTTAGGAAACAAAACACTGATCATACGTGACAAGGTTAATTATAAAGTGACTTGCTCACCACGGTAGCCTGCTTTAGAGAAATTGGATCACTTGTTGCCTGTATGCTGCTGGGTGAAACAGAACCTCAGCCCCAGGAGCAGCAGTGGTGTCACTTGACCTTTTCTTGGAGCAGGCGGTAGTAACACAGCGGCTGAGAAGCCCTTTGTAGCCTTCATACAGTACCCCCAGGCTGTACAACAGGAAAGCACCTGTGATTCTTCCATGGTACAGTTCGCTGCTCCCCCAACACTTCCATCAGAAGGTTGCCCTCGAATCAGGATGCTCGAGGCTTACACAAAAGCATATGAAGAAGCAGTTGTAATGTGCTAGCAAAATACCCAGACTATTGACAGAGATAATTTTAAAAGTTGATTGTCTCCTGTTTAAGTGGCATTTCCAGAAATGAATTTTTCGTTGCTACATAACTCGGAACGACTGAGCTCTCTTAGACCGTCTTGCCTTCTGACTGTTGTACCAACCTTGAAACTCCTGGTACGTTTCTCAACCTCGTGTTAATTTAAGCATCTGTTTCTGTTGTTTCAGATGGATATACAGCTCAGCCAGTGGGTCGAAGAGATGCAGCTAAACTATGATGTGTATATGGAAAAGGACGTTGATAGAGATGCACTTGAACAAATACATTTATACAGGATTCTCTAGTACCTGGAAAAAATGTACTAGTATCCTTGTAATGGCATATAGTTTGGGTCTAAAATGAGTTTGGATTGATTTGTGTGAATAAATCACGTTACAGTTTTTACCGTGATTAATCTGAGTGCTATCTGTGATTTGTAATGAAAAGGAGGCTTTCAGAACAGGCTTTTCTGTTGGAGGCATTCTGTCTCATTGGAGTATATTGACTTTTAACTAGGAGATATCCTTCTGGTTTATTTTTTACAGAAATGTTAGAAAGAGTGGCTCTGTACTGATGCTAAAAGGATTTTTGTTCACTAGGTTCGTGCACTGCTAATGTTTGCTAAATACATCAAACCTGAGAATAGCAAATCATCGTTAATGTGAATGATAAGAATGCATTTAGCATAATGTTACTTAAAAGCTGCAGTGCATCAGAGTCTGTAGGTTTCTTTTGGTATAGACCATTTATTATTATCAGCGATCGTATTTATTATTGACAGTATTATCTTTAGTGTTCCTCCTATGGAATTTGTAGGTTTTCATTTCAGGGTCTGCTTGGTAACCAGAGCATCTACTGGCATCAGTTGCAAGAAGTGAATCCTTCCACTTAGCTGCTTGTTCTTAAGGTGGCTGTTAATGTGAAACACTGAAAGACACTGAGGAGCTGTTGAGAATTAATACAGCGAGCTCGGGATGAGAGAACTCTCTTCCACTTCTCCTGGGGATGGTAGAAAGTGTAACAAGGGGTTAAAAAGCTGAAAATTCTGAACAGGTGTCAGGGCTTAGCGGGGGCTTGGTGGTGGCGTAAAACATTGAAAATTCGTAACAGAGCCTCCTCAGAGAGAAAGATCCACATACGCCCACCACATTTATATTTAGAATTTACGTTCTAAGGATGTGAAGCTTTTAGTCAGCTGAAGGATGTTTCAGTTTTTAGCAGACATTAACAATCCAAGTGCAAAAATATTAACTTCAGGAGTTTTGGACTATACATTGTGGATTTAGAAGCATTGTTAGTGTCTGAAAGTTTGCTGTACCACTTGATGTCTGGTGCAAATGGGAAACCTTCAAATTGGGCTGCAGTCTTCAAATGATTATGGGTCAGTGAACTGGGTAATGCATGCTGCAAGCAAGAAGGAGCAGTGGCCATTAGGCACTCACTATCATAATAAGTAAATGGTACTGTAGCAAGGACAGGGAGTTTTAAGAAATCTTGTTTTTCATGGTCTTTTTCGAATGGAGGAGAATGTTTTGACTTAAGTGATGCTGAACCACTGCCCAAATACTGTATTGAATCTATTCTTCATGCATTTGAAAATTAAAAAAGATGGAAAGCTTTTCCTAAAATGTTTCTTACAGTAACTGAGCTGTTGATTACTTAGTAGTCAATGAGACAAATGCCCCAGGAAAGGGAATGTTAGAGAGGCTAAGCAATGGGGTAGAGGTAATGCAAGGCTAATAGATCTAAAAAGGAGAGAGTAAACAAAGAGAAAAGAAATGCATGTGCAATTCAGAATGAGGAAATGAGCACTAGAGTAATCAGTACAGTACAGTGGAAGCTGTGACTGAATTTGAAGTGTATAAATAGGCTGCTATAAAAGGAAAACTGACTGGGCCTTAAAAACTACTTCTTAACCCTACTACTGTGTGAGAAGAAGACACCATGTCAGAATATTGCTCATTTCTTCCAGAGGTCCTGCAAGATCTCCTGAATCAATTGTCAAGACTTCAGGCTCATGATAATGGGTATAATACACGTTCTACACCTTGTTTTGGCAATATGGGAACGATATCTTTCTTTGCAGTTGTTTCCCCTCTTCATGCTGAGTCTTCAAATACTTTTTCTGGGTGTTGATCTCAGATTAAAAAAATTTCAATAGACTGGAGCAGATCACCAGCATATTTAATGCCATCTGTATCCTCTGACTCTGGAAATAGCATGCACGCATCTGGAGCTCATATGCAGCAGAGGGTGCAACAGGGAAGCTCCCCTGTCTTTTTTAGACATCAGGAGAAACTTGAGGTGAGTTCACGCTGCTGAAGCTTCAGTCTTCCTCTCCTACCCTTAACACATTCTTGATTTAGACCTGCACCCTTGCGTGCTTGAGGTGTTGGTAATTGAGTTTGGTTTTGCTCAGAAATACAACTCCTGTGTCACTTTAGACACCTCTTCCTAACTGGGCTTCTGAGGGCCATTCTTAGGGATGTCCGGTACTGCTTACCTTGTCTGCTGAAGGGCTAGGAACAACTGCTGTGTGAAAGAGGGCATTAATTGTATTTGTCCCTTTTCCCACTTGAACTTCTGTTCCCTGGCCCCTTTTTAGTCCTGTTACAGATGCACACACACAAGGGAAGCAATAGTAAGGTCTGAAGATGTTTGCAAAGCCCTGTGTGGAAGTAGAGAAATTGGTCCTCCCTGCGGATGCTCTGAAGGCCTCGGACATCAGCTGAAATTCTCCAGAGGGAGAGCATATTGCCTTAACTCAGGTTTTGCTTATTTGGCTCAAGGAAGCTGCCAGGGGGTATCTCCAGCATGCCGAGTCCTTGTTCGCAGTTCTGCTGCTCTATTGCACAGTACTTGGCAGATGACTGAACGTTTCTCTGCCTCGGTGTCCGCAGGGAAAACAAGAATAACAAATCCCAAATCAGAGCAAGGTTGTGATTTAATTGAGTATCAGTTGCTGCATATAAAGTGCTAAACAGCCAAGACATTATTTGTAAAGTGACCTTACTGAAAAGTCCTGAGGTAAAGAAAATAGCAGGATCTCTGTGAGAAAAACTTTCTGGCCCTTTTCTTCACAAGATGGCATGGAAAAGGAAGCCTGGCTTAACCACAATACAGTGCTGAAAATGCATAAATAACCATTTCCTAGTGCCCTTGGTTTTTACACTCTCTCACTGTTAGATGGCAGCTGGTGTTGGGAGGGAGGGAGGGAGGAAGGGAGGAGAGACAAACCCCCAGTGGTACCCAGATTTTTGGTCTTGCATGCAGGACAGCTCCATGACAGCTAGGCAGACAGCACGTGGCTGTTGCAAGCCCCTGAGCTGCTCACTGTCCCCAGCTTCTCTTGGGCTGCGCAGTCAAGCATAGCTCTGCCTGTGACCTGATGGAGGTCTCACCCCAGCTATGACAAAAACACTGTGGTCATGAGAACTCATAAATTATGAAATTTCACGTTTGTAGGCCTGGATTAGAACAAATTATGTTGGGAACTGTGCATCTGCAGTGCTTGTTATCACCAGGAGTTTCTGGCACACACGGGAAGCAGCTCCACTCTTCCCTAGCAGCGTTATTCTCTCTGTAGTACTCTGGCTTCTGCCGAATGACCTGTCTGAAATTTAATTCCATCAAGAATCCATAAGCCAAAGAAGACTTTTCAGATGCAGTGTAATAGGGGATGGGTGAAGTTGGCACATTTCATGCCAAAATTTGGAGTGGAGTATTTTACCAGAGTTGCCACCAGGAATCAGGCCCCAATTGTCTGCGGTGCTGCGTGAGCATTGTGTATGTGTGTATATATATCCACCCATGGAACTAGAGTCTGCTTATACTCAAGAGTCTACTCTGTACATGGACAAAGGTAGAAGAAAGGAAATATTGTTTCCTATCTCCCAGATGGGGCATTGAATTTTGCAGTGTTATTGTGACTGTGTAAATGAGGTAATTGCACGCACACGGTCTGCCATAGGATTGGCGGGTATGCTTTTTGTGGTCAGTATATTTGGGCACTTAACAACTGTGAGCATGAAAATATACACGTAGCTGTTAAAATAAATAATCTCTATTTTTAAAATGACAGTAAGAAGATAAATGGTACACAATTTACCATGGAGGGAGGAGGGAAGGGGAGGGGAACGTCACTGACAGCTTCCTGGCAAAACGTTTAAGACACCCGAGTACAGGCGCCAAGCTGACACAGAGATAAAGGTTGCAAGAGCACTGGTGCAATGAGAAGAAGAAGCTGGGTGTAGCCACCTGCTTCCAACTGCTTGAACAAAGAAACAAACAAAGGAAAAGTGAACAATTTTAGTAGTAAGTTAAATGGAAAGCTAACAGACCATGAGGCTTAGGGGCTTAAAAAGAAACTAAGCATGATCTTGAAAAAGCACTTGCCAACTAACTGGGCTGGATGCTGAGGAGCAGTATTCGGTCCCAGAGGTAATAGATGCCTGTGTGTTTTCTTCTAGTCCCCTGTAAGGTACGCAAGCTGAGGACGTGCATCAACCTGTACATTTTCTTGGCAACTTTGAAAGCATTTTGAATAGTGATTACCTTTCAGTTAAGAACTGTGACAATTAGGAGAAACAGTTACTTGAACTAGTATGCTAGGTATGCCTAGTAGGGATGCTGCAGAAGTCTGCACAGGAGCATCTCAGATGTTCTCCCTGATCCTTTCCCACTAGGGCGTTTTAGAAAGACTGGACTGATGACCAGTAGGTCGTTGTCAGACCTCTGTTCCTGCCAGGGTAATAACCCCATCAGCAAAAAAAGTCCAAAACAGATCCAGGCAATGAGTGGGGTCACAGCCATCATTCAAGGATTTTATAAGCAAAACTAGTGCACGTGTTAAGTACAACATGTGGTGTTGCAATACCACGAGGCTGTAATTCTAATGCGCTTACTGGAATTAGTAAGGACCTCCACTGCCTAGTTAAAATCTGTGCTTCACAGACTGACTCTATTTCAGTGTCATCAAGGTGTCAGCCAAAAGTTCTGAAGCTGCAGTAAGATTTGCTGGGGAAGAGAAGACTCCAAAATATGTACAGCCTTTGGCCCTCGTTCAGGAAGGGGCTGATTGTGGAGTACAGTACATGTTGTTGGGCTTTTTTTGTTTTTTAATGACTCATAATTTGGACCTTATTCCTGTTTGTCTTTCAACGCCAAACAGAAATTGCTATTCAGGTCAAACTGCTGGTTTGGTACTAATAGAAGCAGACATCAGTTTTGCCTGTGCATTTCACAGCTATGCATTTTTCAGAGTGAAGTTCCCTCTTTAGGCTACTGCTGGCATTTAGCTGTGGCAGTGTTACACCAGCTTCTAGTGCTGCCTCTGCCGCGTCACTTGTGCACACACAGAAGTGGGACATAACTGCACCTTTCAGATGCAGCTACTGTTTTTTGTTCACGCAGGCTCCGGGTACAGCATCTTCACCTTCCATGACGTTCCCGCTTTCGGGCCACCTCCTGCCGCTGCTGCAGTGTCCTGGCTCTTACCTTCTCAGTTCTCCTTATGCACAGGCTTGATCCTGCCTCTTGGCCTGTCCCTGGCCACCACGGACTCTGCTGTATCCTGCCTCTCTGAAGAGCTATTTCCTAGCTCCAACTCCTCAGGCTCTTGCTTACTGCTCCCCGGTGAGTGCCATCTTTGGAGAGGAGCCTAAGCTCACACCTAAGCAGAGGTTTTCAGCCTGTGTTCTGCTCCGTGCCTTGTCTCTGATGCTGGTGTGCCTCCACAGTGAGGCATGCTGCAGTGCTCCTGGATCCAGTGCCTTGGAAGCAATACATCGGAACAGGAGACAAGCAAGACCAGGTGCCAAAAGTCTGGCAGCAGCACAGAGGCTGCTACAGGGCACTCGTCCCTTCCCATCAGGTAACTGAGTGAATGGGGGTATCTCCGTGCAGCATGAAGTCTGCACAAGTTAAGCATCTTCCCCTCTCAAGAGCTGCCATGACGTATCAGATGGTGCCGAGTACGGAAATCATTAGGTAAAAGTAAGGAGCGTGCTGGTTTGATGCCTGCCGGTGTTAACTCCACGCGTGCAAGACTTCAGTGAATTTCTTTCACTTCTTGCCAGCTGAGTATCTGGCTCTCCACCTTTAACTCGGAGCACTGAGGCTTCTGAAGATGGATCTTTAAAACTCTTTATGCACAGATACTCAGATCCTGAGCTACAGCCAAAGGTTTGGGCTGAGGGAGAAAGTACAAAAATGGCTTTAAGCCACCTTTGAAGTGCTGCTGAATCTGTGTTACTTTGCTTGCTCTGATTAAAATAAAGAAATAATGCTTTACCTTGCAGAATAGCCAGCTACAATGGTTAGGTTATCTCAGGGCCTCTTCTACCAGCTAAGGTCTAGAAGGCTGAAAGCACCTCTTCAGGCTACTTCTTTCTTCCTTCCTTCTTTCCTTCCTGTCCTCCTCAGGCTTTCCTGCAGGCAAGAGGAACCTTAAAATGACTTCTTGTTCAGTTCTGAGAGGGTTTTGCTCACGGGAACAGCATGACTGCATGACAATTAGATTCGTCTTTGCTAAGCGTAGACAATAAGATGGTTTCTGTGAAATTTTCCAGTTGCTTTCAAAGGGATCCTCTTTCACAGTGTATGTATGACATGCAATCCCACACTGCAGTCCTTTTTCTCTGAGCCGCTCTGGTCTTCCCTTCTTCTATTTGTCTTTCGGTTTTGTGCTTGGTTTTGTTTGGTGTGGGGCTTTCCCCTGGTCAGCTGTTTTGTCCAAGCTTTGCATTCAGAGCAGCTGATGCCACCCTGTAACTCTCTGGTAACAAGGATGTTCTTTCATGTTTTACTATTTTTTTCTTCTTACCACTCACCGGTTTGCGTTGATATTCATGCTCTGAATTAACAGAAGTTAGTTGCAGCACCCACATTTCATCATAACTGTATATATGGTTTAGCTTTCACAAATTACAGGGATGAGGTTTTATTTAGTAGCTAGAAAGAGGTATTTTTACTGAGACTTAGCAGCAGACAGTTGCTCCTGGCCTTTCAGTAATACAGATATATGGTTTTGTACTGTCTTGTAACTACAGTGTTGGGACTGTTCTTATGTCCTTCCTGCAAGTGGCTGCAAGAAGTGAAGGGAGTGGGAAAGATACACAGCTGGTCAGAAACGTTCCCCCCTCCCCACAAAGACCTTAATGGCGAAGGACCCTCGTGGAGAGGAGAGCAGGCAAGCATCCTCTGTGTGCAGGTGCCATACGTGCCCACAGCCCAGATTAACTGGCAGAGCTGTCTGGGTTCCAAAGCAAGTATTTCCATCCCATGGGAACAGGCTCACCTCGCTGCTGTGATCACAGCACAGGAGAAACAAGGTGTGAATTTCTCGGCATCCCCAGAGCAGCAAATACTGGTGGTTGTCTGGTGGGGAAAGCAAGAACACGCTGCTCAGTGCCTCAGAGAGAAGAGGTAAAGCCTACAGCCTCCGTGACAACCTGAGCCTAGGGATAAACCCTGCGGAGCCCTTCCCATCACTGGCAGCCCTGGCCAGCCTAACCCTCTGCTGCTGCAGCCGCGGGGTTGGCTAAGTCGGGACCTCTCCCCACAGCTTCCCGCTTTGCTTCTTGCATGACCCAGACAGCTTTCTCTCCCCTGCCTGGCAGAACAGCCCCACCTCGACCAAACACGTTCCCACCTTTACTCTTCCTATAGTGTTTTCAGAAATGCGCACAGGCTGTCCCATTACCCCTCACCTCACTAAGTGGAATTGGAGTACGGAGGTCAACCAACTGGGATCACTTTCTGCCCAGACTGGTTCACCTGGATGCTGGTTCCCAGCCAGCCTCCCCATGAGGTGGGAGAGGGGCAAGGCAGAGGGAAAAGCAGAAATTGGGAGCAGCAAGACTTGTTCTGAAAGAACTAAGGAAAAATGCTCCAGGCAAGGAGGCTGGTGTGGGCTGTGGTTTCTGGGGGAGCTGGGGTGATGTGCAGCTGGCAGACAGCCCTCCCTTCCTCCCCTGGGCACTCCCCATTCCCAGGGCAGCTTGGAGGCACTGGGAAGGTGGATTAGGGGGAAGAGGGCCCAAGGAGCTGGTTGTCAGGAGGAGGGTTCTGCCAAGAGAGGGTTTCAGAGACTGGCAGCACCTAAGGTGGATGCAGCATGGGACAGCAGCTAGCACTTCCCCTTCCACAGAGAAAGCCCTCTTTGAAGTTCTGTCCTGCTGCTGCTGTGCTCATTGGTCCTCATCGGATACCAGTGCTTTCTGTAAAACTTTGTTCTTTCCAGGCTGACTAGCAAGGATCCTTCCCATTTCCCTGCGCTCAGCCCCTGGGTGCTTGAAGGAGCTCTCCCTTAAAAGCCCAGGCTCAGCCTAACACTTTTAATGACCTCTAAAGCCAGTGTTTATTTCAGAAGCTGTATTTGTGACTGCATACAAATTAGATACAGATTGCTTAATTTGCATAGGTGCCAGACACAGAGATGCGCAAAACTTGGCAGGTAGGCCCAGATGCAAGGGGGTGGGCAGTTGCAGGATGGAGGAGACGGGACTGATGTTGCTGTTCCTGTGGGGATGGCTGCCGGCAGGGCAGAATGGGTTTACTGGAACCCAGAAAGCTTCAGATCAAAGCTGTGAAAGGGTTTTTTAAGCCATCCTGCTTTCTGCCTGCACTGCTCCAGCACTGTCTTATGCTTTGCTTCAAGCAAAAAATTTTCACTGTGCGTGAAAATTTCACTTCACATGGGCATTATTATGCATGTGAAGAAGCATGAGGTGCTACAGGAGGTTTTGGAAAATCAGCTGAAGGTAGGACATCGTGGTTGGACTCTGTCAGGTTTAGCAGTGACAACTACAAGTTGCCTACTACCCATCTCTTCCACCTCGCTGCCAAGGGTCATCGCCTCTGAGCCAGCGGTGGCCAAAGCAGGGGCTTGCTGCCTCAGCCCACACAGTCCTCAGGCCAGACTCAGAGGCAAAACCACCCTCGTCAGCATCTGCTTTCTGGGGCAGACAGCACTGGGAGAGGAGTGCACGAGGCATGGGGGAGGTAAAGCCTTAAAGATTGCTGCAGAGCCCATCCGTCACAGCCCTTAAAACACATTCAGTCCCAAGACAGAGGTTTCCATTGCAAACCAAGCAGCTTTAGTTTGATGCTATTTCGCAGGGTCTGCTTATAACAAACCAAAAACTTGGACAGACACCCTCTGCCAAATCTAGATTGACAGTTTAATGTGTTAGCACAACCAGCTTGCTACTCTTCGCACTCCAGAGCAGAACAGGATGGGCACCACACCTCAGCCCTCCCCGTTCATAGTCCGCTATTTTCTGCTTAAGCCAGTAATAAAGGTGGGCTTGTGCTAAGACACCAAGCTGTAAGCGAGGATGTCCCTCACTAATGCTTGAATCCTGCTCTGCTACCTGCCAAAAGAGATGGTAACTTCTCATGACTATGGTGTCTTCAACATTTTTGGACAAAGGCGGCATTCAGAACCAGAGGTCAGAGCTCCTGAACAAGAGAATCAACGTTGGGCTCAAGATGTCTTAAGTCACACTGTCTTCATGCCTACATCTGATTCATCTTGAGTCTTCTAAGTGGGGACATGGCAGAAATTTGCTAAAAAGCCAATGGAAATTTTACCTGTAGGCAAAAGGCAAATTGTGAGTAATTATTGTGAAGATGATAGTGAAGGTACCTGTTAACAAGTGAGGTTACTAACATCCTCTTTGTTTTCATCACTTCTCTTTGTTAAGCAGAAGGCACATCGGAAATTCTGCTCTCTGAGGATGACAGCAGATTGGGGATGTGGTTATCTGCCTCCACTTACTACACTCTCAACACTCCCTCTCAGAGGCTGAGTGGGATGGCTAGAAAACAGGGAGGATGTGGTTTCTGAATTCTGAATCATTACAGTTTTTCCCCAATACTCTTATCTGTAGTAATGAAAAAATTCCAGCCTACTAATTAGATTGTAGCTGGTCTCAGGCTCTGTGGGCCTTGACACCAACTTCTTAAATTTCAGGACTACCCTGAGTAATCAAATTAATTTTTTTTAATTAACAGTTCTTCTAAACTGATGCTCAACCAGAGGCCAAGCTGAGCAACAGCATTGTAGAAGTTGGGTCTGTTACTTCCACTCCTTTTTCTGTTTCTTCCCCAGGGAGCTGTAAGTCCCACACTAACTCTTTTTGTAAAACCTTGTAGTGGAGTCAGACGCAGCCTGCAAGCTGGAAGCAGATAATGTGAGTGACAATATTCCAGAGATTTGATCTTTTCTGTTTCAACCCACCTTAGAATGGAGGATGGATTAGATGACCTCCAGAGATCCCTTCCAGACCTGTTTTTGCCAGTCTTCATAACATCTATGGGAACATGATGATCAAAAAGAGGTGGGTGCCTCTTGCTTACAAAGATTTATTTCTAACTGGTAAACCAATTAGCTACATGTGTAGTAAAAAAAAACCAAAACCAAAACAAAAAATACCACCCACAAAAAAACAACCCACAAAAAACCTTAGGAGGCTTACAGAACTTTAAATATATGCCTCAGAGTAACTGAGCTCTGTTTTACACAGTAGTTATGATTAGTATTTCTTTCAGACCAGTCTGGAGCGCTTGGAAGGGAATTTGTGTCAGTTTGTCAGTTGTTACCTGGCCAGGGGTTCAGCTGGTAGGGGGTCCCCTTCCCTCCTGTGCTTGGGTAACAGTGAGTGAATAATGCAGCAGGAGATGAGCGCTGGTTCCTGCAGGACCATGAGAGGCCCTTTTGGAGACCTCTCAGCAGACTTCAGTTCTCCTGTCTGGAGACAGGATTATCTTGGTCCCTGACCAAGAGCAAAGGGGAGTGGACGGCATCCCCCAGATGCTGCCTGTGAGAACTTGGGCTGCCAGCCTAACGTTCTGCTGTGCTAAGCACTAACTCCAGCAGTACATACTGGAGCAGAGATACTAAACTCAATCACACATTTGAGCTTCACTTGGTTTAATGATGACCTTGTCCAGTGTTTTCTCAAGTTAAAGATTAGCTGACACGTATGAACTGGTAGTTACTGTAATATAAACTTTCTTTACGGCCACTGCTCAGCTTGTCCCTGAAATTTGTCTTCAGGCTTTGGACCACCCTTACGCTGAAAGCTGAGCAATACTAAAACACAACAATCTCAAATACTATCATAGCACATCTTAAACTGCCTACGTACACCTCATGGAAAAATCTGTCAGAGGCCTTACTTAGAAATGCTTTGGTTTAGGTATGTCATTCTGTTTTGTTTTCTTAATACATTTCTATGAAAACAGGGTTACGGTTTAGGATTTAATCTTCTCTGTGTTCCAGACTTCAGTCATCATGTCTGTCCACATCAAAATTAGCTGGGACATCATCTTCACAGCGCACACCAGATTTGAAAACGGTATTTTCATCATTTGGCTTTTTTTCCATAAAGATCTAAAACCTAAGCAGAAAATAATGAGATTAGTCTACCTTCATTTCACTGGTGTGTCATGCTCAAAGTTTTCTTACCCTTTTAAAATTATTCTTTGTGTGAATCGATTTTGCGGTATTGATCCTAGGAATACTGTCTGTAAACAGTTACATTTTGTGCAATATATTAAACTGGAAAAAGGACCTGGGTGAGTGTATCTATTAAAAAAAAAAAAAAAGTAATTCTTTTATACAATCCTCATCACCACAAAATTTAGTCAATCAAGAGGTAGAGCTGATTACAATACTGCACTTGTTTGTCCTTTCTATGTTCTCACTAGAAAAGACAAAAATGACCCTGCAGTTGCCTTTCCCAGTGCACAACAGCATACCCATTTGAAACTTACTGGGAAAAACCACCCCATGAATTCCCATCAGTAGCTGAAAAGCTGAATAACAAAACCAGTGAAAGATGCATTGTAATGACACAGGGACCAGAAACCTCGCGGCTTATACCTTAAGTTGCACATTCGCCATGGGAAAGCAGATTTAAATTCAAGGTCAGAACGCTGTCACCTGCCTCGCTGCCTCGTCTCCTGTTGGTTTTAAGGAGGTTGTATTTGAGCTATTTATAAAAAAAAAAAAAAATCCCAAAGAAGTAAACTCACTCTTTCCTCAAATCAAAGACAAGAGTGTGATTAAACAGGCTACTTGAACTTTCCCAGGGAAAGATGGTAGGGAGATCTGGGGAGGGTTGGTGTGGTGAAGAAGGGCTGTGCAGCTCCATGAGGCTCTCCACAGTCAGGGCAAGAACTGCATTTATGCATCTTTGCAGAATGATTTCTGAATCACCTATTGTCCCATCTTCTATGAGATGTCTGATAACGCTTAAGGGTTCACCTATATGCCATTTTTGGGATTAATTTAACTGTAGATCAGCTCAGAAAGAGGTAGCCCGATGGGTACAAGCTACAGGGATAGAAGTACCATCAGCATGCATCCATTCTAACAGGGCGTGAAGTAATTTTAATGATATTTGTAAGTTAAAAACATTACAAAAATATGTTTAAATCATCCCTGAGAGAAAAGATAACAGATGAGTGAGCTATACGCAAGAGCTGAATGGAATTAATGTTGGTATTTTAGCATAATCTGCATTATAACTTAAACATAATTTGAGAAATCTTTCCATTTAGTTTAGTTGTGCCTAGTTTGCCTTCAGCTCCCTTGTCAGTGTGTGGCAGCTTAACGATAATTAAAGCAGAACCTTACGAAGCACATTTATCCAAAATGATTTCTGAGAAGCCTTAGCTTCCCGTCAGTTGCTTCAGCCCACTTGGTTTCGCAGGTTGGGATTCATCCTCCTCACCAGGGCAAAGAGAACAATTTAGATCATTTCACTTGAGGTCTCGGTTAGCACTTTTTACCACCATGAAATGCTCTAAGAATTAAAGGATGACAGAAAACGCCCTCGAATCACATTTTAAAAAGCCTTTTCCAAAAGTGACTATGTTAGTAGACTTTATTGTCACCAGAAAGCCTCTGTTAATCTCACAAAGCATCTGCAATGAATAATCTCCCCCTCCCCCATTCTTATTTGCTGCCAGAAACAGCTTATAAATGCTCGGTTGAAAACCCTGCCAAGTTGTGCTTTTAGGCACACGGTTGTAAATAGAGGGTATTTCTACTGGTTTTGGTAGAATCCCTCCAGATTTACGTGGCTGCAAGGGAAAGCCAAATTTTGCCTGGGTCTTTCCTTGCCAGCTGCCGCTCGGTGCCCTGGTCAGCACCAGGACTGCTGCCTCTGGTGACAGGGGCAGGCAAGTGCTTGAGCCCAGCCTGCCCATCGTTTGACAAATTATTATAAACAGATCTGGACAAATACGTCTTTACAAACCAAACCGGTCAGCAGGCTCCAGGCTTCTATTCTCCTGATGCATTTTACAGGAAATAATATCAAGTTAGCTATTATGAAACTACCCCCTCCTCACACACACATAATTGCTTCCAGCTTGCTGATTATTACCCTTCCCTTAACTGATAGAGTGAGAAGAGAAACAAAAATATCTCCATACAGTGGGCCAAATCCTCATCTGGTATAAATCGACATAGCTCCATCAAAGTCAATAAAACCATGTTGATTTACACCAGTTGAGGAGCTGATGCACTATAATTTTTTTACTTGCTTTTAAAAATAAAACCTTATGTGATTGTGTAACCAACATTGCAACAGCAACGAGCGTTTCCCTTTGTGAAGTCAAACATGTGCCCTCCCTTTGACTTTCAAACATTTTCACTTAGATAGTCCTTCCATAGCTTTTTTTTTTTCCTCCTCACCTTCTGGCATAATGCTCCTACCACCTCTTTTATTAGGCCAACTTTGTGAGTGAGGTACAAACTGGGCTGAATGATGAGCAGACACAAAATGAGAATTCTGTGGAGTAATGAGGGTAAGGAACAAAACGCTACCACTCCTCTTTCACACACAAGAGGAAAAAGGGGTAAGAAAAGCAAAAGAGAAGAAAATTAGTTCTCTACTGACGTTCTCTCTGATTTCCACACCACTTTCCAGTTAGCTGACATACATTAACAGCACCAAGCAGTCAGTAGTTCCTAGCCGGGAGTGACGCTACTGTAAGCCATTATGTTTTTCTTAAATAACCTTTAAAACAATAGGATGAGACTTACTACAGGTTTACTAAAGCTGATAGAAACTGTGTGCTCTGCCTGGACAAACTCAGATTTCTAAAGTCTTTCTTCAGTCTTCACCAAGGGCTGTCAAACACATGGTGAATTTTTTGGGAATATTCTTTGTCTCTTGTTCTGATCAAGAGCACAGAGAGATGTTCCATGGCAAATCTTTCACATCCATTGCAGGGGTTGTAGGCGTTTCAGCATGTCATATTGTCAAAGAAAGGTCTGGCCTTTCCCAAAACCTGACGTTTTCTGGGGTTTTTTTTACTGGTTGTTTTGATTGATCCATATATTCAGAAATTCATTATAATTCCAACAGCATCCTGAAAAAAACAGAACAATTTTATTGTTAATGCTTTTGTATTTGTACTGGTTCAGCAAAGACTTTTAAGATAGCTTTTATTTATTAAATCTTGGTGTTTAGCAGTTTCTAATAGCATGCTGCTAACTTTATAAGAGTTAATGGTGATATTTGTAGGATCATAGCCGTTAATTTCCAATAGGGGTTTTTTGTTGGGTTTTTTTTTTTTGTTTTGAATGCTCTAGCAGATTAAGGTGTAATAAGAAATTGCAATAGCACCTATTTCCAAATGATTTTGTACAAAATCTGGGAAAGGTTAAGCTCATATTCTATGAACCTGAAATTTGTTTGGAGTCTGAACCAGAACTCAGTCACATTCCAATCTCTGTTTTGATATGCAGGTTTTAATTCATAAAACACATTCAGAATTGGCTGGAAAATGTTTTATGGTAAGACTTGAAAATTTCTGTATTGGTAGGTACCACTGCACTACTTATTTCAATTTGGAAACGATTCCTTATCTCTATTAAAAACCACGAACCCTTTGATTTTGGGATCCTGCTTTTGCTGTAACAAACATTTTGGACCACAGCCTTTATTTTGTACAGAGGGTTTGCCACCTGGCTGACTGAATGACTGAGATGAAGAAAAATCCAATTCAGATCCTTCATTACCTGTTTCCATGGCAAGATATGACTTGAAAACACAATCTACTCCCTGGAGAAAACAGTGGTTCCCCAAGCACCTGGTACGCAGGTATTTATAGGCAGGCACTCTCCAGATCTGGGCAGAGGAAATTAAAATAAAACACACACAAACTGGCAAACACTTCCCATTCAGTCAGGGTTGAAAGAGTCGACCTGTCTGTAAAGAAAGGTGGTGGTAGATCTTGCCAAACAGTGCTGTCACTCGTAGGGTGGGACAGCCTTGTGTAACACGGGCAAGAAGTGTCAAGCCCCGCTGGGGACAAACAAATATTATTTGAAAAGTCGGGTCCTGTCTTCCCTGGTACTCATGGGGACAAACAAGTCACACCAAAATGAAACCGCACTGCAAGGCAAGGAATCTAAAAGGGTTTTACTTGGCTAGAAAGCGCAGTCTTTGCAGGGCTGAAGTTCAGGCTTGCTAACGCTCAGGAGGAGGTTTCTGGGGCTGTGGGAGGCTGGCTTTCAAGCCACCAGTTTAAGAACCCAGAGCAGTCAGGAGGCTGCTCTCTACAAAGCTGACCCCATTTCCTACGCAATAGCAATAGCAAGAGCAACAGTCACATGCCAATGTCCACACTTGTGGGGCTTCAACTTTTCCTGGAAAAGTCACACATTAGTCTTTGAGGAAGTTGTGTCAGCTGGTATCGAGATGGAGGATTTGGAGACCATTTGCTAGCGGGTAGGAGACCAGAGACCCACCCCATGCACTGTCCTGTTTTCAGGAGCTTGGCTTCAGCTCTGATTGATTGCTGAAAGTTCACCCAAGCAGAGTGCTTCCAATGAAACGCTTCAAGCTCAGACCTTGCTTCAGCAGAAAAGGCAAATCTAACCAGTTCCAAACCCAGGGTTCCTTCTTCCAAGCATAAATCGCGTATGGAATAGGTGTAGAAGGTTTAGGTAATGTCTCAGACATGCTTTCCTTTTTATCTACAGCAAAACTTTTATTTTATTCCAAAGTTTGGCAACAAATATTGAAAAAAAGCAAGGCACTGCCTTGCCTTAAGCATGCTGAAGCTTTGTGGCATCTTTAGACTAAATTCTTGGCTTTGGAGACTAGAGAAACCTGAAAGTATACTGGATATGAAGTCAAAACAGCTTGTTACCCAACTTGCTTTCTTCCACAAAGTATTGAAATATTAAGAACACAGGCAAATAATGCTTGGATACAACTCCCTTTGTTTGTCTGCAGCCAAACTGGGTGGATAATTTTGCATTCTTTATCTTAGCGGTGAATTGTGTAGCTCTGAAATTTGAGTAAGATAAGATCACAAACAAGTGAAAACATGTGTAGGCTGAAAAATCAATATGTTTCAAAGTAACAGTTGAGAAACAAATTATTCCTGTACTAATACCCTGAAAACTAGGTTTAGGGAATTCTGCTAGGGCTGAAGGTGCTACTAACAACTCAAGCAGTGTTACAAGGAATCTGAGCTCCCTTCATAGTTAGGTGTTAATCATGCCATCACTTAGAAACAAGGTACTCAGAATGCTGATAAGGTTAAACTGCAACATTAGGGATTTTTGAAGCTTCTCGATCTTTGCATAATAATTAGATCTTAACAACTGTAGTTCTTTTTAATCACTCATGCTAAAGTCTGCTCTTTCCTTTTTACTCTGAAATTGTCTAATATTTTAGATGAGTTATTCAGAATAGCTACCCTCTTGCTAAGATGTTCTTATTTTCCAGTTTCAGGACTCAACGTCATTGTCACCAGAGTGGCAGAATTCCTGCTAGCTTAATCACATTCAGACCTATACCGTGCCCAACATCAGAAAGTCATTAATAACTAGCTTATACCAACCAAAGTCTGTTCTGTCAGTGATGACATGTCTTAAAAATCGTTTCCCCTGAACAAAATCTACATTTCCATACAGAATGATTACTTGCCAGGAGTTGCTCTTTGGGTGACCCTTACACTTTGCTGAAACCAAACACTCATTGCACTTGAGAAACACCTGAACAAGCCATGCTTAATATGATACAGTTTAAGAATAATTGAAGGCAATAACTGAAAACTGTAGGCCAGCAGCAATATAGATTTTCTTTGCCATCAGAATCTGACATCTCTTCTTTCAGCCCCTGCTTCACTTAGGGTATTTAGGAATGGTGTTGGACTCAAACTCTCAACTTTTCAAAAATAATCCTCAGAATCCCCAGTCTGTGTCTGGTACATAATTCACAAGGACAGAACTAAACATCTCCCATTTATATTTCTCTATATATGCTGAAGTCTCCTGAGTGCTGGCTTTGTCTCCAAGCAAGCCATATATGTACTATATACATCTGTGTATCTATAGCACAGAACTCTCCAAATTCTCATCCCCTCACCAGATGACTGACTTTTTAAAAAAGCTACATGTGCAATAGCAGTGCCATCATCTCTGCAGGTATTTCTTTGGTCAACAATGTTTTTTAGAGAAACGCTGTGTTGACAGGAAAAAAAGGACAGGTTGTTGAGTTATGAGGCTGTGGAAGGACTGTGGTAGGCAGGACTCTGCAGCTACAAATAGAGCAGTAAACCAAAATGGGTTTTGATTCAGTCCTTCAATAAAGCCCGAGTGACTCAAGCAGCAGAACTACTTCTTCCCAGTGAGAATCATACCAACAGTGTTTAAGATGGAGTTTGGACGAGAAGCCTCCACTGAGAATGGCAAGAAGCTCCCAGCCCAGTTTCTTTGTATTTTACGAGACAGGGAAGAAGTGCTGATTAAGGCAGCTATGCAACTTACTAAAGGAAAATCCTCACACATGATGTTAAATGGCAGAGGAAAGAGAAGAAATAAAAGAATGACCTACTTTTAAACCTATTTAACAAAGGCCATAAATATTTTTATCTGCATGCCCCTGAAGTTCCAACTTTATGTTCTTGGATGTTTTTAAACAGCTGTGAAATCCCTCATTACTTGCCAGTTACATCAGAACTTTAAATAATCAATAACCATAGCCATTCTAGAAGAAAAGCAAGCTGGCAGCTGAACATACATATTACAAGGGATGCTTATGACTGGATGATTAAGAGCAGCAGTTGGAAGGGATCAGGGCTGGAAGCAAAGGTAAGGCCAGAGACAGTAAGTGGAACTGGGGCATACAGGACAGAAACGTCTTACTGAAAGAAGGTAAAAACCCTTGTAAGCAGTGCTAAGAGCCTCGTGCATGTAGTGTGAGAAGCCACCATCGTTTCCAAGGGACTGGAGTGGTTGAGCCTGGAGAATTGTGAATGAAACATTTAATCTGGTTAAATGTGGCAATTTCTGTTAAAATGTGGTCTGGTGCTATTCTAGGAAGGCTTACTGTGTTGTGAATGGATCCTACCACTTACAGGGCAATAATTCCTCACTCTGTCCTTCCAGTGCATTGCCAACTGTTATCTCGACATCTGGGATCCTTCTGAAATCATGGGAGCTTGTTTAGATCCCAGAACTGGTAACCCAGCCCTTCTGACATTTCAGTGATCCTCCAAGTTCCCCTTGCTCCTCTAAGACAAGGCAGGATCTGATAGCCACCTCCCTGTTTCCTGGGGGACACAAGCTACAACCATGTAACCTGAGGGAACAGAATGCATTCCTGGGGACAGGTTGTGTAGTAGAGGAGGTACATTCTCCTCCAGAGAAAGGGGACAGCACTTGGAAGAGCAGGAATCTCACTCCATGAGCCTCTTTGCCCAAGCCATCCAAACAGTACTCCTACTATAACAAGTCCATTTTCTACCCCAGGGTAATTACATTCTGTGTGTGCAATCAATACCTGTGTTGGAGCTTTAAACATAACCCACTTAAGTCCATCATGAGTTATGCTATCAAATTGATGGCTAAAAATCCCTCTTAAGTGATATTAAATATATATATATATCTAAAATAGAGTGTGGCATTCACAGAATACAAATGGAATTAATATGGTAATACAGACAGGGTCTTTATTTTTCTACAAAGTTTAATGTGGGACTAGCTTGAAACGTAGCATAATACATATTACATGCTGTGACTAAGAAAACCACTCGTGTCAGAGAGCCCAATGGCATCCACCATCGCAAGGTACTTAAAAATGTTCATAAATACTATAAATATCCCAAGGAACTTTGACTTCTTCACACCCCCCATCAATTTTTATAACATCAGAGTAAACTTTTGATGCAGAGTGCTGCTCTAAAACTGGATAAGACAGTCCAATGCTGAGCTGTGTTTCTAATTGATAAGGATGTGCCTAAAGTAATACTAGCAATTTATTCTTCCTAATGATAGGAAACTGTAACATGTTCAAGGCCATTAAAAAAAACCCAAAACAACAAGCTGGAAAGGGCAGCACTAACAGAAATATTATAAATCTTAGATTTTTTAAATTGGGCAGTAAACAGCAAGGTGAAATTCACCTTGTATGAATAACATTTATATACCACTTCCCTTGCAGAGTGTCAGAGCAGGGAGTTACCTGAATCATTTGGTGCATAATCTTTTTCTTATCTTTTCAGGAGACAAAGTTCATGGAAAGCTATAAGGAGATAGAGCAAATTAGAAGGTGAGTGCTGAAATGATGAAAAGAGTACTTTCCAACAGGTACCTATCTTGCCTTCTAATTTTCTGGATGTCATGTTTTCATCACTCCCACTGCCTGGCCTTCCAAAAATCTGGTACTGATGAAAATCCTTCAACGAGACAAGGTTCCATGCACCTGCAGAAATAGAGGAAAGGAGGTGATAATCACTTATGCCAGTGAAGCAGCTTTAAATGGGCTGAACTCGGCATCTTTCCCAGGTGTCCTTGTTCTGCTCCCTTCTCAGTCAAGCCCGGAAAGAGACTAGCTCCCATCTGGAGAACCTTAGCCTCCATCTCATTCTGCTAAGCAGGCCCTGAGAGTTTATGGTGTCTCTAGATAAGGGGTTTTATGTGTTACCTACTACACTTGAAGTGACTATGAACTTATCTCTGCACTGTTTAGGCTGCTTACTGTACTGGCAGCCTAACTAGTTAGAGGGTGTGAAGTCATCTTTTTCTCATAACTGGCATCACCTATCTCTTAGACGCACATTGAGTGTTCCTCCCACTAAACATCTGATTGTCATAAAAGGGGAAAATAACATTTTCTTCCTGGCTTTGGAAGTTATTATTGGAATATTTGAATTACTACATCTATCAGGAGGACAAAGGGGTAGTACCAGCTCTAGCCTTTCCTCTAAAGTCTTTGTAAATAAACAGACAGTAAGAAATTTCTTGTTCCCAAACCCTGTGCTTGGCCCTCAGGCCTGTTCTGTGCCCCGTAGGGCTCTTTCTCTCTCTTCCCTTTCTTCTTCCTTCTCACACAGGGCAATACCAGGCAGCCCCAGGCTTTGTAGTGAGCTGTAAAAGGGCAAAGGTTTTACATGACTCTAGGCAACAGGAACACAAATCAAAATTTCCATCCCCTTGCTCTAGGCAACTGCTAGACAGAGGGCTGGCTTTTTGTTCTGTTTTGTTTTGGGGTTGTTTGGGGTTTTTTTTTTTTTGCTCCTGGGGGCAGTGCCTTTGCTCTTAATTCATTCACATCAAGCACATACTGCCTGGACTACTTGCTTGGGCCTTCCGATTCATTCCATTGCCGTGGATAGCTGCTACCTCAATGCTTCCAGAATTATCACCATAAAAGACATGTATGTCAGAGCACCCTCAGTTAGCCTGAAAGAAGAGGCAGTAGGGCAGCCAGCTGTATAAATCAAGTGAATGACTGTCAACAGATGAAATAAAAGCCTTTTGATGTTGATTATTAACAGTTTTCAACATTGTAAAATGTTGACTCTTTTTTATTACTCCACAAATTCTCATTACTTCCTCACCAGACAGAAGCTTGAGAGTATGTTTGTATAAAACAAGCAAAAGGGACTCTAAAATGGTACCTTGGGTGATTCACTGGAGACCAAGGAAAAGTAAACATGCCTGAACTCTATCAGTTGACATTAAAAAATAATAGTTTTACATTGCTGATCCTATCCAATCTCCAAAGATGTAGAATTAAAAAAAAAAAAAAAGAAGGAACGCACAGTGAGCATTTTGTTTAACTATCTTGGGGTTTGTTTTGTTGTTTAAAGAATTAATCAGCTCCTCCTGGCCCAGGGGGAGTGTTCCCGAGGCAGAGAGGCACCGCAGAGCAGGTACAGGCTACCTGTGCCATTTGTTTCTTTGCCTGTGTTCTGGGCGTCAGAGTTCAGAAGTTGGGAAGTGTCGGCTGCCTCCGTGGGTCTGTGCCCTGCAGAGCTGTTCCTGGAGGAGTGAAAATAGTTATGGTCGGGGCAGTTAAGCTGGCTCTAGACCTGTTTTGAACTACTGGAGCAGAGCCAAGGACCTGGTTCTACTGATAGAATTTGTTTTCAAGTTGCACAAGTGCAAGTAACCTGCAAGACTTGATTATTATTTTTTTAGTACAATGGTTTAAGTTCAGATAGGATTATTTAAATAGCAACTACAATAGGAGTCATGTAAGCATTTTGCACCATGCCTTAATCGCTTTCCCAGGTGGTGCATCCTTTCAGAACCAGCCTTTGAGTTCTGATCTTACAGCTGCTCAAGTGTTTTGACATACTGAACACTGCTGAATCTTTGAAGATCTGCCCACAAAGGGTTTGCGTGTGTATTCACTTACCTCTTCAGAAAAACTGCAGACTGTATTCATCCATATTATTTTTATTAGGAAAAAATAATCAGGTTTCATAAAGAACTAAAGAGTAATTTTAGTATGGTTGAACTTATGGGGGTTTCATTCCCTCCTCCTGGATACTTTTTCATCTTACTGCTCACTCTACGTTTAATTTATTTAAGAGTTCGAGCACACTAATGAGCTTTTCCTCCCACAGGCCCTTTGCAAAGGCTTTGGAACATACTTGTGTAGGGGAAAATACTTATGTCTTCAAATACATGGCTATTGACTGGCAAAGAAATCAATAAATTAAATTGAGTTGTATAAAAACAGTGTGTAAGCTGAATTTTTAGCTTTACTACTCCTACTATAGGAGGAAATCATACTATATCACGTATTTCAGATACTTCACGGCAAATCTCCCTTTGGTGGGACAGGCACCAGTTGTCTGATACAGAATTAAGCAGAGTTCCTACACAGGCAAACTCCAGACGAAAAGGACTTAATTCCAACTAATGTTAAAACTAGTCTATGCACAAAGCTTGCCCTGGCACATCTAGAACACCACTTATGCTCACTTAACTGAGTACCTTTAAAACCCTATGTTAATGTGCTAATAGTGCATTTACATCTTGTTTCTCAGTGTGTCCACCTGAGAACTCACAGGGCAGGAGCCAAATCAATGCCAAAATAACTCTAGTTAAAATAGTTCATGGTCTGGTCTGCATGCAAAGCTCACAGTATCTCTAAGTTAACTAGGTAGGATTCAGGAGTAGTCTATGTTAAAAAAAAAAGTGTTGGCAAAGTTCCATCCTGCATTCCCTAACTCTAAGAAACAGTAACAATGTTCTGGGGCTTATTATCCTTCCCTGAATACTTACAAATTGGTAGTTTACAAAATAAAGGGACCGAATTTTACAAAAAAGGATGGTCACCTGCACAAGGTCTATACACCATGGACATATGAAAGACTAGCTATATAGATCAATTCTGGTTTAACTGAAGAAACAAAGTCCAAATTATTCCCAGCAGCGTTTTGTTGTTTGACCCCCACTGGAACTGATTACATTCTACAGCTCTCTGCAGAAGGACCTCTTCATTTCTGCAAGGTTTTCTATGCACCGCACACCAATGCTGAGCGCTGGACATTATCCGGCTGGAGCATGAGACCAGCACAGCTTATGGCACCGAACCCAGGGCTGCTTCTTCGCCGTTGACTAAAGGGACAGGCAAGCCAGGTGCCCGTAGCCCACGTGCTTCAAAGCTTCTGCACGGCTTGGAGCCAAAGGGCACTTCCTACCCGATTTTGGCAAAGGCCTGAAGTGTGGAGAGTGCAGTGGGTGTCCCTTGGGCAGGGGGACCTACTTCATGGTGGGGCAGCCTCAGCAGTTGCCAAAATTCCCAAGCCTCCACTCGGAGACACACAACGGTCGCGTGGTCAAGGTGACAGACTGCACGGCCTACCCACGGCAGCCTCACCCCCGAGCCTTCCCCTCGGGCAGCCCGCCTGGGCACTGTGACTTTCAGTCTCCCATACACCACCTGGGAGACGGGTTAGTCAAACCGCGAGGGCTTTCCCTAGAACACCTCCCACCGTCGCCCGCCGCCCCAGCCTGCTCGGGTTAAGCTTTAACCAGCCACCTTATCTACAGGCGAGGGCTCAGACGCTCCGCCCGCCGCGAGGCTGCCCCTGAACGAGCAGCTTGCGAGGGGCTTCGCCGTAGGGGGACCGCGCCCGCGCTGCGACCCCGCAGCGGGGCGACGGCAGCGCCCACCGCCCGGACCCTCCTCCGCTCCCGCCGCCGCCAGGGGGCGCCCCGCCCGGGCCGTCTGCCTCCGGCCCGGGCCCGGACTCCGGCTCCAGGCCCGGCCGCGGCCCGCAGCGCCCGCGGGAGGGTTGACGGGCTGGTCTGGCGTCCTGTGGACGGAGAGCCTCAGGCAGCGACCTGCCCTGCCCGGCTTGTCTCCTCCCAGCCGCCCAGACGCCCACTGTGCTGCGGGCTAGAGGGACTCGTAGACCCCGTGGTAGATGGATGTTCCCAGCCTGCCGCTCATGCTTTAGGCAGGCGTGGAGGGGTGCGAAAACAGCCAGACATCCAGCCCTTCCCTGGGGAAGCCTGGAGCCACGCATGGAAACACCACTGTGGTGCCTTGGCTATTAAAAACCGGCTGGAGTAGAAGAGGCTCAGGCCTTCTCCACACTCATCACAAAATGGCTCTGGGCTCCTCATCCCTCATCCAGATTCCACCATCAGCACCCAACTCTGTCCAAAACTCACTGATGGTACCCGCTGGAGTGGCAGCATCAGCCTAAAATTAAGATACAAATAGACAGCAGTGAGTAAAACTTCTCAGCAGCATGTACTCATTCATACAGTTGGACTGAACTTTGCCAGCCGGAAGAACACAGCTTCTATTTGCTTCTGCAAACTCATTTGGAAAGTCGCAGGGTTTTTTTTGTAATGAGATTGTATGTGGACATGAAAAAAGATTTCATAGCTGTTGGTGTCAGAGATGGGCTGTAGTCAGAGGCTGTTGTGGAACTCATTGAGGATCCAGCCATCAGCACAGGCCTGAGCTGCATTTCCTGGCATACCTTTCCCTTTCCTCCTCACAGTTTTTACGACAAATTGTCCTCCTGCCAGGAGATTCCTTCAGACTGTGTGAATTAAGTATTATTGGGGGGGGAGGGGAATAAAAAGTGGTTTATTTCAGCTTATGTCAGCTGTTAAACATTTTTATCCAAGCATGTGTGCATGCAATATGCACAAGTATTAGATAATACTGAGGTTGTAACTCCTTTTGCTGCTAAACCCTCAGTTGCACAACAAGCAAGATATGGAGAATTGAGGTCGTGTGCATGCCTTGCATGGTTAAAAACCTATCTGAGAAGCAGGAAATTCTCTCACTGAACTTTAGTTTTGTCACAGAGGCACAACACACCCACTCACAGACAAGAAAACAAAAATTGAGATAGTTCAGGGCAGTGATGGGAAGGCATGAGCATTTTAAAACCTGATCTGACCTTTTAAACCTTTCTCCTTGGTACTGGCTTTAGTGGGGGGTACTTACCGAGGTAAGGCATAGAAGAACCATCTTGCATACTTTCTCCTTTTTCTCATTATTAGCTGCATTTCTGACACTGGACCTCATATGAGTCAGGGGTACTGAGTGTAACTGAAAGCTTTTTTTAAAGGAGGGGTCTAACCTAATCCACTGGGGACTAGGCAGAGCTGTAGGTGACCTTTTGTTTTGCCCTAAAGGCAGCTTGCAGTTAAAAGTAACTTTCTGATTTCTGGGGGACAGTGCGATGGTCAATATGCTGGTTTAAGTGTTACTATCTCTGTAAAGGTGGATTTACATCCAACTTTTAATGACATTCTGTAATTAGATTAACTAGGGTGCAAACTTAGCCTGAGATATTTATACCAATTCAAACTTAATCATGGATATATTTAGAGGTGCATAACAGTAAAATGCATGACTAGAAAGTGTTCCTATAGAACAATAAATTATGTGGATATAAACATTTTTACAACATTATACCGATGCCCGTGCTGCAGGGTTATTCTGAATGATGCCTCAGGCACTGTAACTTCCATGTGTAAAATGGTTTTAGGATTGCAGTCTTGCTTTTGTGTTTTGTTTAGGAACTTGGATGACTGGAAAATACAACTGAGACAATTTTCAGTTTTTAATTCACATGTTACTGAATCTTTAACAATTTCATTCCATCTGTTTTGCTGAATTGTTACCGGTAACAAAAAGGTTTACATTTTATGCTTTCCTATGAATGCTTAGCAACCATACGGTAACAATCCTACTGCTGCTAACTCTCCAGCTGTCATAAGTCTTCCAAAGCCAGCAAGAGCAAAGCACACGCTGGATTTACTACCTTTTAAGTCGTATTTCCTTTAGTTCTGCTCTACAAGCATGCTTTGCATAAACCAAACACGTTTACAAGCACCTGGCTTTTAAGAAATGTAGAATTCTGTCAGTGTCTCAGTCCTAGGTGTGAGGCCCCAACATCATGGGACAGTAGTGTCCATCTAATACACACCTGTCTCTGGATCTGTGCGAGGAAGGAGAATCATCATGTAGGCTGTACCTCAGGAACTCTCCTTTTGAAGGATGTCCCCTGAGTATAGCTTCCCCCTAAGGAATATATTCTGTGACTGTGACTTAGTACAGCAGGGTCCTCTCCAGTTTCAGGAATCAGCACACCAAGGCTGGATTGCTCTGCCAGCACCCTTTCAATACAAGCAGTTTCGGAAAAGCAGTGTCCTGCAAAAGCATGAAATCTAAACTGTAGTTTATTTTGTACCCAGGGCAGGCTCCTGCTTTACTCCAGCCTGGGACAAAGTGGTGGCCAGGGTCTAAGCATCTGCAGGAGTGATGTGGTAGGGCTCTTCCACCCACATGCTCCATGACTTGCCTGTGTTTGGTCAAGTGGGGAGACATCCAGAGTCCCTGTCTAGTCAAGCTGAGGCTACAGCAGCTACTGGGTTCGTCTACCAGTGCCTAGATAGTGAGTCTCTTGGCCTCATCCTTCCAGAAGCCTCTATGAGAGATGAGTAGCAGGAGAGGAAAATAAGGTGGAGGCCATATTAAATGGGTGTCAGAATAGTTATCACAGTCATGAGTCATCACATTTGTTGAATGAATGACTGTAAAAATCCAACATGGTGTGCATTTGAGCAGAATTGCATTTCAGATTGGCTCATCACTGAAATCTTTGTCTAAATATAAGCCAGATGAGATGCTGGGCCAACTTCTTTTCCTGTTCTCTGCCACAGAAACTGCACTGCATGGGATTTCTCTCAATATGCAAGCAGGTTTGTCTAATCTCAGTATTACTGTGGGAAAAAAAGAAAGAAGATGGGATTATATATTCATATAACAAAATCATAAAACCTTGAAAGTACTGGTTCTGCTCATTGATGAGACAAAGAGGTGTTGAATACAAGTAATTCAAATAAGATGAATGCAAACTTAGTAAGTGGTAGGTTAGTATTACACAGTTTGAGAGTTCTCAAACTTAAAGTACAACTGCATTAGGAATATTTTATTGATTGGAGGTTTCAAGCAGGTTGATGCAGGATATTTATATCTGTTCTAAAATGCCCCACATCACTCCAATAGTGACAATGTGCCTGTGTAGCAAAAGATAGCAAATCCACATGCCATTCATCAGCCATCATTCACTGTAAACCTTGGTTAGCAGCAAGAAATTCAGAATGCTTTAGTGTCAGAAAATTACAGTAGTGTCAATGCTCTTGTATCCTGTGCACTGCAGCTGTAACTAGGAAAATGCAGTACCAATCCTCTCAGTATTTAAGCTAGTTTCAGAGACACTATTAGGAAATGAATAGTGGTTTCACAACATCATTTTATTGTTTTGTAATCAGGTTAGAGGCCAATCATACATGGTCATGGCTGTGAAATAGATGAGGTCAGAGTTCCTCCCCACTAGTGTAAGGTTATCAGCTTAAATACCTTTAATAGCCCTTTTTGAGAAGGGAGAAAATAGGGTATGATTAAATTAAACTTTAAAGGTACATCTCCGTTTCTGGAGTTGCATGGAAATTGAGCAGGCAGTATCTGGTAAAAGCAGTGAAAACTGTATGTCTAAATCCAGTGATAGTTAAACTGTGAAAAAGAAAAGAAGATGGAATACCTTCCTGTAGAATGACTCTAATGGTGTAAGAACCACCTCAGTGCTCCCCAAGGGCTTTGTTAAGGGATGGGCTCTGCTGTATTGGGTGGTGTTTAACCTGAGCAATGGGCGAAGCAGACACTGGTCATGACGTATTGCCCTCGGTGGTGGCAGCAGACCCAAAGACTGTGTCTGCGTTTGCAACCGTGGCTTGCCTGGGTTAAGACTCTTAAGAAACTACCAAAAAATGTGATGACACCAAAAATTCACTGGCCGTAGGGATTGATTGTTCACCTTTCTTTGTGATCCCTGTGAAAGCAACAAGCACTGAACACATTCAGCAGCTGCAGAATAAGGAACCTCCTGTCCTGGTGATTACAGAACTGCTTTAAAAGCACATTGAAATACAACTGAGCTAGAATGAAAGAAAAATTAAATGCACTGTGAAGAGTCATCTGTGCATCTCTTCCTTTTTTATTATTTTTTGACTCAAGTATGTTATTTATAAGTATGTTATTAAAAACTGAGCATAGTGCTTTATAGCCAGTAAAAGACAATAGACCAAATGTTGCTGTTACCCACAGCTGGAGTGGATTGATAAAAGCAGCACATTGTCTTTGCTCACATAGTTTAAAGTCTAAATAAAGATATATGATCAAAAGGGTAAATTGGCTCAGCAAGGTGGCAGTGAAAGGGCAAAAAGTGAAAAAACTGTATCAATAAGTTCTAAAATGACATCATGGGATAAATAACGTGGGTTTTGTTGGGTGCTGTAAGCCTTAAAAAAGTACCTACAGTTTGTTGGCATTACAGAAAGGAAGGATTTTCAAAACGGCATTTAGAAAGAAAAGGGATGATACTATTATATTCAGTGCATTAAAATGACTAAATGCTCATATATATGTTATACTTCTTTTTTACCTGCTCCTGTCAGCTGAATCAACTGTTCAGTCATTTGACTGAACAACTCATTAGCAACCTGTTATTTACACAAATAATTTATTTTTCACGTTTAGCTTTTCAACAAAAATTAGAGGTGAGAAGCTAGCATGTCATTCAAAGTCCAAGGAAGTTCTTTATGAATAAATCCAACTTTTAATTTTTTTCTCTGACTTCAGCCAAACCCTGAAACCCTGAGAGAACAAAATGGCAACTTTGGGGAAAAAATTAACAAAAAAGACAAGGAATCAAGTGTCTAAGTACACTCTACAGGAAAAAAAAAACTCCTGTTTGCATGATAATACAGGTAAAACTGAGTAAAATTTTTGCTTTTCTGTGGTTCCAAATATATGATTTAGTTAAACACTAGCTATTCAAATATAAAGTTAGATGTGAATTTAAAGTGGCAACACTGTAGTAAAATAATTCTGTATGGTCTGCTTGTTCTGGAATGACACTAGTCACATTTGTAATTATTCAGTAAAGCTGAATAGATATTTTGGAATATCTGAATATACCATAGAATCACAGAACAGTTTGGGTTGGAAGGGACCTCAAGGACCATCTAGTTCCAACCCCCTCTGCCATGGGCAGGGACACCCTCCACTAGCCCAGGGTGACCAAAGCCCCATCCAAGCTGGCCTTGAGCACTGCCAGGGAGGGGGCAGCCACAGCTTCTCCGGGGATTTGGGATATTTTTGAGTTTTGTTTTATTTTGGTTTTTTTTAAATCAGTAATTCTTGGTGGCTTATAAACAGGAAGAAATAGAAGGAAAGAAATCTGGGATAAAGAAGGGAGCAAGTGAAAAGCAATAAAGCATTTGCAAATTGTGGGGAGCTTTGAAGGAGCAGCTGGGGGGCTGTCCCATGCGTGGGCCGACACTGTCCCCAGGAAATTGTTCTACCCTTGTAAAGCATAGAGACCAAGTGTTTTATAAGATTTTATGTTCCCATTACAATTCTTTGTAACATTTTATGAATGAGAACACAACCTCCCTGGCTAGGAAACTCTGTTTAGTATGGCTGTCAATGTACAAGTCATCCTTTAAAAAGAAAGTGGCTTCTCTTTTGCTGCTTTGTGGCAAAATCCACATCAACGACCCTATTGAATGTCATCAATAATCCCATTCTTGTATCTTGAATCAAAACTATACTTTCAGTGATGAGTTTTAAAAAACCCAACCCCCCAAACAACAAATTATTGCAAAAATTAAAGGCAGTGTAAAACTACAATAAATGTTCCCAGGGAAGAAAAGTAACCTTTTTCTCAGAACTAATTTCCACTAAACCCTCAATGACCACTTAGTAGACATTAGCTGGTGTCACAAGAAATTATTGTAGATCCTGCTGACCTTATTGGGAGCACAATTAGAGCCTGGATTCATGGATTTTAAAGAACAGAGATGGATTCAGAGGTGAAAACTAAATGAACTGCTCCTCTGTATCCTAAGAATGTGAAACTGTAGTGCAACCCCTATTACTGGTGAGGATGTGTTCAGTGGAAAACCACTGAGGGAATAATGAGGGGGGAAGAACAAGAGGAGGAGGAAAAGGTGAGAAGAAAAGAGAAAGAGGGCAAGAGAGAGCAAAAAGGGAAAGGGAAATTGCTTTTGATGTCACATTTCTATCAACTCATGCATTTTTCATGGGTACCAACTAGTGCTAAAATAATGCTGTGCTGACAATTTGAGCATGGAAAAATCAGCTGAGTTCCCAAACACTGTGATACTGACTTAAAAATTATGATATTTACAGAACTTTGAAACTCAAAGCTTTTACTCCTCTTCTAATTTGTGAGCCTTTTGGTTTGCATATTCAAGCTTTTCTCTAAAAATTGGAGTTTAGAAATTTAATTATTTTTGCAGAAAGCTGAAGTTTGAATTTAATCACATCTGCTGAAGAGCTAGAGCTTAAAACAAAGCTAAGTGTTGCAAAATCTCACTGTAATCATAAGAACTGGCAACACCAAATGTCATAACTATGGCATACTGTACAGTTTTGATGCAAAACAAGGTAAAAATTACCAGATGTTAGATAGAAGTGCGTTAACTCACGTTGCACTTGTGTCCTTTGCTGGAAAGTAATTAAAAACTGAAAGTGAAGCCAACTGGCAAATGGAAATAAACTGGTGGGACTCAGGAGCCGACCTGTTCTGTAGCTCCAGCGTAACATTTTGTAAAACTTAACCAGAAGAAGCAGCATTTCACACTGCTTCTGATTAAAGCCCTATCACTTTTTAAACAAAGTAATTCATGGAGTGGATGTAAGCATTCTTTTAGGTTTTAGTCACACATGCTGCAGCAACGCCGATCATTGCCTTTACTTGCAGAGGTAAAGAAAACTCATGCACAGGTGCAGGAAACAGCATGGGACCTTTATTTGCAGGAACAACTTCTGAAGTTCTAGATTTAAACTATTTTGATATCAGCCTTCAGATTGTTATTCACCTCGATAGTACTATGGAGCTTCTGCAATTATTCTGTAGGTTTTTCATATCCGTGCTGGACCTCGCCATCATGAACTGAAACGGATGTGGATTTCTCTGGTTTTGTGTCTCCAGGCTGGCAAGCACTCTTAGGAACACGAATTAACACCCCAGTTTTAATTACCAATGGCACCGTAAATGCATTAGTGTGTAACAAAAAAATACCCAACCCCAAACAAACAAACAAAAAAGAAGTGCTGAAAAAAAATACCCTTGTAAAACCACGCAGGGACATTTTCAGGGGAGAAAAACGAGGCAATGTTAAGGGGCCCACGTACAACTCTTATGTTGATCTTACTTTTATGTAATCTCACTTTCAGCACAATAGGTCCGCATGCCCCTGTGCGCTCTGATAGCGGCATACTCCTTGGCTTTAACCGGGGCTCTAACCGGGAGAGAAACGTCTCCGGAATTGCACTGTCAAACGCCGAAACCGCTGTGGATGGGCCGAAGGGAGCAGCCCTACCGGAGACCCGCCCGCCCTGCTCGCGGGGCAGGTACTGAGGACAGCGGATCCCCCCGGCTCCCAGCAGCCGGTGGGCTCCCAGCTGCGCCGCGGCTTCCCGGCGCCGGGTTCGGAAGCGCGGGGAATGCCGGTGGCAGGACGCGCTGGCGGGCAGCCCCGCGCGCCGCAGGCTCGGCCGCCCGCCGTGCCGTAACGCACCGCCCCGCAGCGCCGCACGGAAAGAGCCACCTTCCCCCCGCGGTCAGCCGGCCTGGGCCCACCCCCGCCGCACCGGAGATCTCCGGCTGATAATTCAAAAATGGAGGATGCGCCCTCTCAGCCATTAATTAATAATGTAGCTCGCTGTCTTCCTGTGTGACACACGCTGGAAGGCACCGAGCGGCCAATAAAGATGTAGGGGAGAGAAGGGGAAGGCTCCTCCCCGCAGCTCTTCCTGATTGAGGGTTTGAAGAAGTAGATCAAAAACTTCCCAGGAGCCGGGGGGGGCAGAGGACAGGGGAGAAACGCGGCGCGGGGGACCGCGCTTCACGCCAGCCGAGCAGCGAAGGCAGCCTGCGGTCGCACCAGGTGGGCAGGAAGGGAGGGAGACCCCCGGAGCCCCCCGCTGCGGCAGGCCGGAGGGCCGCCAGCCCCCGGCTCTACGGCCGCGCTGTCCCGTGGCGGCGGAGCCCAGCTGCGGCCGGGCCGAGGTGAAGCGCGGGACTGGTAGGGGAGAAGCCCCATTAGAGAGCGTACCGGCAGGAAGGGAAGGAAGGAGATAGTGGTCGGCGCTGCCTCTCCTGGGTGTTCGCTTTGCGGGGAGGAGGGGGCGGCGGGCGGGGAGTGGAAGTTGGTGTCCGGCCTGGCGTGTGTGGGTCAGAGGCGGGGGAAGGGGGTGACCCCGGGGCAGGGGAGCCAGAGGAGACAAAGCGCGCCGGCGGCGGCTGCCGGGGTATCCCCGAGCCGAGCACGTTGCACGGCTGGGGCGGGGGGCGCCGCCTCCACCCGCCGCTCGGCGTCACGGCCCCATTGTGAGGCAGAGGGAGGCGGAGGCGGGAGGAAGGTTCCGCCGCTCGTTCCGCGCGCAGTTCCAGGCAGGCAGCGGCGTGTCAGGAACACAAAAGGCCGCCGCGCCGCCGCCGCCGCCTTCTCCCGCTCCTCCGGCTCCCCCGGGGGAGGGACACGCCGGGCTCGCTCCCTCCTCCCCGGGCCGGAGGGCGCCGTCTGCCCGCATTCGCTCAGTCCCTCTGTGTTTTTTATTTTCCTTTCCTTCCCCCTCGAAGCGAGTCCTGGGGCAGGAAGAGAGCGCGGAGCGGGGCGATGCCGCTGCTGCACCGAAAGCCCTTCGTGAGGGAGAAGCCCCCGCCGACCTTCGGCCGGACGAGCGCGTTTTCTACTGCAGGGTCACTAACGAGATCTTCAGGGACTACGAGTAAGAGACAACCCCCGTGTTTCGCTGTTTGTCTCCGTGTCCGTCCTGCCCCCCTTCGTCCCTTGGCGGCGGGCAAGGAGCGGTTTAATCCCCCGAACGGCTGACACCTGGGCGGGCGGGGAAGGGAGGGGATTCCCCGGCAGCGCCGCGGGGTGCCCTGCCGGGGGGGGGGGGGCGGGGGGGGCGGCGCGGCTGGCGTCGAGCCCGTGCCCTCCCGAGGGGCGTGGGGGGAGAGGGCGGATCTCTCGCCCGGGGCAGGGGGAATCCCTGCCCCTCCTCGGCGGGGGTATCCCGCGGCCCCCTCCCCTCGCGGGGAAGGAAGGGAGCCGGCGCTTTCCTCACCGCCCCCGCACCGCTCCTTCCGCGGTGTCGCCCTCGCTCCTGTCCCCCTGCCCCCGCCGGGGAAGTGAAAGTTGCGCGTGTGGGAGGCGGCGGGCGGTAACGAGCGTCTGCCGGGGCCGATCTCCCTCTCCCCTTCCACCCCCGCCGGCAGCCGCGTGTCGGCGGCGGACGGCGCTAGGCCGCCCCGCGGAAGGGGCCGCTCCGGGCCCGCTTTCAGCCGGGGCAGCGGGGCCGGCCGCCCCGCGTGTGCCGGCATCCTATTGTTGTGATAACGGCCGGGCGGAGGGCGCCGTGCGGTGCCCGGTGGGCTCGGCCCGTCTCGGCTCCCCGGCCGGCTCCCGCCGCGGTTAACCCCTTGTTGTCGGTCCTCCCCGGGCCGGGGTGTCAGAGCCGCCGCGCCGCCCTGGGCCGCGGTCGCCCCGCCTCCGCGGGGAGCCGCTGGCTGACCCGGTTGGAAATGGCTGGCTGGCCCTGCCGCCCGGCCGCGGGGGGAGCGCGGCCCGAGAGCGGGGGTCGCTGCACCTGTCCGGCGGGGCGCGGGGCTCGCAGCCGGAGCCCACCTTCTCGGCCGGCCACCGCCGGAGGTCAGACCTGGCCTGAAACCGAGCGGGCACACCTGTCCTCTTCAGGATCTCTCTTTGCCTCCTTTCCTTCTTTTTTTTTTTCTTAATTCCTTTTGGCTTTTTTTTTTTTTAATCTTCCCTGTCGTAAGAAGACCAATGGAAATGGTGAAATTGTCGTTAACCGCTGAAAGCGTGCTGCACGGGTAGTCCCGAACTTGCTGCCGCGTACTTTATCACTTATAAGAACAATGGACAGAAAGTAATTAGCGAGACGTTTTCAAGAGCTGATAAATGTGTCTTTTCACCTCCCAGGCTGATCCAGCACCACCCCCGCCTACAAAAAGGCCCCTGCATCCAAATAATGTCTTTTTTTAAAGATGTGCAGACTAATGAGATTAAATCTGAAATACTTCTCATTTGCAGCATGTGAAATTAGAGCACACCTAAATCTTTTTCGTGTTTAGACTTGTTTTTCTTACTCAAATACACTTCACCTAATAAAATTTTAAAGAAGCTGGATTAGGTAACTTTGGAGGGTAATGCCTTACTGTTTCCAGCACGATATACTCAGGGTGGATGGGGGAGTGGATTGTTGAATATAATGTTGGAAGTTTCGTAGTGGAGTGTTTTTGTTACTGGGCGTATAACAAGCAAGAGCTGACAACCTCCTGTTTCTGTAGGAATTAAGCCCACCCCCACCCCCCCAATCAGCTTCCAATATTTTGGAAGCTGCTTTTCTGGTTACAGTTACTACTGTCATGTAATTAGATGGTTCTTGCGTATTTGTTGACCTCACACTGAAATCCGCTTCAGGTATGTGTAGTTCTGCAAAAATTTCAGCATGAAAAGTATCCTTTTAAAGCATCTTCTGCTCTCAGAGGGTTTGGTGATTATTTTAAGTACCCTGACAGGCTTATTTACACAGCAAGGATGTTGTCACTAAGAGAAAGTATGAAAGACAAATTCCATATTTAACCAAAGTTCACAAATTAAGGGATAAATTTAGGCTTGTGTTCACACAGGCGATCCCTAGAAATGTCAGTAGGTGGTTAGCTCAGAGGTCAGGACTTAGAACGGGGTATTTGGGAAGGCTCCGCTATGCTTGTGTCTTGTGCATGGGGGCAGTGGGGGGTGATTGTGGTGTTTTGGTTTTTGTTTGGGTTTTTTTTTTCAATTCTATCTTTTTTGTTAGTTTGGGAAAACTTTTTGCTTTAGATTGAAAAGAAAAATACTATTTTTACTTATCAAGCTTTACTGGCACAGATGAATATGTATAGTTTGATGATACTTGTTCGTGGCACAATCTGCTGGAGGACCTAGGGTCATCTCTCAATGTGAAGAGGGCATCATCAGCAAGTTTTAAAGATGTTGATCCTTGTCCCTGTTGGTTGCAAAGTGATGCTTCAAATGACTGATATCTTCTGAAAAACAACATTTCCAATTTTTTTGCCTTAGCAAGGCCAATTGGATTAATAGGGAGGGCCCACTTTAAAAAAAACCACATCTGTATTAGCTGTTTCATGAAAGAAAACCATTATCTAAATCGGGCTTCTCTGAATCTAATTTTGCATTAGCAACTTGAATTTTGTTGAGAGGCGAATTTAAAAATTATAGTCTGACTAGATCAAGCGGGCTGTCCAGATATGTATGGTAACATGAATTCACTCCTTTCCGCAACTGAGTGAATACTTCGAACTACTAGAAACTGCTAAGTCTTAAATGATATGCTTTTTTTTTTTTTTCGGGTGGGGGGGGGGGGAAGGGAGGGAATTGTTTATTTGGTTTTAATTTTATTATAGAGCATAAAGTTAGTGTTGAAAAGCTGCTTTCACGCCCGTGGCAGCTCTAAGTAGAGATGGGTACAAATCATACATTTGAATTGCTCTTCTCGATGTAAGAAATGACTATGTGAGGGGAATTTGGCAAGACTAGTGTTCTGTAAAGTGGCTTTCCCATTAAGAAAATGTTTCCTCTTTAATCTGAGGTACCATTGCATACTTTTGTGACCATTTAATAGAAGTTGCAGTGAGGTGGCAGTGCTCAATTGTATGTATCAGTAACAGGAGTGGAGGGGAGCTGATGTTCTTGATGCTTGATTATGGTCCTGGTTGGTGGGACAGACCAACAAAAGAGTCTCTGGAGCCACAGCAGTAATTTGAAAAGCAGGTACAGGAATGCAGAAGATGCATGAGAAACATACTAATCCAGTGGCATGTTGCCATCCGTCTCTGACACCTTGTCTGTGAAGGTTGATAGCTCATACAGATGTGTGGTGAAAGGCACTGTTAACATATGAGAAGGCTTGTTGGTGAAATCAGTCTGAAAAAGTAAGTAGCATAGAAACAGTGGTAGGAATGTTCCCCATGCTAAAGCATGGCAAGGGAAAGAGCAGTTTTGCATCTTCAAAAATGACTGAAACCTTTTTTTATAGATTCACTGGTGGAATTCTTGGTTATAGTCAAAAAGAGATCAGTTTGTTTAAAGGACTTTTTACAGTGTCCTCAGTTAAATTAGGTGGGTTTTTTCTGTTTTGTTGCAGGGAAACTCAAACTTGAAATGTATTCCTTAATACAAACTAACCTGTAAATATTAAGGAAGAAATGTCTCTTTCTCAGTTTGTTTTGCTTGTTTTGTGCATAATTTTGTAATATTATTGACTGCTTCTGGGGACAGGCAAAAAGATAGCTTTTGTGATGCAGAATGGCAGATTTAGTCTTCTGTGAAGACCCTGATTCCACAGCCTATCTAGATAACATATTAGAGGCTCATAGGGGCTTTGGGATTAAAAGTGTTATTAAAAATTAGCCATTCCTTTGATAACTTTTTTCATGCTTTTTCTCTTCTCAAAAATATAACTTTATTTAACATTACTTTTTTGTATTTGACGTTCTCCAGTATATAATTGTTCTGTTAAAACACAAACCAACAAGCAACACCCCCAACTTTTTTCTAGTATATGCTAAGAAGATGAATGAAAGTAAATGATTTGAAACAAATGCATTCTTGAAACACACTAAAAATACAGTAGATCTTACAGTCAGTGGGAATGCTTGGTTGGTTCAAGCATAAGGCATTTGTCATTCCTAGATTGAGTTTTTATATCTGTTTCAAGTGCAGTTGGCACAGAACCTGCAAATAATTTATTTCCAGCTTCACCTAACAAACTGCTTCCTAAAAAATACTCAGTGGCAGCAGTGTCAAACTACTTCTTGGTGATTTTCTGGTAATTTTGATCTTTAGTTTGCCTTGTGTGCGAAGTTAGCTAAATGTAAATGAGAAAAGACATCCAGCTGAGATGTTGGCATTAATTACTAATACAAGGCAAGTCAGTTTTTAGTCGCTGCTCCTCGAGTAGGTGAGCTTGATGTGGACTTCTTATTCCCCTTTGTCTTCTCGCAGGCAGATGGGACCATACACAAGTGAGCTTTGTGTATGTGTTGTGTATGAACTTCCTTCTCCACGTTGTCAGGCGTTACAGAGATCTTGAAGCAGTGAGGAAGCCCCAAAGACCGTAATAGATAAAGATAGAGATAAGGCTGCCAATGTGACATAACAGTAGATACACTTGTTTTTGTGAATTTAAGTTGAATGTAGAGTATGGTCAAGTGCATTACTAGCCTTTAAGAGAAAGGGTATTGCTGCTCCTACTGTTCTCTCAGTTAGGTAGCTGTTACTATCTGCTCTTTGTAAATCTGTGTGTGACATGCACTGGCAAGAGACAGGGACAGAAAGAGTGCTGTAAATAAAAGCCACTTCTATACTGTTGGCATTTTCTTCCCTCCCCCCAACCAAGTTAAGGTGAGATCGTTAAAACATGGCAATAAAACTGTGTTAACAGACTAAGCCACAGATGGTTTTGATGTGCTATGTGTAATGGCTAGGTAAAGACAAATAAAATAATGCTTTCAAAACTGAATGTAATTTTTTTTCGAATTTCTTTTTTCTTCCCTGTAAGTTCACAGGGGAAAAAAATCCACCCAAAACAAAAGAGGAAATGAGCAACAATGAAACTAGATACACAAAATACTCATGTATGCAAATGGAAAAATGTTTTCCTCAAATATATTTCAGTTAAAGTAATCTTAGAATTTTTCACTTGTAATAATTATGGATAAGAAATTTATAGAGGGGGGTATTGGATTTTTTTTTTCATTTTGTTGGATTTTATGGTGGTTTGGGTTTTTTTTAATCAAAGTTCAATGCTGTTGCTTTAAATAGCATGACTGTCCGATGTCCCCTCACAAAGAAAAACAGCAGCTCTTAAAGGGACACTGTCAGCGTCAACCTTGGTCTCTCCCTCTCTGCTCTTCTTTTTCTTCTTTTTACTTCTCCTTTTACTTTCATAATTTAAAAAATTTAAATTATGTTCTGGGACATGTTTTATTAACTCAGGGTGTTGTTTTTTTCTTTACTGACTAAAGATAATTGTCAAGAACCTCTTTGGTAAGTGAGACACACACATGTATAGCCACACAGCTGCATGAAGATGAGTAAATGTTTCTTTATCCATTGAAGTCAGTAAGACTACTGAAAATTATTGTGTATCTAATACAGAAGTGTAGTCTCTCGGGAAGAGACCTGAAGTGATCATGTCTTACGTATTCCATTAGCTTAAAAAAAGAGATATTTTTGTCTAACTTGTCACTTGAAGTGTTTAACTATTTTATACCATGAAGATACTGATTCACCGTGGTTAAAAGCAGAAAAGAGTGTATTTTCCTATGCGTGAAGAATGACTGGCAGCCATCCTTCATATAATGAAGAATAATTTTTCTTGCTCTTTCTCCTTTGTTATTCTCTATTTCTTGTTTAGACTAAGCAAACCCAAATTTCTCCTTATTACTTAGAAATGTTAGACCCTCATACTGTCAGATATATGAAATACGCGCAGACGATACAAAAATCTGACATTGAGTAGTATTCAGATAATATATCTTTTCCTCTTCTGTCCTTTTCCCTTTCTTGCAACTGATGTTCTTCCTAAAGCATCTTTCACTCAGAGGAATCCTGTGCTCATACAGAAAGGATTATCTGAGCCAGGACCCTCCATTGTCCTCAATCTGGAGTTTCCATTTTCATTTATAAAATGTTATGGTTCATCTGTCCGTCTGCAGTGAACATTGTTGTCTGCATCAATCAGAACTGATGCATGTTTGCCAGCTTGCATTTGCAGCAAGCTTGCAAGAAGAAACACAAAAGTGTGAACTGTCCAATTTTCTAACCCCATTACTGCAAATTATTTGAACGGTTCCATTCTTTTAAAAATGAGAACACTGCACAGTTTGTTTTTAAAGGAATGAAACTTCAGTATAGGTTTCTTGTGCAACATGCAGTGTTCTGAAAGTACAGTCTGCCTTGAAATAAGTATGTTGAACATAGTACAACATAGGCAAAACAAAGCTCAGTTCGTCATGTTGTATTGCACACTTACCAATGCTGGACCATTAAGATTTTTAAAGGAAAGTAAATTAAAAAGTTATTGTCTGAAATGGGGTGTATTGAAAGATTTCTCTGCTGTCTGATTGCTGGTCCAGCCCATGGTATATTTTAACCTGGTTTTGTGAATAGCTACGTCATCTGCTTAATCTAGAACGTGTTTTAACAGACTGCTGTTTTTCTGATGCCTGTCAAGTATTGGCAGATACTGACTAATGAAAGCTCTTCTTGATTCTGATATAATAACCAGTAAGCAAGCAATAACAACAATGTAGTTTTAGTGTTCATTGGAAATACAGGGAAGGAGGAGAATCAGTATTTGCTAATGGAACAAGGGAGGAAAAGAATCTGTAGGAAAAAATAGTTTAATTCTTTTTCTAAGAGCAATGCAAACAGTGAAGGAAAAAAACTATTTAGAGAACTACTTGACATTAATTTTTTACCTCTCCCATTTTTTTCATTTGTGAGCTAGGGCACTCAAAATCTGAAACTTAATCAAGTTTCCACATGTTTCTGTGATCTTAAGGATATCTTATGTTTGTGTGGTTTTAGACCCTCCTCTTGCAAATATTTGTGGAAATGTGGGGGATGTGAAGAGGATCGGACACCTGTTAAATGCAGTGTGACTATTCTTATGCATAAGGCTTCTTAAACATGGATATTTGTTTGCAGCATTGCTAGGTCTTGATGCTTTCATGCAGTCTGTAGTGAGAGGTGATTTTGGTTTTACAATAGTGACTTCCCATGCCATGGCTAAAAAGTGGTAAATAACCCTTGATTGCTTACAACCTGTACAGGAGTAGAGCTGCCTTTGCATTTCAGGCTTGTAAGATAAATTTGCTGCTGTGTGAATTGTGAGCAAATTGAAAATGTTTGAACTCAACCACTTTGCTTTTCCCCTCCCTGCCTTTCTTTTCAGTGATTTTTTTGAACGTACAATTCTGTGCAACAGCCTTGTGTGGAGCTGTGCTGTCACAGGTAAACCAGGACTCACATATCAGGAAGCACTGGAATCGGAGAAGAAAGCCAGACATAATCTTCAAAGTTTTCCAGAGGCACTCATCATTCCAGTTCTCTACTTGGCCACCCTTACCCATCGCTCCCGACTTCATGAGATCTGTGATGAAATCTTTGCTTATGTCAAGGATCGGTATTTCATTGGTGAAACAGTGGAAGTAGTTAGAAATAATGGTGCAAGGTAAGTATGTTTAAAAATAAATATTTTTGTTTGGTGTGAGCACTTTTAGTGTGCGCTATATTTAAACCAAAATTCAGGATAATAAAACTCTATCAAACACAGCCAAACTGAGGTGTGATGCTTAAGCTAGCGGTACTGTTACTGCTCCTCCCTGCTTTAATTAAGAGTAGGATTGTATTGCTAGGCTTGGTTTCCCTTTCCTTAGTTTAAAAGGAGCTGTGGAGGCAGGACAGCTCCTTCTAGTCGACATGGCAGGTGTTTTGGTCCAAGGGGTGGATTTGCAAAGAAATGTCAGTCCCCTGCTGTGAGTAAGGTGGGTTGTTTGTAGAATGAGATTTAATTCATAGCTTTTCCTAGTTTCTCATTGAAAATCACATGAAAGTTTTTATGAATGATCTGGAATGTAATTCATCACGTGGTGTTTCTGTACCCAGAATACCACAACTATTGAAAACTTAAAGAAACAATGAAAGCTGGATTTTTGCATGACAGTGGTGAAAATTGTGACTGTTCAGGGAGAAGAATCAGGAGTTAATTGTAAAATGTTTGTCATTACCTGGGATTTGGTGTGATGGATTCCTCCCACCCCGGAGTTTGTGTTAGACTTACATATGTGTATTTATACTGATGTATATATTACAAGTATTTTTATTGTTATCTTAGGCAATTAAATTAAAAACAATTTTCAAATTAAAGACAATTTGATTAAAAACTTGGAAGAATTTTGAGCTTCAGATGCTTTTTTAAAATACATAATTAGTTCATTATCTGTAGTACAAGTACATTGTTTTACAGCACATAGCTGGCTTGAGTCTTTCTTTACAGCAGCTTCTGGGAGAGGACTAGAAGAGGTCTGTGGCTCATCTCAATGAGTTTTCAGTTTCACCTGAGTTTTGGAATGGGAAAGACTTAAATATGGTCAGCTTGGAAGTACCTGCAGAACGTGTGCTAAAGCTATTGTGGGTTTAGCTGTTGCTGGGTGTTTTTGTTGTTGGTTGTTCGTGGGGTTGTTTTATTTATTGTTCATGAGGAAGGTGCCTGCTTGCACTGCAGAGTAGATGGGGCACAACATAACAGCTTCTGTAGATAGCCTGAGGTCTTGGTACGTAATCTGATGTATGTTAGGTGATAGGAGTGGGCTGGTTCAAAACAGTCATTGGAGAACATAGTTGTTGTATATGAATTTTATTAGTGGCGGATCCAGATCTTATTTAAAGCAAATTCAGTACTACACTAAGAAGAAAGATCTGTTATCTGCTGTAGGACGCAAGTTGTAAGGAGATCTGTATGAGCACATGCATAAGATCAGTGTGTAATAGAAGAGCTTTCCATCTTTTCCCTGCTGTGTTCATTTCAGCCAGCGAAGTCCCAGTCTGCAAAGCCAGGAAAAGAATTACTTCAATAGAATTGCTGCTTTCTGTGCAGAAAACCTATGTCCAAAGTGTTGTTTCTATCTTCCTCATCTTTATACTGATCTAATGACTAAACCCAAGTTACCACTAGTATTAAAGTTATTTTGCTTAGAAAATAAGGGTTTTTTTCCTCTTTATTTTTAACTTGAAACCTGAACATTATGAACTGTGTGGTTCAGCTGTTGACTTTCATTTGCTCAATTAAATGTATTTGTTTTCAATCTTTGAAGATGTTGTCAGTTTCCAAACCCATAGCAAAAAGAATGCTTTAGAAGAACAAACTTTTTTCCCAAGAACAACCTTCTTGTGTTTCCATTACTTTTGAAAAGGTATTTTAGCAAAGTACTTTTAGAAAGCTTGTGTTTGACCTACGTAGCTACATTTTTGTGATCTTTGTCTAGCAAAAATGGCCATGGTCCATCTAGAGTGTTAGAGCACCCTATGAGACCGACAGAAGCTGGCAATGTTGCACTGCATTTATGTATGGAGCTTTTTGCACATGTGATGTCAGCAGGATTGTTTATCATCTGAGCTCTGTGCATCATTTAATGTGAAGCCTGTAATGCAATGGATGTATAACCAGGGCTGCTCAAGCAATGTAAACATTGATACTTCACAGCTCCTAACTTTGCACATGTAATATTCTTGTAGGATAGATTGCCTTGATGCAGTTTTCTAGGTATTTAACAAAGTAAATGGGAGGAGAGTCCAACACTGGAATAGTTAGCGTTTGACTGAATGTAAATGTGTTTCTTTTGAGCCTATGAAGTAGTTTGTAGCGCTGTAAGTAGTGGTGATCTAGAAAGAGTAAGAGGACAGGTGCATTGTGCAGAAGCTCGGCAAAAGATTTTTTTGCCACTGGTGGTTTTTATATTCAATCCATGTGTTCTGGTTGTTACAGAATCTGCTGTCCTATTGCTTCTTCTGGTCTTACGTTGTACTGCTCAGTTTGAATTTGGCTGCTTCTGCCTTGTTGCTGAGATCTGGTGAGGACTTGGAGAGTTTGGGAGATACAGCCTACCTGATGTTTTGGTATATCTGGTGTTTTAATAGCCCTTACAAACTAGAAAACAAGCCTCACAGTCCTATAATGTGGCTTGTTCAGGAGTATCTGAAAACGATGTGTGTGATTTGGTAATGTAGTGGAAGCAACAAGATAATTCTGCTTGTTCTTCAGCGCTTTCAGATGACTGATTAAAAATGGTCAACCTCCGTTGTCTGTGTGTGTCCAGCTTTTCTGGCCAAACGGAATGACTTTTCTCCAAAGTGGGAGCAGTGCTGTGCTTTAAAACCCGAGGTGCTTGGATTCCCAGTTAAAGAACTGTATGTAAGGCATTGTGTAACAATGTTTTCCTCATACTGCCTTCATAAAAGACACAATTATTATTTGAAATATCAGTCAGGAACATATAATGTAGGCAGAAAACTTAATCTCAAGTTTAAGTTTGTCAGAGTTGCCAAGGAATAGAAAACAGCTGACACTAAGTACTGCTATTTAGAATGTCAAATTGCTGTTTATGGAAGGTAATTCATTGAAAAAGGCATAGACATTATTTGAGATTTTGTTGAGGATGGGAAATAGAAGAATATTTCATGTTAATTGTGGTCAACTAAGCTAATGTTTTAGCTCATACTTTATTGAAGCAGAGGAAAAATGTTGACCACATCACTGGAATTGCTTCCTATACTGGGGTTGTGAAGGTGAAAACTTAAGACCTATATCATAATCGTTGTCAGTAAGCTGTCCAGTTGTTGTGTAGCACTGTGTTCTATTATTGGTACTTAAAATTTGTGAAATTGATTTTCAACATCTTCGCTACTGAAGTCAGTTACGTGCAAGTTGGAACTATGTGGTGTGGAAGGCCTACCTCAAACAGCCCCAGTGAATTCTTCAGACCAAATAAAACCTACATCTCTCTAACTCACAGTTGTTATTTGTCAGAGGAAAGATTAGATTTAAAGCACGTGTAAACAATCAGTTGTGATCAGTGCTCTGAGACCGAATGCTATCACAAGAAATAATGGCTGTCTTTAGTAGTGCATACAAGTGAGCAGTGCGATAATTAGTTAATTAATCTGTAAGATTAGAGTCTGACTTGAGCAGTGAAGAGATCTGAGGTTTTAGGTTGGACAATTCTACTATTCTCTTCAGCTTTCCCTCCCCCAGCTGTAAAAATAGCTTACATGACTATGCCTTCCCTTTGCCATGGAGCATTCGGGTTCAACAATTAATATGGTACTTCATTAAAAAGTCTACCTGCAGACTAAAATAGTTTGCTTAAAGGTACTGTATAAGAAGGAAGAAAACATACAAGATGTGACATAAAGCCGGAGTATTTTTTTCATTGAATTTGACCACTAGATGACACCACTGCGAAAGAATACTTGCCTGATGTCTGTGAGCAGGCAACACCAGAATGCTTTAAGAGAATGAAGTGTTTTAAAAATGAACCTATTTGCAGAAGTAGTAGATTAAGTTCTCTATTAAGAAGAGTGCTGCATCTGATCCTGCATTAGGTATAAGTTAACATCCTTTCTCTGCTCTGAATGATCTGATACTGACTATTGCCAAGCTGTAGGAAACAGATAATCATAGAGCAATCTTGTCTGTAAGTGAAACTTCTTTTTTTAACTCATCAATTGTTTGGCTGCTGTCCCAGTGCTTTAGGATTGTTCATAGTGGATTAACCACTGCATTAGGCCAATTAAAAGATTTGCATGCTGTTTTCATCTCTGTAAGTCTTAACTGGGGCACAAGTAGCATGTTGCTAGCTATGACTGTGCCTGGCTGATAGGGAGTTGGAATGGTAGAAGTTAGTCCTTGTAAGAGATAAGATTACAGCTAATTTTCCAGCATCTTAATTCGAACTGGCAACAAGGTGTTACTTGTTTGCTTTTTAAAAAAATATAACTATATACATATATGCATATATGTGTCTTCTGAGAAGTAGCATACGTTGATATAAGACCGCTAAGTAGTTAAGTCAGTGTCTTCCACAGTTAGACTTTAATGAGTTACAGTGAATTTATTATTTTCTAGTCTCCCAACAAATTCTCCCGTTTGACATGTGTGCTTCAAAGCCATCTGGATGCAGAGGCACTGGAGCTAATGTCTACAGAATCAGAAAGAGTGTGTTTTTGTAGTGATAAGCTTTAAGCATAAGTTCCTGCATACCACAGAAAGTTTCTTACTTTATTTCAAAAGGTGAATTTGAATTCCAGTAGCAAACTTAGTGTGGTGCTTGTGAAACAGCATAGCTGACAGTACTGAAGAGCAGCTAACCTATACATAGAGCAAGTACAGTTTGCATTCTTCCAGCATTGCTGTTTAAGGATCAGTCAGCTCCTAACCTGTAAAAGTCATGTGTAAGGAATTCATGTTCCACTGCCCTTGGGTACTTTGGGATATAAATAAATATATTTGTTAGTCAACAAATGCAAATATGTGTTTAACTAATGGAAGCTATCAGATGATGATATCTGGGGGAGAACCTGCAACTCTTTTCTTATAGATTGTTGAACAGCTGTTACAACTATTTTTGTGTGCTGCCAATCTCTGTTAGCTCTTATTTCTGTGCATACTCTCTATTTGTATAACTCTAAAGGTGTGGGGTTTGATTTATGATTTTCGTGGTGGTGTGGGTGTTTTTATAATCAGTACAATGCTGTGAACAGAATTCTGGCTAGGCAGTGAACACCATGCATGCACTGGTGCTACTGTTGGTTAGTGCTGTCTGAATTCTGCAGGAGACAGCTGATGCAGCTACTCTCTATGCAGGATTCACTTGTCCTAAGCAAAAACATGCTGCTTAGCAGTTTCTTTGAAGGATACAACCTTACCTATAACTTGAAAAATGAAGATGCTGAAACTGGAAAGCAGCAGCTCTTACTGTACTTCAGGAAGCCATTATGTGCAAAAAACTTGTCTCCTTGTTGTGTGCTTTCATTCTGTGTGTGCATTAAACTGTACCAGTTAGCTTAGTAAAAGATGTCACTTATTCCCTCAGATCTTGTCTTGCCTTTATCTATTTAATTGCTTCCAACTGTATGAGAACTGTTCGGACAAGTATACGAGTTACTGCACTTACCTGACGTTTACTTCTTAAACTTACTAAAAGAGACAAAACAGAATGAGGCTTTTTGGTAATTCTTTGGTATTTGTGTTTTTTGTATTTTCCCTGTAGCTTCTTTCATTACTTTCTGTATTCAGCCAACTTTACATACTATTAGGAAAGGTGTACTTTTAATTTTGTCATTTGAAAGACTTGGCTATCATTTGAGTGTCTGTTTTTAAAAGTTGATTTTCTTTCTCTTTGGACTCGACAATCATTGTTTCCTTTATGTTAAAAGTTGGCCTGAAGTATTGGAATATTCCCCCACTGCCCCATTTGAAACAGCCTTCTGCATACAAGGGATGGGTCTTGTCTGCTTATTGTAAAGCATTTGGAGACATGTTTATAACTTACCCAAGCCTTCAGGGGATCTTGTTTTTTGACTTGAAGACATAGGGGAGTGCCAGACTTTTTTCTATCGCAGTAGTTAGCACTGGCCAGACCAAGCGATGTTGTGCAGATCATTCAGCTTAGGGGCTGTGAGAAGTGGTCTCTCACAGCTTCTAATGCCAACCTTGGTTGGATGTAAAGGGCTACTGGGCTTTTGGGAAGAGCTTCTCATAGTAAATGGAAGTGTTGATAATTGCAGGGTTAAGGTTTCTGCTTGATATCCTGCAATGGCTCTTTGTGGCCCATTACATAGAGTGCAGCTTCTGTTTCTCCTTTTCAAATTGTGGCGTTCTACTGCTTCAGCAGAGGTGGATGGGGATACCTGCTTGACCTGTAACTTGTAATTACTTGTTTATGTGCCTTACAGTTGCTATGCAGAATGAGAGACAAATGTGGCAAGTCAGTTATAGTTACCCTTTGCTCTGTGTTTTCCTGAGTAACTCTCACCTTGGACTACTGGCATGTTTGAAGTATGTTCCTGTCTTGCTCAGCTACCTTGTTAGGTGTCTGGGTTCCCTGTGAGCCAGTGTTCATTTGCCTAGATGCGATTTTTTTTTTTCAGTTAGGAAGGATGAAGTACTGAAATTGCTGAGCTACTCAAGAAATTAGTGTTTCAGGGTCTCTAAATGAGGGAGGTCTTACAGCTTTTGCCTGTTGCATGTGCTTTAGCTCTCATCAGATTCTTTAGTGAGCAAATTGAAGTACCTGATAGTAACTTACCCAGCTCTTCAGATTGGGTTAATGTTGGTTTGGGGTTTTTTTGGCTAGATAATTCAATTTAATAGCAATCAATAGATGACACTGAGGGCCAGGACTGAAAATTCCAAGCACTGCACCAAGTATGTAGCTGGAAGGAGGAAAGGCAAGGGAAGATTTTCTACCTTTTGGCAGTGTTGAACTGTTAAGCCATCTCTGCATGTCATGGAGCAGCAGCCTGAGAGGCTGCAGGTACAGTTTACTTTTGTACACACCTTCAGCCTGCTGCTTCCATACCGTTCTTCTGAGAGTGACATGGATGTCTTAACTTAGTTTTCTGCTAGCTGTGTTAAGCTGCTTTTCAAAGCATGGCCTGGAATCATTCTCCTAGAGAGAGAGACTGATAGATTTGGGTTTCCAGAGAAACTGCCTTGTGCCACAGTCTTCAGTCAGTGTCCCTTGCAGTTAGGTTGCTGGAGTCAGCATTGCGCTTCCACCTGTGCGGCTGACCAGCCTAACCCAAAATTCATGGAATTCCCTGAGAGATCTTAGGAGTTTTTTAAGAGAGAAGGATATGTGCCCTGGTATTAAACAAAAAAACAAAACAAAACAAAAAAATCGGTGATACCTCCCCTGTCTTTGTGTTTAAAGCTTTTGAGCTCCTGAGGTGGTGGTCTCTTTCTTCATAAAAAAACTTAATCATATAGACCGAGCACTTCTGGAACCTTTTCCATGACTGGAGAGGACCTTAAAAGAGCTTGGTTTCTGAGCTTAGCCAAAAATAAAGCTGTGAGTGTAAAGACAATCCTGAGGACCTGTACCCCATTGTTGATAGCCTGTAGTGCAGAAAAGGCATGCAAAACTTCGAGTATGGGGTAATCCTTTTGCAGGCTTTTACTTTTCTAGCTTTTTGCTGTCAGTGTCTGAGCTAGAGTTGATAGGACTGTGTATAGAAGTTCGTGATGGCTCTATTCCCAATTGATCTGATACTTTTGGGGTTCATTTAGTGATGCTGTAAGTTTTTTCACAATACTTATTACTATTTGAAGAAAGTGCTTCCTGACTGAGTGGGATATTGGAGTTCATATTTATTTACTTTAATGCTGCTGTCTTTTTAGATTGATGTGTCTCAAGCTCTTATGTTATGGGAAGTAGTGAGTGAGTGTGGTTTGACATTGACATAAGCTCTCTAAAGAACTTGAAGTACCATTTTTATAAAGTGCTGCAAGTAGTATGCTTTTTTGTGTCTTGCTTCAGCTTTCAGCTCTGCTGGTTTATGTGCCCTATGATATAAACGTAATAGTTGTGATATAAAAGTAGTATTAAGTGAGCTCAGGGAATGATTAAGTTATTGAGAAGAGCAGACCTTTACTTATACTACAAGCAGAGTTTTTGCCTCTTAGCTCAGGGAATTGGCTGCTACAAGACATGACTTGACTGTAGTAAGGCTAAAAAAAAAAGTCTTCATTTGTAGATTATTATTTCTTTAATGCCAGAAGGCATGGTTGCATCACTTTAATCCCTGGTCTATCAGTAACTATTAAATTTCATTGGATTATGCTTTTATTGAGCCAGGTAATGTGTGTTTCACTTGATTCTTTCCCCAAAGATTTCTGGTAATTATTTGAATGAAAGCATAGAGGATGGAGAATCACTTGCTTTCTGTGATAGCTTATTTCATTAGTCATTCTCCCTGTTTAATAATCAAGGGGGAGGGGGAAAGCAGCTGTATTGAGGATTTGGTGGTTTACTGAATCAAGTGTAGAGAATATATAATTTTCTTTCTCACAGAAGATGTGATACCCTGTAAATTACAGGGCTGTCCATTGGATAAGCAGGTAGATTAAGTGTTAGTAAAATACTCAGTGACTAGATATTTATTTATTTATTTAGTCCAGGGGTATTGATTCGTGTGCGTGTATGTTTTAGTCCCTTTGTCCTTTCATGGCATTAGGAAGCGTAGGTTGGGATTTAGCTTTCATGTGGCCGTTTGCTGTGATTGCAGATTTGGTGTGTATGTGCTCCCTCTGGTGGTCTTCAAACCGCAAACAAGTTGGGGAAAAGCAGCCTTAAGCGTTGCCGTTTTTGGTTATTTGCCATTGAAATTACTTCAAAAGTGTTTTTTAAAAGCGAATTGAACTCCCTAGGAAATGCACTTTATAACCTGAGACAAAAACTATTCTACCAAGAAGTCTTTTTAAGAAAGTGATCTCTGTTTAAAAGACCAGCACAGTAATAGATGTCCTGCCATGCGGTCAGCTCCGTATTATGTAGTAGGAAGGGGAGGCTGTGGTGGTCAGAATATTGGAAAACCAAGATACTTTAATGATAGACTTTTCTCTTTGGACTCAGATGGATTTTAATGCTTGGCCAGACCTCATTAGCCTCACTGGACGTGGACTTATTTTGTCAACAGCCTCTAGGCTCTGTCTCCATTACATACTTGGGTCCTCTTGGTTCTTAGCACGGAGTCTCCTTAGATGTGCATGGTTAATTACCTTGGGCTCTGCGCACCAGGAAAGTGTGTTTTCCAGCCTTAAACCAGGCAGCTTAGGAAGTGGGGCTGGCTGCATTGGAGTGGCAGCGTGCCTGTGGTCGTGAGGCCAGCAGACTCAGGCTGCCTCTGTATGTGGATAATTAAGTATTGGTCATACTGTTTGTCTTTAGCAATATGTAAAGATGTTAATAGTCTGGGGGTTTTCTTCATTTAATTTTTTTTAAATAACATATCCTGTTGGAGCATCCTGGAGAGCTCTGCCTGTTGGAGAGAGGCTTGGGGAGGACAGCCACAGGTGCTAGCTGTGTTACTGGTTCTAACTAAATTCACAAGTGAATACCACCTAGGACATTTTAATGTTTTCAACTTTTCTTCCTCTGCCTCCTCTGTCTCTTTTCTCCCCTCCTCCCCCCACTCCTGTGTGCAGATTTTTGGATAGCACTGTCTCTTTTCAGAAAGAAGTGTTTAAGAAGTATTTTGACGTTATTTTTGCCAGTATTCAGTTCAGATAGAAGAACACTTAGAATTTGTCTGTCATAGATTTGTTGGGTTTTCTTTTAGGTATGATGTCACACTAATTCAAACCCTGTGCTTCTTTTCAAAGTGACAGTGTTTGGTGCCCAGGGAATTATTATGTGTTCTTTGAGCGGTAGTATGTGACAGCATACATTGACTGCAATAGTTAATTTTCATGAAGGAGAAAAGGCTTTAGGAGATAAAACTAAAAAAAAATTATCTATTAACCATAGAATTCCAGAAAAGGGCAAAAGTTGGTGGTTAAGAACCAGCATGAAGTGTTGATTAATTATACTTTTAATATGTAGTTAATTCTGGCTTTTGTAACTAGCATTCAGGATAGAAAAGGGGTAGACTTGTTTTGTCAATTGTGTGCATGCCAGATGGAGCCTTAATATGTGTCAGCAGATAAATGGGCCATTATTAAGATTAGATGCATAATAATCATTTCAGCCTTGTTTATTTAGGTCATCAACAGATCTCTTATAAGTAAAAATACTTTGGGATCTTTTGCTTTTCTTAAACTATCAAAATAAATGCAAAAGGTTTGCTGTCTAGTTTGAGTAACACGTTAAGTCAACTTTCCATTTACTTAAGTGAGAACTGAAAAAAATTCACAACCACAAGTGATTCTACCAGATTCTACCAGTGACTTGATTTTTTTTTTTGACCAGTGAAGCTGATAGTTGTATAAGCAGATGAATTTGTTCATTTATTAGATATAAGTTATGAAATGAGTATTTTTACCTAGTATTTCAATGCAAGGCTCTTGGCTATTTACTTATTTACTAGACAATACAATGTTCTGTTATACATGTATTGTTAAAACAACGTCTACTACAACTGTAGACTCCTTGCACTGGTGAAACAGTTTGAGGTGCTTAATGTCTGTGTTTTATTTCAGGTTGCAGTGTAAGATTTTGGAAGTCATAGCTCCAGCCCATCACAATGGAATGTCGAACGGCCACACCAGCAGCGCTGACGGAGACACAATTGTCATCAGCGACAGTGATGACTCAGAAACGCACAATAGCTCTGCACAAAATGGGTAAACGACACTTTTACACTATCATTTGGGCTGGGAGGATATGAGACTACAGCAGATGTGGTAGGGTCCGACTGAAACAAATCATGTGATCTCCATGGGTTATAAGTGTTCAGCCAGCTGAAGGTGACAAGCTGAATACTCACAGGTGCCAGTTATGCTATGTGTAATCCACCAGAGAAACCAGGGTGTGTTATGAGAAACGGAGTACCTGCAGAATAATAATGGTTAATCTACTTGGGATGACAGTGTTTCTGTTGAGACATGGTGGAAAAGCCATGTATGCCTATCAGTAGTCCTCTCTGTGCTGCTATAGCTTGGAAAATGCAGTCATGTTCTGTGTTTCTACAGTCTGGCGCTACTTAGCATGATGTGTTATTTCCATCGTGGGGCTCAGAGTTGAGGTTGCCTTACAATAAGAGGACACGCTCTTACTGGAACTCTCAGAAGAGTCTTTCCAGAGAGAGAATGAGTTTGCCCAAAACATTAAAATGTCCAAAGCTTTCCTCATTGTGTGTGTCCATGTAAAAATACACCATTGTATTGGATGGATTTGGTTATGATTTTAGGTGTAGTGCAACAGTGTGTGTCCTGTCTTAAGGAACTGCTTATAGGCTGGACTAGCTTAATAACATTGCATAGGAGAACTTCTTAGCTATAGTTGTGGTGTTTAATTTGGAGTATCCCTGACCAGTAATGGAGCTTTATCTGTGCAGCTTATCCTAGCAGTGTAATGAAAACAAAGATTTCTGAGCTTTGCAAGTCTTGTATCTAGCAAGGTACAGTCTTTACGTGAACTGTCATTGACTTTGAGATGTCACGTGAATGTGTAAGCTACTCTCATTGATTGCATGAGGACTTACCATGTCCTGATATACCTTGAAGAGTTAGGGTAGAGCACCTCGCTTGGCTAAGAAAATAGTGTAGGATAAAGAAGTGTTTTTAATTCTCTGCTGTGTCTTAAAGGTAGTCTCCAGGTTGTTAATGAAGAGGTCCTAGGTCTTTGAGAAAATTAATGCATTTTCTGTATTCCACAAGGCATATGGCATTTGAAAGGAGGTTATTCTTGGAATAATGCAGGCGTGCACTGAGCTGACTGTGGGATTGATCCCTTTATATTGCTGCCACTTTCATGCATGCAGAGCTGATAGTAAGACTGACTCTTATGCTCCCAGTCAGCCAGTGGTTCTCCCCAGCTGATTACTTATTTTGGCAACACAGAAAAGGGAGGGAAAATAATTTCTTAAAAGAGAAATCTTGTGAGAATATACAAACTTTTGAAACACTGTTCTGTGGCATATACCTAACACTTTTGCTACAAGCTTAAATTGCAATTCTGTTATGACTTTGAAATGCTTATTGGAAGTTTTAAGTGAGTCTTTTTGTAACAAGTCCGAGAATGTAGTAGCACTCCAGTTAGTTTCTGGGTATATGCAAACTTGGGAATTACTACTTGCTGTATCAGTAAAACCTATCTGAAAGTGGAGTGGTGGTGTCAGGTTTTGCATATTGGTATCTAATATTTGTTACACCCTCACTCATACAATGAGAAATCTCACTGAGCCAAATGACATTATTTTGCAGCCCTAATCCTTTAGGGACTGTATTCTGCTGTTTATGGAGAAACTTGGATGTGAAGTGTATGGATGTTACTTGCCTTGGGACCAATGTCAAGTTGATATGCGCAGAACCACGGTTCTGTCTGCACACAGATACCCAGGTTTTCAGAGCCAGCCTTCATGCAAAGCTGCAGTGCCGTTAAACAATGGTACAGCAGATGCTCGGTGTGTTTGTGAGAGAGGGGGAGGGGAGCACAGCACAGATTGATGGGCCATCTGCAAATATTTTTCCTAAAGAATCTGTAAGGCTAGAGAATCTTAACTGAAAATAGATGTCATTAGAGATCCCAACCTTTCTCTGACCCTGCTTTGGTCTGCATGGGGCAGAAATAGACACGCATTCTGTACAAGTGGTCCTGTTGACCTTTTTTTATTGTGTTGTGCAGTAAAAGCTGAGGTTGTACAGGGAGAAAGAGGCCAGGACGCTATCACTCCTGCACTCCCTCGGGAAAACAGGCTGCCTTGTGAGGCTGGGGCTGTGAAGCAAAAGGTAGCAATCTTCTTGGGTCTTAAAGTGCTGATGCTATGCCCTGGGATTCTCTGGCACTGTAGGATAGTGGTCATCATAGAATAGCAGCAATCATACCTTAAACTACTGGACTTAGGGGTAAGGTTGAATTCTTCTGTTTGCTTTAGCATTCAGCAGCAAACTGGAGATTGAGGGGCTTGTACCATCAAATATGAGAGATACTAGATGCAACTATATTCATGGCATTCCTTCTGCCAGGCCTATGGGTAGTGTGAACCATCAACCACATCACATCCTAGAAGAAAAAATTCTTTTTGGATTGCTGGCTGGTTTGTGGCAGTAAATTTGGGTGTTACTTCACTTCAAATTGAATAATCATCTTTAATTTTGGATGCAAGCAGAGGTAGCAGCATTTTTGAAACTAATGCCAGTGCAACCTTACAATTCAGACTTTTCACCACCTTCAACCTAGTTTTCTGCCTCTACTTGGAAAAGAAATTAGGAACAAGATACTTCAAAAAGTGCAGTCATAGCTTGTCACTAAAACTATACAATGTCTTTAGGAGTACAGATCTTTCCTCATCTTATTTTTCCTCTCTTCCTCAACCCTCCATCTCTTGAATCTGGTAATAATGGTGATAGGTCTCAGTCCACTGTTGCATTGTAAAAAAGACAGAAGTACTGGATCAAATGTGGCTTAAAATCTTCATCAAAAGTTTCACAGTCAGAATTTTATTGCATATTGCTGTTGTCTTGTCCATAAAGCCTTATAAGCAGGATGCTGGTGTTGTTCTTGTCCTTCTTTTATACTTCCATGTTGAAGCTTTAGTCGAGTCCAGAAAACATCTGTGGCTCCAAATCCACAGTTGTAATTGCTTGGTATAAAGTATCTTGGCAGCAGCAATGGTGTGCAGAGGCTGGCTTTCTATCAGGATCAATATGCTGACAGATTACATCTGTGTAAGGCTTGCACTGGAGCATGAGGAGACCAGAAATGGTTGTGTTATTACCAAGTATTCTTCAACGGAGCTTTTCCCATTCCCGAACTTAGTCAGAGACAGCAATAAATGCCACTGCATCCTTTTGGAAAAGGAAGGCAGCAGTCATTTGTGTTCATCAGCATTCCTGATCCTTTAACTCTCACTATTTTTCTAGTTCTGTTAATACTGCAAGGTATAGGTACCTCCAGCAAGACTGAGACCAGATAACAGTCACATCCTGGACAAGGTAACTCAGAAGGACAAGGTCTCAGGAGTTTTTTGGTAAAGCTACCTTAAAACCATGCTGTCTGAATATAATATAGCAGGGCTGTAAGCAGAAATTTATATCCAGGTCATGTGGTCACTGTGCCAAAGTAATTGAAAGGCTTATGAGATTATTATCTGTCAGTGGTTCAGAGTAACCTCATTCAAAAAATGCAATACAGTGCCAGGTGCTAGGCAGGTTTATTTGAGTGCGATAGAAACTGGTACAATATGGGTGAGTCAGTTCCAGTTTTCACCTACTAAGTTACAAGGTATTCTGTTACTCTTTCCTCTGGATCTGGTGGTCTCCCAGCGCTGTCCTGTGGGCCTCTCTGCTGTGAAATTGGTCTAAATCTTTGATCAGTCTTGTGTGTTATACAATGCTTTATTAAAGTAAAATATAACAAAACCCAAAAATATGATGTTTTTGTTAAAGCTACTAGTTAATCTATGTAACATTTAAAGCTTTCTATTTGTAGTCTCTTCCTCTTTATGCACTAAACGAAATTATGACTTTATGGTGGAAGATTTCAGGAATATGTTAATTTCTTAAGATAATAATTGGAAACTCAGTAACTAAGCAGAAAAAACTTTGTGTTTGGAAATTAGGTTGAGGCTATTATATATGATCCACTGAAGGTGAGACCAGATTTACTCAAAAAGTAAAGATTAACAATACAAGAGTTAACCACTTGACTATTTTTGGGCCCTGCTTTCAGTTACAGATAGTATCGGAGCTGAGAGGCTATTAAAAATGTATAAATAAATAAACTTTTGGTACAGTATTGGCACCCTGTCTTTTATTTTGTGTCTGAACATTATCTGTTTGAGTCCTTCTCCACCTTGTTAGACTCAAGGACAGGGAACACAGGGTTGTATGGTGAGGGAACTAGTTTGTATTGGATATAATCCAGAAATTCCTAGTGACAGCGTTTCTTACTTTAGCTTTCCTGGCTTGACACTGAAGATCATCATGGAAGACCAAGTCATGCTATGGCCAAAATATGAAGCCTCTTCTAACAAAGTTACAGGCAGAAATGTTAAAATCTTGCCACTGGGTATACTGAATTGCTTTGTTTATACAGTTTATCTCTGTTTTGCTAATATGAGTAGCTGGGTGGGTTTTTTATTAATTTTCTTAAGCTGGCATTGATCTGAGTGACTCAACTTGAGATTTGAACTTGGATAGCAGCAGGCAAGGCAGACAGTGTAGTAGACGTGTTGCTGTTTCCAAGCGTAAATCTTTTTTTTTTGTACCTTCATTTATTTTAACTGTTATTTGTTTAATCATTGTAAATTATTTTTCTCCAGAAGCTTGTAAATTATTCTTATCTAAAGCGACACTAACTGTGGATAAGTACTGCTTCTTTTACACTTCATGTGTATGAATTTGTCGTGGTTTCACCCCGGCTGTGGGCCGAGATCCACGCAGCTGCCTGCTTCTTAAAGTAAAAGAGCAGGGGAAGAGGGAAACAAGGGAGGGGAAAAGGAAGGGGCAAATAACTCCAAAACCAAGGAACTAAGAGGCCCGTGGGTTGGGATAAGGATAGTTTACTAAGATAACAGAAAGATAAAATATAACAATGCTAACAGGACTTCAGAGCAAAAGAATATGAAACTATTGATACACAATGCAGTTTCTCACCGAACCACACAACTCAGGCCGTACTACCCAGAGCTGTCCTGGAACCCGACCGTCCCCCCAAGAAGCACACGTCCCGCCACCGCCCTTCTTCTTCCTCCCCTCAGCCCCCGTTATCCTGGGCAGGACGTAATTGGCATGGAATACACTCTTTGGCCCATCCGGGTCACCTGTCCTGGCTTTGCCCCTCCTTTCTCATGAATAGAGAAATACGAAGAAGCTGAGAAAGTCCTTGACTGTCTGACTGCAACTAAGAACATCAGGGTGTTATCAGCACTGCTTTCATTTTAACTCCCAAACACAGCATTCCATCAGCTGCTACAAATGAAGTTAACTCTATCCTGACTGAAACCAGGACAGAATTACTGTATTTATTGTTAGGCATCTGAATTGTTCAATTCTTTGGACTTAAGTTTTACAGAGTTAGTGCAGACAAATAAGAAGTGAAGCAAATTTCATATTCAGCAGTTTGGCACAGTACAGTTCACCATATCTTGTGTGTGCTCTTCGTAGGGGTAAAGAATGGCAAGTGGTATATTGATTTCTTTTGTTTTGTCACAGACTCTATCTTCAAGTAAATGCTGGAAGGACTAACTATGATAATCCGCACAACTTTTTCACCTTCCCTTACTGATGAAATAGCAGTTGAATTCTTCTTGATAGAGCAAAATGACTTTTTGTTACAAATTACCATGCTAGAAAAGGCTAGTTCTGTCGTTTAATAGCAAAATGCAACATTATTTAAGAAAATCTCAGTAGTTCAACTCTATTCATGAAGTCTTTCCATAAATATAAACACTACTTAAGGGCATATTGACTATGACAAAACACCTCTCTCTGTTTTGTAAAGGAGGGAATTTTGGTTGTCTAGGACCTATGTGGTTATCCTCCTAGGAAGAGGTCTAAGAAAACAGTTAATGTTAATGAGAGTATTAAGGAGACAATTTCTGTAAGGATAGGGATGTACCATTACTTATGCCCCTCTCTGTTCTTCCTTTCTTTCTTATTGCCCATCTCCTCACTAAGAAAACCAGCATCTCTGATCCCTTTTCCTATTCCTTACAGAAACCAGCTTTGATGCAGATCTAAAGCTAGTGTCAGAAAAGCTGACAGAAGGGAATAGGTCCTCTTTGGTACCAATGGAAGTTAAACTCTATATTAAGTATGGCTGGGTAATTTGAAGAGGTTCATTGTGTATGTATATAAATGTATTAGATGTGTAAAATATAAGACCGAAGTTTTATGATCATATTTAATGTTTTAATATTTTTTTAGGGAGAAGAAAGCCATAATTGATCCTTCTTTGTTCAAATACAAAGTCCAACCTATTAAAAAAGAACTATATGAAACTGTTATTGTTAAAGCATCTCAACTAAGGTAAAAATTAGTATATCAAAGTTAATGCTGAACTTTATAACTGTATCAGTTGTGTAATTCATTGTAAGATGTTTTTGATATAAAATGACATTTTGAAATAGTATGTTAGAACTGTGAATTAGAGGCACTGGAACAAAATGCTGCATTTCACAGGCTTTCTGTAGCAAGGGCTCCAAGCTTTACTAGTATTAACACAGGCACAAAGTCCTTATGAGTCTGTGCTTTTGTTGGCATCCAGGTGAAAGCTGCTGTTGCTTCTGATACCTGTGCCTGCTGCTCTGACTGATGGAGTAGGCAAAAAGAAGTCTGAGAACCCAGATGAGCTCTTGGCACTGTGAAGTCTCTTTGTGTGGTGGTAGTATTACTGGTTTGAAATCTTGGAGCACCCAGTCTGCTTTAGAATAGAAAGCTGCGAAGAAATTTTTCTTAAATAACACAATTTTGTCTTGAATGTAGTTAAAACAATTTTTCAATAGATTATGCATCAAAATTTGAAATCACTGAAGACTTTTTTCCAAAGTAGCCAATTTATAAAGTCATTTAGTTCCAGTATGAACAGAGGTTAAATTTGCATTACTCCTGTGCAGTTGTTTTTTTCTGCTCCCATGAAGTAGTGTGGTTCCCTGGGATTCCAGGAACCATCTGGAGCACTCGTTGTCTTCTAGCAAGGAAAGTCACAGCCTGACCAACCAGGGTGTGAATTAACCCCTCTCATTTGTTGGTTTGAGCCTCCTGTGCCTTACTTCCCCGTTTGAAAGAGATGAACGCTGCTTTGCTGCTGTCCTTGTTTGCTTGTTTGTTTTCACTCTTTTCTAAACCAGTCAGACTTCAGTTTTATTTGGGGATTAAAAAAACTACTGTGATAGAAATGAACGTTCAGAGTATTTAGCAGGGGAGCTGTAGACTGTGAGGTTTGTGTTTGTGTGTAAAAGAGGACATAGCAGGGTGTTCAAAACAAAAAATACAGATGTAAAAAACAACTGGTTTAATACATGGGTTTGGTTTTGTTCATAAGGAAATTTTTAGAGTTGTAAAAAAAGGCTTCTAGTTACAGCAGTGTGTAATTTATAATTAAGAAAATGAGGAAAAAGATCATGATCTGTTAGATGTGTTCTTGCATATTTTGTCAGCTGTACTTAAACAATAATTAAAGATGTTAGTTGATAATGCTACCTTTCTTTCCTGATACAGCCGGAGGAAACATCTCTTTTCTCGTGATAAACTTAAACTTTTTCTGAAACAACACTGTGAACCACATGATGGAGTCATTAAAACTAAGGTAAATAAGAAGGAATAATTTTTTGGGATCTTCTCTGCTAGCTGCTCAGAGCTGCTTTCTTAAACTACAAGTTTGGGTTTGTAAGTTGCCCTGGTTTTGGCTAGGATAGAGTTGATATTTGATTATTTTTTTTTTTTTTGCAATATTCATCCATTTATTTTGGAACTTTTTCTGTAAAAACAAGTTTCTGTTACCTTTTTCTTTGAAGCAAACTGGCATGCTTTCTGTACGTGAAGCAGAATTCTCTAATTTCTTCTTTAGCAACTTGTTTGGAAAAGTCCCAAAAATAAAAACGAGAGCTTTTACCTAGACAAATCTTATTTATTAAAACACAATGTATTTTGATTAGTCTAACATGGAATTGTTTTCATTCTTCAAGGTATGGTGGTATTTCTAAATAATAAAATTATTTCTGCTTGATGAAATAAAGTAACATTATTCTGTTGTAATCCTTTTAGCTGGAAAATATTCTGTTACAGACTGAATTCAGTCTCCAGCTCTTCAGTAAGAGAGAAGTACTGGAAAGTTCAGGTGGCTGGAACAGGCTTTTGATGAGGCCTTAGATGTTGAAGATGTTAAGATGCGTATTTTTGTTGCTTTATGTGGAGGATATATGGTGTGATACCTAGTACAAATTCAGACTAAAGCTCACATCTTAATCTGTGCAGGAGCACTCTGAGAATTTCTGTTCCTTTGTGCTCACGGAATTGAGCAGCTTTTCCCCCACTTAACCAATGAGACAGTAATTTCCTTTGCTTTGCTTTGCTTGCTGTGCTGCATGAGATCCTGGACTCTTTCACTGTGTATTGCAGCCCTGACCCTGAAATCCTTCTTATCTTCATCCTGTTTTTAGAAAGTAGCATGTTTGTTTATTATCTTGTATTTTTGCGTATATGCTTAAGAAGAATCCTCATGCAGCTGCGTAACTGCTCATTCTGCACAGGAAAGCTGTGAGACATGAGAGTCCCAATGAGTCTTGCCTCTGAAAGTGTGGAAAATAAAAACCAACTAATTTCTAAATAAATTTTTGTAATTTTAAAGTCTGTCTCTCTTAAAGAAATGGAAATATGAGAAAATAGAACTGAAAGGAATAAACCAACTCCTGCCTTGGGCTTGTTAGCAATCAAGTTGTCCTTGATGTGGTACAGAGTGCTGTGTCTAGTGATCTGTTAGCAGTGCTTTCTGGTGCCTCAGGAAAATCAGTATATTCTGTAGATATGTGTGTTTGTCATCTTCTCTTTGTTGGGGCTTTGTGTGGAGTCTCCTTGTTCCCTTGCTGATTGCCTTGCATTTCGGCAGTTGTGTGAACATCTCTGATTTGGAGTGAAAGTCCATAAATTTTTTTTCCTCCTCCAGAAATGTTTATATATGATAGACAAGTACGTGATTCTTCAGTAAATTAATTTTCTGGCTTATTCTGTCAAAAGTCATTCTTGATGTGTTTCAGTAACTTACTAGGAAGACTGTCTCCAACAGCTTTTTCTAGAAGACAGCTAAAGAAATAAAATCTTACTAAATGAGTCCAAATGCTATTTTCAGATCTGTGCTTCTTGCTTTATTATTCACTCGATGGACTAACTCTACGGTTACACCATTTCAGTGTTGTATTTCTTATCCTAAGCTAACTAGCTGCAAATCTAGTTACTTTTGCCTTTCTTGTGAATTAATGATTCATTAAAGTTTAGATTTATGAAAAGGTAAGACTTTCACAATGAATTTTCATCTTTCTTATTAAGGCAACTTCAACTGCAAAATACAATCTAGCAGAACAAAACTTCTCCTACTTTTTTCCTGATGACCCACCCACATTTATCTTCAGTCCCGCAAGCAGGCGGCGAGGGAGACCTCCAAAAAAAATGTCTAGTAGTCTTGTAAGTATTAACGTTTTTAATTCCAGATGAAGACATAATTGTGTATTCTTTTAAGTTCTCCCATCTGCTCTGAACTTTCAGATCAGTTGGAATGCAAGGTTGGCATGCTTTTTTATTTAATTTACTTTGAGGATGAGTTGGGATGTGCTATGTAACTGCGATTAAAATGGTTTTCTTTATAGTTAAGCTGGCAAAAGGGACCATACTGTATGTTATCTTCTCATTTCTATCTTATTTCCGTGATCCCACCAAGAAACTAGCTTTTCAGTGTGGTGTGAAGGCCCATAGAGTACTTGTTCCTTCTGGTAATGATTAATAAATAATTTGCTAAAAAACTTAATTTGTACTCTTAAATACAATTATGTCATTTACCCTTGGATACAGTTACATCACTTGCCTGTATTTAGACACTGCAAAGTTCAGTGCTCTAAAATGACTTTATTTTTAAAAAAACCCAACCAAACTGGAAGAAAAAGTTTTGGGACTTTCTTTCCTCTCTCTTCCTCCCCAGTTGTTAGGCAGGATCTCTGAGTACTTAGTATGTTTGTGGGAAATTCTTACAGTTTGTTTTATTCTTGTTTTAGAACTGTTGAAACATTGGGAATATCTGTTGCTGGTCATTTTGCTGTAGATGTAATGTTCTTTTTTTCTACTCCCCCTCTGAACTGTCTTACCAGGAGGACGAGATTACTGCAAAACCAAATACCCAAGGAAGAAAAAGTAAAGTAGCAAGGGAAAAGACAAAGTTCCAGAAGCAAAAAGAAGATATGCAAGCCATGGGTAAGTTGAGGTTTAGTCCTATGACTAGTAGAACCTGTTTTTGCAGGTCTAAGAGCAGACCATAATTAAAGTATTTTTGGGGTTGTACTTTTTGAAGAGAAAATGTAATACAGTTGCACTGCCACAGCACTATTGCAAAATGCTCTTCTCAGTGTTTGGAATAGTTTCCTAACTTACTAATTTTTATTTTACTAAACTGGGGAAGTGTAGGAAGCTTGTGGTCCAGCTGTGGTGATTGCTATCTCAGATAAATAAAGAGCAAAATAAATTTTTGCCAATATTTTGAACTGCTTTTTAAAAAGATGCGATTCTTTAATTTGAACCTAGCAACACATTATACTGGTTGTCTGACAAGTATGATCCCATACATACAATAAGCTTCAAAGTAGCCTTTCACATATACTGTATTAATGTACTTGAATATAACTGAATATTACTTTAAACATTTGACTGGCAAAGAATCATAGAATCGTAGGGGTTGGAAGGGACCTCGAGAGATCATCGGGTCCAACCCCCTGCCAAAGCAGCTCCCTGGGACATTTCACTCAGATAGGCGTCCAGACAGGTCTTGAATATCTCCAGAGAAGGAGACTCCACCACCTCCCTGGGCAGCCTGTCCCAGGCTCTGTCACCCTCACTGTGAAAAAGTTCTTCCGCATGTTGGTGCGGAACTTCCTATGCTCCAACTTGCAGCCATTGCCCCTTGTCCTGTCTCCACAGACCACTGAAAAGGGGCTGGCTGATTCCCCCTGCATCCCCTGCTTAAGATAATTGTAAACATTAATTAGGTCCCCCCTTAGTCTTCTCTTCTCAAGGCTGAACAGTCCCAATCTTCTCAGCCTTTCCTCATAAGGGAGATGCTCCAGGCCCTTAATCATCTTCATAGCCCTTCTTTGGACTCTCTCCAGGAGATCCCTGTCCTTTTTATACCAAGGCGCCCAGAACTGGACACAATACTCCAGGTGGGGCCTGACCAGGGCAGAGTAGAGGGGGAGGATCACCTCCTTTGACCTGCTGGCCACACCCCTCCTGATGCACCCCAGGATCCCATTGGCTCTCTTAGCCACCGAGGCACACTGCTGGCTCATGTCATCCATCCTGTCATCCACCAGGACCCCCAGGTCCTTCTCCACTGAGCTCTTCAAATGTTTAGTTGGAATGGCAAATACTAGCATTCATAAAGTCTCTTATAAGAGCTGCTATGGTACGTTACTAATGATGCAAAAAGGTAGCAAAATACCACCAAGTACCTTGAAAAATCAACCTTCTTGGTATGTAGAAGACTGTAGAATATCAGCTTCAGTGCTTCTGCTGGATGAGAGGTACTGCTGGTAGCAGTGTGTAGTAGCTATCTCTAAAGTAATTAGCCCATTTTCAGAATTTTATGAGAAAATGCAATCAAAATCTTTGAGTGCCATCCACTTGGCAATGAAGTCAGGGTGTCTCTGTCATTTTCTTCACATGTGATTCTAGCTTTCTTGTTTGTTCTGTTACAATGGTAAGCCTCTGACCCCCTTTTATGTGTGGGGTGACAGATACTGTCTGTCCACAGAAAGTAGAAATTTGTTCTCATGATGGCTTAAGAGAAATCTGGAGCTCCTCAGGCAATCACATTTATTACCAATTAAAGTTCAACTTAAACTGTATAACAGAACTAAAACTTGTACAGAAGCAACTGAAATCATAAGTAGGTTTCAAGAGTATTGACTTTTCAGTAACTATGTAATGGTTAAATATTTAAATATCACTTTTGCTATCACAGATGGAAATACGCCAGACCTAGTTGTGACACTTTTTTTATTAAGCAGTCATTACTAAATATGTTTTTGTAATTGCATACAGCTGGAATTGGTTCTCATCCTTATATGTCACTTGATAGAAACCAATAGACAAGTAATAAACTTCTGTATAGTCATAAAACCAAAGAAATTTCACTTTTTTACAGTGGTGACAACCTTGTAAAGCATATATAATACTTAGCCTTGTAATTGAGAGTCTCTAAAGATCTTTCAAGTGACTGAATTTCTGGTTGGCATAGAAATAAGTCAGTCTTTGTAACAATACAGTTTTCATATGGTAATTTATATAAAAAAGTGTTTAGTACATTTAAAGACAATGTTTTATAAAAGAAAAAAATAACTTTAGCTTCTTTTTGCTTTCATAGCTTTTGAAAAAGCTAAATTAAAACGAGAGAAAGCAAATGCTATAGAAGCAAAGAAAAAGGAGAAAGAAGATAAGGAAAAAAAGAGAGAAGAATTAAAGAAGATTGTGGAAGAAGAAAGGATGAAGAAGAAAGAAGAGAAAGAGAGACTCAAAATAGAAAAGGAAAAAGTAATGCATTTGCAGTATATCTTTCACATAGAGCCAGCACAAAGGCTTTCTAGTTTGTTTCTTAAGTTGCTATCTGATCCAAGTTAGTTTCCATTAACTGTTTTAGTTTATAGAAATGCACTTTAGAAGAACAGGCAGTTAAATGATTATATGTTTGACTTTCAGGATAGCGTTCTCTATATCATAATTTAAGTTTGCTTTGAATTTACTCCTGAAGTAGTGTGGTGGTTTGGTGGTTTTTCTTACAAATAATGCATGATGGTATTGATTTGATGGTTGTCTTCTATTTAAGTTTTAAAGACACAGTACTGCATCAGTACATTAAATAGTTGTGGGTTTCCTTGTGGTTTTCCTTTGGATGGAAATTGCTAAATAACTTTTTGTCACTTTGAATATGAAGAAATGACTTATTCCACTGCATTTTACCACAGCCTATCTATTTTGATGGTCTTTTGCATGTCAACTCTCATAAATACTCTTCTTTTTAGATGTGTTTTTCCTCAGCTACTTCCATTTAAAAAACAAACAACCCCCTGAGGAAACCCCCTGCTTAATCCAACAAAGCATCACTACTGTTTAGAAGTAAATATTTTGCCAATATATTCTTGTATAAAAATATATTTTTAATTAAATATGGTTTCATTTTATTTTTCAGAGTGATTGAAATTGTATGTGGTTCAGTTCTAAAAACTATCACAGTCTGATCATATTTTATGTACAATTGTGACACTGTCTTTCAGGAAAGAGAGAAGCTGCGTGAAGAAAAAAGAAAATATGTGGAATACCTGAAACAGTGGAGTAAGCCTAGAGAAGATATGGAGTGTGATGATCTTAAGGTACGATTGAATTTGGAATAGCTCAGACTTGTATTTTACAGGGTCCTCAAGCTAGATTCCTTAATGCAGAGGTAGATCTAGATCAGATCTGAATGCAAGGGCTTGTGAATTACCTACAGCCATGCAATATTTCCCAGTAGAGATGCTAACAGGATTGTCTGCATCTGCATTTTCACCCTACAGAAATACTTCACAGACTGTTCTCAGTCTTAACATGGAATTAGGTGTGTTTTTTAAAGTGCTGATCTTACTGAGGGGAGAGTATTAAGTATACCTGAATTTTCTGTTAAATGTACAACATGAGCTCATCTAGAAAAAACCTGAATTACTTAAGATTTGATTAATGAAGAAACCAATTTTTTTGCTGCAGAAGGTAACTTCTTATTCCCTGTGGCATTCTTTTGCTTTAAACTCTAGCAGTATTCATGCTTAATGAGCATCTTCCAGGGAACTTACAGAAAGTAACGAGGATTTACCTCCCAACTTAATGTTCTAAACAATAATATAATGTGGCTGTACATGATGGAAGATTGTCTAGCATTATACACTTCTCTATATTCTGTTATGATTAATTTTGGCAGAAGATAGCAAATGGAGGCAAAATCATCAGAAACAGGAGGACGAGAATGTGAGATACACAGGCAACACAAGGAGGACAAGCAGAAAGAGTCTGTTTAAATTAACTGAAATGATAGCACTGGTTGGGAGGAATATGAAAGTTGAATGTATTTGTGAGGAGAGCTGTATAACCCCTTAATGATAAGAGTGAAAAGTAAGCTGTGTGTAGAAAAGAAGAAACTGAAGAAAGGGAAGAAAATCGTCAGAACTGTTTAAAACAGTGCTGCTGGTTTCAATTGGAAAAGAAAATGGGTGGGGAAGTGGTATCATTACAGTGGAAATTGACCGGAATATGAATAAAGATGAGTTTAGATGAGGAAGCAAGAAGAAAGATTTACCCAGAGCTTTTCAAAAAATTCCCTTTGCAGGCAATCTATGAAATACCTTACTATGTAGTTTTCAAAGCATAGGATTCAGCATTCTTCTGAGTAGTATTTGTGACCTACCACTTTTGTGGAAAGGAGCCCCCTTTCTGAAATTGTTTGGCTCTTGCTAAGAAACATTAAATGAAGACAAGACTTGAAGAGTTATATCAGTATATTAATTTGAAAGTCCAAGTCAGTGTTAGACACTGTTGTCGGTGATTTGGAGGTGGTGTCTCTCTACCAAGTGGTCTTGTTTCATTATTTCATCAGCTTCCTTTAAAATGTCTTCAGCTACCATAACTGCTGTACGAACACAAAACAAATACCAGACTGCCCAGTCATTAAATATGATCTTCCATAGCCTAGTATTAGATGGGTGTGTTTTCATGTGAATGTGTTGGGGTTTTGTTTGCTTGTCTTTGTAATGCTGAGTAAACATTTAAGAATATATTTGGTTTTGCTTGTCTGAACAGTTCCAACAATCTTAAATTCAAAACTCTTGTGAAATAATGCAGGTTAAAAGAAAAAATCTTGACAGCCAGTGTTCTTAACTTGTATTTGGTTTGAGTTCCTTTAAACAAAGATACAGAATCATTTGACTTAATGAACATGAATAAACTTTTATCTCAGAAGATTTTCTGTTCAAGTTGCATGCTCTTTGGTTTTTGAAGTTAGTGCTACCACAGATGTTGCTGTGATAATTGTCTTGTGCAGCTATTTTTAGTAAAATGTAAAGAAACCAAACAGATGTATTATTAAAATCATCCACTGATTAGTTTTAATCACTTGTGCAATCTGCAGAAACCAAATACAATAATAAGTTGTCCCATTTGGATTGCAGGAGCTTCCTGTTCCAATGCCAGTGAAGACAAGACTTCCTCCTGAGATCTTTGGTGATGCTCTGATGGTTCTGGAGTTTTTATATGCTTTTGGGGAACTTTTTGATCTTCAAGATGAATTTCCTGAAGGAGTGACTTTAGGCAAGTTGTCGTTTGTGTGGCAAGGTGCCCTGATTTTGTGGTGTCCATTCTACTGAACGTAATACCAGTGCACACAGATACCAGTGCTGAAAAATGTTCTGTGCAGCTTTAGTATGTCAGTGCTTACATGTACCTATCAATCCAGTTTTCTCTTCATAGTCAACTTCTGTAGTGTTTATAAAGTCAAAATTAATAACAATGTAGAAGCTGTTAATCTAATTATTAATGTGTTGTACTTGCTGTTCTGTATTAAGAAAATAACATTGTTTTGTCAGCACTCTTGGACAGCATCACCTTAGGAATATTTGCAGTAAATTATGGAAAGTAACTTGATTACCATACCTGAAGGGAAAAAAAAATGTTTTAATTCTTCAGTACATAATTGTTTTCCAACCTTGCGGCAAAAGTGACGCTTCTTAAACTTTATTCACAGAAGTTTTAGAGGAAGCTCTTGTAGGAAATGACACTGAAGGCCCACTATGTGAATTGCTGTTTTTCTTCCTGACTGCCATCTTTCAGGCAATGGCCGAAGAGGAAGAGGAAGTGGCCAAAGATCAAATAGCTGATGCTGAGACCAAAGGTCAGATCCTTAATTTTACTGCTGAAAAACTGAAATTACACTGGAATTAAGTTTAAACTGCATGATTTATGGCATTCCTTTATTTAACCTTTTATTATGCATGAATATTGTATGTAAATGGACTTGTTTTTTCTCTTTTATCTGAAATTGAAGCTTTAAACTGGGCATTGATGGTGGGGACTGGGGGGAAATAAAGAAAAAACAAGCTCATTGTTACTATGATTGTAGCCAGCCAAGCAACTTTTAACAGCACTGCGAATGTTCTGGAGGTAAGGAAAAGCTTGTCTTTACCTTCCTCCTCTTCCTTTGGCACTGTTACAAGTTTCTCCTGAGGGTCAGGAAACAAAGCATTTTCCTAGATCTTGTCAAAGATCTTTATCTGTAGCAATTTAATTATATATATTTAATCAAAAAAACCCAAAACAAAACCCGAACGGCTTGATCTAACTAATTTAAAACTAAAGCTCTCTGGCACAACAATAATGGAGAATTCAATATTCATTGTGGATGCATACTTCTGAGTCCTGAAAGACAACTTCTAGATAGTAACGTGTCTGTCTAAAACATCTCACAGTCACTCTGCCCCTGTTTTCAGAGGCATTTGGTGTATGCTAACCACCTATCGGGAGGAGTGCAGGCTTTGTTAGAGATTTATGTGGTCCTGTGCTTATGGAGTGCCAAATTTGGTGACTAGTTGAAGAAGCTTTGATACTTCCCTCTAATATTTATTTCATTAGAGATATATAGGAATGTAAGAGCAGTCCTTGCTTAATGTCAAGTGAATCCTGTGGTTCCCTAGTAAGACAGATGTGTGGGGTACAGGAGGGTTCCTTCAATTCCTCCCTTGAAGACTTATCTATATTCTTATGCTTAAGATTTAGGCCCCGTCTAGAAAATGGCTTTAAATAAAACATAGGCAATATCTTCAGCAACAGAGGCTGCTCTTGGTAATTGAATAAAGTCACAGATTTGTTAGTGTTAACAAATCTGGCCTGTGTTTTAATTACTGTTGAATTTAACAATTAAACTGTATCTTTTAATTACTGAGAGCATTGCTTGGGCAATAAAAACAAGGATTCCATTATCAGGTAGTCATAGAATAATTGATTAGATTTTCTTTTTTTAATTATTCATAGGACTGAACAGAAAAATAATATAACTTTTTTATATCTTAATTTGATTATATGGGGCTGGCAACTGCAAAAGTCTGACATTTTGTTTCTAGCTGAGCAGAGCTGTGGTCCGGGTACCTAATCTGTTATCTTTCATTTGCATTTGAACTTTCTTTTCTTGTCACTCATTTAGACATCTTTCCTGTAAAAGAAATGCATGTTCTCGGCTTTGTGATTCTGACTAGCCAAACTAGTACTAGTCAGCATGATTGCTCACTTAAATTCTGTACAGGCAGTGTTTCTGCAACAGAAAATACCATGGGTGTAGAGTTTTGGTGTGGACAGTACTTTCTCAAACCCTGTTATACAGATAACAGTGAGAGAGGAGGTGCAGAGGTTAATTTTGCAGTGTCTGGGTGACAGTTTTCAAGCAACTTCAGTCATCATACAGGACTCTGTTGTGGATTTGCCTTTTATGTAATCTTAGTTTGGATTTGTGGCTCTCTATTGACTTGGTGACTTTGTAACTGTTTAATGATTTGGACTTCCAATAATATGAAAAAATTCTGCCAACCCTCTGGAGAAATGTCTGTAAGAGCTAAGGAAGCTTGTCAAGGAAATGGGAGTTTTGCTGTTTCCCTCTTCCACTGCCCCACTGTCCTGGCCAGTTTGCTAATGTGTGATGCTCCTCAAGTGCAGATGCTTGTTTTTGTGAAATACAGGTTCTTTTTGTAACGCCTTAGTAATCATGTTTGTGCAGAACAGCTGCAGATTAAAAGTATATAGTGAATGGTGATAACCAGTATCAAAATGCCTGATTGGTTTGGATGGTCTTAGAACAAAATGGTGACAGGAAACAACAGCTTGTTTGAGGGAACAGAATACAGGTGTTCTTGCATTGTTGTTTGTTTTTGCTTTCATGTGTTTATGGATTTGTTTTTTTCTTCCTTCTATGTTGCCGTTGTGCATGTTTTGTGCATTGTGGTTGCTTTAACAGCTTATATGTAAGGAGAAGGGCATATAGCATGTGGTGCATGTCCTTAGCTTTTAGTTGGATCTTTAGTTTCATTTAAAGATAATGTAAACGATAATTTGGATGTTGGAGTTGTGGATACGTTGATGCTTTTGTAAATACTGGCCCTGGTTTTGCTTTGTCTGCACCTCTAAAAAATGGCTTGCTTTCCTCCGCTCCACTGTACAAGTTTTAATTTGCACTAGAATAAAGTGTTTATTTCCTTAAAGATTTAACAGAGGCTTTGGATGAAGATGCAGACCCCACAAAATCTGCACTGTCTGCAGTTGCAACTTTGGCAGCTGCATGGCCCCAGTTACATCAGGGTATGTGTGGGTTTCACTTCTTGTTTTGTTACTGTTCTTATTTTCATGTGTATTTTAAAGCACATTTTTTAATATTTGTATATGTTTAAAAGTCTGTATAAAATAACCTTTTATTCTTCTCAACTGTAGGCTGCAACTTGAAAAGCTTGGATCTTGATAGCTGCACTCTGTCTGAGATTCTCAGACTTCACATTCTAGCGTCAGGCGCTGATGTAACATCAGCCAATGCAAAATACCGCTACCAGAAACGAGGAGGGTTTGATGCTACTGATGATGCTTGCATGGAGCTGAGATTGAGTAATCCTGGTCTTTTGAAGAAACTTTCAAGTACCTCAGTGTATGATTTGTTGCCAGGTAATAAAAGACAATAAGTGTTAGAGATTATTAGATTGCTTACCAAGTTATTTGTGTTGTAACTGTTTCAGATCAATAATGATCAAATTTTACTGTATTGTAGAATAATTGAGATTGGGAAGGACCTCTGGAGGTCACCTGGACAAACACCCATCCCCTGTGCTCTGGCACCTGCAAGCAGGTTCCACCAGATCAGAGACTGCAGAACTAGGCAGTCTCACTACCTCTGTGTAGCTTTTTTTTTAAATTCCCTTTAAAAAAATATTAAAAATTAGTTTAACTTGCAGAAGTGGGTCTCTCTGGGAGAAGCATTTAATTCAGCCCCTGCTTTTTATTGCTGTTCTGGTTTGGGTCTTTGGTTACTTGGGAATGGAAGAAAAAAATTCCTGTCTACTGTTCCTTTATATTCATTTTTAAAATAATACTGCATTTTAGTTTTTCTTTCAAATCTAAAAGTTATTCAATTAAATATAAAGGCTTGCATCTCTGAGCAAAGCAGGTATTTTGGGAAAGGCCTCTTTGCAAGTGCAGCTGATGTACTACAGATGTTTGACTGTTCACTTTTTCTTGAGTGAAAACCAGTCTTCAGTCTGGGGAGCGTAAGAGTCAGGCTTATTCATCAGTTGCATAATGAAATATAAACATCAGTCTGAATTCTATTAGGAGAAAAGATGAAGATCCTTCATGCCCTTTGTGGGAAACTCCTGACTCTTGTCTCCACTCGAGATTTCATTGAGGACTCCGTTGATGTGTTAAGACAGGCAAAACAGGAGTTCAGGGAATTAAAAGCAGAACAGCATCGCAAGGAACGAGAGGCAGCAGCAGCAAGGTAAAATTAATTTTGTTGCTACAAACTAGCTTAATTCCTCAGTTGTAAAAGGCATATGAGAAACAGTAGTAGTGTTTGTGGTTTATGCTGGTTTCTTCAGATCCTAGACAGGAGCAAAACTTTATTGTGCTTTCCCATGTTACTAGTATTTTTAGATGATCCTGTAGTAACAGAGAATGTGGCCAGGTCAGGTAGTAAATTAATTGCAACTGTTTTTCTATATTCTTCCCACTATTAGGATACGTAAGAGAAAAGAAGATAGGTTAAAAGAACAAGAGTTAAAAATGAGAGAGAAACAAGAGAAGCTGAAGGAAGAGGAGCAAAGAAATCCTGCTGTAGAAGTATCTGTTGGGTATGATACACCATATTACTGTGATACATATGGTGTAGCACTTCTCACCATTTTAGATGGCTAGATCTTACCTGTGTAGTTTTCAGTGACTTGGTCATGCAAAGTTACATTTTTAATTTTACCATGTAGCCCTTAATGTTGATTTTGTTCCTTGTGCTTTATAATTACTTTAGGAATGTTGTTTTTTTTAAATCTCTTATTATGCTCATAGTTTTGTATTGAAAGCTTGACAGTTTTACCTACTGACAAGAGAAACCTGCATAATATATTTTTTTATGTTAGTCTTTCATTAATTTCGTATCTATGAATATCTTCATTGTAGTTAATTTTCTAATTTGAGGAATTGATCTGATCTGACTTAAATAATACAGTCCTCAGATAACAGTTTATGAACAAAATGAAATAGCATTTCTTAAAAAAAAAAATGCTGTGCTATCCCAAGTGATTTCCATAAGATCAAGGCTTTTTGTTCTATTAATAAAACTGTATGGTTTCAGGTGGTAAGATTCATGCACATGCAGCTGTATAGGAGTCCAGAAAAAAAAAAGCAGTGTATATACAACACTGTATCTTTACCTGCTTGAGGAAGGGAGTTAGTTAAATAAATCTGCTTGCAAAAGGTGAGCATGGGCCCAAGAGAGATTTATGGTATGCTTTTTTAAGCTATAGTTGAAAAAAATAAAAAAAGTTATCCTGTAATGATAGCATGTAGGACTTTAATTATGTTTTTTAGATGAGGGGAAAAATGTGTAATAAGCATTTTATAAAATAGTATACATTTTGATGAGGAAACACTTTTTTAGTCATGAAAAAAATAATTCAGGCCAGCAGAACTACACTAAGATGTCTCCAAAAAGCATATGATTATTGTAATGCTTTTCAAATGAGAGGGTGAATTCCCAAGAGTAGGTTTTAAGTCTTCCCGTTCACAGTTTAGTGGGTTTGTTCTGAGTTTTAGTATGTTCTATCATGTAAACTTTATTTTTTAAAAAGTATTGCAGGTCTTTGACTAGCTTAAGTACTTCTGAAAAGAAAACACTGTTTGTGTTGAAGATACGGTATTCTGTCGTGGGGTTTGTTGGGTTTTTTCATCCCATTCGGCTTCTAACGCGTGGTTGGTTAGTCAGTCACCTTCTGTTCATTGTGTTGCGTCAGGGAGGAGGAACGGGAAGACCTTGATACTAGTACAGAGAGTAAAGAAGCTGAACGTAAAGAGCAAGACATGGACATAGTGACAGAGGATGAAGAAGAGCTGGGACCAAACAAAAAACGAGGAAGAGGTAACGGTATTTTTTCATTAATGTAGATGTAGACACACACACACATGCACCTGGGAAGTTCTCAGGTTTTACAGTAAATTTTCATAAGCTACCAATTGTTCCCGTAAATTCTTAAAGGAAAATAAGAAGGTATAAAAAAAAAAAACCCACAACCAAAACACCCAAGTATGATCATTGGCTCTATACGTTAGGGAATCCTTTTCTGCCACTGAGATTGTGACTAGGGATGATAACATTGAATCCCTATGGGTAAAGATCAGAGGAAGGGCTGACAAGGCAGACATCCTGGTGGGCGTCTGTTATAGACCGCCAAACCAGGATGAAGAGACAGATGAGGTGTTCTACAAGCAGCTGGCACGAGCTGCACGGTCATCAGCCCTTGTCCTCATGGGGGACTTCAACTTCCCTGACATATGCTGGGAGTATAGCACAGCACAGAAGAAACAGTCTAGGAGGTTTTTGGAGTGCACAGAGGATGCATTCCTGATGCAGCTGGTCAGAGAGCCCACAAGAGGAACTGCCCCGCTAGACCTGCTGTTCGTGAACAGGGAAGGTCTGGTAGGAGATGTGAAGGTTGGGGGCTGCCTTGGACAGAGTGACCATGAAATGATACATTTCTCAATTCATGGTGGAGCTTGGAGGGGGAATAGTAAAACTGCTACCTTGGACTTTCAGAGGGCGGACTTTGATTTGTTCAAGAGACTGGTAGGGGGAGTCCCTTGGCATTCAGTCTTAGCGAACAAAGGGGTACAAGAGAGCTGGTTGCTCTTCAAGAAGGAAGTCTTAAGGGCGCAGGAGCAGGCGGTCCCCCTGAGCCGCAAAATGAGCCGGCGGGGAAGAAGACCAGCGTGGATGAATAGGGAGTTACTCTTGAGGCTCCGGGAGAAAAAGAGAATCTACCGCCTGTGGAAGGAGGGACGGGTAACTGAGAATGAATTCAAGGAAGTTGTCAGGATGTGTAGAGGTGAAATCAGAAAGGCAAAAGCCCAGCTTGAATTTAACCTGGCCGCTGGGGTGAAAAGGAATAACAAACTCTTTTATAAGTACATTAACAGTAAGAGGAGGACAAAGGAGAATATCCACTCTTTACTGGATGAGGCTGGGAATGTGATCACTGAGGATAAGGAAAAGGCGGAGGTTCTGAATGCCTTCTTTACGTCTGTCTTTAAAGGTCAGACAGATCCTCAGGGTACCCCTCTCTCTGACCTGGTAGTCTCGGCTGGGGAGCATGCTAACTCCCCTGTGATTCTGGAAGAAACGGTCAGAGACTTCCTACTCCAACTGGACTGCCACAAGTCCATGGGGCCGGATGAGATCCACCCGAGAGTGCTGAGGGAACTGGCAGAGGTGGTAGCCGAGCCGCTTTCCATTATCTATCAGCTCTCCTTGTTGACTGGTGAGGTCCCAGAAGACTGGAGGCTCGCCAATGTGACTCCCATTTACAAGAAAGGTTGTAAGGAGGATCCGGGGAACTACAGGCCTGTTAGCCTGACCTCGGTTCCAGGGAAGGTTATGGAACAGATAGTCTTGAGGGAGATCATGCGGTATGTGCGGGATGGCCGGGGGATCAGGCCTAGCCAGCATGGGTTCATGAAGGGCAGGTCCTGTTTGACCAACCTGATCTCCTTCTATGATCTAGTGACCCATCTGCTGGATGAGGGAAAGGCTGTTGATGTGGTCTACCTAGACTTCAGCAAAGCCTTTGACACTGTCTCCCACAGTATTCTCCTGAAGAAGCTGGCAGCCCGTGGCTTGGATGGGTACACCCTCGGCTGGGTAAGGAGCTGGCTGGAGGGCCGGGCTCAGAGAGTGGTAGTAAATGGAGTTAAATCCAGCTGGCGACCGGTCACGAGTGGTGTTCCCCAGGGGTCGGTGCTGGGGCCTGTCCTCTTCAATATCTTTATTGATGACCTAGATGAGGGCATTGAGTGCACCCTCAGTAAGTTTGCAGATGACACTAAATTGGCTGGGAGTGTGGATCTGCCTGGGGGTAGCGAGGCCCTACAGAGGGATCTGGACAGGCTGGAGAGCTGGGCTGAAGCCAATGGCATGAGGTTCAACAAGAGCAAATGCCGAGTCCTGCACTTTGGCCACAACAACCCCAGGCAGCGCTATAGGCTTGGGGCGGAGTGGCTGGAGGACTGTGTGGAGGAAATGGACCTGGGGGTACTGATAGATGCACGGCTGAACATGAGCCGACAGTGTGCGCGGGTGGCCAAGAAGGCCAACGGCATCCTGGCTTGCATCAAAAATAGTGTTACTAGTAGGAGCAGGGAGGTAATTGTCCCCCTGTACTCAGCACTTGTGAGGCCGCATCTCGAGTACTGTGTTCAGTTTTGGGCCCCTCACTACAGGAAAGACATTGAGGCCCTGGAACGCGTTCAGAGGAGGGCTACTAAGCTGGTGAGGGGTCTGGAACACAGGCCTTACGAGGAGCGTCTGAGGGAGCTGGGATTGTTCAGCCTGGAGAAGAGGAGGCTCAGGGGAGACCTTATAGCTCTCTATAACTTCCTGAAGGGAGGTTGTAGTGAGCTGGGGGTCGGCCTCTTCTCCCGTGTAGGCAGTGACAGAACTAGAGGGAATGGTATCAAGCTGCGCCAGGGGAGATTCAGGCTGGACATTAGGAAATACTACTTCTCGGAAAGGGTAGTCAGGCACTGGAATGCACTGCCCAGGGAGGTGGTGGAGTCACCAACCCTGGGGGTGTTCAAGGAAAGACTGGATGTTGTATTGAGGGATATGGTTTAGTGGGAGCTAGTAGTAATAGGTGAATGGTTGGACTGGATGATCTTCTAGGTCTTTTCCAACCTTAAAAATTCTGTGATTCTGTGATAATGAGCTATTAAGTGCCTTGAGCTGGCCTGATGTAGTTCTAGTGGTCATCTGTATGTTCTTTTTCTGTTTCTTCTTGTCTTCAATACTTGCTGTCTGGATTACTCTTTTGTGTAAAACACCCCTGGCTGCTGCCTGACAAGCCATTTTACAATTAGGAGTAGTGCACTGACAGTGGGTGAGTTGTAGGAGCCTCATCTAACAGGGTGTGAGTGTGGTTTTGACTCTGTTTGGAAGCTGTGAAAACAACAGGTATTTTAAAAAGATGATGTTGTTTCAAGTGATTTTGTTTAGTTTGCCTTCAGTAATGGAGCAGCCTGCCATCTGTACAAGAATGCAACCAGACATATCCCCAGATTTCAGTTCTTCAGCAGTGTGCCAGCAGGAGCTGTGGTGCAGTAAATGGCACGGTCTGCTATTTGTAACTAAACACAGACACCACCACAGGAGGATGAATTGCTGGTGGCTGTGGGCTTCCAGCTTATCTGTATCTCTCTCCCATGAAGGCTCTGAGGTCGTGTTTCTAGCAGTACCTGGGAGAGAACTTGCGAGTTGTTCAGTGATAAGGGTTTGCATGTTTGCTACAGCTTTATGATGGCGAAAAAATGAGGTCTTAAACAGAATTTCAAGTTCCTTGACTGCCTGTGTTTGAGACTGGAGGGCAAACAAGTGTCATTTCATTCCTGCAATTGGAGAAACAGAAGGTCACACTGGAAGTTGGTAGAAGTTGAGTGCTGACAGTATCTTTCACTGTTCTAAAGGACTATCAGGACCTGATTGTTTGGTAAACTAAGATGTTTGGTTAACAACTATTTTCAGCTGGTCCAAGTTGAGGGGAAAAGTAGTAGCATATTTCTTTTTGTTTAGTATTTTTATTAAAGAAAAGTATAAATGAACGTAACTGAGTTTGCAAGAAAAGCTTTGTAGGGATTCTTGGTTTGTTTAAGGTCTTTGGGGAGGGGTTAAATAACTCGTGTGATAAGTCTAAAACATAACTTGTACTCGGTAATGAAATGTCTAACATACTTTTCTTAAATTTTATGGGAGTTTTATGGTGTTAAATATGACCATGTCAGTGAGTGACACTGTGTCTAGATTATGAAAAGTGAAGGTACCCTAAAGATGGCTTCCCCTTTATTAAGGGAAGGTGGTTAATCCCTTGAATTTTTAATAAAACTGGTGGTGGTGTGAGTGAGATGATAGTCCCTGACAGCGTAAGTTTAAATAATCAGAAAGGGACAGAACCAAAACTCACCCTTTACTTGAGTTTTTGGTTGAAGAAAGAATTTCAAAGCGTGTGGTGATCCTTTGTTCTCCCTTTAACTTCTAGGAAGGAGAGGGCAAAATGGATACAAAGAATTTACAAGACAAGAAGAGACCACTTGCGAAAAGAGTGAACCTCTTACTGCTGAAGATGAAGAAGCTTTAAAACAGGAGCAACAAAAGAAAGAGAAGGAACTGTTAGAAAAGATTCAGAATGCAACAGCCTGCACAAATATCACCCCATTAGGTCGTGACCGTCTGTACCGACGCTACTGGATTTTCCCCTCCGTTCCTGGATTGTTTATAGAAGAGGACTATTCTGGTCTCACAGAAGACATGCTGTTGCCTCGAACCTCTTCCTTTCAGAATAGTCTACAGTCTTGCACAAATGAACCTCAGGTATTCAGTAAAACTGGAGAGTCTTTGAAATCCTCTGAATCTACCTCCAATATTGACCAAGATTCACACACCAGTGTTGTCGTAGAAGTGCCAAGGCCAGTATATAAACCAAACCGTTGGTGCTTTTACAATTCTCGGGAACAACTGGACCAACTCCTAGAGGCTCTCAATTCCCGAGGACATAGGGAGAGTGCCTTAAAAGAAACTCTTTTACAAGAGAAGAACAGAATATATGAACAACTAAGCAGTTTTCCTGTGGAAAAATTCCATATTCCAGGTAAGTGGAAGGTCCCTGATCTTAATTTGCTTCTACACTTGTAATTTCTATATAATATTGTGGAAACCTCTGATTTTCATTTAATTGTAACTCCTAAGAAATAAGAATTTTTCTTAACCAGTTTTTCATTCTATGGAGAGTAGGTTTGGTTTGTAGCCTTTTTTTTTTTCTCCCTCCTTCCTGATTAATCTTTCTGGTGGTTTCTGCTAAAAAAAACAAAAACCAAAAAACTCTGTTATCTCACATCTTAATAAAATGGGATAATGGGATTGGCATTTATTCATATTTTGAAAGTTTTTTCAGCTCTGGGCAAAGATTAACTGAGCAATAAAGATTAATATCTTTAAGTATTTGACCTCTGATGTCCTTATTTCTGGTACAATGAAAGGAGATCAGTCTCATTCAAAAAGCCTTCACTGGCCTGTTGTGAACAGGGGAATGATAGCATGTTGCAGGGACACGGGAAGAAGTAAAGTAGCATAGCAGTGTTGGCTGTTATATGGGTTACATGGGTTAACATCAGTGCAGTGGATTCTGTGATTGTATTTAACTCCTTTTTTTTTCTCTCTCCTTTTTTTCCCCTCTCTTTTCAGCAGAGGCTCATTATGGGAGCAATACTGCAGAGCAGTATTGTTTTTCTGGATATCAAAAGTAGGACTGTAATTAAAACCATCCTAGACCTAGAATTTTAGGGTGTTTTCTTTTTCTCCTAGCCAGGTAGTTTGCCATTGATTGGCACTTGCCAATCACTGATAAAATTCTGCACACACAAGCCTGCAGCTGGTTTGTTTGTGGCATGTTGGTCGGTAGAGGATCTTACCAAAAAGAGACTTCCTAGAGTAATGTTTAATAAAGTGCATTTTGTTTTAACTATGGTAAATTAGTGTGAGGATTTGGAGTTATCTGTACTGGAACAAGGGAGAGTTATTCATAGCAGAGGTGAGTCTGACTTCACTGGAGTGTGTATGCCAGAACATGCCTCGAATGTGTCAGATCTTGCTTAATCCATAACTGGTCTGTCGTTTCTTTTGGTGGAAACTAGCACAGCACAGAGTTTCTACATAGGAATTAAGCTTTATTTGGAGGCCTTATGGCTACGTCTGTAGGTTTTGGTGGGACAATTTCAAACATTTTCCAGTATGTTGGTGTGTATTTCCTTATTTTCCTAGCTGTATCTTGGGTGTTACTTTCTGCCCTTAAGCAACTTCAGACATAGATTTTTTTCCTCTATGTTAGAGTTGTAGAATGATACTGATTTAAATAAAACAGAAAGCATCTTTGACCTTCATCAGAGATCAAGAAATTTCAAATGCAGTGGTTCAATATCAGTGCTGTCTCCTCTGCATGATAAGTGGCCATCTGTACTTTGGAGGGAGCTTTACTGCAGTGGACTCCAGCTCTTGGTCTATTGCCTTGAACCAAATGATGTGCAGGACGAGCAAGAACTTCTCTGTGATTCTCTTTTCCTGTAGATTGCCCTTCTCCCTTTTCCAGTTGCCACTCGAGCGTGGAGCATGTGCTGTTACTTGGCTTTATTCTAGTATCCATTTACATTTTGTCATCCATTATTTGAAGCCAATTGCTGCTGTTTTGGTTCTGCTCAAGAAAAAATACTTCCATTTTTTTTCTTGTCCTTTTTGGCTTAAAAGAAAGTTCCCATATCCAGACATCAGTGTATGCAAGTATACATTTTGAGAACATTTGCATACTTTCAGGTGCAGGGAATTGTTTCCACAATTGAAAGCATCTTAGACATTCAACCTGTATTCCCTTAGTGACAGCTTTATGATAATTTTTGATTAAATCCCTCTAAGTTCTTTCATTTACCACCTTATCACTGCACTCGTAGGATTTAAGGTAAATCCTGTGAACAGAAACGTTTGCTGCCTATGGAGATTTGCAAGTGCTAATTTAGGATCTGGGCATGCTTTTAGCTCTTACTGGTGGCTTTTGAGTGTTTACATGAATTTTCAGTCCTCTTATGAAGAGATTTTTGCTTGACAGCCCATCATCAGCTCTTTACTTTTTTATAAATTATTGTGCTGTCTTGTTCCTCCCCCATTCCACTACCCCTTAACAGACAGACTAGCCTGTGCCTTCATTGTCTTTAACCTTTTATCTGTTCACTTCAATGGTATGGGTTTTAAAGGGAATTATATCTTCCTCTCTTAGTTTTTGTGATTGTCAGTTACACATGCTTGTTTTAAATGTTGGAGCGATAAAGATCCATGCGGGAAAGACCTAAATAATTCCCCTGTAAAGTAAGGATCACCAAATATGAAAAATACTAGAAATGTGATTTTATTCTTTTTCTGGGTGGTTTGTGGGGTTTTTGTGGGGTCTTTTCCTCCTTGCATTTATAGTAGAGTTGTTCCTGATTTATCTACTACTCAATAGAGACTTTCAAGACAGAAGAATGACTTCTAAGTTGACCCAAAAAATCTAATCCTGTGCCAATCCATAGGTCTTTCCTTAAAAGTACACTCTGTCTGGATCACATGCTTTAGGTAGCATAGAGGTGTTGGTATTAACAGCTATCGCTACAGGAAAGGAGTATTGAACATATGTGTTCAGTTTGTTAGGCCTGTACTATGTTTGTTCCCTCTACCAGCAGCTACTTTAAGGAGCAAAGTCCATTAATGCAAACTTACTTGGGATTCTTGCAGACAAACCTCAAAGTGACTTCAGACCTCCTTCCGGACGGGGCAGGATGCAGAATGCCCATGATGGATCTCACCTATCTGCAGAGAAGCAGCTTGAACTAAGACTTAGAGACTTTCTTTTGGACATTGAAGACAGGATCTACCAGGGAACATTGGGGGCTATTAAGGTACCTGTGAATTGTAGAATACCTGGGAGCACAGTGGTGGTGCCATTGAGTCTGTAACTTAAATGAGAATTCTTGCCATGGGTTTTACTGAAAGCGTAATTAAATTAAGTGTAGGCAGTAATTGGTGCTAAAACTTTATGGCCTTTGATTCTTTAGAAACTTCCAAGTTTGTATGTTTGCTTTAGGTTGCAGACAGACAGTCTTGGAGAGCAGCCTTAGAACATGGGCGGTATGAGTTGCTGAATGATGAAAACAAAGAAAATGGTCTAATTAAAACTGTGAATGAAGAACCTGAAGAAATGGAAACTGATGATCAAGATAAGTTTATTGTGAAAGACAGGTAAGAGATGCAGTGTAAATAATGGCTTTTCCCTGTGAGTTTTATGGCAATACTGTGGTTTTATTGTTTTTACCCTCAAGTTCTTTGGAATGGTTTAAGATTTGGGTTGTAAAATGTCAGATTTCTATGTTGGTTTATATTTTTCTAAATGATACTTTTCTATTCCCATAAAAGACATAGACACCAATTTTTATATCTTCTACTACTCAGACACTGCACTGCTCAAAGTGAGCATTAATTATCAGATAAGGAATACACTAGTTAATTTTAAAATAATTTAAAATGCAGAGAAAACTTGTTCTGCCAATTTCCATTTTGCTTTCCAGAAGAAAAAAAAACACAAATCAAGCAAAACAAACAAACAAAACCCCAGCCAACCCCAAAACAACCCAGCCTAACACTGTGGAAAGAGTAGGGGTTTTTAAAAGGGAAAACCATAATAGTAACAAACTGCTGCTTGAACTGTGTCCTGTCTGCTTCTTCCTGAGTCACACACTAAGAGCCATCAGGGCAGCAGCAGGCCATGGTCTGGATTAACCTTGAGCTCTGCAGCAAGAGAGATGCTTCTGTAGAGCAAGCTGCAATGTAGTAAGAGACAGGAAACTTCAAATCCTGTAGTGTTGCAACTGCAGAGGTGTGTTGGTTTGTTTAAACAAAACGTTTGAGACAAACATGAGACTACACTGTATTGGTGTTTGTAAATCAAACTATATAGAAACTGTAGAAGCTGTGAAGATTTCTAAAAATTTGGTGAATAGAGTCATCCTTCTTTATATTAATGATGCAATTTAGACATTTGCTTCCAGAAAACCACAACATAGAAATATTGCAGTGTTTTAATTAAGAAGCTAAAGCTTAGCTGTCTCCGGTTAACTTTGGGCACTCGATCCACTGCCACTCTCAATTCAACTGCAGAAGCTTGTTGCTTCATTTTTTTTCTATTTGATACTGACTCTGTCAAAGTTTCTGAATAAAGCCTAGCCTAATAAAGTCTTGCATATTAAAGCAGCGACTGTGGGATTCTGAAATCATGTGACAGGTGGCTTTTGATGGTAGGATTTTTATCCACCTCGGAGCAAGTGACATCTCATTAAAACCTTGGAGTTTGACTAGTGAAATGTAAATAACTGTGCAGCTTTTTTTCTGTTTGCTTTCAGGCTCTTGAAATGTGTGTGACTGCAAAATATAATGAATGGCTTTTAAGTGTGAAAAAAGAACAGGGACAACCAAAAGCATTGCTCATTCACCAGAAGAAAGCAGAATCCAGACAGTCTTAATTAGGGTGGTTTTTGGTGTTGGTTTTTTGTTTTGTTTTGTTGGGTTTTTTTACAAACCCCAAGTAAAAATTGAGTTTTATTTTTGTTAGTGTGAGTTGGTCTTCTAGCACACACTGTTTGTGGTTCAGAAAGACTAACTACACCTCGAAATGATTGCTTAGGCTTTGGTCAAAGGCAGCTGGTTTTTTTGGAAACATTCCCTTTTTTCCCTCCCTTACATGAAGAGCTAGTATTTCAGAAAAATCATCCAATGATAAGGACATAACAGTTATCAGACATTGATTTAACATTCTAAATTTACTTTTTGGCTTTATTTAATCTATTTTCTTTTCAAAAATATTATTAATTCTGGAGATATATGCAGTCGAAATTCTGCAGATGGAAGTGTTTTAAAAGGCTGCATTTCACCACTGGAAGTGCTTTCACCAAAGAACTACTGGGACTATTAACAGAAGTCTGTCAAAAACTAGCTAACAGACTTTGCATCAAAAATTCTGCAAATTTTTATAATTCTACTGAAACTTGTCATCCACATTTTTTGACATTTAGATAACTCAGTTTCCTAGAGATGATTTATCTAGATTAACTATATTAATTATGCAAACTCAAGAACTAGGATAACTCGTCACACTTGTGCAGTACCTGTCTGTTTCTGTAGTCCATGTATGTGAATGAAGCAAAAATTAAAATCTAGTGCGGATACAGTACTGTACAAATACATCTTTTGTTAAATTCAAAGTATGGGTTTGTTGTTCTTGAACAGTAATTTAATATGTTTTTATCCTAGACTCGTTGGGATAAAAACTGAAGCTCCAAGTGCTGCATCAACAAGTACTAGTACTCCCCAGCCAGTCAGCAACGTGGTCCACTGCTTGGCATCTGCGCTGCTTCAGATAGAACAAGGAATTGAGCGCAGGTTTCTCAAAGCACCTCTTGGTAAGCTTCCAGAATTGAAACTCTGTCTTGAATTTTTATACGAGTTTGTAACAAATACACCCCCACCATCACTGCCCCCAAAGCTTAACAACAACAACAACAAAAAATAAAGTTCAGCCCCACCTTAAACATACTTACTGCTTTTTCTATGTCTGGATAGTTTAGAGGGACTTGTTAGGGAAAACCTGTTGCTGTGTACCACTGCAAAATTAGATGTCATAATGATTGTCAATTTACAAGGCCATAAATCATGAGGGAATAATATTTTTCTTATTGTTCTGCATATCCCACCTTACACATAATAATTAACAGCATATTTTACTCTGAAATACATGTCTGTTTAACCTGGATCATTTCAGTGACCTTGTTTACGTGGCCTTGCAATTATACTGATGCATTGGGAGACAAACTGTACCCTTAGGCAGAAATGAATGAGCTTTCTGGAGGAGTATTCCCTACTTCAGCATTACTGTTGAGGACAGTGTCATGCAAGTGTACCATGAGTTTCTTCTGTGTGTTTTTCAGGTTGCAAAATTGTATGCTCAGTTTTATACTGTTTCTGTGATCTATCTGGATCACCTTGTTCAGTAATAATGGAACATTTACAGTAACATGTAGTAAGGATGTACATCACAAATTTTCAAGTTTTGAGTTTATGCTGTAAAACTTGGTTTTAAAGGTTGCAAGAAAAATCTAAACCAAAGCATGTTTATAGCTTGACTTCAACACATGCTCCTTCCTTGGATTCCTCTGATGTGCTCTAGGGGTGAGAGGAGGGATCTTTGTTTTCCAGTGATTCTCTTCAGTCTGTTTTCCTTAGGATCCAGATTTAAAACTGAGGTTTGTCTGGGTGAAGTGTGTAACAGTAGTTCATCCTTCCTCAGACAGCTGTCTCAACTGGGCTTCCCTTCAAGGTGCTGCACTGGGGACAAGCTGTGCCCTGTGCTCGGCTGGACTGCTTTACTTCTCACCCGCAGGAGTCCGGCATGGTTTATCATCACAGGACATACCAGGAGTTCTCCAGAGCACAAACTGATGCCTCCTCTCATAATGGCTGCATACAAAATCCTTAGGATCTGGCAGATTTTGCTGCAGTAGTTTAAGATGAAAATGCAGGTTTTGGTGTATTAAGCTTAGGTGTTAATGCCCCATGGCACACCTGACCTAAAACTGTTTCTGCATCTTGGCTGCTCCTGCATGGAGTCTGGGTATCGGCTCCCACTGAAGATGAGTTGGAGCCAGATTTGTTGCAGAGACTGATGTGCAGGTGTGGGTTCCCTTTCACAAGCTTTCGTTATCAGTGTGACGACCTCTAGAAGAGGGAAATGCAACAAGTGGTTGAGATGAAAGGGGGAGAGAACAGGAATAGTTGAAACCACAGCTGTTTAAAAGCTTTAGTTGGCCAAGTGTTTGGTCAACTTGAGTATACCTGCCCTTTCCAAGCTCGGCATGATACGGCTTATTTCCTGCTACATGTCTAAACTTAGGGCGTGCACATAGGACAGTTAATTGACAGTAGATCCAGTGTCTGGCATATTCACTCTGCACATCAGGCTGTAAATGCATTGTTCCATATGTGTCTCCATTTCCAAACTCTCCCTGAGAGTATGTTGGCAACAGCATCTTGCTGACAGCTCTTAAGTTTACCACAGTGTGCCCTTAAGGGAAAAATGTGGCTAGTAGTAGGTTATGGCCACAGATGAGGTATCCTGAGTTAGAGGAAAAGTGTCGAAGTATTGGAGATTTTTTTTTTTTTTTAGCAATTCTCCTGCATCTTTTTGGGTTTTGTGTGTTTTGGTTTTTTTTTAAGTGGTCCCAGCTCTGCCGTAATCTTAACAATTGTTGACGGTTTCACCTGACCCTTTGAATGATGGTGGGGATTCTTGTTTTACTTGGGAATCCTGTTTTCCTTTAGGTACTTCAGTGTTGGACAAACTATATAGAGGAAGCAATCTTACATGATTTGCTCATCTTAAATCTCCTGTGTTCAATTACCATACTGTGCCTGTGCATCTCTTCTGCTCTAAAAAATGGTACTGCTGTAAGATTACAGTAACGTATAGAATAAACTACACAGCTGAGGGAGCAGGAAGGATTACAAGTCTCATCTGCTCTGGCTTACTGCCCTAACCATTAAGCAACAGTGTCAGGTTCCCTCTTCCTTGATTTACCTTTGGTGCCAAGTGTCTCATGTTTTCGGTTGCGTGATGGGTCGCTTTTAGCCAGAGAGGAGCCTGAATGAAGGCAAGATTCTCGTTTAGTCACTAGAGAGCTCTTGGAAGAGCTGCGGCTTTGAGTGGCTCTGTAGGAAAGCGAGCTTAAAGCACACCTCTTGGCTGGTGAATTTTCTGACTGCTAGGCAGTTACACAAAAGGAGCTGTGACTGGGGAACTTAACGGAGGTGAACAGTAGGTGCAACTGCAAGCTGTCAAGGAAACCTGTGCTTTTGGAGGGCATCTGGCAAACTTAGCACTTCAGAGGTCAAGCAGCAGTTCTGGACACAGCCCTTTCTGGATATAACTCTTCAGCGTTTCAGACACGTTTGAAAAAACAAGTGTTAAGTTGGTGTAGTCTCATATTCCGCTTCAGCTGCCCAGCTGGAAACAGTGTCTTTGCGTGCTGCCACAGGAGGTTCTGTTTCTTTGTTTGCAACCTGCAAACGTCGAACAGGCAAAGAGAAGTTCTCTGCTTGAGCTGATGATGAGACGAGACGTTAGTAGTGTTACTGAACCTTTTAATACAAACTGGACACTGCTGCTTGCTTGGGAACTGCCTTGTGTGATGCCCTCTTTCATCGCCCCTCTAGAAAGTGGCCTGCAGTACTCTTGACCGTAGAAATTAGTTTTCAGTTTGTAACCACTGGGTTTTGGTTTGCAGGGTTTTTGTAAGTGCTGGGAGTTCTAGTTTGGTAGCAGTGCAGGGGAATGCTTTCAGTAAAAAGAGTACCCTTGCATTTCTGCTTTAAACCAAACTGGAGGTGCTTTGTCTCCATCATTGTCTCAACTGCTGTTTCACTGGGGAGTTTCTTTTCCCTCTCTGACACCGATCCCCCTCTGTCCCCCCACCCCCCCCCCCGGCCTTTCACTTTGCTCTGTTCCTATTAGGAAGTGGAGCCATACTTCACAATTTTTAGTTTTCTCTCTATTTGCAGCTTCTAGCACTAAAGACAGCGCAGTGAAATCCGCTGCAGTCACTGGCAAGTCTATCCCGGTGGCCTCCAGGGTGCAGAGCAGACAAAGGGACCCAGCACAGCAATAAAAGGACCAGCTGCTCCTCTCTGCTCCGTTTTTGTTCTGAGGCTCTATCAGGCTGCCAAGAGCCTCACTGGTGATTCTGATAAGTTCAGAGTTGAGGTGCATACCAAATATTCAAGTGTAAGAGCAAGAAAAGACTGATACAGAAGATAGCCTTGCAAAAGGAGAACTAGAAACCCCAGGAACAGCACCCTCTGCCTCGCAGAGCTGCTGGATGGCCACTAATCTTCTGCTGCCTGGTGATTAAATTTAACATCACTTGAATTGTATGCATTTCTTAGTTAGGAATTGCACTTCAGAAATCCTTTTGTTATAATCCTTTCATTATACATTAGCTATGAAAATTCATTTTTTTCTTCCTTCAGTCCAGTCCAAGGTAATGTTTAGGGAGAATTACAAAAAGTGGGAGGTACAGCTTGCAGTATGTGTTTTTCCTGAAAAAATTCTGAGTGAAGCTGTAAAAAGCTGCTTTTTTTTTTTTACATAGAGATTTGATAGAAAATTTGAAGTGCTACTTACCAGATAAAAATATGTTTGACAGGGAAGAGATAGAAACAATTTTTATTGTGGATTTTTCATCTTTTTTTAGTATAAATTATTCTTTCTTGCATTTCAAGATACTTTAAAGTGGAGAAGTAGGTCTCATCGCCACTGTTGCGTAGATGTGAAAATTGTGGTATAAAATGAAGAAGTAATTTGATTGCTCAGTGGGGCAGGCATGAAAACACCCTGTCTTCTGCACAAGTGCAGGACTTCTGTCATTAAGCATCCTTCAGATTTTCATATGAAAGGTTGGATTCTAATTCATAGGAGCACTTTTGTGACTAATATTGGGAACCGTTTTCCTCCTTTAACTTGTGCCATGCACTTCTTCTGAGGGGTGGGGGGAAATACAGCTTTTTTCAGTCTTTTTTGTTTATCTTTGTTCCATTCCTTTCTTCCTAGATTTCAGTTATTTTTGTTTTCTCTCTTCCCAAAGTTGTTCCTTCTCCTACTTAAAATTGTCCTCTTCATAATAGCATCAGACAAGTTCTAGCTGTGAACTGGCATAGGATTAGCACAGCACATGCTTTGTTCCCCTGCTTTTGTTACTTCCCTGTGCAGTTCCGTGAGCAGAGGCAGCAAAGGTGGAAGTGAGATTTTCTTTCTGGTTGTGAACTTTTGTTTGCAGAGAAGGCAGGCAAAGAAGGTACCTTGCATTTGGAGCAGATAAGGTTTATTATGGCTCTTCATTCCTGGAAGAATAATGTAGTAATTTTACTACTCAAGAACACTCCTGTGCAAAAGTGCCTTAAGTATGCCATTTCACATGAACAGATGAGCTGGTTCTCTTGGTCCTTGAGGACTGTGCCCAGAAACTGGCTATATTTTTGAGATGTGAAGAGGTTAGTGGTGGCATAGACCAGTGGTTTGGTCAGTAAATGGCTTCTATAGCCATTTGTACCAGAGATGGACAGAAGGTAAGGGAGGATAGGTTTAGCAGCTTTCAGCTTCAGCTGCTCGTTTGTAGTGGGAGTCAAAGTAAATCCTGGGATGTGCAGTTCCTCTGTGCACGTTATTCTCTCACCCTTCCCTGCCTACCTTTTTCCATGTGCACATGTTGGGAACCATGGTACTAGTTATGTCTTTAGACTAAATAAGTATGGATTATAAAAATTAATTAAAAAAATTCACCATGCTGCAAAAAAGTATTTGAAATAACTTTATGAATTTAATGTTAGGTAATGCAGAAGATGGTGAAAGGAACCACTGGGGGGATAGAAAGAGGAAGAGAGTGGAACACCAGACTAGTCAGAGAGATGGTAAATTTTAAATGTTACTTGTATTGCTACCAATTAGAAAGTATTTAATATTTTACCAAATTTATTGGGGGTTTGGGGTGGGGTGGTTGTTTTGTTTGTTTATTTGGGGTGGAGTTTGGGTTTTTGTTGTTGGTTTGTGGTTTTTGTGTTTTGGTTTTTTTACCTTAACGTTGTAGTCAGTTGCTTACATTGGAGGAACTGCCGTATTGAAACCAAAGGTTTGAACACAGTAGTAGTAAAACAAATACAGCTGAAAGATTTCTGGGCTTTGGGTTTTTTAAGTTTCCTACAACCAGAAATAACTGTATTTTTTCTGTCACTTTGGGACAGAAATCTACATGTTCTCATAATTCTTTCCTTGTCCTCCCCTCCTCCCCCCTTTTCTTTTAATGCCCCCAAGGTTTTTTTGTAACTTCGCAGCATTGTGCAACTGCATATCCTTTCTAGAAATACTAAAATGGAAAACCCTTCCCTGAACTCAATTAGCTATTGATAGATGAGTGCATGGATCTGTCAAACAAGTTCATTTGCATTGTAGCAAGGCTTGGAGGGCTTAGCTGGCAGAGGGGTATCCCACTGTGCAATGTAGAGCTGCTCAGACACAAAGGGAGAGGCCATTTCTCCCGCCAAGTTAACAATATAAACGAGTAAGATGATGGATGGAAGAAAAAAGTGTTATTCTTATTTTACAAATTGGGATCTGAAACAGCGGGTGTCGCTTGGCGTGTTCCTTTCAGCAGCAGGACGTGCTGAAGCAGGTCATGGTTAGTAATTCCTATCGCCGTATCACAGCTGCCATTTTGCAGTGCGAGTATGTGTTGTGTTGTGAGATGAACTATACCAGTGAACCAATCCAGGCTAGAAATAACCACCAAAAAAAAAGGAACAATGCTCGAGCTGCCATTGTCAGCAAAAGAGGTGCTTGCCAAATTACACACAGACGTAAGATAAGGTGTCTTTGCCAGAGTTAGAGTAGAAATTTTCAGCAGGGCTGAGAACTGAAGTGGGTCTCACTTCACTTAGATTCTAGTGTCCTGCCAAGCGGTTTTAGTTTTCTTCTTACTGAATTAAAAAAAACCCCAAACTTTGAGAGAGATATTGCAGTGCTGTGACAAGGACCTTGTCCGCTATCCTTAGTAAGACTGAACTTGAGATGGGAAACCTAAGGGCAGGGTAATAAGAAATTTTAGGAAATGGGGGATTTGTAGCTGTTGTTCAGGAGTGGCTCTGTTTTGTGTAGCTGTGTTGCCTGTTTATCCTCTGCCTTCTCCCATCGCTTCTCTTGTGCTGCTTGCTGCGAATGCAAATGTATGCAAGATTAGGCAAATCATGGCAGTCAGTTGATGAGATAGCATAAAGGCTTTGCCAGGAGAGCAATTAGGCTCACTTTTGTCCCTTCGTTTTATTTCTTATTAGTTATGTTCTCTTCCTATTCCTGAGAAGAAATCATTTGGCAGGCAGGTGGATTGTAGGCCATTCCTGTGCCTGCTGTGACTGGTGTGGCAGGCAAGGTGGTGTTTTGTACTGGGGCACATCGTTAATCCGCCAGAGATCTCACAGTAATAACCAGACTGTCACTTTTAGAAGGGAAATCTGCAGACACTTCTATAATCAAAAGCACTGCTAGGTTGTCTTTTTCTCTCCTTCAACCTTCTTGCTTTAAAATGCAAGAAATAGCTTTCAGCATTGGTAATGAAATTCCCTTTCTGCAGCAGCAGCAGCAGCAGCAGCAGTGCAGAGTGTAATTTATACCTTCTTGTTTCAAACAGCCCATTTGCTTCTGTAATTCCCAGCTGCTCCTTCCTGTTTGGTACCGCTCCCTCGCTATTACTTCTAACTTAATTAGGATCCCAGGTCTTGGTTTACCACTAGGAGTGCACCACAAATTCACATGGGTTACATTGCTTATAAAATTACCAAGAAAACAGTTACATTTTAACTGGACCAGCCTCCCAGTCTAGTTAATTGCATAGGTGTGAAGGTGAAATGCAGGGCAGGAATAAAGGCACTAAAGTGGGGTGGGTGGGGGGCTAAAAGGTTGTCTCCTAGACTCTACTGAGGCAAGGGCAGGTGCCACTGAGAAGAGCTTCATGCCAGGTACTTTCTTTAAATATAAATACTTGAGGTTTTTAAAATGCACATACAAAGAAAAGTGAATTATGAGTTTAAGTAATCTTAAGTAATCTTATTGTTCAATTTATAAATTGAACCAGATTGTTAGGTTTCCAGGTAAGACTTTTATGTCTTACTCATGTCCTACATATATGCAAGTTCAAAGTTGATTGGTATTGAAGAGCAAATTCTTAGGGCTTCAGCAGCTCGGAAACAGAGGAGTAAATATTCAGGCATTGAAGGGATAAGACAAAGGTTATAGTATTAGCCAGTATGTTACTGCTGTGTGTTTGAAAGTCAGAGCCTTACCTCATAGTCTAGAATAACCTGGATGTTCGAAAACTTAAGTTGGATCATTCTGCTTTTTCTTCTTTTTTCTTCTTTTTAATTATTCAAACCCCTTCTTTAATGGAAGATGCCAGTGATGGTGGAAGATCCTATAAAACAGTTCTGGATCGCTGGAGAGAGTCACTTCTTTCTTCTACCAGCTTGTCCCAAGTCTTCCTTCATCTGTCTACACTGGATCGAAGTGTCATCTGGTCAAAGTCCATCCTCAATGCTCGCTGTAAAGTGTGTCGGAAGAAAGGCGATGCGGAAAGCATGGTGCTGTGTGATGGCTGTGATCGAGGCTATCATACTTACTGTATCCGGCCCAAGCTGAAGGTATCTGAGGAAATCCTTTTCGCACAAAATTTGACTAGTTCTTACAACTTTATTGCCTATTACTGATGCTTGCTTTTGGGGCACTTCTTTCTCTGTTTCTAGGTCATTCCTGAAGGAGACTGGTTTTGTCCTGAGTGCCGACCAAAACAGCGCTCTAGACGCCTCTCCTCCAGACAGAGACCTTCTGTGGAAAGTGATGAAGAGATGGCTGAGCGACTAGGAGAAGGGGAAGAAGCAGCAAATTATGATGAAATGGGACAAAGTGAGGAAGAGCATTATGAAGAAGAGCAAGATGAGGAGGATGAGTCTCAAGAGGAAGAAGAGATAAGGTAAACAGACATCTGTTAATGTGGTCTCCTACTGAAATACCATCTTGATTATGAGGTGGAATCATTGTCCACATAAGCCCGTTTCTTGAAAATCCAGTCTGAAAAATACGTTTATTTTAAAATTTGCAGCTAGTCATTACTTTGGCTCTTACTGATGGGTTTAATATTAACAAGAATTGGGTCCATTGGACCATAGGCTCACTTTTCAGGTTGAAAATTCCAGCCTTGGATGTACAGGTGAAAGATGGCCATCAGAGTTGCAGTTCTGTACAGCTACAATTTGAATATAAAACGGAGACAATTTTAAATAGTAAAGGTTTTCTGGAGGAAACCTGAAGTTGATTTTTGTCCAGATCTGAATTTTGGGGGACTAGTTGCATACGGTATTGGAACATTAGGGAAGACAAGGTCATCCGTTAGAGGCCATGTGACATAGAGAGGATGTGATGATTTCTGCAGTAGCTGTTTAAAACATAAACACCCAAGAAACACCCAAACAAACAAAACCACCCCATGTAGAACACACCTGCCTCCCTCTTCCCCCTCCATTCAGAACTAAACCACCAAAGAAACTCCCAAACACCTAACTCCAACGTGGTTATTTTAATAAAGCGATGGATTCGTTGCACATGCTAGGAGTGTCAAAAGGTGATGGGAACTTTCCGGATCTCAGAGTATTATTCTTCTTTTCAGCACAGTCTTTTGAACTGACTGAAGCATGACTATTTGTGGCTCCAATGCAGGATTCAATAGTTGGAGAGAACTCACATAAGTAAATTTATCTCTGGGCTCTCTCCTGTAATGGAAGGACAGTCTTGAGAATGTTATCAACCCTGACTAGAGCATAACTTTTATACTGGGTGTTTTAGAGGTGCAGTTTATTTACGTAGCTGATAATACTGTTCAGAAATCCAAGTACTTACAGTTGCTGTGAGAAATAAGTGAGTGATTTACAGAAACTGATAGCTGGTGCTCCAGTTAACGCATCCATATTGCACAAGCTGCAAGGATGATCAGAATTCTGAGCATTTCTTTAAAGTAAGTGCTCCGTGTAATGTTTAATTAAGAGACTTTAGTGCAGTATTTATGATAATGGTAATCAGATGGGTGCATCAGCTTGAAAGCCAGCTGCTTACCAGTCCAACCTTGACCGGCTGGAGTTTTTAAATGCTGAATGAGAAAACCGAGGGAAAAGAGGAATGGAATTTTGAGGTGAATAAATACAATTTTTCACTTTTTGTAGCCCGTCAAGGCAAGGAAGACCCCAGGTCAAGTTCCCATTAAAAGAGCAGCCAAACTCAACAATCCGTTCTCAAGCCGGAACAGCCGTCAGGCGAGATACGCTTCCCGGAGTCAGCAGAGCACACCTAAGCAAGCTGAATCTTCTTCGAAAGTTACCAGGAGGGGTTTAAGGAAGCTAAAATCAGTCCCTCCACCAGAGACAAAGCCTTCTTTAAGACTTAACAGCCGGACCACTCGTCAGAGCCAAAATTCACTAGAAGCAGATGTATTTGTGGAATTACTCAGTCCTCGAAGAAGACGAAGAGGAAGAAAGAGTGCTGATAACACGCTGGAAGACAGCCCCTCCAACTCGCTCGGATTTAGAATTGTTGATACCCCAGACTCGAGCGAACGGCTTCGGAAGTATCCAGTTTCTGCCTCAAAACTTTCTCTTCCTGTTACTGAACCCAAGAGAAGAGGCAGGAAACGACAATCCACAGGTTAGAGAAATGTGTTTCTCCAGAACAAAACCCACATTCTGTTCCTTGCTGAAATATTTTTGTGGTAGGGTGAGAAGTGGTGGTTGAAGGCATTTTTACCACTTCCATCAAGACAGTTCCCTCCTTTTGCAGTGACAGAACTGAAGCTTTCAAAATATTTTAGGCATCTAAAGAACAAATATTTCCTTTGCCAAGGAGACGTACCATATTCACATTTGGAGTTTGGTGTTTGTACACAATGTGGAGCAGTTGCTATTAAGTGGATAGAAAATGCAAAAGTGATGATTATGCCTTAACCCATGCAAATGCAAAAGTTTGCTTATAGCTTTCATGGTTTTGTTTTATTAAAGAGTTAAACAGTGAAGAACACAGATGTAGGCAAGGTAGTGAAATTGGGAATATGCTTGGAGAAAAGAAACTGCTACCGGCAGAAGAATGTTGTCTGTCTATTATAGGGCTAACAGTGTCCTTGATTGTTAAGCTAATAACCAAGAATTTGATGCTAGGGAAATACTTGGAAAGCTACAATAACCTTTTAAAAACAAAAAGGGCCCAGTGTGAGACTGGAAAGTGCAAAAGAGCCTGCACTCCAGTGTGGCAGCCTTGTATTCTGCACCAGTTCTGCCCTTCACCATTGGGAGTTTTGGGGCTTATCCTCTAACCACCCTGCTGACTACTCTTGAAAGCAGATAAAACCACTCTGAATAGAGGTTTTGTGGAAGTAAAAAGTTATGAGCAGGCAGCTTATTCTGTTTTTCCCTAATAGGGCTTTTCTTTAAGTGTTTAACAAATTGTTTTAAAATTGGAAAGGCTTTTTTTCCACCTATTTCAAAATTAATGGGATGAAGGAGGATGGAGGAGGAACCCAGCTAAGTCCTGGTAGTTAGCATTTTGTACGGCAAGAGAGACATTTAGTGGCTAACAACAAGGCTGTAGTATAGCTAATACCTAAAGCCAAGCTACAAAACTTATGCCCTGAAACTAGTTTTAGTACCCAAGAATAATGGTGCTTCACTCTCTGAATTTTTTTTTATTTTTATTTTCTTATCAGGTTTTTATTTTTATCTGGTGGATTATTGTTTTGGTTTGGTTTTCTTTCTTTTTCTAGAATCATCTCCTCAAACCTCACTGAACAGGAGAAGTTCAGGACGTCAAGGGGGAGTCCATGAACTCTCAGCTTTTGAACAGCTTGTAGTGGAACTGGTACGACATGATGACAGCTGGCCTTTCATGAAACTGGTTTCCAAAATCCAGGTAACTGCTACAACTGAGCTTAACTGTTGAGAATCCTGTTTGCTGCCAGTAAAATTTGGGGTTTTATAGCATTGCCCTAACGGGGGGGTTACAGCTGAGCAATGGGGTTCAGGAGCACTCTCATATTTTAGATATTTGGTGCTGGAAATAGCTTTTCCAACCGATGCATTATTGGGAAAATTTTAAATGTACTTGCCATCAGCCATTTAAAATTTGGAAATTGCTTGATTGGGAGGAAAAAAAATAAAATACCAAACCCCCTACAAATAGAGGACAGGACTGTTAAAGGTAACATCATGGTTATTAATTAATGAGATAATTAATCTTCAGTTCATGCAAAGATATTTTTGAGAACAGACCTGCAAAAAAAATAATAGTGTAGGAACAGCTTCATTCTCATGTTAACTGCAATGTGGTAAAAAGGCAGTATTTTTTTATTTTTTTCAGCTTAGTTCTTAGTTTTTCTCTTGTTTAGATTTTAAGGCACTTGATGGTAAAGTAGGTACCCAAAGTAAGTGCTGCTTTAGAGGTGTGTGTGACAGGGAAAGCTCCCAAAGCACGTCTGCTTCTCTGCAGGCTGCACTGGCCTGTCAGGTTAAAGTGGTGCCGAAACTGTCCTGCCCTAACAAAGGGCCAGTACTCACCAGGCTTTCTGGAGCAGCTCTGCACAGATGCTCCTGCAGATCTACAGCTCAGTGTTTAAGTGCTGTGCTAAAATGAACACTGATGGCTGTTAAATGAAAGCTTGAAACTCTGAATTCAGAGTCAGAGCGCCAGGCTAGTGTGTGCCTAACAGAATACTGGCATCACTGGAAAGAGCAAGAATCTGGTGAATGCAAGGAAGTCTCTTAGGGGAGGGATGGAGAAATCAACCTAATTGAGATCCTGAAAAGAAACTGCTAGAAGTCAGTGTGTTCTGGTTTGCTTGAATCAGTCAATAAGGGAATGTTAGTAAAGGAGTGACACAAGTTTTCTTTGTTGCGATGCAAGTTTTGCTTTGAACATTTTGTTGCCATTAAACCGATATAAAGAATGCCCTGAATGAGCCGTGCACAGCAAGCCACGAGGAGAACATCTCCTTCCGTTCTCATACTTGGGTAAACAGCACTCCTAAAGGGAAAGGAATGAAAAACGTGCCCATCTGATTCTGTTTCTCTATTCATTCTTCCTCTAGGTTCCTTTGCAGGTTGCAGTTGATGTAGTAAAATTACAGGTCATAATTGAGAACACGATGGTGCCTGTGGGTATCTGGGGCTGGGGAGGTCACATTTGGCTCAGATGTCTTTTCCTGTCACACCACCACCACTCCATGCCCCCTGCCCCACTCTGAGGGAGTCACACTGAGCTCTCTGCTTACCTGGAATTCAAACCCGTGATCCCAAATGATCAGTGCCACCAAGGGTTAGGTGATTTTCCTTCCCTCCCTTTTATCACACACTGTTCCCAGCAGCTGTTTATCTTGCTATGGAAGGGTTCGCTGCCTTCTCTTCAGCCCAACTAAACAGAACCTCAGGACTTTTTCTCTTGCAGGATGGTGAGCAGTAGTGAAGTAAAACTGGCCATCACTTAGGGTTAAGGAGCTTTTAATATTGCAGTACTTTACAGGAAAATGACATTTTAAAGTCTTGAAAATAATTTTTGTGCTTGACAGATGGGAATATCTGGAACACCGTAATGCTTGTCTGCTCAGGCAATTTTCTTGCAGTTGTTCACAGGGTATTTAGGATTAGATTTATTCATTAAATTGCTGGCTAACGTTTGTTGTGGTCTGCCACTGTAATGGTACAGAAAATGGAAAAGCAATACCTGAAAACTAATGCTCAGTTCAGGAGATGGAGGTGGTTGCTCTGGACTTCTCTGTTTATTTAAAAACAGAATTTGCTTCACATTTTACATAGGTAGAATTGTAAACTTCCACTTGTTTGTTGAGGAATCTTTTTTTTTTCTTTCTTTCAAGGTACCAGACTACTATGACATCATCAAAAAACCTATTGCCTTAAATATTATCCGTGAAAAAGTGAATAAATGTGAATATAAGTTAGCATGTAAGTATTACTGAAAGAGGTAACAAACCCTGTTCTCTAAAATAAATTCTTGTCCTAAAATAGAGCTGTCTCAGAGGATTAGAAAGCTGAAACTGTGTTTGGTGTTTTGGTTTGGTTTTGTTTTAAAGAGCATTTAGTAGCTTTTTTTTTTAAAAAAAAAGTAAGATTTGTTGAATGTAGCTCTTTTACTCCCAAAACACATCATGTACAGATAGATTAGAGATGAGCAGCTGAGAAATGGCTGTTAATACCTCAAGCCTTTGATGTCAGGGAGTGACGCTGATGAAACATTTAGAAAAGGTACTGTGGTTCCTGCTTGATTCATATTTCCCTTATTGATCATCAGGGGAATTTAAGGATGTTTACATGGCACTTCGCTAATTCATGACACGTGTGTGAAGACACCCTTGAGCTGCAGTGTGGCGCAGAACCACTACTGCTTCAGTGGTGTCCTCCTGCTTTATCGTACGGCGCTCTGATGAGTGGAGACACACTCAATTAATCTATTTCCTTTTTCTCTACTAGCTGAATTCATTGAAGACATTGAGCTGATGTTTTCGAACTGCTTTGAATACAACCCTCGTAACACGAGTGAAGCAAAAGCTGGAACGAGACTTCAGGCTTTCTTCCACATTCAGGCTCAAAAGCTTGGACTTCCCATCCCATCTGGTAATGTGGACCACGCCGCTCCTGCGGCAAAGAAGTCACGAATCTAACCTCTGCCTTCCAAAGGATTTTTTGAGGGAATATCTAATGTTCAATAAAATGAAACGTTAAATCACGCAGTCGTCATACCTGTATAAAGCAATAACAACTGTTTAACCACCTTGAAGTGTGGCCTGCACTATATTCTCAATGTAATATTAAGCACTCAGGAGAACGTAGGAAAGATTACCTTTGCTACAGTTTTATTCAGTGTCTAATTATTTTGATAGTTGTACTGGATACAGTACTGGTTTACAGAGGTTTTGTACATTTTTAATACATTCATGTGTCCAAATATCTTCCGGAAGTACATTGTTGGGTTTTTTTCCTGCACCAAATGACCTTGTTTCATCCTCAAGATTTTGTAGGAGCTGTGGTATTGAGGGCTTTAGCAACTCAGATAAAATCTTCTGCTGTAGCACAGTTGAAGAAACTGTGTGTATGTTTAAAACTTGTTTGAGTATATCTTCTCAACACTACACATGAATGAGTACAACTGCATATCTTTTAAGTACTGTACCAGTGCTGGCTGGAGGTATTCAGTCTGGGTTTATTAAGTAGATATTTATTTAGCATTCAAAGTAATTTGTGAATTTGTTTTGTATTTATAAAATTTGTACCGGGGATTAAAAAAAAAAAAAGTTCCCTAACTTTTAAAATTGTTTCTGGTGGGGTTTTTTTGTTTGTTTATTCCCCTCTAACTTGATGATCAATCAATAAGTATCTTCCCCTGTCCCTGGCAGTTCTTCTAGCAATGAGTAAATTTACAGGACTGTGCTATAAGTTTCTACGTACAACTTCGGAAGTGTACAAATAAAGAGACACATTTTTCAAAGTATTCTGGGCTTCTGGCCTTTCCTTCCACACGGGGCACCGCTGCCCCCGTTCGCCTACCGCGCCAGGCTCCTGGAGAGAGCGCCGCACAACTTGGTTGTGATGTGAGTACCCCAACCAGTGTCGTCAGCAGCCTCTCAGCCTGTGTGACACCTGGTCTCCCAGTGATTGTATTGGGTTTGTGTGGCAAGGTTTTGGTAGTGGGGGCTGCAGGGGTGGCTTCTGTGAGAAGCTACTAGAAGCTTCTCCCATGCCTGATAGAGCCAGTGCCAGCCAGCTCCAAGAAGATACGAGTTAAGAAGGAGAAAAAAACTGTGCAACAGTAATTACAGCTGGAGACAGGAGTGAGAGGAACAACTCTGCAGGTCAGTGCAGAAGGCAGGGCAGGAATCATAGAATCATAGAATTGTAGGGGTTGGAAGGGACCTCGAGAGATCATCGGGTCCAACCCCCTGCCAAAGCAGGCTCCCTAGGACATTTCACTGAGATAGGCATCCAGATGGGTCTTGAATATCTCCAGAGAAGGAGACTCCACCACCTCCCTGGGCAGCCTGTCCCAGGGCTCTGTCACCCTCACTGTGAAAAAGTTTCTCCGCATGTTGGTGCGGAACTTCCTATGCTCCAACTTGCAGCCATTGCCCCTTGTCCTGTCTCCACAAACCACTGAAAAGGGGCTGGCTGATTCCTCCTGCATCCCCTGCTTAAGATAATTGTAAACATTAATTAGGTCCCCCCTTAGTCTTCTCTTCTCAAGGCTGAACAGTCCCAATCTTCTCAGCCTTTCCTCATAGGGGAGATGCTCCAGGCCCTTTATCATCTTCGTAGCCCTTCTTTGGACTCTCTCCAGGAGATCCCTGTCCTTTTTATACCAGGGAGCCCAGAACTGGACACAATACTCCAGGTGGGGCCTGACCAGAGCAGAGTAGGGGGGGAGGATCACCTCCCTTGACCTGCTGGCTACACTCCTCCGGATGCACCCCAGGATCCCATTGGCTCTCTTAGCCACCGAGGCACACTGCTGGCTCATGGCCAACCTGTCATCCACCAGGACCCCCATGTCCTTCTCCACTGAGCTCTTCTCCAGCAGGTCATCCCCCAGCCTGTACTGATAGAAACGGTTGTTCCTTCCCAGGTGTAAGACTTTACACTTGCTTTTGTTAAACCTCATCTGGTTTCTCCCTGCCCAGCTCTCCAGCCTGTCCAGGTCTCGCTGGATGGCAGCGCAGTGTTCCTGCGTGTCAGCCGCTCCTTCCAGCTTTGTATCATCGAATACTTGCTGAGGGTCGATGCTATTCCCTCATCAAGGTCGTCAATGAAGGTGTTAAACAGGACTGGACCCAACACCGAGCCCTGGGGAACACCGCTAGTCACAGGCCTCCAGTCAGATTCCACTCCACGAATCACGACCCTCTGGGCTCGGTCCGACAGCCAATTCTCAACCCACCTCACTGTCCACTCTAGTACCTGGAGATGCTCCAGGCACTAGAGCAGAGATTCCCCTGCAGCCCCTGGAGAAGCCCATGGTGAAGCAGGTTGTCCCCCTGCAGCCCACAGAAGATGAGGGGAAACAGATACTCCCCTGCAGCCCATGGAGGACCCCATGCTGGGACAGGTGGATGCACTGGAAGGAGTCTATGACCCCCTGGAAAACTTGCACTGGAGCAGGTTCCTGACAGGACCTGCAGACTGTGGAGAGAGGGGCTCACACTGGAGCAGGTTTGCTGGGGGGGCCTTGTGATCCTGTGGGGGACCCACACTGGAGCATGTCATGAGGAACTGCAGCCTGTTGGAAGGACTCATGTTAGGGAAGTTGGTGGAGGACTGTCTCCTGTAGGACGCTGGAGCAGGGGAAGAGTGTGAAGAGTCCTCCCCCTGAGGAGGAAGGAGAGGCAGAGACAATGTGATGAACTGACCACAACCCCCGTTTCCCATCTCCCTGTGCCACTGCTGGGGATGAGGTGGAGAATTTGGGAGTGAAGCTGAGCCTGAGAAGAAGAGGAGAGGTGGGGGGAAGAGGTTTTAAGGTTTGATATTTTTTCTCATTGCCCTCCTCTGATTTGATTGGTAACAGATTAATTTTATTCCTAGTTGAGTCTGTTTTGCCTGTGACAGTAATGGGTGAGTGATCTCTCTAGTCACAGGACTAGATGATCTTTCAAGGTCCCCTTCAACCCCTAACCTGTGATTGTGTGATCTCTCCCATCTTATCTTGACCTGCAAGCCTTTCATTCCCCTTCATTCTATTTTCTCTCCCACCCTGCTGAGAAGGGGAGTAACAGATTAGCTTTGGTGGGCATCAGACCTCCAGCCAAGGTCAACCACCACGGTGGTTCATCTGTGTGCAAGGAGTAATGTCATGTGTAAGTTGTATGGCTCTTTAAGTAGGATCTTTATGTTGAAGATTAAATGTCATAGCTTTGTTTAGCTGGCCAGAGCAGCTTCTTCAAACTTTCTTTTACTATTCTTGATTTTTACTGTCAGTATTAATTAATTTAAATATATTAAACTCAGTTTGAGTCAATAGCTTAAAAACCCTTCTGAAACCAGTTTTGCCCATCTGGAGGTGTGCCATTCTCTGAGAAAATGCCCTGGAGTGGGAGTTTGGGGTAGGAGTGAAAAGGGTAGGAAACCCTGAAACCCAAGGCTTGCTGTGGGAGCCGCACTTGCTCCCTCTGTCTGCGCTCACGTTGTAGCATGAGGACCTGTGTGCACTGCAGACCTGAGCAATTACTAGGTTTTTCTTCACTGCTGTAGGGCTGCCTTACCTTAGTGCATGAATAGGCATTCTCTTGAGCCTGGGGACCCAGTGGCCATAGAGAGGAGACAAATCAGTTTGAAGTGTTAAATTTTTAGTTGTTTTTTTAAAGTCTAAGAATGAGGTGAGGGGGGTATAGTTTTGATGTGCTTGTTAATACTCAAGCATTTCTATGTGAGCTTTTCTTTGTTCAGAGCTGACATGTCGCTCCAGTCCAGATCACAGACTATTTCTTGTTCCCACCCACCAAACGCTGAACTCCATAAAGAACAGGAGCACCAGGAGACTTGTTTGTGGGGTGTAGGTTGGACTTGATCTCCCTGCACCTGTCTGGTCTCAAGAGGATGTGAACATCCTGACTAGCAGGTTGCACAAACAGCTGTGCAAGTTCTTGTTCACATGAATAGCTCCCATTGACTTAAATGTGAATATGTTTGTTTTGAGGGGAGGGAGGCACAGAGAGCTGACCAAGTCCATCTGCGGCAGATGCAATTTAAATCGTTACTGTCCCCAACCTCCTCCCAGCTGTTCATTCCCATCACCCTTTCTCCAAGGTTGTTTCCCTCAATAGCTTCCCCTCAGCAATATAACTGCATATCTGAGTTCGGGTAGAGCAGGCAGCAGCAGCTTAACCCAAACCTCTGCTTGTGAGGGTGGTGGTGGTCTTCCTGGGCTGAGCTCACCTGTCAATTCATCACCAAGTCTGCAAGCCAAAGGCCTTTGTTAAATGGGCTGAGGGTGGAATTCAGGTGAGTGACCACTCCTCTTTGGAGCAGCTCTGCTCCCAGTGTTCGTACATGCTGTGTGTGCAACGCGGATCTGACTGCGCTTGGCCTTGCAGGCGCTCACAGGGCAGGAACTGGCGCCCTGTGCCTGGCCGCAGGCTGCCTGCGGGGCTGCCTCCGCTGCAGCTCCCAAACTCCAGCTACTTTTTTCTGAGTTGTGTCCAGGTGTGTTTTCATGGCTGCTTACTGCCCACATGCACACCCCTTGGGAAAGAGGGGAACTGCATTGTATCTCCCACCTTGTCTTAGGGACCGAGGTATCCTTGGCCATGCTCCCCTCAGAGCAAACCCATGTCTGACTGTGGTCAGCCACCCCACGCGCTGTTACCACCATGCGCACCATCTGCAGGGCTCTCCAAGCCACAGTGTCACAAAGGGGCAGAAAGCAGTAGGGCCAAGGGCTTCATCTCCGATTCAGAGGCCGTAGCAGGCTCTTTAGTAACACGGGCAGTAGCCTTTCTTCAGCTCCAAGTCCAGTGTCTGTCCTCCAAGCAGCGTTCTGACAACAATGATCCAATAGCAGATCCTCTCCCTTCTTGGTAGCTCTGATATATGTTAGCCCTGGCTGGTATCCAGAGACTGCTCTACCAGCTGCTGTTCCGTCTGTGCAAATTCTGCCCCTTCAATTCATGTCAGGAATTACTGAGTAATCACTGTAACTCCCCCAGGCAATTTCTTCTGATGCTTTTTGTATGCAACTCTCCCATAACTGTGGGGCCAGTTCCTTTGGAGGAACTGGGCTCCAACCCAAAGGACTCTTTCTTCCAGGAAAGCTCAAAGACAACTTGCTCAGCTCCTGTCCACCACAAACAAATCCCTACAGTGGCTGCTGTTACTGAAAGTTGCCCTTCCTACCTAAGCCAGGACCAGGTCAGGAGAAGGCCTGTTCAAATGCAGGATGTTGACTTGCGTGGTAAATGCAGTCAAGCTGATTCTGGCTGTTCATACTGAGGTATCACCTAAGTTTTTGTGCCAGGTCCCTTCACGTGTACTAAGATGGCCTCAACTGGTCTATCCAGTGTCAGATTCACCTGATGGAAATTTTAACTCCTGGGAACCTTTAAGGATGCTGGAAAGCTCAAACTGCTTTGGGCAGGCAGACCCTGTGAGAGATGTGAGCCAGCACTCCTCGTTGTGATGGGTTTGGGCCAGAGCCAGTACTCCCTGCACCCAGTGTTGGATGGCTCTTGTATGGAGGGTGACGTTTTAAGCATCAGAGGAGAGAGAAGATAAATGCTAGTACTAATAGCCAAGGAAGAGACCTGCATTATCTTCGCAAATATGTGCACTTAGCAAGAAGCAGCCTAAACCCTAACCTGAATTTGCATGTGTAACTCTGGCGAGGCAGAGGCTGACGTACCCTGAGCAGCCCAACTTGATGCAGTCAGCAGCTGCTATCTGCCCCCTAACCAGCCTTCTCAGAAGCTTTCATCATCCAGAAGCAGGGATTCTGCAGGGATGTGTGCAGGGAGCAGATCCTTGGGGATACCAGCCCACACCAGAGTCCTGACCAACGTTGTGTTGTTGCCAGACTGGTGGTAATCTACTTTAGTATTTAGGAGATTACATGTGTGTTTTGTGGTTTTCAAATTACCAGTGTAACCACTGAATTAACCCTTGTCCTGCCACAATCCTCTATCTTCTATCGGTTTGTATTCCAACACATAATATCTAACAGTGATCACGTTGCCGCTAGCATGGATTGTTACCATAACTGGCTGCAACAATTTCAGCTGACACTTCTTGAGGTTACCAAGCACTAGTTCTACTCTGCAAGAGCCTTCTCACTCCAAAAACATTCACCAGCACCCAGATGACTGCAGGCAGCTTTCTGTGCAGCATTTGGTTCAATCGCTGTAACTCCTCCCCTGTGCTGCTCAGGTGCCACCTTGAGCCACCTTCACACCAGACACTTGTTGGTATAGTTCTGAAGAGGTGCTCCGTGGGCTTTATTTATTACCCAGCTTGCTGTGGTAAGGCAGCTGGGTTTCTCATCCTGCTCCCACTGGACCAACTGGTGTCATCTTCTTCCTGCCACCCTTCAGCACCAGCCTATTTCCCTCAATTTGGTGCCTCCTTAAACGCCACTCTGTTAAAACTTTTTTGTGCTCTGTTGTATCTATGTCCAGTATCAGGCCTGTACACCAACCCTCTTGGAGGATCTCCAGTTCCTACAATAAGGAAGTTTCCCCATTTTGGGGCATACATTTTCTTTAAAAAGTGCACTGAGGCTGACCTGGGGTTTGTTTCTTTACCGTAATCTACGTCTCCTGGGTTTGTGGCATGTCTTTTCTGGAAAATCACTAAAACTAACTTTTAAATTTTTCTTTTTTTAAGGTGCAAATCCATCTTTAAAATTTTTTAGCTATGAAAGAAGGAAAAAACCACAACAGCTTTCTGGGCTTTCAAACACAGCAGTGTTATCGGTTATAGCCTTGTGAGAGGCCCTGGGTATGGTGGAGGCAGCTGGCTGGGGTCGGAGGGGTTTGGCCTCAGGCAAGGGTCCCTCACCCTTTGCCAGAAAGCAGGGCGGGGAGGCAGCAAGCACCCAGCCCTGCCTGCTGCTCGCAGAGCATATCCAGCTGTTCAGGTCACTCGCTTTTCATGATAGAAATGCTTGATTGGGCCAAGTTTCCTACAAGGATGTTATGTGACAGCATGCTCTCTGAAGCACTGGACACTGGCCACAGGAGATCAGCTTTCACTTATTCTTTTCTACAGTCATTTGCCTTTCCTTTCCTACATTTCTTTCACAGAATCGTGAAAGGGGTTCTATCTGAGCCAGGGAGCAAGGCTGGGCGCACACCATGCCACAGCATGGCCTTATCCTGGCACTGTGTTCAGCCTGATTTAATAGTGTCACAGGAAGAACTGAAGACGCTCGCTCTATCATCTCCCCCGTAACAAAGCTGCCTCGCAGAGGCTATTCCCGCTCCGCTGGGGTAATATACACTCCAGCTTGAGTTTTGCCAATTTGCTATTCTTAGCTTACCAATTTATTGAGGCTTTATACAGCTATTTACTAGATTAACACTTCCTATAAGATCGTATATAATAATCTAGGTGCTTTCACATATTTCTTCCCCAAGCGCCTTCCAGATGACATTAGTTTGCAGAGGAAAGGACTTTGAAGAGACCGGCCGTGCTGTGGCTTGGCTGCTGTGTCATGCGCTTGAAATGGCAGAAATGTGAGCCAGGATGCTGAAAACGTTTGGGGTTTTGGATGGCAGTTCTGCATGTGATGCTGGGCTGGGCTGGGGATTTGCCTGTGAGGGTCAGGGCTCCAGAGCTGCCTTTCGGAGAATTCCTGCGCAGATCCCACCGTTGGAGTCACATGCCGGCCTCTGCGGCCCTGGCACCACTACTCAAGTGCTGTTGTCACCAGAGGACACTTTCGTGCTGACTGACAGGTCCCTCAATCCAGCAAGTTATAAATATTCCTCTGCCCCAGTCATCCTAAAGCCCACCCTGAACCAGCAGAAGGTGATCTCAACTCATGTATTTAGCATGTTAGGCTTAGCTAAGGTTTTATTTTTAGATTGCTCTCTGAAAAAGAACGTTTTAAAATGCAAGGCCAACTCTTTAAGCAATGCTCTTTGCAAGGGGGCTTTGCAATGCTTGAATAGGTTCAGTCTGTGCATCTTTTGTTTCCGAGGCTGTCTATCTTTGCTTCTAGGAGGGTTCTAAGGATGAGTCCTTGGGTTCTGCCTTCATCAAACAGTGGAATTTCCTTCCATTTGGATGCAATGCTGCAAACTGAGTCCTGGGTCTGTCTGGCACAAATTTAACAGTCTTAAAACTGTCCTCCTTTTTGTCTGGCTTCTGTGGCTTCCAACCTAAACATGCTGTGTGAATTAATCTCCTTCATCTCAGTACTTTTGATGGAATTCCTCTCCTGAAGGAATCACTCGATCCTTTCCCAGTGATTCTTTCTTATAGTGCAAAGAGGTCTCCTTAAATCAGACCTACAATGTCATAGAAGTGTTGATCCTGATTAGAAACAGCCCATTTTCCAAGGATCTTATTCCAACACGATGACATAACCCCAGTAGGAAGGGAAGCAGTGAGCGATGAAGGTCAGTAGCAGAACCGGGCCAAGGCTGCAAGACTTGGAATGAGTCCCCAAAATCTGTGTGCAATCTGTGTAGAGTGCTGCTCAGCACTTGCCCAGCCACAGGAAAACAAGGATTCTTGTTCCACCAGGACCCGTGGTTGTCTCTGGGGCTCACATTTTTCAGGGTCTTCTGTAAAGAAGAGAGCATAGCAAAGTTGAATAGTTATATTCCTTACGTGCTAGCCAGCCCTAGCATCAGGCAGGTCCGCATGCATCTATCTAGAAGGGAAAGAGCTTTCTGAAATCATTGGCATCTTTTCCTGGAGGTGCACCAGTTTAAATCGTGTCATCTGCTGAGATGTCCAGCCACATCCTAGCTTTTGGCAATCATCCTCCTGTAACCCAGGCTGGAGCCGTTCAAGGGATCACCCCTCCCAGCTGTCCTGCGCCTCCGCCGAGAGGAGTCACGGCTCTGTGCCTGAATGGGTTTTCAGAAACCTGAACAAGATGAAACCACCGGTAGGAAAGTTGTAGATGTGACACTGCTGTTGTCCTTACTCCTCCTTTCTGTGTGTTTTATTGTATTTATGTACTACATTTTACACACTGCGAGCAAGAACCAACTGTTGACAGACCATGTTTTCACCTCACATCTGATTTTTAAAAGAAACAAAATAATTCTGCTTCTGTGCTGTGGCAAGTCTACAGACCTCCTGGTGCAAGAAAATTTGTCTTCCTGACCCTGGAGAAACAGTGCTCGGACACTGCCGGCACAAGGCCTGTCGTTGCATTTGTAAGACACAGGAGGAAAAAAGAGAAATCACTGAATGCTGCCGAGGCCTGTGTGTAGCAAAAGGACATCGCAGCTGTAAGAGATGCGGCTTGAACGCAGCATATAACCGTGCTGAGCACTCTACGGTAATAACAGACGACTTTTTGCTGGTGGCAAAGGCAGGGGAGGGAGTTTTTGTCATAAACCTGAAGAGGTTAGTGAGGGGCGAAATCGCTACTGAAGAAGCACCTCCCGGGGCTATCATGTTGATTAACATCCCCGCTGGACCTTTGGCAACTGAGTTTTATGGCTCCGCTAGAAATTCCTGGCAGAAGCCAGGAGAACTGTGAACAGGATCTCCTCTGTGTTACTTGCATGCGTGTCCTTGAATAGTATGAGGCCGTTGGACTCGTCTGCGGCTGTGAGTGGATGCCGTGGGCTGGGGGAAAGGCACTTAAATAGGAGCTCCCAGGCATGATTTCCCATGTGTTACCCTCCTCTCAGCAGCAGCTCCTCTGCTGGAGGCACAGATAGGCAAAATAACATCATTTCAAACTAGAAGTGATGCTCTTCTGCTGAAAACAAGCTGGCAGTACCAGAAAATGTTTTGGGTTTTTCCTCCCACTGGTCTTACAGCTGGCATGCTTTTAGGGTGAGACATTTTCCCTTTTAGGGGATGCTGCCATCAGCTCATTTTACAGGAAGAAGTTATGTATGTGAAACAAGGACACAAAGGGAATGGATTATGCAGAAGAAGCTTTTTCCAGGTGACTGATACATCTAGCAAATCGTGCCATTGCTTTTTGTCTGCTTGAAGAACATTCCTGGACTTTTATTTAATTATTCTAATTAAATCAACTCTATATTCTGTTGAGTGTCACAGCCTATCCCTCCAAAGAACTCTGGCAGCTTTTCCCCTAATCCCCTGACCCAGCATATAGGTCAGCTATATATGCCTGGCTTTCTAAAGGTCACTTTGGCTCCTTCTTGCCATTTCACCACAGTAAGCGTTATTCTGCGATGCACAGCAACTACTGCGCTGCCCGGAAAATGATGCTGCTTCTTACATTTCCACTCTTTAGACCGGATTTAGCATATTGCATCCCTGCCTTCTATACAAGCAGTGTTCTGCTTCACTGTATGAACAGATCAACGCGTCCCTCTGACACATTGGTAGCTGAAGGTAAATGCTATGGACATCTAACTCTTCAGCCCTGGTCTTGTCAGAGAATGCTTATTGAGAAGGGAAGTCTGACTTTGCTTGAAACAACAGAGGTTCAAGAAAATAATTGTTCTGCCTGGCCTACATTTCCTTCCTTAGGAGGAGGGATGGTCTGAGGTTTAAAGCAGGGATGGAAATCCAAGGCTCCCTGCCCTGCCCCTCAGCTTACCACAAGTCTTCCTGGGTGACCCCAGGCAACCCATCCAACAGGATAAGTAACACTCGTCAGGCAGAGATACTTTGTTAGTTATTTTAATAAAGAGCTTTGATACCTTGGAATTAAAATTCTACAGGTAGAAGGGAGGGGGAAAAATGCTGTCTTCACCATGGAAGTGAAAGTTGTCTTTAAAGAAGAAAAAAGTGAATAAATTGAGTCGGTGGTATAGTCAGTGGCTGGTCTTCGAAATCCTTCCTTACCCAAGGTTATGCTGTAAATTTACCTGAGATGGGAAGCAAGAAGAGAGACTTGGGAAGAAACTGCTCATGGGGAAAATGCATTTCACAGGGCCCATGGGAGTTTATGAAAGCTATCAGGGTAAAGGGCAGTTACTTTTTCTAGTGCTATAACTGTGCAAACAAACTTTCGTGGATGGCGAATGCGTGCCAATGACTTAAAAGTCATTTATGTCCTCTGGTTTTATTAGTAAGGCTGAGCAAAGTTTCCTGGTATTTTAAGACTTCAGGGGGATTTTTTGCTCCATTCAGCCATTCTTCTGCCATTAGTGCCCACATTTCTCTCCCAGGGGGAATTTTTTTATTTCCTTTTTTGTTGTGCTTAAATGCCGCCTCTAAAATGATGTCATTACAAGGCACAGCATTTTAATTAAACCTCCCTTTTGTCGTCCACTGAGCAATGACGGGCCCGCGGCCGTGATTCACCGGCACGTGTGACTTACCACCGCGGCGCTGAGTCACGGGGGGCGGGGGGGATGCGGGGAGGGGGGACGACGGGATACACGGGACTTCCAGCCTGCCCCGAAGAGCACGGGGATGCTGCTCTTCCAGCATCCGCACTGGCCGTGCCGGGCTTGAACTGCTGCTGCTGCTCCTGCCTTCCCCCTCTCTGCCTGCTTTCCTGGCAGTCGGCCGTTAAGGTGAACCCGGCCAAGGAATGCGGGCTGTTGAAGAGCTTTCCAATAAAAAAGAAGAAACAAAGCCAAAGGAAAAAAGTTTGGGTTGTTTGGGTCGCTCCCCGCCACCCCCCAAGCCGCATCGCTGCAGGGTCAGAAAAGCGGCTTCGCTTGGCAGGGAGAGGGGCCGCTTCGCCCGTGCCGAGCGTCGTAGCACTCGGGCTGCCGGAGCAGCCTGAGCAAGACTCGGCCTCCTCTGACAGCCGGATCTCCCCGCGGCAGCGAGGGATCCGAGGGGAGGACTCCCGGCGCCCGGGGTGCAGGCTGGGGAAGGCGCCGGGACAGGCGGGCGGCCCTCCCACGCCGGGGTGGCAGCTGGCGGGCGGGCAGCAGCCCCGGGCCGGGCCGGGCCATGACTCAGCCGAAGGAATGCCCTGGCACGGGAGGACGGGGTGACGGACGGGGTGACGCAACGGGCCCCGCTCCCTCCCGTGGCCGCGGTGGGCCGAGGCCAGCGGGCGCGGCCCGGAGCCTCGGGGCCCGGCGGCCGGGACCCCGGTCCTCCTCGCCCCCAGCCAAGGCACTGGCCGGTAGCTCCGAGCCCCGGAGGAATTCGGGGACCACGGCGGCGGAGGAGGACGCGTAGGACGGCAAGAAGCGACCCGGCCAAGGACGGAGGAGCCGGAGCTTCCCTTCGTGGGAAATCCGTCTCTGGGTCGGACAGAGCGGGGCTCCCTGGGCACCCCTGCTCCGCGCCGGCCTCGCACCCTGCGCCGCGCTGCGGGCTCTCGCAGCGTTGGCACGCCCGGCAGGCAAGGCGGGGCTGGCAGAGGCATGCCAGGAGCCACCGCTCGCAGTCAAACACCTTTCACCACGCGGGTTTTTTTAAAAGCAACGTATCCGCGGTGGAAGGAAAGACATACTCGGTGCTTGCCTCTCACTGGGGCTTTCTCCAATGCTCCCTCACAGTACAAGAAGCTGGATCGTATCCAGCACTCCGCGGTCCCGCCGAAAATGCAGAATCGTTAGAGGGGAAGCGTGCGTTTCCCAGAGGTACCCAGCAGAGCAAGGGGGGAAAGTGCTCTGAGCATCAGATCTCGTCAAATGCAGTTCCCTATGGATTTCTCTCTCTCGACTGATTGATTTTTTCAACTGAATGGTGTTAGGACGTTCTGCTATTCCAGCCTACACCTACACAAGTACCTCTGCTTTCCCTCTGTAGTTCCCTTCGTCAGGCAATGATGTTACACTGGAAGAGACTGGGTATCTCCCAGCAGAAACCAAGTTCCTGAGTTAAACTGGCAGACATGCAGCCCCACTTTCTTCTCTCTTGAATTATTTTATGAAACTTAATTACTTAATTAAGGACCTTAATTACTTTTGTGACCTCTATGCTTCTGCCAGATTTAACTCGAATAAACTAGCAAGCTAAAAAGTCACTGGGACAAGGACTAACCCAAGGGAGAGAGAGGATGCCTGAGGAGGCCAAGTAGAAAATGAAATGGCAACATTGAGTTTAACACTGACAGAGAAGCAAAGAGGATGCACAGGACATAGAAAGAAAGATTTCAGGGACCTTCAGTGCATAAGGTAACTTAGCCCATTATAATCACTTTGCAGTAATGAGCATCCAGGAGTTGAATCAAAACAAACAGTGCCTTCTGCCTCACAGTGAGTCATTTCTTCCATCTGTGGAGGGTGAGGGGAGGCTTGGAGGGCTCCCTCGGAGGCATGCGCTCTGCATAGGGTATCATTTGCAAAGCTTTTAGTGCTGCTGCTGCTGCTGGGTTCTCTGAATCACAGGGCTATTTCAGTGGTGCTGGGTGAGATGCAGGTCTTGTGGTACAAGGGTAACAAAACTCACATCCCCAAGTGCAGAGAGATGTCAAGGTGGGGGACCGGCTTTGTTTGAGGGTGCTCCAGCAATAAGATTTGCTTGGTCATTATTGCTTGTGGCTGGATACTGGCCATTTCTGTGGTCTCCAAGGTCACCACAGGGCTCTATCAAAAGTTCTTTCTCCAATGGCTTGCACTCACTGGGAGCCCATTATTCATTTTATCGAAAATGAGAGGCCCCTTTCTGTTTACCTGTGACCTATGACAATGCTCTCTGGTTCTGGTGAACTCATTCTTTGTCAGAGATTTCTACAAAATCATCGAATACTCCTCCTTCAGCCTGTGCTTCTTCTATATTCTGACAACTGCCAGGTACCAGTGATGTGCAGCAGCAGCCCTGTGTGCCTGTGTGCCTCAGGTACACACCTTGTGAGGCAAAGAGAACAACAAGCACTTCTGCTTCATTATTCAGTTTCCAGGGTAGTAAAGATGGAGCGTGAGTCATGCAGTTTTGGAGTTATCATCCCTGGAGCACCTAGCTGGCCCTGCAGCTCTGGAGATGGTAACTGTCCACTTTTTTGTCTTATGAGCCTGGGATGTGGAGTTGCAGAGGCTCTGCATGGGCTTCACATGGGAGAGAGCAACTGTCAAGGGCATGAGATCAGGGTACTCACACCCAGCAGTTTCATTGTACTGAACAAGCCTGAGAAGCAGCCTGCCAAGCCCACGGCAGAGACTGTGGTCACTGGAGGATGGACCGCACACACTGCTTCCAAAGGCAGAGGAGCCCCTATGTTGATGTTTGCTACAGTGGCCTCTTGATGTTGTGTATGGCTCCAAGGACACAGCTCTGCTGAGGACACCGAGAAGGGCATATGTGACCCACAGTGTGCCATGACAGGCTGCAGTGTCACAAAGGCTGTTTTGGGATACATTAAACCATCCTATGACAATCTAAAACCTCTTAAGTCCACCCCAGTCCATGAAGCCGTGCAAGAGCAGCAGATGCCCAGAAACAGGGCTGTCAAGACATTCCCACAGACTTACGTTTAAGTCAACCACAAGACCACATCCGGAGAGTTACCCAGTTGAGGATTTGTGCTATTATATCCCGTAACAATTTTTCACCTTGTTTGATCAAAAAGCAGCATGTATCATATTTGAAAGCTGAGCTGGGCAATGGCTGACCCTAAGGGCAAATTCACACAGAAGGAACAAAGGTGCTCCTTCCCAGGCCCCACGCTCCTGGCACTGAACAGGCAGTAAGAGAACAAGTGCCCGATCAGCTGGGAAAAAAAAAAATTGAGTCTAATACACTTGCTGCCATTTTTAGCTGAGTGGTGGTGGGGATTCCTGAATATGTGGATGTAAGGAGCTGGAGGGGTAACACAGTTCAGTGATTTCAAGGCCAATTATGAATATTGCTGAATGCAATTTGGTCTCAGATTCTGCATACAGAGAGGGTGGGATATAACTTGAAAAGGAGACATGGAAACATAGTGGCTCATCTGGTCAGCATGGTGATGTGTGTATATATATATATATATGTATGTATAGACATGCATATATGCTGAGAAACGCTGGCTTTCTGTTTTCCACAAAAGTACAATTAGCGATTCAGGTGTTTTGGAGAGGGACATCTGACTGACCACAATGCAGGCTGGGTGCTCACATGTACTGCTGTTTGAGATCTGGCTTGTTTAGGAGCTCTTGGCTTTCGGATGGGTCAGTTTGGAGAGCAGAGAGCTGCACAGCTCTGACAATTCTCTTGTCCACTTGGATGGGGTAGAGATACAATGCTCTGTGTTTGCTGTCCTGCGCCTGTCGGGTTCACATTGGGCCAAGCAGAACACTCGGGAGAGTTATCCTTTCTGGTTTTCCTGGAAGTGACCTTTTAGTGCTGCACGTTATACCTTTTGTGTCCTGCCCCACCATCTGAGCAGCTTTTTCGAAACCACAGAAGGTGCCGTCTCCGTGCCAGGCTGCCCCCAGACGCTCCCTACAAAAACCAAGGCGTCCATGGCAGCGGCGCAGCTCCTGTTCAAGGGAGGACCACGGAGCAATGGCACACAGCAATTATAAAACGCGCCTGACGCCGGCTTGTCGGGTGTGTGCAAAGGGAGGCAGGCAGGCTGGCCGTGCAGTGTGAGTAGGGGGTCGATGCCACAATTGTTACTCTGGAGAAGCAGGCAGCGCCTGGGTAAAGCGGCGGCCCTGGGCAGGAGGTGCGGGGCAGGGCAGGGAGCGGCTGCGCTGCGGGCGTCTGCAGCTGGCTCCAGGAGCCGTGCCGCCATCGCGCCCCGACGCGACTGCTGGCTCCTTGCGCTCCACGCCAGGCCGAGGGGCCGCAACACCCCCACAACGGCCAAGGGTGGACGCCGGGGGCAACGAGGCCGAAGCGGCTGCCCGGGCGCTGCCAGCCGCACCCACGGGGAAGCGGCCGCGCCTCACGGGCGGTAGCGCCCCAGCGACGGAAAAGCGGCTAGCGGGCCGCCCGGCCCTGCCGCCCGCAGGCCCGACCAGGCTCGGCCCTGCCCTGCGGGGGGCGGCCCGGCGCGGCGCGGCCCGGCCCGGCGGCACGTGGTGGCGGCGCGGCCCATGTGACCGGCCCTCCCCGGCCGCCGCGGCTCATCCCCCGCCCGGCCCGAGTCCCCGCCCGCCTCGCCCCCCGCGCAGCGCAGCGCTCTCCTGCGTGCAGCAGCCTCGCACCGCAGGCAGCCGCCGCCGCCCCGGGACCCGGCGCCATGGTAAGGGCGGCACGGCACTGCCGAACGGGGAGGGCGGCGGGGGGTGGCCCGCGGCGGCAGGGACAGCGGCGGCGGGGCGCGGGGCCGAGCCGAGCAGGCCCGACGCGGCACGGCTCGGCCCCGCGGCCTCTGGCGGCCATTTTAGTCTAATTTTAGCCGGGTGCGGGGGGAAGGGGCGGTGGGAGCGGCCGCGAGGCAGGAGCGGGCGGCGGGGCGGGCCGCGGCGGCTGCGGCGAGGCCGGGGGCCGGCGGCTTGGGACCGGCCGGGCGGCGCGGCGCGGCGCGGCGCAGCGCTCCCTGCGGCATCGTCCGGGCGTGCGGGTGCGTGAGGGGCGGGGGGCCGAGCGCTGCCGGCGGGCCCGGAAGAGGGGCTCCCGGCGGGTTATCCCCGGGGGTAGCCGCTGCTGCCGCCCGGGGTCCGGGCCCGAGGGATGTCCTCGGCCGGCGGGGGAGCGATCGGCTGGAAGCGCCGGTGCCGCTGGGGCCGGAGCGAGGGTGGCCGAGAGCGGGGTTGGAGGACGCGGGGCTGCGGGACGCCCGTTCCCTGGAGGCGAACGCCGTCCCCGCGAACAAAGCCGGGAAAGGGGGCAGGCGGGCTCCCTCGGGGACAAAGCCGGCGGCTCTCAGCGAGCCGTGCACCTGCCTTCCCCAGGCAGCCTGTGCTGGCAGCGCCCGCCGCGCCGGAGGTAATTGTTGGACCAGGAGCGAGGGCGCTGCGGATGGGCTTAGCTCTCTCGCAGTGGGCTTTGCTTAATTATTTTCCCCCTGCCGTGAGCTCCCGGTTTGCCCTGACGGCGTTTTGTTTTCTCGCTGTTTTAAGCTCGGGTTTTGAACTGCTTGCGAGCCTGGCGGGGAGCTGTACGCATTGGTTGTGGCTGGTAATTTTGTATGGAGGAAGAGCAGTCAAACAATACTCGTGTAGCAGCACGAAGTAAAATTCAGGAGTTTCTAAAGCCCGGTGTTGAAGCTGACACAATGCAGAAAGCATTTCTGCTGCTTGTAGAGCCTTACATCACCAAACAAAACGAGAGTCATGACAGTGCTGGATGTGAACTGCTGCTGTAGCGTTTGTTCCACTAAAAAAAATAACCCACCCCAAAACCAAAAAAAAACCCCACCCCACATCCCAGCCCAAAACTACAAACTCCTTTCCTATGTTCAGTTCCCACCCCTCACTCTCCTCCTCCCTCCCCCCCCAGTAAGCCAAATGCATGATAAGGTAATGGAAAACGGCTTGAGTTGTTGCCTAGTTGTATAAAACTGCTTGACTTGCATGGTTGTATAGAACTGTTATTCAGAATTGTGGCTGAAGATGCTGAGATCTGCAAGAAAAGAGTACATATTTTATACCTCCTTTATATCTTCTGCTCCAATCCTGCAAAGATTACTAAATTCTAGCACGTTCAGGTTAAGTATAGTATCTTTATTCTTATGAGGGCAGGCAGGCTTCTCTATCTAGCACTGTGGTCTTATCATCTTTTTTAGCGAGTGTTAATTTTCGCTGTTTAAATTATTCCTTCAATCTCATTTTACAGGCTTCTGGAGTAACAGTGAATGATGAAGTCATAAAGGTTTTTAATGACATGAAAGTAAGGAAATCTTCAACCCCAGAAGAGATTAAGAAAAGAAAGAAAGCCGTTCTTTTCTGCTTAAGTGATGACAAAAAACAAATAATTGTAGAGGAGGCAAAGCAGATATTGGTTGGTGACATTGGAGACACTGTGGAGGACCCCTATACAGCCTTTGTGAAGTTGCTACCTTTGAATGATTGCCGATACGCTTTGTACGATGCCACGTATGAGACAAAGGAATCTAAGAAAGAAGACCTGGTATTTATATTCTGGTGTGTAAAAGCAAAGCTCGCTGTTAAAATTGAGTATTCTGGAGTTGATGCTGGATGGTTGAGTAACTGTGCTGTTGTGGTTTTCTCCTTTCCTTTAAAGGGCTCCTGAAAGCGCACCTTTAAAAAGCAAGATGATCTACGCAAGCTCTAAAGATGCCATTAAAAAGAAATTTACAGGTACAGACCTAAAAATACGCTTCACTCAATAATTGCAATGCTGTTTAGATGTTGAGGTTCTCACAAGTACATTGTTGTCCATCTGTCTTTCAGGTATTAAACATGAGTGGCAAGTAAATGGTTTGGATGATATTAAGGACCGTTCAACACTTGGAGAGAAATTGGGAGGCAACGTGGTAGTTTCACTTGAAGGAAAACCCTTATAAAAAGACAGACAAGTGCCATCTGGATCTAAGGAGCTTCCATTTCTGCAGCTCGTTCAATTGGAATAGTATTAGTCTCCCCATCCCCTTCCCTCCTCAAAAAAAATAAGTCCCTTCCCTCATGTCCCTGAAGGAGATGTCATTGTTAAGCAGTCTACCAGCGATTGCCATTAGACTGTTTAATCCCGGTAGTTTTATGTAGGATCCAAGGAATGCTTTCACGTCATACTCTTAGCCAAAACTGGCGTTGCAGGCATTCCTTGCGACACGTACAATGAATGTGATAGTTAATGTGAATAGTCTAGCAGACAGCGAAGGGTAAGCTAATTGAATGCCTTGAAAGTATTGTCCACTGGTCGGATGGTAGACTCTATACAGTATTACTTGCAGTTGCACTTGATTGCAGTTCCATGAGGCTCTTGTGCATTCATACACCTCACCTGCCTTGACAAGCCTATTTTTGTGACATGGCAGCACACAACACTATGCATTTAAAGCACTTTTTTGTAATATGTTTGACCCGCCCCCTCCCCCTAAAGGAATGCCAATTAAGTTGCTGTAACTGTGTCATCAAATTATTGTAGTACCTCAGTTTCATTCCTGTTACATGCATATCTTTATAAATGAAGTAGCTGTTACGATGCCTTTTGTTTTCCATTGAATGTACACTACTGAACAGGAGTAGAAGTTATCTGTTTACCATGTGAGTCTTGAAACACTAAAAGTTTTGTAAAACATCAGTCGTGGTGGCAGTTTCTGTATTAAAAAGAGCCTTAAATGGAACATTGTTTTTTTTTTTTTTTTGAGATCAAAAAACTGGCCACGCTGCAATAAAACTTGTGGCTTATTACAGAACGTTGCCTTGTTTTCATTGGAAAATACAGTTTTTAAGTATGTTTAATTTAAGCATATTTCAAATAACTTCTGTGGAAAGTATTGTAAAGATAAACAATCATTAATCTCATCGTAAATAATGCAAGTCTTTCATTCCTAATCATGATTTAGGCTCTGCTTTACAATACTCTGTGGCTCTGTTCTGATCATTTGATAAAGGACCTGATCTGAGTTTACTGTTCAAGTAAAGAAGCTACCACTGCTAGAGACCATTAGTTCCACGAAACACTCATGTCAGACACGTAGAATGACGAAGCGATTAACCACGCAGCGTGTTTCTACCTGAATGTTCTTAAAGTTCTACATGTGAGAGTAAAACCTGGCACGAAAGCTTAACAGCTCGCCGCCTTTTTCGGTAAGATGGTGTGTAATGACAAGTTACATGATAATGCAGTTAAGGATACTTTGTTTGTTTGTTTCTTGAGTGTTGCAGTTAAGACCCACTCGGTACAAGAAGTAGCCTAAATGAACCGTTCTACTTGTTAAGCTTCTATGTAAATAGAACTGGAAAGTGTTTTGCCACTACAGAGGCTTGGTCAGGGACATGTTTTGGCCAGGAGCCAAATAATGCTCTCCTTATAGAGAATTTGATCTGCTCTCTGTGAGCAATCCTCCGTTAGCCAGAGCTATTTATGGCAAACACATGCTTTTGTATCTTGTCATCGTTATCCACAAATGGCAAAACTGGACATGATTCTCCTGGTATGCATAAAGGAGCGAGCGCTGTTCGACGGCCGCTCGCGGCTGAGCTGTACATGCTGCTAGAAGGAATGCTCTTTATCATTACCTTGTTTTTAAGAAGTTGGTAGAGTAGAACTGTGGAGCGTTTAAATACGGGCCCTTTCCGTTCAGTCCATGGCCTTTTTTCAGCGAGGAAGCAGATGATATTTTTCCTTTTTCTTTTTAAATTTTTATTATTTTAAAATCGTTTTAAATAACCTTGTGGTACTGTGTTTAGGCTCTCTCGTCCTGTAGAACTTTAAGACTTTGTTTCAGGCTTCTGGCTATCCCTACGACTTGCACACCTCATCGTGTTAGCTGTTCTACGTAGACTAAGCTTTACTAGAAATTAACTAAAAAGGCATGATGACCACTGACTTACTAAATGTATTGATGAGTCTTGGTTTTGTTCTACGAAACTCTCCTTTCAGGTACCTTTTAAGGTTGAGAAGTAACTTGATGGTATGCATGTTGTCTAGATCTAAAAAAACCCACCCTTTTTATTCCTCAGAATAGTCTCTTGATTTCTGATTATTCACATTGTGTGCGAAGCCCAGTTTAATGTAAAGATCTGCTTTGTGCTTTCTGTTTGACTTGAGTTCGGGACAAGTATAACGCAACGAAGTTTTAACTGATTTTCACAAGGTATAAATGGTTTCTTTAGAAAAAGCCAAAACTGAAAATGTTAAATTTTAATAAAACATTGGAATTTCATTTTAGACAGTGAACTTTTTTAAGCAGTACTGTGTTTAAATTTATTGTTTTGTCTCTGCTGCAAACAGTCTGGAAAGATGTCTGTGGCTTCTAAGTTGAGTATTAAAGGTTACTTTTTTTTTCCTTTTTATTTTAAGCTAGCTTAGGTGTGTATTCACTCAGTCCAAGTAGATGTAAAATTGAAGCACAAACTGTATTTATGTAAGATTCCTACCAAAACTAGTTTTGGATCTAAAAGGATCAGCCTACCTTCAGTTCGTTCTTGGAACGGCTGAGGAACTGATGTGAGGTCCAATTCAGATGGCTTGCTTTAAGAAAGAAAAAAAAACAAACCCCAACCCCACAATAAAGTGCTACAGAACTGTTACTGTTTGAATTATAAAACAAATGAGAGACAGCTGGCATCTGTTCCAAAATGGTTTGTCAGCTGTTGTTTTCTGTCATTATGCAAAATGGTGAGGGCCTCATTGTGATGGAGAAGTGGAGGAAAATCCTCTCAAGTTGAATATCTTCTGTGTATCTGTGTAGATGTGACTTTTGGGTATCTTGGCTTCAGTTATTTTATTGATAAAGAACTGTTAAATAAAATTTTCATGAGAGGAGCTTGTGCAGAAATGACATGTTTGTTCTAAAAAAAAAAAAAAGACTTCAAAACCAGCAGTTGTTTGATTTGGTAAATCCTGGAAGGGGTATAGGCGTATGGGTTTGATTTCTCCAAGAAGGGAAATCAGTCCAAGACAAGCGAGAGTAGGTGAGCTTTATGTTTGTGGTGATTTTTTAGAAACACAGAGATTAAATGTATATGGACTCGAGTGTAAGAATCGCTCCCAGTCCCATCATGAAATGAATTTTGAGTATGTTCAGTTAAAACCCGAAGTGTTCCCCTAAGTGGAAGAGTGTTCCTGCTGTACCAATCCCTCTGAACAAGTGATGGAAAACAGCAATTGCCACAATCTCCTAATAAGCTTTACTCTTACGCCAATTCCAGTATAAACCAAATTTTCACCTCTGCCTATTTCTTACAAACTTCTGTGAGTTCCCTTTAGTTTGTGGTGGTGAGTTAACGATTGTAGAGTGAGAACACGGCACTATATGGCGGATGAAAGATCATCAATGTAGCACCTGTCTATAAGTATTGAATTTCTTTGAAAATATTTCTGATTTTGAAAACCTGGTATAAATAAAATTAATTTAAACATCTTCAGCTGTGGAGTATGTTTGTGTGCTAGGCAGCACCTACGCTAACGGCTTTGTGGTTGCCTTTGTATTGGGAGCAGCCCAGATGCCCTGGAAGGTGGGAGAGCAGAGTAAGTGCACGGAATACCTGTGTTTTTGCAATGGGTTTCACCTGCAGCCCCTTCAGTTCAATGCCTGGCTGTAGCTCTGGAGACAGGTATAAAGAAGTTTTTAGTGGGTTGGTGCTGGATAACCTTTTATTTTTTTCCTTGTGTTGGGTCACAGTTCAGAAAAATAATTTTTTGTTGTTGTTAAAAAATTTGGGGTTTTCTTGTTAAAAAGGTAGGGAAAAGTATGCCTAAGCTGACAGGTAAGAAAGCGAGATGTGGAAAAGGTGACTCTGTGAAGAACGATCAAAAGATTATCCCTGTGGTATCAGCGGTGTTCCTCCTGTTAATGGAGAAATTTTTGGATGTAGGAATAGTTTTGCTATTAATTTGAGCTAATTTTGTAAACAAAGCTGTCAAGGAGCAGCTTCAGTGGGCTCTCTGGAGAAGACAGACTTTTACGCTGGGGGTTAACAATCTTTTTTTAGTGTTTGCCTAACAAGCTGCAGGGGCATATATGAGAATATACATTCAAAATGCGTCAAAGGTCTCTTATGCAATTAAGTTTTGTTATACAAAGTACTACTTAGTTAAAAAAATGTTCTGTGCCTGCTGTACTCATAGACAGTGCTTGATACCCTATGGAGTTTGGGTATTTCCCTCCCTCACCCCCATGCTGTAAATCTGTGTAAGCCCCCACCCTGTTATATCTTGCCATTCCTCCCATTGCTTGTCTCTGCCATCTACTGATAATACCTGAAAAACTACAAAAGTGAAAAATTAGAAGCCTTTCACAGGGAATTCAAACAGGTAACGTAACATAAGATGTTAATTTGATGATATGATAGAATTGTCTTCTTACATTGTGAGGCTTACAGTGAAAATGTGTGCTGTTGGGAGGCACTGACTAATTCTGAGATTGTCTTTTCAATATCTCATTGTGAGTTAACATTTCGGTTACCAGCTTCGCCTCGTGGCTACATAGGCAACTAACGATTGGAAGAGAAACTGGGAAGTGCCACTGATTTTTAAATTTTTTTTTCTTAAAAAAAACTTTCTAAATGTCAATTCAGACAATAAAAAATACACCAGCTTCGATTTCCCACCGTTAGCTTAATTTTTTATTCTTGTGTGAACAGGCTTAGGAATGTGCGTGTAGCTGTAATCATGCCTTCTCCTCTTCCACCTCTTTATTTTTAAAAACAGCTGTGTCACTGCAAATCCCTGCCATCTGCCCACCATCTTCTGTGAAGCTTTGCGGACAATCTCCACTTGTACCTTTTAGTATCTATTTTTCCCCTCTCTTGTTTGTGATTGTAGGGATTTGGTTTAGAAAAACTAGGCGCTGTAATATTATGCTCCTCAAAAGCTTTTCTATTATGCAGGAAGTTAAAAGCATCAGTTACTCTCTGGTGAGCACAGCTGCAGGGTATACACTGGCTGGGGGAGGTGAGGGGGAGAAGAGATGCGATTTTGAGAAGGGGTTTAGAGAGCCTTATTTGTGTCTGCTTCCTCTTAGTGACAGCACTGCTTTCATCCCCGACCTTCTCCTAAGGCTAATGTGAGAGCTAAGCTTTTCTTCCATTTTAGCCGTTTCAACAGAAAATTGAATGTGCGTGTAGCAAACAAGGCGTGGAGAAGCAGAGGAAGGTTGAGAAGGGGGCGGGGGTAAGCGTCCTGATAGCAGAAGATTTGTTTCCTTGTCATTTCAGCGTGAGCTTGCAGCTGTGAAGACGGAGCTTACGTTCCCCTCTGCTCTGCCGGGACACAGGGATTCCAGACTCGACTGTCTCAAGGCTTTTAAGCAGTGAAATGGGAAGGTACGGCTCTGTACCGGTGGAATTGGTTTTCCTCCTACCAAGACGAAGCCATGCTACAACGGGGCTCTTGGTTAGCGATAGCGCATAGGTGATGCACCCACGCTGCGCTTGAACAATCCCTTAAAAATGTGTATTTTTTTGACTGCACCAGATACTATAATTAAGCTGTTACACCGGGAGTGAGGATGAACTGGTGTAGTTCTTAATTAGGCAGCTGCCAGTGCAAAATATAATTTATGGTCATATTTTAGAGCCCTAGCCCTGTTATTTCAGCGTGACAAACGCTTCCCGGTCCACAGAACTCATTGCCTGCATAAATTCTTTTACGAAGCAACAGCATAATTTTAGCCCTTCGTAGACTCCAGTGACGCAGAATCTGTCACCTGGAGGTTTTTATTCCTCTGCGTTGGTGAGTTCCCTTTGTAGTGCTGCATTATTTCTCCGCACCCGCACTTCGAAAATCAGTTCCCAGAACTCTCCTTCCAAGTAACCAGAGTTCCTAAACAATATTTATTCTGCGTGACTAAGGTAGAAAGGCATCTTGTAGAATGCCCGGAGGAAACAAATGCATGGCATTAGCCTGCGTGGCCACCGAGCACGCTGCCTCTGACTGCGGGGTTGTGCTGATGAGAGCGTCAGCCCCTCCAAGTTTGGGTGCGACAGCCCAACCCAGGAAATTCGCAGAAACAGAAAAGAATGTCTTAATTTTTCTCAGATAAAGATTTGACAAGCTGGCTGAACGCCTCATTGGCTGATAAGGCCGAGCGAAATAGCTAGCAGTGTCGCAGAGGCAATCAGGTTTTTATATATTTATTTATTTTTAACTTATTCTGACAAAAACACCTGGCTTTGATTCTAGCCAGTTTTACAGATTTACTTTGACAGGTGCAATTGTTGGAAGTGTCTTCTGGACCAGCTATATTTAGCTATCTAACCTTTGGATAATTCTGGTAGTTGCTTTGGTCTCGTTATTATTGAACTCCATTACAGTTTTAACTGCCTGCAGTTCGGCATTGCTGGTATAATGCTCACAACACAGCGTAAACAACATTTAAAGGTCCTCTCCAACAAAACTAGTAATGATTGAAACCGGTTTGAATCCTATAGCCCGGTCTCAGTTGGCAAGGAGGATGATGCTCTTAGAAGTCAAGTGGAGCTCCTGCCTGAACACCTGACCGAACATCTTCACCATAGGGTCAAAGAAGCATCAGAGCATTCAGATCAGAGTGGTTTGCTTTCCGTTCTTGCACTGCTGGATAAGTTTCCTACCCTGGGATGCATAGAGGCTACTACAGCATCAATGTCTAAAGCATTTCACTTCCTTTTCATTCTGAGCGGACAGACCACAACTGCAGCTTTTCTTACAGTGTATACTCAGCCGTCCCAGCTCTGAATTTTATTTTTGTCCTGACTACCCAAAGGAAGAAGGAATGCTGCTCATAGCACCGAGCAGTGTACAGCCAAAATGCAGCTCCAGAGTGACATGCGGCATCATAACCATTTTCAGCTGTTGTGGCTGTCGCAGGAGACACAAGGCGTGGGGACATCTCCAGGCTGTGTCTACTCGAGTCTTTGTTTTTCAGGAATCTTGTGTTGCTGCTCCACCCTGCTTCTGAAGTCAGTGTGACCAATAGCTCAAGGCCTCTCCAAGAACATCCGGACTTCTGGTGCTCCTGCTGCTGCTGTGAATAGCAAAATACAAACTTGAGGCATTTCCAGTAACAGCTTTGTGTGCAACAGATTCAAGAAGCACGTGGCTCTGTTTGTCTGCACTTACCCTGTCCACGAAGTAATAATGACACATAAAAATATATTTAACACCGATACTAATTCAGGGTCTTACTTTAACAGCTGTTTTCTTTGGAAAACTGTGAGGATAATGTTTTCCCCAAAGATTTACCAATTAATATCCAGGAAATGGAAAAATATACTTTCGTGTTTGTACTTTAAATTCTATTTGTCTAGGTAGTTAAGGAACCTCGGATTTCCTGCTTTTATGTCTTCTTTTTTTCTCTCTTTTTTTTCCCCAGAAATGGTGTTAACCAGTCTTTCCACTGTAATAGCAAATTGTGGGAAGATGAGAAGGGTTATTTCTCTTTGCATCAGCATCTTGCATTGTGTGCAAATACAGATCCTCTCAGTTTCTTCTTAAAATAGTGTTTGGATCGCATTCAGTGGTTAACATAGGATTTTTGTAAGTCACATTTTACTTTATTAATATGAACATGCACAAGATAAAAGCTTTTTTGCTGCTTATTTATGCTTTGGAGCTATATAAAAAACCTTTTCATTACAAAAAGGCAAATTTTGGGGTATAAAATTAGTAACTACTTTTGTCTGCTAAAAGGTTTGGGGGTTTTTTATGCTGTAAGTTGTCCATGAAGTGCTCTTCTTTCTGTTTTGTTAGTTACCTGGTTTTGGTGGTTTTGCTTTTCCCACACTGCTTCGTGTTTCAGCCTAATAAGGACTGGATTCAACTGCTACCAGAGGAAGGAGGTTTTATGTATATAAAATATACAGTTACTACAGGAAAGAAGAAACTGTTTGCTTGACCCAATTTTATGGAGTTATTTCTTTTTACAGTGGTGGGATGACAAGAAAATGGATGAATGGGCTTGCTGAGAGTATTTTAGGAGCACTCAGTGGGAATGAGATTATTATTGTAGTGCTTAATCCTGAAATAATTATAGACCATCTCATCAACCTTGCACCAGCGTTTGAGAGAGATGAACATTCTAGCTACTTTATGGTATTAGTCTGAGATAATCTACCATTGTTAAAAACTTGGAGCTCTCCAGATAAATATAGAATAGGATATTTATACCTGTTATGAACGTTTCAGTGTTTCCACATGTTTTTAAAACAATGATTTATAACTAGTGGAAATGTAGTTCTCCAACATCTTTTATGAGGCTGAAAATTCAGGTGAAGGTTATAGAAGCAACCAGTTCACTTAAACATTACAGCAATTCCCCAAAATAGATTATCAGGCTTGCTTTCCCATCTGTTTGGCACAGTGCGAAAGAGTGCATGGAAAGGGTGTTGTGCTGACATAGTAGCTGTTATCACTGCTGTTAAATGCGTTTAATGGTAGTGAAGTTACAAGTCACCCTGTATGCAAAAGGGATAAAAAAATAGTATCAGGTCAGAATTTGTCACTTTCATAGACAGTAACAGCTTGTTCCCTTTGAACAGGTGTAAGTGTCCTGATGTCCCTTTGTTTCCTTAGAGAGGAAAAAGACAAAACTGAGCCTTTCCATTCCGTTTGACTTGCTTTCCCTGTCCCTTCTCCTCCAAAGCATTTCCCCTGCTCTGGCTTACATGCCACAATGGCTCATCCTCCAACCCATTTATCTCTGTTACCTCAGTTTCACCTCCTCTCATCGTCATCTCATCCCTCCCTACTAGCTCCCATTCTCTGGTGGTCCCATTCCCTCATATTAGCAGTGTGCTTTAGCCTTTATCATAAACATAGAGCTAACAAACAAAAAACCCCAACAACCCTCTTTTGATTCATTTGCCCATTTCTCTTGTTAAAAATATGCAATCTCATGAAGAAACTGAACATGTTCAAAGAGTAAACTTGGCTACAGTTTACCGAAGTAGCAAACAGTTTGAAATAATCTCTTGAGATGTTTGAGTCCACAGGACTTAACTCTGAAGTCCAGACTCCACCATTTAGATGGGAAATTGCTGTGTTTGGTTATTTTATGTTTTCCTCAGTGCTAGAAGCCTGAACTGTCCTTCTTTTCCCATCATTAAAGCATCTGGATTCAGCTGTTGACTTCCACAAAAGTGGTTAAGTACTTACAGTGTGGGGAGATGCTAGCAATTCATAAATTTATGGTATGTTGAAAACCAAAGCTGTAGAAATAGCATGAAATAAAGTGTGTATCAACACAGAAACCTGAAAGTTAATTGCAAGACTTCAAAGGCAAATCAAGAAAATCTCTGTATTACAAAAAGTATAGAAAACTGCCACAGGGATGACAGGCCACATGACCAACTTTACATGTTCAGAAAATAATGGGCTTTTAAAAAAAAAAAAAAGGCAAGAAGTAGCCTTTTGTATAATCAGAAGTTATATTAATAACATGTCACTGAAGAGTTTTAATCTGCTTCCTTTTCTGAAGCCTTGTATTAAGCTCTCAATTCATCGTCTCAAGCTTTTCTCTGCAGTCTCAAGTGCTGATCAGCAATGCAGTGAGGATTTATTTCCTTTTCCTGGTCTCAAACAGAAAAGTCTGTGATGAAGAGATATATGAAGTAGGGCCATCTGAGGGTGCTGTTTGACAACATATCGAAGACAATGTAGACACATGTGGGATGAGAAGGAGATTCCTGCAGAAGCTGGGCTGAATGCTCCCCCTCTTCTCTACTGCTGCTTAACCCTGCCTCACCATGCAAGGAATGTAGGAATCTACACTTCTCACTTATTTTGATAAGGCGGCTTGTTTTTTGGGGTGGGTTTTTTTTGGGGGGGGAGTGGGGGAATTGGATTTTTTGTTTGTTTGTTTGTTTTCTCATTTAGGAAGGGACAGTGCCTGAAATGTTTCAGATGTTTCTGAGAGTCACCTCAGTCTTGGTAGTTCTGGTATATGGGTTTTCTATGGGGAAGCTGAGCTCACGTTGTGTTGGCGGCCTGGCACTACGCTCCTGCACGCTGCTCTGTGCCTTCCCAGGCAACGCCAGGCTACTGTACTTCATACATCTTGCCCAGTAAATCCTGCTCTTCCAGGAAGAACTGGATGTTCTCTGCACAGCAGGTACGTACGTCCACAGTACCTTTAACACAGATCAGCAGCATCAGATGTTTGAGTCTGTGGTCGGCTGTGAAGGGCTCTGACGTAGTTCTACACGTTTCTGTTGGCAAATCTTAGACCAAAATGTGAAAGCCCTGTGAGTGCTTGCACCTCAACTTCTTGTCATGTATGTACTTTAAACTGCATGTTCTTTAGTGGTCTGGCTCCTCTGTGTATATACAGCAGTGGTGACATTCACTCCATCAAACCTCAGCCGCTGACAGCTCTGCACAAGGCACGTAAAGGCATTTTAAAGTTTAACTTCTGTGAAACCTGGAGTTGCACTCACCAGGCACGTGCAACGCCTGCCTCCAGCCCTTGCTTCCTCTCTTCGCTTCTTTTAGCAGCATTTTGGCCACCCCTCCCCCTGAAGATCAGTGATATGAATTAACTAAATTCCTCAGATTCTGAAGTGCTGACTACTAGCGCTTCCGAGACTGGGAGTCCTGTCACACTGTAGTATTCCTGAGGGTGTAGGCAAACACGCTCCACTTACAGCACATCCCAGAGCTCTCAGTAGCCATGGGCCAGCACTTCTGGAGACTGTGGGTTTTGCTTTGTTCTCTGAGTTCCTCATGAGACAGACTTCCCTTGTCTAGCTCCAGCTGTTAACATTCAGGTGAATTGTACCTAGCAGTGTTTTGAGCAGAGAAGCGAATCACGAGTTTATGACAGGCTGGTTAGGAAACAAGAATAATAGGCAAAATAGCTCATCTCAGAGTATTTGGGATTGAACCGGTGCAGACATGTGCTAAGTTACATGAAGTTGGGTTGGGTTTGTTGGGGTTTTTTTTGTCAGGATTGATGTAACCCAGGCATAACCAGGGATAGCTCTACTAAAATTAGGGAAAGTTAGAAATGCTTATTACAAGTTTGCTAGTGGTCTGCGATCATTAGAATGGTATGGAGTGATAAAATGGCAGCAGGGAAACGGTTTGGGTGTTCAATAGATGAAGACTGGTGTTTTACCAGCATTATACGTGTTTCAGAGCACGCATCACAGAGTTGTAGCTGTAGACCACAAAGATACTCTAGTCCAGACTGAAACATGATGGGTCTCAATATATACAAGAAATGCAGCCACAATCCTTTTAACCAAAAGGTTGTTTTAAATATAAGTTGTTAATTCAATCTAATAGTGCTCACTTTTAAATGCATGACATGCAGTTATAAATCCTGTTGGCTTACCATGTGGCTACTGACATTTATTGAAACCTTTTTGGATCAACATCCATGTACTGCCTACTTGTGTTCTGTACGTGCACAAAGCCTACCTCCTTTTTTGTGAGCTTTAGTTCAGAAAACAACACAGACATCAAGGTGCATCTGTAAGGCAGAAGCTGGGCTCTCCTGTCCCAGCCTCCCAATGCAGTGAGAGTACTTCAAACGTGAGTAGCCATGCTGGGTTCAGCACAGACATCGCACAGCCCAGTCTTACTGCCTTATTAATGAGAAAATGGGTGAGTCCCCTCCATTTTTTTTAACACAAAAGGCCTGAATTCACCTCTCTTGACTAGATGTAGTTCTAATTCCCACATTAGTGCCCTGACCAGGTCTGTGGACTGCACTCAGTAGTTAGTGATGAGGGAACAGACATCCAGAAATCAGACATGCTGATGCCTGTATCATTGTGGCAATGATGTATCATCACTTTGCACTCCATAGGTTCAGCTCTTAGAGATTAAACATGAACACCTCCACATTGAAGACAAACCTTACATTATTTGTCTGTTTAGTACTTCTCCTTAATAAGCCCAGTAGGTTTTTTAAGTATCACATTCAGTTGTCAGAAGAATTCCTCATTTATTTTTATGCCATAACATCACCGTGTGTTTAATTTACTTACTCCAGAAATCATCTCTAGATTGCCGTCTTTGATGAGAGGTGAATGTGTTTTTTTTCAGCCTAAGCTCCAATGATGAGATGCCAAGAAATATTTCCACATGCTCGCAGTCTGGAAGGTGAGAGGCATTCCTCTAAGCTACTTTTACAAAAATCAACTCCTGCTGCAAATACAGGGCTCCCCATGTAGTAGTAACCCATAGTAGTACCCATGTAGCCCAGCGCTTTCAGAGCAGACTCTCTGAACAGGTCAAGTCTATTTTGTTCACTATGTCCCATGTGGGGCTTGTTTGGTCTCGTACATTGCTGAAGCACAGGGCCACCATGGCTGAAGGAACACAAACTTCCCTGACCCATATTGTGGCCCATATGATGTCCCAGCCTGCCTGAAATGTTGGGAGTCTGATCACAGAGCTCCAAACCTGCAGTAAGAGGATGTGGTGCAGGTCAGGAATCTGATGCCACGCATGGGAAAGTCTGCACATCGTTTTTCTGTAAAAAATCTGGCTGACAGGGAACGGAGAACCTGATGCCACCCAATGGGGCTTTCATTCCAACCACCTCCTATTGCCAGCTATCGTGCCACGCAGCTCCCCCTGTCCCCTTTTTTCCCCTCAAGTTTAGCAAGCTCACATTAAAATTAGATCTTTTTTCTTTCTCCTGCTATGGTGGAGATGATGTTCCAGAATCCTGCTTTGATGTTCTGAGGCCTTATTTTAATTCCAGCCTAAATATATTCTTGGGCATTTTATTTCTTACCTATATTGTTCTTTACTTTGAATGGCCTTCCCTTTCCCTTTTTTATCCCCTGATGTTATATTCTCTTCTGTTATCTGTTCACAGAAAGACCTTCCTGGTAAGATAGCCTTCTTCATCCCTTTAATTGTTCTAGCAGGACCTCTTGGTACCTGGTCCAGTCTGAATCTATCTTTCCTTAACATGTTTGACCAGGTCAGACATCACTACATGTCATGAAGATACTAGTATGTTCCTTCCTCTGCATAGCAGGATCCTATGCCTTCTTCCATTAAAGTCTGATATATATCATGCAACTGATGCAGCTACTTCTTTCTCCTCAGGTGTTCTCTTCACATGCTTGTAGAAATTAGTTTTGGACACTAAGATCATCACTTTGCATTATTCGCTACGAAATTCCATCCTATTTCTGTTACTGCAGTCCTCAAGGTCATGAGGGTCTTCCTGTATGATACTCCATTCCTCCTCTGTATCAGCAGTACCTTCCAGTTTTGTGCTGTCAGCAGATTTCATTAGCTCATTTTCTTCCTGTTTTTTGTGCCAAGGTCATGAATGAGAAGATTAAATAAGATTGATCCCACAGTGAATCTAGGAAACACCATTATTAATTTCCCTTTCTCCTGACAGAAGACCTGCCTTCAGTCAGTTTCATATATGCTTTACAGTTCAGATGTTAGTCCTGATTTTCATCTTAATTAATGTTATACAAAATATATTCAGGAAGTCCAGCAAGATTAGGTCTAGCATCTGTCTCTGTAAAGAACAGGCAATCATTTTGTCAAATAAATATATCAAACAAGTCTAGAATAATTTATCAATGATCAGTGGATATTTTTATCCCACTTCTATATCCCTCTTTATCTTTTATTACATTTCCTTCCCAAATGCGTCATAAAATCCTGATCATTATTCAGCTCAGATGTTCATGCATTGGCAGCTGCCTTGTTGACTTATTCCCTTTCTGGAATATATCTTAAAACTACTATGAAGAGATCAGTATCTCACTTCTGTTGTTACTAAATTAGCCCAAATTAATTGCTGCTTCATTCAAAATAAAACCAGTAAGAATCAGAACAAAGTCTAACATTCCATTAATAATTTGAAATGCAGAAAAGAGGGGAAATACAAAAGCAATGAAGCAGCTATATAACCTTTATTGTGGGTGGCATTCACAAATTCTGTGAGCATCATTTAGTCAAACTTTCCCCTATGGGGCATGCTGTTGTTTTACCATAGAGCCCTACCCAGTCACCTTGTTGCCCAGTATGAATCAATAGCTGGTGGTGCTTCAGCACTAAGCTGTGATGTTGCACATCCTTAAAATAAATGTTGGCGTTGGTGTGATTCAGAACCAAGTGTGAACCACACGTGGCTCAGAGGGGCAGTTTAGAGTAATTGCTAGAATTGCTAGCAGGGCACTTGGGCTGAAAATGCGTAGATTTAACCAAGAGCCTTACTGAACTGGATGGAACCTTACTTGCTCTTATTTGCTTTAGCTCATTGCAAAGATTACGTCACACACAATCACATCTCAAGCAGCCAAAACATTTTTATGATTCATGTGGAAGCGATAGCCATGTGTACCTTAGGGGACTGATTTAGATTTGCTGTGGAGGGAAGAGCATCACCTACGGAATCACCAGCTCTTCTTTCCCATCAGCTTGTCCCACAGGCACTGACTTGGCATAACTCCATTCCGTGGTACTTGCAGGATTCAGTGCAGTATTGCACCCCTAGAGCACACTCGGGTGTGTTGTGGAGCAGAAATGAATGGGCATACTAACACAAAGTAGTCACGATTAAGCAAAAGTCTTAGCTGTTTGTGGCTCAGAGATGATTTTGTGACTGTGTGGCTGGGTACACAGGATTACATGAAGGCCAGAACTAAGAAAAGTCAGCCCAGACTAGAGGAGGAGTCCATTGCCAGGACACATTTCTGGAATTCCTCGGTCCTCAGCGCTGTACTTGAGTGATTATATGGAGATGCACGATAAGAAACACAGCAAATAACTCTTTTTTTTTTTTTTTCCTATGAGATGTGAAAGGCAAAACTTCACCCAAAACTTCAATTTAGTGCGTTTACAGTTGGGATTCACACTGGTGCCTACCTTTGTCCTTAAAGCACTGATTCTCGGGGTGGGGAGATTTCAAAGTGCAAATTCCAAGAATAGCATTGCCTTAAATGGCGGAAAATGAGCTGCACTGCAGGTCTGGTAAATCTGAAGGTTTTGTTCAGCCACTTAGTCATAGCTGACCCCCTCAAGTCAGAAATAACAAAAGGAATATTTTTTTTTTTGAGAAGGTGGGACTAAAGGAAAATATAATGATCTGAAACTCTGGGGGTCCTTTGTGTTTTACAAAAGAAGCAGAGGTAAAAGATTTCCCGTTGTAGAGCATTATCAAATGACTAGAGCAAATAAATTGTACATAATGATCCTGACTCCATGTAAGCAGCAAGGCTCCATTGACTTTAATGCAAAAACCATTGATTTGCACTAGCAGAAGAGCCGAGTGGCAGGAGGTGCATTCCTGTCTGGCTTGCTCGTGTGGGTAATCTCTCTGAAATAATTCTCAGAAATGAAGATTATTAAGGGTCTGCACTTCTGTGGTTTCATTTTGCAGCTCCTTATACTTACAGTGTCAAGGCTGTCTTTAACAGCCAAAGTGCACAAAGTGTAAGGAACCTGCTCCAGAGGAGGGTGTGAATTAATTCCTTTTATTCCCCTGGCCTAGATGCGGATGCCTCGCTAGTCCTGAGGCACAGCTCCCTGCTCTGCTCCTGGTATGTATTTCTCCGTGAACTTGTACTGTGTCTACCAAAGGGACAGGGAGCTAACAGAGAGGCCTGGGAACTCAGCAGCAATGGAAAAGATGCTGAAGCCCCTGCTTTTTGCATGGAGCTGAACGCTGCCCTGATAGAAAAATCTTTGGTGGTCCCATTATTCCATTTATCAGCAGGATCTGGCCCTACATGCCACAGTTGCTGTCCCTTCTTCCCTCCACTATGCATTGACCAGCTGGGACAAGAAGTGTCTGTAATACTGCTCAGTTCCTCTCTCAGGACCTGACCCCATAACAGTGTTCAGGTCTTTTCTGAAGAGCTGATACTGAACCTGCTCACGAACATTACAAGTAGCTCTCTTGTGTTCCCTGCATTGCAACAGAAAGCTTGTTTGCTCTCAAATACAAAAGTGCAGTTCTAATTTCTGCTTACAGAGATATAACCTCTCACAGTATCATATTATACTTGCCTTGACTGTGGGACTATTGCAACTCAATAAAGTACTAATGGAGATCCAAATGCTATTCCATTAGTCTTCATTTTAGATTACAGCCTGGTCTGGTCAACATCATAATATTGTGCTGGCTAGAAGGTGATGGACAAGTGCTTTTGTTATCTGTAGGCAAGCATGCTTTGTGCAGACCTCCGGGGCGATGCAAGCTATCCCAGCTGCATTTGTGCTGAGACAGGCTCAGTCCATTTGCCCGATGGATGCCCCGTCCCTCAGTGAAAAACACCGCGCTACTCTCAAAGAGCCACGGCAGGAAACACATCAATTTTCCCTGATGTGCCCACTGGGTTTTCACAGCAGGATGCTTTACTGTAATGCACCTGTGGCCTCATCTTTGCCAAAATGCAGGTTGAAATATCCACTAGTAATGCCCCAAAAGGCTTCCTGAATGGTTTAAGCCAATCTAAAACTGCACTGCTGCTGAAGAACGAGGTGCTACTCTCCCTGTGTTCCTTTCCGGATCGTTCAGGTGAGCTGGCTGGAAACTGCTCCTGCACGAAATGCAGGTCTGTTGGATCTGATCCCTCATCTGTCTGCCCTGGGGCTGCACTGAGGGAGTGTTGGGACAGCTGAGGGAGTAGGGGTTCAGGGGGAGGCATGGCTTCCCCTCTGGCAGTTGTCCTGGTGTTGCACATTCAACATCCGCAGATCCAGAGAGATGGTGTGATGAACCACATGGAGATGGCCTGTCTGGAAGCATGGTCTGCACATTGGTTTTGAGTTTTTTTGGTTGGACCACTGGGCAAGCATTCATTAGGGACTGAGTGAAACATAGAATGTGTCTTAGGGTGGCTGCTCTCATACAGCTGTGCTGTAATATGAGTGTCTCAACAGGTTCACCTGGAGGTGGAAGCAGCTGTGGTTTTGAGTCAGACATTTTCATGTTTGAATAATGCCTTCGTTGGTTGTTGTTTTAATGCTGGCTGATGGCATCTGTCAAACTCAGCTTTTTCTCTGGCAAACATGTATCAAAAATAACATAGAGGGAGTTTTTTTCTTGGCTTGTCTTCAACCATTTTGAATGAGATCCCCCCTCCTGTCAGAAACTCTTTAGGATGCTAGTCTGGTAAGGATCACCTGATCCATGGAGGAAAACCAAGGACACCTAGTTACTGTTTGGCAAGCTTGTGAATGTTGCCTCAAGCAGACCAGGTTAGTGGTCATCACGTTGTCTCATGCTCCAGGTGATGAGATAATATTACTGGTTTTCATAGCATGTGCTAGGAGACACCTCAGGTTTTCAGGGAAGAACTCAGAAGAGTGTGTCTACCTGCCAGCTGTGAAAGAGGCCAACAATAAAATTCAAGTGAGGAAGAAGCCAGTGAGAAGGTCATTAGGAGAACAGAAGACTGAAATTAAGACTGAGAGTAAGGAGAGAGGCAAAAATGGAATAAGTGGGGACTGATTACAGAGGGCCCGTGAAGGCTTGGGAGAGAGGGGAGAGATGTCATTTTGTGATGAGCTGGAAACAACAGATAGTTGCCCTCAGGCAAGACCAAAGGAAAACGGGGCACAGAATGGTGTGGTCTAACAAAGAGGAAGGAAGAGACAGGTAGAAAGGGGAATGAATGACAGGTTAGGAAGGGAAAATGCTAAATATTAAAAAAAGAGGGGAAAACAATTGTGAAGCAAACAAAAAAGTATTAGGAGAAAAGGAAATAAGATAACAGGGAGCAAGAGACAAAGAATAATGACTAACGGTCGTCAACAATAGGTATCTACTGAGTTAGGCAGAAAGTGTCATTCAGTCTGTTCTGACAAAATAAGCAGCATTGTGCAGTCCTTCCTGATACCCATTATTGTACCAGTGACAAGACATGACAAGAGCTGCTTTGTCTGTTCTGCCTGGTGCTGTCCTGTTGGGGCAGAGCTGGCCTTTGAGGAATGACGTGTATGAGGTCAGTGTTAGCAAATCTGCTTTTTATCCTTCTTGGTCACACTTTCATCAACAAGGCCTTATTTATCCTAGTTTGTTTTTTTGGGTTTTTTTTTCTGAATCTATTTTACTATTCCCTAGACCTGACAAGAAACATCAGTGCTAGCCCTGATGAAAGCACTACTGTAAATGGCTCTCTGGTATTTTCACCTCAGAGTTACCAACATGTGACATGAAAAGAGTAACAAAACTGCTTTGGACAAGTCTCCCATAATGTTTTTACCATTGCAGTTACTGATTGATAGAGTTGAGACTTTACTGTGAGGCTGATAACCCAAAGCATTCCTGTTGCCCTCCACAACCCAGGGATTAAACCAGGCAGCTCTAAATGTACAAACCTGAGAAGTGACGTGGGGAAAGAACCTCCCTAGTTTCAGCTAAGATGTCAACAAAGTTTTTCTGTTTCTGTTATAGTAATAAATTCTGTCACAATAATTAAAAACCCAAAACCTTGTACCAGTACTTGGTGCAAGAAAAACCCTTAGTCTAGAGCAAAGGTGAGGCCAAACATTCTGTCTTTCTCTTAAAGAAAGACATATTAAGAATTGGGAAAAGTGAGAAAAAACGATTCCCTTGCAATATTTTCTGATATGCTCCATCTTTCATCTGGTTTTAAAAAGGAGAGAAGGGACTGGAGTTTAGGAAAAGAGATGAGTTCAATGGCTTTGTATTCAGAGTAGGCAGCCAAAACATTTCTCTCCATCCCTGTGTGCCATGGAAGGAGAGAGCTTTTTTATAGGCTCTTTCTTAGAAAATCCTACAGGAGATGTAGTCTCTTTGTGCACCCATTTGTGATAAAGAATTTGTGTCGAGCAATCACTGTCTACAATCTGTTATAGAAATATGACAATTAGGTTGACAACAGTATGCAACCCAAAGAAGAAAAAAACCTTCATGAGGTTCAGAGCTGAGCATAAGTGATTTTTAACCCTGTTTACTGGATAATGTATTCCTTCCCTTACAGCCTGTTGGAATTAGTTCATGGCATTGTTGAAAAATGAGGCTTTAGATAGTTCAACTGTCTGCACTGGTGTAGCTATGTAAGGGCATGAAATCATTCATGGCAGACAAAGACAAAATGTGTCTATAATGCCATGTAAATTAATTTTTAAAAGGCAAAAAGAAAAAGGTGTGATTCTTTCCTAGGGAAGAAGTGTGCTGAATTGCATTAGAATGTATATGCATACGTATAGTCAGCATCTGGCACAAGGAGGCCAGGATTTTTAAAACTGCAGAGTGAGCCTTTTCAGGATCCCTGCAGTCTGAACAGAAACCCACGCATCCTTATTATTTGCATATGGCCCCATTATGCTTCGGAATTCACAGAAGTCTATTCTACACTCAGAAACTGATTATCTCTTTTTTTTTTTTTAATGGAAATTATTGTTCTTCAGGGCTGCTAGAAGTTACAAGGCACATATTGTACTAAGCTGTATCTCGCTTTCCTCTCTAGAATATTATACTTTTTTTTCCTTCTCTGTTCTTCTGATCCTGCAGCTCACATCCTCTTTGTGTTCCTCAAGGAATATGATCAACTTGATAGCGTTTTTTTTTTTTGCCATAAAATGATCTATCTCTGTAACCCGTAAAAAGCCTCTGTTGCTAACTGAGCTTTTGAGATTGACTTTATAATAAGATTTTGAAGCTTTTTCTCCTTCAGCCTTAGTCTTCTGAAAACATTACACTTAAAAGCTCTAGCTTTCCACAGAAATAAAAGGTAAATATTGATTCATCTTTTTAAAATGTAATTTTCTGCTCTCCCACAAAAAAGAGGCTTGCAATATAGCTTTAATCATATAGTTCCTTAATACAGTTTCATTTACCAGCAGTAGGGAAAATTTAAGTATGTAAAGGAATAAAATATTTTAATCTCAAAGATGAAACGACAGGAAGAATCAATCTGGTGCTGAGATACAGGAAGGCTGTTCTGGATGACCACAGTTTGTCTGCAAGATGTTGTATGTGAGCTCCATATGAACAATACATGAGGTTGTTTGAAAGATGCTAAGAGTAATTAGATTTAGAGAGAGAATTCGAGAGACTTCTCAAAAGAGAAAAGGGCACAAAGAATGGTTCCTCACACTTTTAAATATATATAATGAAATGTCAGAACTACAGCACCTGCATACATCAAAGCCTTGCACCCATTCAAGCACGCAGAGCTGTCCCATGGTACAGGTAGTACTGTATGACATGATGCCAAGGAGTGGAAAGTCCTTAGGTCTCTGCAGTGATTCTCTGATAAAAGGCAAATGTTTATTAAAGTGCGTGCCTTCTAGTTTTCGAGGGTTGTCACTCTCAAAAACAAAGGAAACGGTTTTTTGGTTGGGTAAACCTCGGGCAAGAAGTATTCTTAAAAATGTGCATATAGCACCATCTACTGACACTGTGAGCCTTTGCAGGATTTTATAAACAAGACGTGTGTTACAATTGCGCCGAGCTTTTCAACCCTATTGGGCTCAGAATCGGTCCCTCTTTCTGCTTTTGGGTCTGTAGACTCAGAATAAAGATGATCCTTGCCTCCAGAGCTTAGTAGCTAAAAATGAGACAAAAATAACAGTAGCTGAAAAGAAAGTAAAAAAAAGAGGGGGGAAAAGGGAGGAAAAATGACACAAAAAGAAATTAATAGCTGAGTCAGATGTCCTGGGGCAAAAGTAAGATATTGTTGGTAGACAGAATAATTTCTCATGATGTTGAGAGCCCCATGACTTTTCTTCACACTCCTTTGAGCCAGGTCCACTCCTTATCAGAGTCAATGCAACTCATCTGTCAAAACAGTTCTTTATCCTGGGTCACTTTTCTGCTGGTGAGATGGTTTGACTGGAGTCAAGGGCCCACTGAGGACCAGAGCTGGTGTAGACAGTGAGGTGTGTGAAGAAGGAGAGACGGAACGTGCCAGTACCAAAGGGGTGCCAGATTGCCTAATTTACAATGTGTAACTTCACTCTGGCTGGGTTGCACTGAGTTCATTGACCTGGTTTGTTATCGTTATGTAGACATAGAGGAGAGTGTACAAACAGCCAAGATGGAAACTGTCTAAGTGAGGCAAGCTCAAGGAACCTGAACATGATCCTACAGCCTCACAGCAGCCTTATTAATGTGAGTCTTGACAAAAGAGCAGAGGTAGTGCACTTTTCCCACCTACTAGCCAGGATGTCCCTATGGCATATATGATCTGTCTCTCAGCTGCTAAAGCAGAAAGGGTGTGTGGCAAGCATTGCTCCGCCAGCAGGGAGGAGCATGGGGATGAAAGTAGGGCAAGACATGGAGCTGGGATAGGTTGATCAGGGCAGGATGAAATATTACTACCATGGATAGCATTGCTGCGCAGCAGGGTTGGTATCATTTGGTAGAGAGCACCTGTAGAGCCACAGCACTACTGCTGTTTTGGTGTATGTGGCTCTGTGGTAGCCCCAATACCACCAAACTGCTGTGAGTCCCACTGGAAAGCCAAATAATCATATTTTTTACCTGAGATGGTAATTCTGCTGGGTTCATGGCAGCCAGCTGGACTATTTTGCTGTCTCCTGAAGAGGGAATTACCTCTTTATTACTTGTGAAGCCTTTTCTCACCTCTTCGATTTGGATTCTTTGGTCCTAAAAATGTATTACCACTAAATAATAAATAATTTCTTCGAAAAGCTAATTCCAGAAAGACATGGTGTTTTCTAGGTGGAGTTGTAGCATGGTACTGAGCCCAGACTGCACAGAAGAGGGTGCCAATGCATGCAGGTGAACACCCACCCCCCCCACCCCACGAAATCAGTTTCCTGGGTGATTCTTTCTGTACCCCTTTGGCATGGCAAGGTTAGTATTTAGATAGAGGTCACATACACCTGCTGAGTATCTTGAAAAATATTTGTACTTCTCTTGACTTAATAACTAAGTCAGTACTTTGGATGATGTTGCATGTGTCTGTATCAAGATGGAAACACACTGCGTACATGAAAATTGCTTAAAGAACATCTTTTTAATTATTTACAAAATGCATATCCAAAGGTCTCTTTCTGCAGCTGTACTAAGAACAATTTCCAAGAGGTAATTTCCATTTCTGAATTCCAAAGCACACTTCTAAGCAGCAGAGAGCTCAGAAAGCTTTCTCTTATCTGCAGGCTGCACCAGTAGCATTTCTCAAGGTGTAGTTTCCTGACCGGCTTAATCCCGTCTACATCCTGCTGTGGCAAGTGGTGGTCCTGTGCCACTAGTGCTTGGTTTGGCTGGATCATGAAGCTGACTCAGATGGAAACTAGTAATTTGTTGCAACATTCATTTCCAGCTGGATCAATGCCCTGATTTGATTGTATGCCCGTGGGATTGCTCATGTCCACACCCGCCACCACCTCTCAGGGACGGCACACACTTATGCTGGTTTGTGCTGATCATAAAACCCCACCCTGAGGCTATTTCTTGCCTGTTCCAGCTCTGATCCACAGAAAAAAGCAGATCCAGGCATGGACTCCCTACCCCCCATGCTTATATTTGACTTGGTCTGTGGATGTTGATATTTTCCACTGTCATTAGACAGAGGATCATTTAATGGCTCCATTTTTTCAGTCTTAAGGAAAGGCAGTCATCAATCTTTGTCACAGAACTGCCTGTGAATCTAAGGCAAATTATAACCCACATAATTTCTATCACTGTGTAACTGCATGGTCTGTTTCAGACATATGTTAGTAAAAATGCATGTGGGGAAGGGCGGTTGAAGCTCATCTCTTAGAGAAAGGACATGAAGACCAGGGCAGCACGAAAGCGATCGGTTATGAGTACAGGTCAGGAATGGCAGCAGTATTCTGCCTATTGCGGACATTTTCAGACGTCTGGCAGGCTTGCAATCAGAGTGCCAACGTGCGAGTTGTCCCTCCCCGGCCCTGCAAGCCGCCAACGCCAAGCGTCCCCATTGAGGCGTGAACGCACTCTGAACACCGGTGTCCCGCAGGCCGCCGAAGCAGAAAACCCAGGCGGCTCCGAGACATGCGGTCGACACCTCCCCGTCCGGGGACGACTCCCCTCCTTTCCCCCCGCCGCCGAGAGCCCCATCCCGCAGCCACCGGGCCGCGGCAAGGGCCCGCGGCCAAACCTCCCGCCCGCTCTCCTCGGCCTCGCACCGCCCCCTCACACAGTCGCCGCGCGCGCGCCGGCCGGCGAGAGGTAAAGAGTGGCGGGCTCGGCGCGCGCAATTCCCTCCTCTTCGCCGCGCCCTCGCGAGAGGTGCAGCCGGCCACCGCCCCGCTCCGCCCCGCCCGGGCGCCCCGCCCCTTGCCCGCCCCCGCACGCCGCAGCCCCGCCTCTCCGCTGGGCTCCGGGCGGGCTGGCGGGGGAGGGCCGGCGGGCGCGGAGCGCGGCGAGCAGCCATGATGGTGGGTCTCGGGGCGGCCGCGGTGCCGGGGCGGGGCGGGTGCGTGCGGCCGGGTCGCTAACCTGTGCGCTTTGTCTTTCCTCACCCTCCCTGCTGCCGGCCGTGCCCTTCTGCGTCCCCCCGGCCCGCTCCGCTCCGCCTCCTCCTCTTCTCCCTCAGCAGGAAGGTTCGGACGACGGCCCAGATTTCCTCTCGGAGGAGGACCGAGGTGTAAGTGCCGCGGGGAGGCGTTAGGGACACCGGTGCCTGGGGGATGGGGGGAGGGCAGGGTTGGCTCCCTCCCCGGGGGGCCCTCCAGTCGCTGCCGGTCCGAGCCCCTGCGCGGGTACCGGGAGGGACGGGGGATGCCGGGGAGCGGCGGGCAGTTAGGGTCGGGGCTGTTTGTCTGCCGGGATCTGCTGATGTGGAAATAGCACAGCCTCTGTCTCTCCGGTTAGTCTCTGTGTGCGTGTGTTTTGCCTTGATTTTTTTTTTTTTAAATTATTTTCATTGTTCTGTCACCCAAGTTTCTGAAGGGCAGTTCTTTCGTGCGTTTGTTGGAGTGGTCTGAGAGGGGGTTGTGTCTGTTGCCAGAGGTTCATCTTCTGTCTCTGTGGCCTTCCCTGCTGTGGTACTTTCCCCCTCCCCCTGCACACACCCAGATTGCGCTGTGGCCCTGGTCAGGTTGACCAGCCTTGTGGAGAGCACCGGGTTCCATCTTTAATCGTGAGCCGGGGCCTAGGTGAAAGACTCTTTCTTTAACTTGCCTGCCTCGCTTCAGCAACAAATCAGCTAATCTAGTATAACTCACTCAGACCGATTACCCCTGTCGGTTGCTGTCTTGAGAAAGACTGACTCTGAGCCAGATAGGAGGGCAGCTTTGGGGTTGCTTAGGTTGCCTTGGCTATTTCTGGTGGTTAGAGTAGCCACATCCAGTATATGACTAAAAATACTGTATCTGAAAAACGCTGTGTTGGTCTAGCCTTTCATTGTGCGATACTCAAGTGTCAAATATAACGAGTACTAAGCAGTTTTGGACTGTAGGCATGTGCTAGGAATTCTGTGCATTTTATGTTCTGATTTATGACTGGGAATCTGCAAGGATTTCTGGTACTGTATCAGGCGAATTCTGGCCACTGTAGAGCTTTTGCTTTTAATAACAGAGCTACTTTAGCAAGAATACTGAATAAAAAAATATGAGAGAAGGTGAACATTGTTGTCCTTTGAGTGTCTTCGGAGCAAGGACTGAGGAATTTGTTTATTGTGGAGTTGTATTTTATATAGGTTGTCCCTGGTATTCAGGAACAGACAGGGAAGTGCACAATTAAGTTGCCTTTATCCAAAGGTGCTGGTAGAACATAATGCAGATCTGATCCTATGTGAAACTTTGTTAGTTTTACCTCTAAGGCTACAGGTATTCAGAGTTCACAAGGTAATTTGAAAGCCTTAAGAAATCTCTTAGCAGGCTTGTTTGTGCTGTTGGACAACTTACATCATCTCAGTTGGCCAAGTGCAGTCTTTTCTTTTTTTTTTTTTTTTCCTTTTCTGTCTTCATCCAGCACTTAGGAATTAACTCAGGACAGTATCCTCCTTTCTCTGTTTTTTTTCTTAATGCTGCTTCTTTTCAGTCACTCTGGGTTTTTCATTTTTTTCATTGCTGACTAGGGGTTAAAACACAGGTTATCATCTATATGATTTTGATCGTGATACAGAAAACCTAATCAAAAACAATACTGGCAGTCTGTTCATGAATAAATTTGCTGTGTTTTAATCTTAAAATCCGTAACTTTCTTTTTCCTTCGTAGCAGTAGTAAAACCAAACAATTTTTCATAAAGTGTTTCTGTGGTTCTGATTTGTCACCTTTCTTTGCATTTAAAAACTGAGTAGATCAAGCCTTTATTTGGAAGCACGGATTGGTGACTTCTAGTTAGAGTAATTGAGGTTTTAGTTTTGAAAATCAACACTCTTTCCTCTCTAGAATTCAGATACTGCTATGGCAGTGGTACTTTTAATTCTTCAGAATCGTGTTGGTCAGCTTACAGTTGTGTTAAGTTGAACGTGGGGGTGGGTGGGATGAAAAGAAGGATGGAAATTATGCTGGAAATTTATTTATGCTGCACAAACCAGTAATTTTTCAGCAATTGTGTTATACCATATGGAACCTTTTCCGGAAAATTGTAAAACAGAGCGCTGAAAATCATCTTTGAGGAAGTAGCAGTGGGTGGTCTGTAGAAGGAACTTATTGTAAGTGGTGTGTGTAAAATGAACTTGCAAGAATTGCTTTGCTGACTCTCACTTGGGAAGATAACTATTGAGTTCCCTTGGAGTAACTCAGTTCCTGTTGGGGTTTTTTGTGGTCCCTCTAACATAAACAATACGTGCTTTGCAAGGTGGTGTAGCATTGCGCTACTCCTAGTGCCATGTGTATTTTCTATCTATACAAACTTCAGCTGACTTCTCTAATGCTCTTGTTTGCTCATTTAGGGGGAATGAGCTACCCCTCGGAGCAGGTGTGCTAGAAACTTAATGCTGTGATGACACTTTGTAATCCTCTGTTGTAAAAGTATTGTTTGTTTCCCTTGCTCTGTGTATTTATCTGCCTGTAAAGAACCAGCTGAAGAAAGGATCCTTTTTCTCTAACATTTTTAAAAGAGCTTAAGTGTATTGAAATTACTGTTGTTAAAGGATGGCTTCCCTAGGAATGTAAGGTTTGGTTATTCCCCTTGTCTCTACCAGCTTCTCTTCATTATCATTTGAAGTATAATTGATCCTTGAGCAAGAGCTTAGGTGTTAAATCCTCTGCGTTGTGCTCTCTTTTAGCATTGGTTTTGGCTTCTGGTATTTTCTAGACCCTTTGAGTAAAAGAGGGGGCTCTTTTGGTATAGCATAGGAAACTGTGAAATGGCTAAATTAAGTGGCCTTTTGTTTTGCAAGTTGTTCAGCATGGATGTAGAAAGTGTATCTAAGCATGAAATTAATGTGCAATGTTATATGTATTAGATTGGGGGAGCGCAGGCAAGGTGAAAAGGAACTGTAACCCGCCCTCATTTTTTTCCAGAATTTAAGGTACTTATGTTTCCCTTTTCATCCAAATCAGGTTTTGTAGCATTTTATTTTTTAATTTTCTACTCCCTTCATGACTATAAAACCATCCATTAGTGGTGGTTTTCTTTTGGAAGTGGTGATGAAGATATTGCTTAAGTTTGTTGTGTGGTGGTGATGTTTGTGAATTCAGTTCCCAGTAACGCAAGGTGAACCGTTGTCACATGAATGCATTTAAAGTCCTTCAACTTTCTGATTGTCTTTGACACCTTTCATAAACACTTCATTACCATTGCAGATGAAAATGTTCCCTGTTGGCAGTCAGGCTACACAGCATAATTTAACATATGATTAAACTCTTCAAAACTGTTACGAACATAACTCAGCGTAAATCAAACAAATAGTCCTTTACAGTTGCATGTCACGAGTGAAGTTGTTGTGTTGAGATAGTTCTTAATTTTCTCAGCACAGAATAAGCATTTTGTTTATGAAGTTGTGACTAGTGCAACGTGGCCAGGGCGTGCTGTGACAGTGACAAACTTAAGTGAGTACTATAGAATTTTGTATTGTACCAATGCTTTAGAAAAAGAGGGCAGAGAAAACATTTTGGTAGAAATTCTTGTGACCAGTGAAAGACTACAGAAGTACCATTTGGATAATCCAGATTATTTGCTGAGATTGCTCTGCTTTTTTAATGTGTTCTAGGGGGTCTGGAGAAAAAAAAACAGCACTCCAGACATTGTAACCACTAAAAACTTTTTACAAGCTAAAAAATGTGGTGTCATGACATAAGGCAGATGTTGGTATGTCCGATTATATTTTTCTTTCCTAAATTAGATGTTAAGCACATTGGAAACTCAGTAGGAACTAGGGGGTTCTGCCTCTGAGGAGTGATCTGCAGTGGATCGTCGCATGATAATATGCCTTTGTGCGAGGCAGTGACCCCCTAAACCTTGGGAAGGCAAAAGAAAAAGCGATGCCTCAGTCACATGGGGGAATACGTTAATGTGTGGTGGTTTCAGCAATTTCCCACTTGGCTATAAGGAAAAGCTATTGCTGTTTGTGTAATAGCTATTGAAGTGTTGTATTTTGCTAGCCTAGCAGAATATGCTAGACTGTATGATTTTGGTTTACTTTAATACACTGATTGTAAGGTATATTAGTTTGGTTGCAGCAGAGTTTTCTGTGCATTGGGGTTAACAAGAAAACTAGAGCTGACCACTGTGCTTTAAGGTAAGGATTAAGATAGCTGATGGAAAACAAGATGTGGCAGTTGATGCTTTTCTCCTAGTGCTGTTTCAGTGCCCTGCAGCGTTACCTTCAAAATCCGCCTGTGTGTAACCTTTGTACTGTGTGTTGCTGATACTTAAAGCATTTTTGTACTTGAACGTGGACTTTGCAGTCCTGAAATACATCACAGGGAAAAGTCTGTATCTCTGTATGGCAAAGTGTTTTTGTACTGCAGAATGTGATATTTTGGGGGAAAATGCAGCATCAAAGCAAATACAGTTTCTCAGTAAAAAGTAAGCCTCACAAGCATGGCATTGAAATATTTTTTTGACAACATGATTGGAGAAGATTTTAGAGTTAGAATCAGTACTTGTAAAAATACTCCAAATGTCTGCTGATCATGATGATTAAATTCTCATCACACAAATTGCTGTGGAACAAGGATGAGGGGATTTGAATTGCCAGTTGAAGTCTAGATGAGGTTATGGTTTCACCAAGTATTGTTGAAGCCTTTGGTCCAGATACTGCCAAACATCAAGGTACTTGGATAATCTTCTGATTTTTCTGTATTTGATCAGTGTCTCATTTTCTTTTCAATGTGCCTTTGGAATTATTTGGTGGGTGAGTTCAGGTTTCACATCTTGCAGAAAAAATACTTGTATTCCTTGCAGTTTTGCCATTCTTATGCTGCTATTGAAGTGATTGGTGTCTTGGTTTTCAGTTTTTGTGTTTGGGGTTTTATTTGTGATTTTTTTTTTTGGTTGTTGTTGGTATGTTGTGGGTTTTTTTCCAGAAAAAATACTTGTAAGGAGACTTAGCTCTGTGAATTTCAGGATGATATTTTTTAATCCTTTTCAGTGTATCTGTATCAATATGGGAAATGTTAACGATAAGAATAGCATAAGGTCTTTACTAGCTCTTGATTCTTTGAAATATAGGACGTCTTTTGTCCTTAAAAATACCGTTGCAACTGTTAGTATCTTTATAATTACCTTTACAAGTACATTTACTTACAGCAGGTTGTCAATGTGGAGGAGCAGAGGGAATGAAGAGAAAAATGAAGAGAAAAAATCTGCAGAACATGCTGATGTCTCTAAATGTACTTTGTCTTGACCATCTCAATTACTAACATAATACATAGAAATTAGAACAGTGCCGTAACAAGGAGTACAGTAATTATTTGTATGGCCATGTGTGCCATTAGAAGTACTACTGGAATTTCTTTTTCTGCTGGAAATAATCTTGTAATTCTTTTGGCTTTGTTTTTTTTTGTAATTTGTCTTAAGTCTTTAAGAAAGTTCAGCATTGCAAGATCAGAGTTCTTTTCAAGGGAAGAATAAAGGAAATATAAGTAATTCTGGGTTTTGTTTTGGGTTTTTTTAAATTTTGGTTGGTTTGGTTTTTTTAAACTTCAGCTAAATAATTTTTTTCTTTGTTCAGCTTAGAGCAATAAACGTAGATCTCCAGACTGATGCTGCTCTGCAAGTGGATATCTCAGATGCTCTGAGTGAGAGGGACAAAGTGAAATTCACTGTTCATACAAAGGTAAAAGCCTGAGTTTGTACACTGAACGCTTTATTTATACAAAAAAATATTGCTTAAACTGTTTATTGGAAGAAGCGTAACACAGTCCAAAGGAAATGACCATAGCATTATCTCATGGTTTAGAGGCTGTGTAGCTGCAGTGCTTAAGAGAAGTAAAAAGTGATGTTGGGCTTTTTTTGTACTGGTCTTGTCATGCATTCCCATGCTTGTTAATTGACTTGTTTGTAGGTAGAATTGATATACCTCAATATTCTTCAGTATAGTTTTTTTATCAGATTATCTGTGGCTTCAGATTCTAAAAATATATTTCATAACGGAATTGCATTCAATAAACATTTTAGTTATTGCTTGTTTATGGCTTTTTTTTTTTTAATTTGAATGTTTATTGATTGCAGAATGGTTGTGGGTAAAGAACAATTCTGGAGATCATTTAGTCTCATTTCCTCCCTCATTCCCACCATAAAATCAAGGTGAACCAGAGCTCAGGACTTGTCCATTTGAGTTTTGTATACCTGCAGCGGTGGAGAATCCACAGCTGCTTTGGCCCCCCCTTCTAATTGATTGCTGCACTACTTAACAGGGGTGATTACTACTGTATGATCTCTCTCTCTTTTTTTTTTTTTCTTCCCCCCTCTTTAAATCCTTACTTGGATGACTAGATTATTTTTACAGGACAATTTTTGTTGTGCCTTCAAGGTGTTTTTCATACAGTAGTAAAAACGTTTTGGGGGCCTTTTTTTTGTTTTGTTTATGTGTCTTTTTGGGGGAAGTTTTTTTTTTCTGGCTTTTTCATGATTCTTCCTCCTCTTCCCCTTCTAGAGTTCCTTACCAAATTTCAAACAAAATGAATTTTCTGTTGTCCGGCAACACGAAGAGTTTATTTGGCTTCATGATTCCTTTGTTGAGAATGAGGACTATGCTGGCTATATTGTAAGTATTATAATTCTTTTGGTTTATATGTGCTGTTTCCTGTGGCCTGTATCAAAAGTATTTGTGACTGCTTTTAAATGCAATGGAAAGAGATGTTAATTCCTTCTAAAATTGGATCAGATGGTCTAATAGTTCATTTTATGCAGTTATATAAAATTAATAGTTGAAGCAAAGATGGAAGAAAGTTAATGTAGTTGTCATACTTTTTTGCCTTTTGCTTCTGAGGAGCAAGTAGTTTAATCTGTATCCAGGTGTATTTTTACTCTACTGTGTCAGAAGTATGGGAGATAAGTAAACTGTATAACCTGGTAGTATTGTTTTTGCAAGCTAATGTTTAACTTAGTTACAAGTTTCATGTTGTCTTTGTTTTAGCTGAAATGGCAGAGCACAGTAACTGAGCTATAGTGTAGTAGTTAGACTTTTCCAGATTTCATTATGAAATCAGAATGACTTCACTGTAAATCAGTTGGAAGGGGAAAAAAAATATTGAACACAAATAGCATCTAGAACAACAAAGAACAACAGCTTATTATTTGAAGTTTATTTCAGGCCTTCTGGGAACAGAAGTTCCAAAATATTTGCTTTACCGTACTGCCTATTAAAAATGTGTGCTGCTGTCCATACTTCAATTACAAACAGGAATATTTGTCATCTTGCTATGAAAGTTAGGTGTTCGTTGTGTGTTTGGGGAGGGTTGTCTACTGATTCAGAAGGTAAACATGTATTTCTAATTGACTAGTGGGTAAATTATGATGAATATATTCTGCAATGTGTCATACCGTTCTTGAGCTAGTCTTTTTTTTAGTCAGAAAAGCTATTTAAAGTGACTAGACTTGCAGTGTGGTAATAACTAGCTTCAGACAGTAGACTCTGTAGATGCTGGATTTTTCTTTTTCCATATTGCATTAATGGACAAGTATCAGTGAACTGAGATTGAAACATAGTTTAGCTTTGTTCTGTGTCCCTTTTGCGATAGTAATTGAGGATTAGTTTGCAGTGTTTCTCTTTCAATGTTAATATACTATATTAAAAGATTAACCTAGAGACTTCTTTACTGTGTGCATTGTTATTTCAGCAGATACATCTTTAATGTCAACAATGCTGCAAGAAGGAACTACTGCCTGTGAACAATACGGACTGGGCTTTTTGAGGGGTGTTAAAGTTTTGGGCAGTTATAAATAGATGGTGTGAAAACAATTGCGGAATTCTTTTTTTTTTTTTTTTCTTTCTTTCTTTAAACAAGGAATAATCCTTACCAAATAAGCTAAAACAGAGTTCATTATAAAATGATGGTTTCAAGTTTTAATTCATTGTGTTGGGAAAGCTAGGTATTATTTGGTTTCTGTTGTAATTAAACTACTGAAGCCATGAGTTAATTCTTTAGTAGTCTTCAAGGACACTTGGCCAAAATTGGTACGGTAATGCAGCATGTCTAACTCATGAACGAGAGACTTTATCCATGAATGCTGTAATGAATGATGAAAGTGAACCATATATTAAAGAGCTGCAGGCAATTTACAGTTCCTGTTCTGAATAGTTGATGTTTAACTGAGAAGATGAGCAATTAAAAAAACAAACCAAACTATTAAATTCCAGATTCCACCAGCACCACCCAGGCCTGACTTTGATGCCTCGAGGGAGAAGTTGCAGAAACTTGGAGAAGGGGAAGGATCAATGACTAAAGAAGAATTCACCAAGATGAAACAAGAACTGGAAGCGTATGTAGACTTGATTTACTTTTTTTTTTCTTCAATCCCTCAACTTTTAGTGCTGTTTGCTGTCCCATGTTTCTGATTTCACTGAGATAGAGGCTTAAGAATCCAGTTCCTACATAACCAGGGTTAGCTTAGTGATCATGATCAGAGCCATTAGGAAAATTGTAGAAATAATTTCATGGAAGATCTTCTGGAATAGGAAAAAAACAACCAGTCTGTTCTTGAGCATCCTTTTATAAGGAAAAAAACTAGCTAGATCCTTTTCTTCACGGAATACCTGCAAAGGGAGGAGGTAGCCTCTAACATTTTTAGTTCTGCTGGTGTTCCACGTTTATAAGTATACTGAACTTTAAGGTTTATACATCTAGTGGTTGAACTAGGGATTTTTGCATGTGGTTGGCACTGTAAACGTTGATGCCAACTTTCTGTTTCCCAAGAAACATGGTGATCACTAGAAAATATTTTTGACACTTCTGGTTTTGTTTCTTTTTTCTCGCACAAGGAGAATATACTTCCTGAAAACAGTATTTTCCCTTACTGTGAATTGAATGTGTACTGAAATATCTGCTTTGAGGCTTTTTGTTCCATATTGAGTTACACAGTGAAGTTTCTCCTTGCTTCATCCACTTTCCTTATCATGCATTCACTTCTTTGATCTTTTTCCTGTCATTGGTTTCAGTTTTCAAGTGTATATTTACGCTGCTTCTAGACTACTTCTATCAAGAGCTCTGAATTGGCAAGAAAAGTACATAGAACTCTTAGAACTGCTGCTTTCTCCGAACTCCAACTGCTGTGAGCAAATGTCTTAAAAAGCTGTGTATTAGTGTTACGTACAGCATAATTTATAGCAGAGTAGATATACACTTCATATGCAGAAAACTGGAAATTAGGAGGACACTATAGATTTTAAAGAATCTGTGGTTTTCCAGCGGCCCTGATCATGATTCTCTTGTGGTCTGGTTAGGGGTTGGATAACACAGAAAACTTTGGGTTTCTTCTACTGCCACCTCCATCCTCTGCATCCTCCTTTTTTGTCTTCACTGAGTGACTACTACTCTCACTGAGATCAAACATCTCCCAACACTGGCCCTGCTGGTTTGCTGGTATGTAAATCTTAACCTCCTTGCACATAGTGGAAGCAAAAGCGTTGATTATTATTTCACCGTTTGACCTCAGAATGGGGAAAAGAGCCCCTTCCTCTTGTCTAGACAAGCTACATCTTAATCGTTGAATTTGCAAAGCAAAATGGATTCTAGCAAACTTTATTGATAAGAATGCCTTCCTCTTAATTAAATCACAAACGAGTAATTGCTCTAAAGTTGAGTTGGCTGCACCGGGCAACTGTGCAATTGTCATGGTTAAATGAGATTTTTTTAAAAAAAATTATTTTTTTTTTAATTCTGCCTACCGAATGCTGCACTTAATTTCACTTTTAGAACCACTATGAAGCAAGACATCCACTTAAGCTTCAGCTTAAATGCTAGGTGCTTTAACATGGAATAAGAATGCTATCTAAAGAGCTATCAAAACTACATGAACACTTCACTGAGTAAGGAGGGTGCAAATAGGCAAGGGGATGGAGATGGGGAGGAAGGAATTAGCACATCAGCTACATAGTGCCTAGTGACTGTAGTCTGTATCTCTCTGGTTTTTTTTTAATTTTGGGAAGTTGGGGGAAAGAGAATTGAATGAGGTTACACTTTCAGCAACCAGTCTCTGTTAGCCTGTATTTGTTGAGTCTTCGTTAAAAATCTCTCTGTAATTTGTTAGCACTTCAGATTTCTACCTAGGATTAACATTGTACTTATGCATATGTCAAATATTGGAGTGATAATCTCTGCTACAGCAGCTTATAATTTTGTGTCCTTACTGAGGATCTCTTAAAGCTGCTCACTAGGCTTATCTCAAAATTAATTGATTCATGTGAAGTTCTCATGTCTGTCTGGTTTCTTGTTTTCAGTGAGTATTTGGCAATATTCAAGAAGACAGTTGCAATGCATGAAGTGTTTTTGTGTCGCGTGGCAGCACATCCTATTTTGAGAAAGGATTTAAATTTCCACGTATTCTTGGAATATAATCAGGACGTAAGTATTGAAAACTGAATTGCTGGCAAGAGAAATCGAGGTGTGCTTTTATGGTGGGATGGAAAATTGATTAAGAGGGCTTTACCTCCTGGAGCAAATTGCATCAATTCCTTCATACCAGACATAGTTGTGTTGTAGAAGTTAGAAAATCCATTTAGTCTGTAGGAGTTTGTTTTCCTGCCACCTGGGGAAATGCACTCTGTGCTCTAGCCTCAGCATCAAAAATACTAACAGGAATCCAGTATGTTTTGGACTAAGAGATTAACTTTTGATGATGATTCCACATGATGTTATTTATACTTGTCCACTCCTTGCCTGAATTTTATTATTATTTTTTGATGGGGAAGGACGATGCAACAAAGAATGCTGATTCTTACGACTTGGAACTCTGGTTTATTCTGTTATTAATGAAATGTTCTAGTAAAGCCTTTTGTTAATAATGCAGGTGGAAATTTGGATTATTTTTTCCTAGGTATCAGACTAATGTGGCTATACATTAATATACTGAGTTTTTATCATTTTGGGTTAATGGAGAGGACTTTCTGGATTCATAACAACTCTTTGGTGTTGGAGTTAGTGGTTGCTCATATTTTGCAGACGTTTTTTAGTTGATTTTTAAAATTGCAGAAATCGGCCTTGAGTATTGAAGAAATAATTCCAAAGATTGGCTTGCTGAGTATGTGCTTAATTTAAAAATGTTCTAGAGAGGATCCTTCTGTTACTTGAGTTAGAAATGCCTGCTGCTTCAGGATCTCAGTTTACCTAAGTTGGGCAAATCTAGATGGACAGTAAGAATGTGGGGAGTCTGAAACTAACATTACCCTGCCTCAGTGGAGTAAGGGGTAAATGCTTCTGAGGTTTCCGAAAGTCAAAGATCTGTCATTCTGCTCTTAAAAGAGCAAAACCTGGTTATCTCAGGTTAACTCACCAGCTATACTGTATGTGATAAAGACTGAATTATTAATACTGAAATTATACACCTTGAACATTTGGTATTATCTATAGGTGCTAGAATGTTGCTGGTTTGCTGTGGGTTTGGGGTTTTCTCCCTCTGGAATACTGATTTAGGTGATAAAGAATTGTCTAGTAAATGATGAGGTAGTCTGTCATTCTCGGTGCATGGTACCCTGTCCCCAATTAATGCAGGATATAAGACTAATCAGAGAGCAGGAAAACTGGTTAAGGAGTAACAACGTGTGGTATATAGTTCTTGGGTCTTGGGGAGGAGTTTCAAGCTTTCTTTGCCTCCAGAAAATGAACTAACTGGATACATAAACTTGTTTTTCAGTTGAGTGTTCGTGGGAAAAATAAGAAAGAGAAACTTGAAGACTTCTTTAAAAATATGGTGAAATCAGCAGATGGTGTCATTGTTGCAGGAGTAAAGGTGATTCCTACTTAACATACCGAGATTCAAAATGAATGTTGTCCCCTTTTTTTAATAAAACAGAATTTTACATGGCTATGAAAAAGGGATTTTTATAGTGATGTCTAACTCAGGAAGTGAGGCAGAGCATGGGAGGAAACCTGAGGCCAAGATGCCAGATTACTGAGAGCTCTGTGCTTTCAGTACTCCTTCCCCCGTTTTATCAAGCTAAGCAATAGTTGATAGTCTCGTTTTTGTTCTGTCCTGTCATTTTTTTATAGTGGGAAGGTACACTAGCTTTGACAACTGTTGCAGCTCGGAAGTTACCAACAGATTGAATTTTACTGTTCTTGTAACATCCTTCTGCTGTGTTAAAGCTAAGACCAGCAGTAGAGGTGTTTGTTTTTTCCCCCAGTAGATGAAATACTGTAAGTGAAACAAATCAATGAAAAATCCATTTCAGTTTGACTTTTCCAGAAGTTGAAAGATTGGTAAATTGTTCTTGGTTTTTGTAGGATGTGGATGACTTCTTTGAACATGAAAGAACATTCCTTGTAGAATATCACAACCGAGTGAAAGATGCCTCTGCCAAGTCTGATAAGATGACGAGATCACATAAAAGTGAGTTATTTTTCTAGGGTGAAAGTAGTACTAGTTAAAGTGTACTGAGGTGGTTCATGAGGAGCAGCATTTTTTAGGTGTTTTTTTTTTTGCTTGTGAAAAAAGAATTTATTTCTCCAAGTGTATTCTTCAATAGCAAACTCCTGTTTTGGATATTAGTTCTAGACTGGGAAGGCAGCTTTAAATTTTTCAGCCTTTTGGGATGGAGACTGGACTGGGTACATTCAGTAGCTTGGTTTGCAGGACCCGTTTTCTTACTGAGATAAGATTTGCCACCTAGCTGTTGATTTCTCTTCCTGAGATGAGTGCTAGCTAATGGGATTTCTGGAAGATCCAGGTAGTCTTCTCAAATGCACTACATTTACTTGAGGGAATGGAAAACCCTTTGCTTTAGGGATACTGTGTTTGGTTTAGGATTTGTGTGTTTTGAGAAGCTCAGAAAAATCTTGACCTTTATTGCTCTCTCTTTTAAATTTTTTGTGCCAAGATGAATCAAAATTGAGCTACTGGATTGTCTACTTTCTTGAAGTTTGTGTCAGATTCACAGGTTCTGTCCTTGCTATTTATACAGTAATAGAGTTCACACAAAACCAGGCCTCGAACCTTTTATGAATCTACATTGGTAAGGACTCTAAAGTGGATATCGAACGGGACATTAAACTAAGAATTTACTGAACTCTTCAGATGCTTCCCTTGCCATTGCATGAAGACTTGAGTCTTTTGTGACTTTAGTATCTATGCTAGGAGTTGGGAAGAGTCAGTTATAGCTTAAGGAATCACTGAAGGGACCCTGTGTCTTCATTCAGTTCCCACCTGAAGTGGTTTCTGGTGTTTTTTGTTTGTTTTCTTAAAACTGAACTTCATTCATGGTAGTTTGGTGTCAAGTTTTAGGTAGTGAGATAGCCTTTCATGTTGGTTGTAGAACCAGGGAAATTGTTAGAAGTGAGGTTGCAGAGGACCTGATGGGAAAGGATTGATTAAACTTGTGACAAAGTTTCACTGGTTTTCAGGCTGAAATCACCTGTGTTGACAACTTTTTATCAAACTGCAAATTAGGAGACACAGCACATTTTGATATCCTGGCTCCAGGAGTAGAGCAGTGACCTGGGAAGCCTGCTTTGGAAATGGGCAACTTGTAGTTTATGGATAAATTATGATTGACAGAGAGCTACAGGGCTTACAAAGATACTGACTTCTTATTTCCAGCAGAAAATTTATGTTTGTGTTTAAATGGGAGGAATAGAAGGGGAAGTTAATGGCTTCCTCATACTCTTCTTCACAGTAACCAACTGCACGGATTCCCTTGGGTGTATAGAGTAATGGATTGGGTGCAGTTGACCCACTTAATCTCATAAAATAAGGTGGTCTTATTTAAAAGCTTTAAAACTGCCTCAAGATATACAAACTTCAAAAATAACAAGCAAATATATTTTCCTGTTTATTGCTCGGATCTGTTCTCATTTTCATCATTCATTAAGTTTATACTAAAAGCCCTTTAAAAAAAGCTATCAGTGCAAAGATCTGATTTTTATGATTACTGTGTAGCAATAGCTCACTAGTCAAATTATGCAGCCTTCTTTACAAACCATGCTTCTAATTTCATTGTTTAAAATGCTTTAACACTAATGCTACTTCAACCAGTGACCATTTGTTGATGAGGTAAAGGTTTTCTCAAAATTGGGCATGCTCTAGAAAAGGTGCTGTGCGTGCAGCTCTCTGTTTTGGTAATGAGGAGTTTTTATTCCCTTTACTGCTCTCAAGCACATTCATCGTTATTAGATTGTGATTTTTTTTTTAATAGCTGTAGATTACAGATTTAAATTCAGACTTTAGCCATCGAATTTTTATACCTTTCACCAAAATAAAACTTAACAAAGTTGCACAATAAATTTACCCAGTAGGTGCTAATTGTATTGAATGTTCCTGCATAAATCCGACTCCATGATTTTGCGAGAGCACCTTGTTTATTGTGTGAAGTTATCCTTGATCATAAGTGGCATGATGGAAATATTACTCCTGCTGTCGTGTTAAAGCATGTTGTTTTTAAGAAAAATGCCTACTCTTCAAGAAAGAGAGGAACTTCAAAATTTTCAGAAAGGAATGAAATAGTAAAACAAGTGCTTGTTTGTTTTTCTAGATGTGGCGGATGACTATAATAGAATTGGGTCTTCACTATATGCACTAGGAACGCAGGACTCTACAGATATATGCAAGTAAGATACTGTTAATAACTTACAGGGGAATTTGCTAAGTAGTAGACTTAACAGTGACCTGCTGAGATTGGTAGTTCTCTTGTTATGAGAAAAACAGAATTTACTACAGCTCTACTACATTAGCAGATTTTATTCTCTGGTATTTCTGTAACAGGCTGCTTTAGTACTTTCTTTAATACATGTCTGGAAAACAATACTGGTTTCTGTAGTTTGTAGAAAATTATACAGATGTGATGGAAAGGTCCTCATAGAAGAAACCCAACTCTTTCACCAGTAGGGGTTTTTTTTTTGTTTTGTTGGTTTTGTGGGGTTTTTTTAAAGTGTTTTAAGTGTTTTGATGTGCAACAAAGATGGGTCTCTGGGTATACTGATTTCTGTGAATGTTCCCTGTACAAACATCTTGAAAATCAGTTTTGCCATTCTGGGAATTTTACTGCCTTTAGGAAAGTCTCTACAGAGATTGCTAAAGTTTTGAAAACAGAAGAGGTTCTCTACGTAGAGATGCTTGACCTTGAGCCTTTCAGTGATTTGCTAGAATAAGGATGTTTGGTGTGCCTGAAAGTAAAACTTAGTTAACTGGCCTAAATATGTAGATGCTTGTGAACATGTATGCTTACTAAAGTAGGCAGATAGGAGATGAGCATGAAAGTTAACTTATTTTTATTAACATACCTGAATTGCAGTGACATACTTCCAAATGTGGTGATAGCTTGCATATTGATTACAGTATTGAGATTTGATGCAGTCTGTTCAGGTCTGTCAGGAATCGCACCTGTCTTCTGTCAAAACAGTATGATCTGACTGTAATTCTGTGTGCTGTTACACTGAAACCTCGTGGTGTTTCCTATGATTGAAGATGTGCCACATGGTTCTCAGCCTCCCTGAATTCGAAGTAGGACATGCCTCATGTTTACTGTGTGAGGAAAAGTACATTCACATTTGAGCGAAGGGCTCTTGATAACAGTGTAGGACGGTTAACCAGAGTAGTGGTGTTTGGGGTTTAATTCACAGAAGCGTAAAGAATCCCTGAGGAGCAGAGCAAGTATTCTTTCATAAAAAAAAAAAGAATATTATCTGTCTGTTAGGCCTTGTTTGTCCCTTACCTTTTATTAAGCTGCACCATTCGCAGATGTTTGAAGAGCTACAGTTTGAAATTACTCTGTTCTCTGAGTTCTGTGAATTACAGTTCTAAGCAGTGCCTTTACAGTCTTTAATGCTAGACACAGATTGTATTTTGAGTTCTAGAAAGTAATTTTACTGTTCAAATTAATGTTGTAATATAAGATGTTTCCTTTGTGCAGGTTTTTTCTGAAGGTATCAGAGTTATTTGACAAAACAAGGGTATGTACTATGAAGCCTTTTTAGATATATTTTGAGTGTGTATCCTGGAAACGTCAGGACATTTCTGTCAACTAGACATTAATATGTGGATGTTTTATGGATGCTTCTGTGTGAAGCATCCATGTGGCTTGTGGTAGGGAATGAAGAAGCATAAGATTTCAGTCATCTGTTTTGTAAAATGATAGATCTGTAGGAGTCTTCAGTTTACTAAAAAATTCTAGGCAGTCTCCCTGTGTTCTTTGTAATATACTAGTAAAGCTGCTGTCCCTCTAAAATGCTTAGAGGCTTCCTGTACTTGTTACTGGGTATTGCAGAACTTGTGGGAAAAAAATGAAGAAATGTAGCCCTTAATCACAAAAATGGTGGTCATGCTGGTTTGTTTGTTTGTTTTTTTGAGCCAAGATCTTTCTCTGCAGTTAATTGATTCAGAAATACTGTAGCTGATGTTCCTAATCAGATTTTCAAGTATCTTTTCTCTCTTCATTGTTTGTTTGTCTTGGTAGAGCATAAGATGGAATGCTGTGTAGCAGGAAAACTTTTGAATAAAGAATGTGTGCGTTTCCTAAACACAGACTGTTACTTCTGCATAAATACATTAAAATCAAGTTAATGGAGTTACTCGTTTTGACCTAAAATAGTGCCTTTTAGATTTTCTTTTTGAATTAAGATTTGAAAGATGCACTTTCAGACTGTTTATAAAGTCACAGAAATTTCTGTTTGAAATACATTTAATCCATGGACCATTTAATACATGACGTCATGCAACTAGTTTGCAAAGCTGCCTTAAAAATTTGTTTTACTTTGACCTCAAAAACAATACAAACCTTCTTGTGCAACTTTTTATGCTAGATAGGTTTTTTTTCCCCCTCTGCTGTTTTCCTAGTGTATTTATATATATCATTGACATTGGGATGAAAGCATTGTTTAGAATAGAAATACAGTTGTCAATTACTGCTCACACAGTAGGTTGTTGCTTACATTTTAATACAAAATCCTAATGCTGCTTCTTGTATTGCATCTTTAAGTATTCTGTCACAAATGCATGATGTTAGGTTTTGAAAAAGACAATCTTTCATGTACTGCTGTATATTTTATGTTGCATTTACATGATACAAGTGAATACCCAAAGTCTGGATGTTTTTCATTTGATGTTTTACTTTGTTTTTCTAGAAAATAGAGGCCAGGGTATCTGCTGATGAAGATCTTAAACTTTCTGATCTTCTGAAATACTACCTAAGGGAATCTCAAGCTGCTAAGGTGAATTTATGGGGGTTTTTTTGTTCAGTGAAATAGTGCTTCTTGAGAAATACAAAGTAGATAAATTAAAATGCTGCCACCTCCAGCCTGCAATGTTTCCCTCAGCTGTAAGAACATGGATCACGTATGTAAGGAGTAATAATGCAGTTGCTGATTGTGAGAACTGTGATCCACTTAGACTGTACAATTTGGCCTCAATTAAAAGCAGTGGAAGAGCTGTTGGTGAATGGCTCATGTCTGTGTAGTGTTTGCTGCTTGTATACTGCAAGCAATTCTATTTTTTCCTAACATTCAAAATGGATACTACAGATGACATGCAAGTACTGATACAGAAAAGCATGGGCTGGATTTTATATTCTATGCCTACAGAAAATTTCAGTTTTAGTGTAGTTTGATGTAAGATGATGAAGTAAGATAACAGAATGAGGAAGAATTTGACAGAAAGTATCTGCATAGAAAATCACAGCACTAACTGTTGCATAAATAAATGGCATTGCTGTTTCCTGGGCTCTGTGTGTATTTCAAATACATAATGTAAATATAGTTTGTTTCTTATCTAAGAAACTGATATTTCCCATGACTGCCCCTTCTTAGGCTTTTTGGAGTATCATCTAAGCCATCTGTTGCTAGCCTGTCAGATGAGATGCAGACCAAACACTACTGTGTGTCTGATCCAGTAGGGACATTCGTGTGACTTGCAGGATGAACTGAAATACAGAAAGAAAGACTACTTTTAGTCTGACTTTTTTTACTGTTTTTACTTGGTACAAACTAAAACCCTTGGGTAGATTCTTGTTAACTTTATCTATCCTTTATGTTGTTGTTGGTTGTTTGGGTTTTTTATAGGATCTCCTATATAGAAGATCTAGGTCACTAGTGGATTATGAAAATGCTAATAAGGCATTGGATAAAGCAAGAGCAAAGAATAAAGATGTGCTGCAAGCTGAAACTACTCAGCAAATATGCTGTCAGAAATTTGAGAAAATATCTGAATCAGCAAAACAAGGTATTTGTGTGGTCTTTGATCCTGTGTTACTACTTACAGATTAACAAATTTTAGGATGTTATTAACGAGAAGAGTTTTTTGTTGCATTTCTTAAATTGAACTATTATATTTTAATCAGCATTTACTTGTTTTAGAAGGTTTAAATATTTTCCTCTGTCTCCTCATAGCTCCATTAGCAAAGTTGAAGTGCAAATTATTTAACCATGAATAAGATAAGATACGTAATTATAATTGCCAGCAATAAAGGCAAAGCTAATCTTTTAAATTATTGTTGAAATTCCCCTTTTGGTTTTATGCATTCTACTGTAAAGGCAGCAGTCTGTTGCCAAGAGAGGGGAGAGATCATAAAATGAGGGTTTCACTGAAGTTGCAGCTTCACAGTAGCTCAAGAGAAAATGAAACTTATTTACATGTTGCCTTTTTCCTGGAAACTACTCTTTTTTTTTTTTTTCCCTTTTTTTTTTTTTTTTTTGGTAGGCTAAGATTAAGTTGTTAGTCATCTCATTCACCATTTGGAGCAGATTTGTTCAAGGTTTAAACACCATACTCTTCTGTGTTTATAATTTAAGTGTAAATCTGGCTAATGATTCCTATAAATGAGTGAACCTATTAGCTGCAAAGGTATATACATAAATACTTGCTTCCTCTGTTGTTCTTGCTTGTTTTTGCTTAGTTTTTGCTCTCTAGATACTTTTATGTATCAGCCTTGAAAGAACGGTGCATGGAATAAGATAATATATAATTAAGATAATTAAGATAATATGGAATAAGATAAATGTAATGTTTGAAAACATCCCTGTTGAAGTCTTCCCCCCACCCCAAGCGTTTTGTGTCCACAAAAAGCTAGAGATGAGGAACTACAGTGGTGTTTTGGTTTCATCCAAGAGTTGAGCCCAGAACATCCTGAGAATAAAACATTTTTTCCTGTTGCCTCTGCTTACCCTTTACCTTTTCCATCTAGAAGGAAGGTCTGTCAGCAGTTGATGACACTGGCAATAATACTGTTAATGAATCAATTTTTATTTTCCATAGAACTGATAGACTTTAAGACAAGAAGAGTTGCAGCATTCAGAAAAAATCTAGTGGAACTAGCAGAACTGGAATTAAAGCATGCTAAGGTAATTGTGACCATTTTTGGCATGTATTTCAATTGATCTTAAATATTATATGCTTATACTGTTGTTCTAAACATTATGTATTATATTTATTGTGTGATACACACTTCATGTTCAGGAAGGAAATTTGAAGGTAAGCATCATCCAGAAGGTGAGCTTTCTTGAATAATAGGCAGGGAGGAGAAGAAGTATAGGTGAAACGTTTCCAAAGGATTGGTCTGATTGAGATGTCTTTGGAAAACTTAGCCCCTTGAAGACAATTTTGGCTTCAATTTTATGTTTCTCTAGCTGTTTGTATTTATAGCTGCAGCATTTGACTACCTGTCTATTTTCAAAACCTCATCCTGCTGTTTTACTATGAGATAGAAAGTGGCTTTTCCTGTTACTTGGGAGACCTGATGCATAGGATAAGCTATTAAGTATGAGATCACCTAGGCCTATCTGAAATTATATCAGTGGTACCCTGAGTATGCTTTTTAAACCTTTTTGCTTTTTAATCTATAGAAGAGGAATATTGCATATAGCCTTTTCACTACAATAGTATTTAGAGGTTAGCTGCTCTGATTTCATAGACAAATACATCAGTCTCTAATAATCCTCTGGCAAGAAGCAGTGTTCTTTTAAAAGTCAACTCATTTCTCATTCTCATCCCAAATCTGGAAGTTCAGGTACTACCAAGCTTTGGATTAACTCTGGATATACTGGTGTAAAGGGCTAGTTAAGAGGTGGATAGTGTTGCTGAGTTAACTTGTTGCTGCTTCACACTTGAGTAGTGTTACCAGTATCATTCTTCATGCTGCCAAACCCTTTGTTTGATGTACTGTTAAAAGGGGTTGTTTTGTGGAGTTTTTTTTTTTAAAGTCTTTGTAGGTGTAAGTTCAGCTTGGTGGGATATTTAGCTGGTAAAGTAATCATTAAGCTCTGGAATACTTGGCTCCTTTTTCAGCTAAACGGTGTTTATTTTCATGTGCTGTATAAGAAATTCAGCTGCATTTCCCCGTAAGTCTTAAAACTTCTCATAATGCTTGGCACTATTGGGCCTTCCTACTTATGTGTGTGTAACAGTTGTCTATATCCAGCCCTGAGTCACCCAGAAATCCCCATGTTTGGTCATGAATGTACTGGTTACAGGTTTTACTCAAATCAGTAGTCCTTACAGTCATACTTGCAACAGGTTTTATTGATTTGCTATACCATGCTTTAATAAGGGAACAAATCCACAGCAGTTCTGTCCTCCTTCAGTCATTGACTCTTCATCATATCTTGTAACTGACCCATGCTGCAGTCCCCAGTGTGCCTTGGAGTAGAACACTTCAAAAGAGTCCCTACATTTTCTAAGTATCCTTAAAGGACCACTTGTATTGACTCTCTGTGCAAGTCAAAGTCTTGTAATATTCCTTTGAATTCTGGCAGCAAACAACTGTAGAAGGCAAGGGGAAAATGCTTAATTTCTTTAGCTTTCAACTTCTTGGTGTCCAGTTTACCTGGAAGACCTTTAGATTTTTAGCTGATCTTCATTTTTCACCACAGTCTAAGACATAGTTATTCAGATAGACAAAGGAAGTCACAGGCTGAGACAGACAGTGAATTTACTGACAAGGAATATGTTAGGCTGTAACAGAAGCTTTGAACTGCAGTCCTGTTCTTAAAGGGAAGTCTTTTTTTTTTTTTTCCCTTACCCTTTCACCTACTTTATAGTGGAGCACTTTAATATTCACTAGACAGTTTTTAATATTTAAAGCTTTACATGATAAAATATCACTTTGACTAAAGATGACAGTTCTTGAAATGTTAACAGATGTTGTGACTTGTTGAATGAAAGAATATTTTGTTTCTCACTAAGTTTTGTTTTTTCAAACCCTGTGTTTCATATTTATCACAAAAAATAGCTGGATGGATTGTTTTGCTTGCTGTGCTTTTAGTTCTACAGATCTGAGCTGGATAATTACAGAATTTGCAAGTGCAGTAGATCAAATTTTTCAATTTTATATAATGGGAAACTTTCCCATTAATGCTATAACCACTGTATTTAATTTTTTTTTAAGATCACATTGTGCCCTGATGTGTGAGGAGCAGTGTTAGGGGAATATGAAGGTTTCTCCTTGTTTCAGAGATGACGTTTTTGTACTTGCAGCAATGCAAAATATGAACAATCCTCCTATTTCAGGGACACTAAGTAGCCCTGGTTTTGGCTGGGCTAAGCTGTGGTGTTTGTAGGCATCTAATTCTTCTTGCAGTAGAGCCTCCTTTTGGCTCTACTGCAAGAAGAAAGAAAAAAGAAAGGTACTTTTTCATGCAGGCAATAAATTGAGTCAGAACAAAAATCCCCTGCTGTAAGGTTCTGGACTAAATACTTTGATGTTGTGGCATTCTCTGTCTTCCTGCTTTTGCAGCTGCTGGAAGCAGGTGAAGTTTCAGCAGACCCAAAGTGGGAATTGTGTGACTTGTCAATAGCATGTGGAGCACAGCACTCCGAAACTTTGCAACATGACCTGCAATTCAGGTCTAAGTGCTCTTTTTGGCAAAAGAAACTAACTGGGGAGCAGGGGATAAAGGCAACATAATGCTGCTGCAGGCTTTTGCTGCATGTTTTCTGTTGGTGGTAGTTTGTTGGGTTTTTTTTTTCTGGAATGAGTACCTGCAGCCTAGATGCTGCAGATGCAGCTGTCCTGTCCCTGAAGCAGTCTAGCTGTGTGTTTTCAGGACATGGAGTTGCATGGCACAGAAAGCATGACATTGGTAAGGTCGCATCTTGAGTACTGAGTCCAGTTCTGGGCTCCTCACCATAAGAAGGACACTGAGGTCCTTGAGCGAGTCCAGAGAAGGGCAACCAGGCTGGGGAAGGGGATGGAGGGAAAATCCTATGAGGAGCGGCTGAGGGAGCTGGGGATGTTCAGCCTGGAGAAGAGGAGGCTGAGGGGGAGACCTTATCACTGCCTTACAACTACCTGAAGGGAGGTTGTAGAGAGGTGGGTGATGGTCTCTTCAGCCAGGTGACAGGAGATAGGACAAGGGGAAATGGCACAAAGCTGTGCCAGGGCAGGGTCAGATTAGATACTAGAAAAAAAATTTTTACTGAAAGAGTTGTCGGGGCCTGGAACACACTGCCCAGGGAGGGGGTTGAGTCACTGTTCCTGGATGTGTTTTAAAAAAGGGTAGATGAGGTACTTAGGGATATGGTTTAGCTTAGGATGGGAATGGTTGGACTTGATCTTTAAAGGTCTTTTCCAACCTTGTGATCCTGTGAAGTGTGATGCAGCAGTGTGTGCTGGGGCTTACCTGAGAGCCTCTCAGGCTGTCTGTGGGAGGAATTCAGCCATAATGAAGGCTGCTGCATGACTTGCTATTAAAAGTTATTTGCTCTGTGAAGAAAGAAAACCACAAATCCCAAAACAAGAGAGATAGCTGCACTGAAGAAGTCAGAATGACCCAAGTATGGAGAGAACCTTCTGAGAGACAGGGTATGTTTCCCAAGCTGTATCTGGCCGTGTGGCTCTAGAAGACAGGAGTGATAGGGAAACAAAGCTTTCAGTGAATCAGGGACAGTGTATATACAACTATTAAGCACACCCTCTCTGCCCAGTTATGTTTATACTACTTCTCCATAAAATACTTGGCTTAATCTGCTAATATCCTCTTATCCTTTCCTGGTTGCAGCTCAAGACTTTTGAAAAAGCTACAAATCAGATTGTGGGTTGAGATGGCTTTAAGTTGATGCAAGTGCACACTACTGTCAGGAATAAGAACGTTGCATGACTCTGTTCCTTTCCCTTACGTTGGCTCTGCCGTGTGCAGCTGCGTAGTTAGTAAGATGGAGCCAGAAGTTGCTCTGGGTTTTTCTAAGGTTTACTTTCACTCTTGTTTTCACAAGCACCTCTTGTGCCAAAACACAGAGTTTTGGCTGGGAGTGTCTGAGAGTGAGAGTGCTGCTGCCTTACTGGCAGTGCATACCCTAGATGTACTTAGAATCTAAAGCTGCAGTTTGGCAGTTATTTTGCTTGGTCTCCGACCTGTACTACAGAGACTGTTGTTTCTTCTTCTGTGGCCACTCTGCCTGACTATCCCTCTAGGCAGGGTTTAGCTTCTGTTTTGCTAGCACTGTATTTCATCATGACTTCATGTAGCTGTAACTAATGTAAGACCTGATTAAGTATTTGGACATTCAGTGCAAAAGCTACATTTAAGCCTATTCAGTATTTTAGTCAATTGGACTTGGAGGAGTTCCTGTGTTGGACTTCATGTCCAAGAAGGGAGATTTGATAGCTGGTGAAACAGCGAAGGTTATCATTGTGTATTTAAAGCATTTGTAACTTAGAGCCTTAGCTATACTTTTAGAGTCTTTGATGAATTGTAACTAAGTAGTTACAATTATAGTACCTTAACATCTATTAGTATCTTAACATCTGTTTCCATGAATACCTACATATATTTATATGTTCTTGCCTCTGTGGGGTTTTGTGGAAAAAGAATTTGTTGCATTACTAGCAACAGATGTCTGTTTGGAACAGACAGAAGAAGGGAGTAAGCAAAATCCACTGCTGAGGGATTTGGTTAGATGCTTTGTCAGTAATCCTTTCCTGAAAAGGATGTTTCTGTCACTGTGGTTCTGCCAGTAACTGTAACATCTAGAGCTTAGGGGTCTGAGTTGGCAAGAAATGCTTTTCTGCATCTGAATTAAGAGGACTTCCTTGAGCTATACTGACATAAGTCATATATGTCAGATGTTGCAGCCAGAAAGAGCAATGGATCACAGCCTCTATTGTCCTTTATTATAACTTAAGGTTGTTCATGTGAACTTTGTAAATTTGATCTAATAAAAATTACTGATTTGCTATTTGGAAAATTTAAGTTGTCTGTTTGGGCCTGGAAATGACTGATACATTAAGGACCTCTTAGGTACCATATTTTCTTTATGGAGTGCTTATATAGTGGCTTGTGAATTGCAAATATACCTCATGCTGCTGATGGGCTGTAGAGACATGGCCAAAAGATCACTGCCACACTTTCACTGGAGGTAATGTGCACGCAGGTCACAATTATACTTCAGATTCAAGTATTCATTGGAAGACTGGAGACTCTGAACTGAAGTATTTTGCCTTCATTCCTCACCTCACTGCAGCCCAATAGTCAGCTGTTCAGTAACAGAGACCTTACACTTATGAATTCTGAACCACCAAGTCCCTATGCACCTCATGTTATATTGAACTTGGTACCTCACAGAACTGCAAGCCTTTTAGATAGGTTGTGGCTGTCCTCTGCCAGTGTAGGCATAAAAGATCAAAAAGCTGTTGAAGCCGTAACTGAAACTACTGTCTTCTGGAGCAAAACCCAAAAAGGATTCAGTAGACAACTGGTAATCTACTTTGAAGCCTTGCTTCAGTTAATTGCTTAATCTGGGTTATAAGAACCTTAATGGGTGATGGAATTAGTGTTTCTTACCTTTTGGGGCTGAGGCACGAGCGTCCTGCTTGGAATGCTTTCAGGTGAAATAGTAAGAATTATGACTTCTTTATTACTTGTGTGGACTGTTGATCAAGGACATCACACCTACTGATACTGTTAAAGTATATGCTTTTGTTTGTTTCAAGTTTTCTTTACAGGTTTCTTCTTGGATCCAAAAAATTCTTGGAGGAAGTAGTTTCTCCCGTGTTTTAGCTGAGCATTCGGACTGTTTTGTTCTTTTTATCTGACACTGATAGGAATTATTATTAACGCTGCCAACAGCCTAACGTTGTTTCTTACACAGATTTCAGATTTGGGAACAAACCTAGTACAGCTGTTTGGTAGTGAATAGCCAGTAGTTTAAAGTGATCTAAGCATAAATGGATGCACAAAACAATGTGAATACTGTGAATACTGGGTTGGTTGTTTTGTGGGTTGTTTTTTTCTGGAAAGTAAATCCTGGCTTACTTGTCGATGACATCTGCTTAATTCACAAAGGCATCTTTTTAAGGGTCAGTTCTGTAAATTAATTCAGAAATCTGAAAGTCAACCTGCATGTTTTTATGGTAGAGTCAAAATGCTTTAAATACGATTAAAAACAGAAGTTTGAAAAGAAGGGCATAACTTGGCTTTAGAGGTAAAGCTGAGTAAATGTTCTGATAATAATTTCTATAGCTCTGACTCTAATAGCTAAACTGAACTCGGATGGCTAAATCACCTGGCTAAGGATGTAAATCCGTCCTGCCTTTCAAACAAGGCCTGTCCTTGAACAGAGCTTTGAACTTAGATGGCTGCTACAGCAAAGAGATACCCAGTGCTGTGACTTGGTTAATTCTTCTTCATGTATTTCAGTGTAAGATACGAATACTTCTGCTTTGGAAATAGTATTCCAGTGGCAGAACAATGGCAATAATATATAAAAAATGAAAACTTTGTAACTTTGAACTTCATTAATAGTTTCTTACAGCTAGGCTAGATCTTTAGTAAGAAATTTGTGAAGAAGCGTGGAAAGGGTACTAAATGCTTATTTTTGAATCTCAAGTTGGCTCCATTTTAGTACCAAGACACAATGCTCCTACATTCAAAAAAACTCAAGATAAAAATTATTTGCATAAATATTTCTACATAAGCTTAATACCTGCCTGTTGTCCTGTAGTGGTGTCACTCCTGTTTAAAAAACATCTTGTTGCCACAGGTGTACAACAAAGTAGGGAAATGTCATCCTATTTTTCTTTTATTTTTACAGGGTAGCTTACAGCTGCTGCAGAGCTGCCTGGCAGTGTTAAATGGTGACACATAAGCTACGCTCCGTCCTCCCACTAACAAGGGCTGCCCTCCTCTGGATTTTGTTTTCATGACTTTAAATAGGCACTTACGGTTCCCTGGAGAAAATATATGACAAAGTGTTGCAAAAGTGAGCTCCGTCTTTCAAAAGAATTAAAGCAACCACCTGAAAGTAGCTCCAGACCATATGAAGCAACAGCATACTTGTTATACGTACATATTCATGTTTATTTAATCATTATATGCTTTCATTGTTCAGAAACCAAATGCTCTGTTTTTGTGAAAATAGCCAGTATAATTACATTCATGTTATGAATAATATGATACAGCTGCCAATCTTATTTACCTTTGTAAGTAATTTCTGAAGTTCACCATTTGAAGCACATTGTTCAAATGGCTTAAATATTACCATTAGATATTTGAATATTGTTACTATAATGGCATTGTATACACCCATCTTACAGGTTTTTTCCCCATGTACTGACACCAAGAAACTTAATCTTTTTTTTTTCCAATTGTGAACATTTCTTAGAAATTTTTGAGAACTTTGTGTAACCTTTATAACTATGATTTAAAAAGAAAAGCAAATGCATTAGTATGTTTGCCTTAACTTGTAGACTAATCCAATTATTGTAAAATAAACCATGAAATTGATGATTTTTCTAAAATTATGCAGACATTGTATCATCTGTAAGCTTAATATTTTCTAGTAAATCAGATTAATTTAATTAGCTTTTCTGTATTCATCCTGTAAGGCCATTGAGTAAGTATTTGATTGGTCTGACACTAAATACTCGCCCAGTAATTTTTCACTTGCATTCTCAGGTTTATCCGTTTGTCTGTGACTTTCCTGTCCAGTGTACTTAAATTGTTTTGAGCTTGGTGGCTGACTCTGCAATTTCTTCAGCAGAAATGCTTTCCAGAGAGTACTTGGGTTTCTTCCCAGCACGGCTAAATAAAGGAGTCCATAAAGTGCGTAAAGTAACAATGAAAGGTAACACTGCCCCACTTTGATAGAGATAAGAAGCTTTGCTTCAGAAGATAAAAAGTAAAGGTATACCTAGTACAGGAATCCCTGGAAAGGATCTCATTCTGCTCACTGCACTCAAAACTTTCAGCCATGAATCCAGTTTTACTTGATGTATTGCTTTGTGTCTCTTACTTGAACAATGAATCTTTTCGAAGAGGTGCTGTGCTGTTGTGTAGTTTCAGGATGTCCTAAAATTAGGCTTTACTCGAGGAATGGCTCTTTCACAGTGGGATTGCTGCTGTAAAGGGGGTGGAGCTGCAGTCTTTCGGGTGAACGGGATGGCTGGAGATGCGGACCGATTTAAGTCAATGCCTCTGATTACAGGCTCCCTGTACTGCCGCACGTAGGTGCGTCGTTTGTTTGGGCTAGTGTTTTTTTCCCCCTCAAATAGTGTGAATTGCCCAGTGTAGTATACTTGCCCTCCTGCCTTGTGCATTGGAGCTGTTCCAAGGCAGCTCCAAGTTTCCCAGCTGAACATGCGGTTTGTGTGGCGTGTGGAGTTGCCTACACCTAGCCTCAGGTTTCAATTACCAGTGCCCAGCGGCTATTACCAACTCATCTAGTGCGTGTATACTTTCCAGCAGTGGCTACTGTGATAATACCGCGCTGTTCGCCTTCCAGATATAACTGGTATAATTCCTAAGGAACTCCTCTATAAATAGACTATAAGGGACAAGAATTACAGTGTATATACGGTTAACAAAATTGTAAATATTTTAAGGAGGCTCTGGGAACAGGTTTTTAGGTTTAGTCCTCGTTGTTCAGTGTTACTGGCTCATTAAATTTTTTTCAAGCCTCTTGGTATTGGGTGTGTCTCTTACAGCTCCAGCCCCTCGCACTGCGCACGAAGGCGTGCACCGGGGCTCGAGGGCTTGCAGCTCCCTGCGGAGGGAGGAAGAGACGGGCCAGGCGGCCATTACCCCCGTCCCCACTGCTGGAGGGCAGCCTCGGCAGCGCCGGGCTGGGCTGGGCCGGGCCGCGCTGGGGGTGGGGTGGGAGGGGCTCAGCCGCCGGAAGGCGGAGGAGCGCCCGGAAGTGGCGGCGTCCTCGCTGGTGTCGGGCGCCGCCATGAGCTGCCTGCAGGAGGAGGATGACCCGTACGTGGTGGAGGAGCCCAGCGACGAGGAGCGAGCGCTTAGCAGGTGCTGGGCCGGGCCTGGGGTATCGCTGCTCTAGCTGAGGCGGGCGGCCTGGGCCTATTTTGTCCCGCTGTCGCTTGGCGTCCGGAGGTGCGCCGCGGTGGACGGCAGGCCCAGGTGCTGGGCTCCTCAGGCAGGGAGGCCGGAGGTGCCCATCTCTTTCTTTCTCCGCTGGGAGCTGCAAGCCCTCGGGGCGCGGCGGGGCTCCCTCACGGGCTGACCGCCGGGCAGGAGCGCGGGGTGCCACCCGGGGTTGTGGGGAGGGTTCGCTTCGCAACAGCCGCGGCAATTCGCTTCCCTGAAAGCCGACCATTTCCATGTCCGGCCCTACCGCGCCAGTGCGCGAACGGAGCCCGGCACGGGGGCCCGCTGACCGGCGCTGCAGAGGCGCTGCGGCAGGCCGCGGCCCGCCCGCCGAACCTTCTATTAAAACCAGAGTCGCGGCGCCAAGCTGGAACGCCGTTCTAGTAAACATGGCTCCTGTCAGCGTGCGAGTAAGTGCTTCCCAGTGCACCCGCGTAATTCAGTTGTTTGTTTTCCAGATGACTCGGTCAGTGTTAAATGGTGACACATAAGCTACGCTCCGTCCTCCCACTAACAAGGGCTGCCCTCCTCTGGATTTTGTTTTCATGACTTTAAATAGGCACTTACGGTTCCCTGGAGAAAATATATGACAAAGTGTTGCAAAAGTGAGCTCCGTCTTTCAAAAGAATTAAAGCAACCACCTGAAAGTAGCTCCAGACCATATGAAGCAACAGCATACTTGTTATACGTACATATTCATGTTTATTTAATCATTATATGCTTTCATTGTTCAGAAACCAAATGCTTTGTTTTTGTGAAAATAGTGATTTGAAGTGGTTTTCACAGTTAGGTGTGTAACACTTAAACACTTGTAGCTCAGAAGATGAGGTGGATGTGCTCTTACATGGCACTCCTGACCAGAAGCGGAAGCTGATACGTGAGTGCCTGACAGGGGAGAGCGAGTCTTCCAGTGAGGATGAGTTCCAGAAAGAGATGGAAGCAGAACTGAGCACCACCATGAGGACTATGGAAGGCAAATGGAAATCACCAGAAATGGGTAAATCACACTTCATCATGGGTAAATGGCACATCATCACCAGAATGGGTAAAACACCTGCTTGTGTATGAGTGTACCTTAGGAGAAACTTCCCTTTGAGCTGTACCCGAGGTTCATCTTGGAGGGAGTGAGCAGCTTTGCTGCTAAAAAGTACACTAAATGAAGTAACACAAGCAATGCGGACGGACCATAATGTAGGGAACTGTTACTTAACTCGCACGTAAAGCAGAGCACTTCTGCATAGAGTAACAAGAACAGAGGTTCATTCTGGGCTGTATACTTGCTGTTGTTTTGGTGGGATGTTCTTACCACTTGTCTCTCAACTTTCACATGTAGGTACTTCCTCAGGCACTGGGCAGACTGGACCTGGCACCACTTCAAAATACTATGATGATATTTACTTTGATTCTGATTCAGAGGATGAAGATAAAATAGGTAAATGACTGTGAGAGGGGAGAGGAGGATACCTTTACAGTAGTATTCTCAAATCATGTAGAATCCTCTTGGGGGATCAGGGGCTGTTCCTGAAGATGGTCTTTTGCAAGGGATGGGGAGGAATTACCAGCCTGTATCTGCTCAAAGTAGTTCCTGCAACTTTGCAATGTATCCCAATATATGCAAAGTGGGTTAAGGCTTTGGAGTGGCGCGTTCTGTGACGTTATGAGCTAGACCTTTATGTTTTAGTTTAGATTCACTGCTATTATGGAAAAGGAAAACGGAAAACCTGGTATTTTGATTATTTAAGCAGAGGATTATCATATGTTCACTGGATGTAATGTGTGCTTGCACAAATCTTTGTAGTTACACAGGAGGTCCGGAAAAACAGAAAACATCAGCAACGTCGAATTCTTTCCAATGATGAACTGCTGTATGACCCAGAAGAAGACAGTCGAGACCAAGAGTGGGTAGACTCACAGAGGAGGGGGTAAGAGACCATAAATTTTTGAATTTTAGGATGCTTAACATAAAGTGGAGAGTCTAAATGAAAATGGTGAATATAGACTTGACAGTATAAGGTTTTTCCTCTATGTAATTATCTTTTTTTTTTAATTTACAGCATAGAAATTTATAAGCCTGTACAATTTGTGTGTGTGTGTAATGGAAGTTGAGTCTTCAAAACCACATGCTTCTGTACAGAACTCCCAATTTTTTAAAATCAAAACTTCCAAACCCAGTTTCGTCTGTAGATCTCATCTAAACAACCACATTGTGGATGAAAAGTTTGCAAGATTTGCTGATTTCCATTTTTAATGCCCTGTGATATTTTGATTGCTAAACTGGTATCTGTTCCTACTAAATATTGTACTTGTGGTTTCGGAAAACTTTGCATTTAGTGATCCACAAAGCGTTCGGCTAAAATAGCACAAAGCTGCTTTACTGAGAGTTTTTTGATGGGTGACATAGAAAAATGTTTGCTGCAGCAGAAGTAAAATTCTCCATGTAAATCTGTTGAAAAGGATAACAATAATGTAGGTTGCCTGCAGAGATTGCACTTGAGACAACTACCTTGTCAGAGGAGTGGGTTATTAGGCACAAATTCTCATGCTAGATCTACTTGTTTCACAAAATAAGAATCCTCTGTACAAAGTATGTGAAGATACCTATAGCATTATTTCCTGCCCTGCCCCCCAGTGTGTTTATTTATGTGCTTTGAGTTACAAAAAGATCTCCAGAAGGACTCAATTATGTATGGGTATATTTTAATATTAAAAAGGTGTTGGAGGTTGAATTGATACATTTGACAACAAGGGCACGTAGTTTCACGATTTGTCTCTTCTTTCTTGAACTGGTAGGTACCGTAATCAAAGAAGAGCGCCACAGCAGCCCAAACCTTCAGCTGTGCCAAACAGTGATGCTGTTTTGAACTGCCCTGCTTGCATGACAACATTATGCCTGGACTGTCAGAGGTAACTGGTAAACAATAAGGGGTTTTCTGAGAATGTCTTTTTGGTTTTTTTGGCCAGTTGTATTTTTAGTGTGTTCAGTTTGATCGATTGATTTAAACAAGCCTGTCTTGTGTGGTGGAACTAATAGAAGAGAAGGCAAATATATGTGGTTTATCCCTAAATCAAATGTAAGGGTCAACGCTAGTTTGTCAGGAAGATGATCAGCTTATCCTGCAACATGGAGATGAGGAGAAACAGGGTAGAACTTCAGCATAGTGGAGAAGGTAAAGTATTAAAAAAACCCGAGCATTTCACAGAGTCTAAACAAGATGTTCAGAGTTGTGGGTGGTGCTGGTGGTCTTGGGCTTTTTTGAAAAACATGTTGGCTTGACGTTGAGACAGAATTATTCCAGGTTACCTGGTATTTCTGTGTGAAAGTGCCTTGTTTAGGGAAGGATTGTGTATTATTGCTTGGTTTGAGTCTTAGCAGTAGTGATGTTGAGTCCGGTGATATTAAAAAGTGCCTGGAAAGCATTTAGGTGAGAATCTGTAGAGTGTTTTGCAGCTCTGCAGTACCTGACTGCACTGCAAACCTGGTTAGTACTGCCAATGCCAACCCTTGCTAAGAAGTTGAGTCTTCAACTGGGAGTAAAGGAGAAAGAAATCTCATGAAAAAGCCCTACTGAATACTTTTGGTGATTGCAGGTGAAATCCCAGAGCAGCCTAAGATCATCTAAGTACTGGGTGCTATTTCTTGCTGTCTTCCCTTGGCTAGTTTGGTATTCCTTGACCCTGTTCTATATAGTCAAGTATTTCAGTTTGTTAAGCTGTTGGAAAACTGTCCACTTCTATTGTCAGACTGGACTTTTGTAGGCTTAATAAACTGAAATAGCGCAGCACAGGATTATACAAACGGTAAAGCCTGGAGAAGTGGAGGTTGGACTTCTGCAGCCACCTGTTCTGTTGGTTTAGGCTGCTGTAAAACCACAGCCCGAGGGACGCTGTGTTGAACTGAACTGCAGCCCTGAGTTTCACCATATATTCCAGCTGTACAGTTGTTACACTGGTGATGGATGAAAATACATTTTGTGTTTTATTATAGATGTGCATTCTCAAGTGTGATGTCACAGTGTTTATTTGTAAATAAGGAATTTCAGGCTTTCAAGACAGTTTAGGATATAAAACCCAGTAATTTGAGTCATTTGTGCTTGGAACTTCATGATCTTCGGCCTGTCACCAGCTACATATTGGGGGTTGACCTAGATGATCTCCAGAGGTCCCTTCCAACCTGTGCCATTCTGTGGGATATGTAGCAATGTCTAATTTTGTAGTACCAATACCACCGTAGCCTGGGGGCATTATTTCACTAAGAACCAGTGTGGTTTTAAAAACATCTTAAAACCAAGACAGATGGCTACATTTTTTTCCCTGTTTTTTTAATGATTTTTGTAGTTGTGACTTACCTTTATAAAACTCAGTATTTATTTGGCTTTCAGCCCTTTGGTGTGGTACTTTAGTCCCATTTCCAGTGACAATAACTGATTTCTTGGAAGCAGAGTTTTACCAATGACTTGCATTTTCTCCCCTTCTAACAGGCATGAATCTTACAAAACACAATACAGAGCCATGTTTGTGATGAACTGTGTCGTTAACAAAGAGGAAATTCTGAAATACAGAAAAAAGCCAAAGAAAAGAAATAAGAAAATGAAGCACAACAAAGAAACTACCTCTACAGAATCAAGTCAAGAAGAGGAGGAAGTCTATCACCCGGTACTGTGTACTGAATGCTCAACTGAAGTGGCAGTAATGGATAAAGATGAAGTTTTTCACTTCTTCAATGTTCTAGCCAGCCATTGCTAATGTGCAAAAGCGGAGGGGGGGAAATTTGGCAGTGTTTTGAGACTCTGTGAAGTATCAGAAATGCAGGTGTGTTTTAGCCTTTTTTAAACACAGCCTTTTAAATGTACATTTTCATCAGAGAAGTGTGCAACAGTTGCATTTGTGCAGAGTTTATGAAAGGAACACAATTAACGGCGTACATTGCATTTGAGAGCAGTATTCTTTCCTGCTGTCAGGCTGCATCACTGAGGATTTAAATTGTTGTAAATATAATGTAAGATCTGTGTATATTATGACCATTCCCTGTACATACACTGTTCACTATCTCAGTATATATTGCAACTACTACTTAGAATAAATATTGTATATTAGTAACTGGTTCTCTGTAGCTGTGCTGGTTATTTCTATGGCACACGGTAAACAACCCTCAGCTGGGATAGTCTAGGCTGGTGTTCTTGGTAGATCTGCACACAGGTTGGTTTGGTAAGGAAGGATTTGCCATTATATTTGATTTTTTGGCCCCTTAAGATCCCCAAAATGTGATGATACAGAGTGGAAGATTAGTTTATATCAAGTTCGCTCTCATGGATCATTTAACTTAGCAATAGTTATATATGTAAATGAAGAAAATACTGGATTTTTTTTCTGTTGTCCTTTTTCCTTACAATGACACATTTTAAGAAGAAATCTATGGTCAGATCTATGACTACAGAGGTAGTTTGTGTGCACTTTTTGTTTCTTTAGTATGTCCACAGCCTCTTTATGGAAGCACAAATTGCTTCTCGTACTTGATAGTTGGACTTCTTGCTTAGTCTGAAGCCACTGCAATGTTACCAGTGGATCCTTCCCTCTCTTCTTCCAGGTGTTTGCCCAAGAGGTGAACTCTTGGTTTTCCTTAGTAACATCACCTCTTAAATCCTGGTATTTTTTAACACTTCTCTTTGCACAAGTGTTTGTCTGGGAAAAAAAATCAGAACACCTTATTTTTATGCTTTTTCTTTTCATAGTACTAGGAAAAACTTGTTATATTGAGGAACTGTTAGAAATACTTAAGTATAGGAGGCAGGAACCTGAAGATCATACTTCTTTTGTGCCTTAGATTACAATAGACTTTGGTTATCTTTTGTAGTGCCTGGGCTGTATTTTGCTAAACTACACACACTCATTCTACACAGTGTTACATGAGATTAGGATGAAAAAAATCTATTGGATTTTCTTTCAGGATTATGTGAGGAGGAGAACACTGACATCCCATTTTCAAGACAGCAGAAACTTCACCTCTGCTTGATGAAGTAGAGAACTGTAGAGGCAGCTGCTGAATGCTTGGTTGGCCGGTGTAGTAGATCTTCTTCTGCATGTGTGACCCAGGATCAAAATTGAGTTGTGCTTGTTTTGAGGCTTGGGATCTGCTTAAGAGAGTATCTCAATCTTGTCGTAGCTCTCTACAGTCAGGATCATTAAATGGAGTGTCTGACTTGGGTGTTGATCGCTGTGGAATCACCTACAGTGGCATAAATTGGTACTGTGGGCCATGGGGAGTACATGGAAAAGGGTGAATGTATCAAGAAGTGCTTCTCCTTGATAGAAGTGTGGAGGAGCAGGTGTGATAGAGGATGATAACTGTGCCGCAGGGCATGTTGGCTCCCATGTAGCTGTCCTCAAATGCCAGGTGCCGCGAGAAGGCTCTGCGTAGCGCCAGGTTAAGCTGGTACTGAGCTACGGGAAACATGAGCACGTGGGAACATAGTTCAAGGACTCATGTCAAAATGGGTGTTAGCAGGAGGAGCAACAGGTGATGGCAGTCCCTAAGCAGGGGTAGAATGGAGCTAGTGAAGGAAGGGAAACTGTACAGATTAATATTGCCAATTGACAGTTCAATAGTGACAGCAAAAAAACTTGTCTCATGAGTCTGCACCATACTGAAAAGGTGTAAGGGGCCTGGGTACCACATGGTGGGTTAGGGCAGATTAGCTGGAGGTTTCGAAGCTGGCATGCCTCAAATGTTAACCTTTCCTTTCACCTCAGGTTTGTATTTGCTGCTGCCTTCTGCTTGCCTTATCACTTGAATTGCAGAGCTGCTTCTTGGGAATTGTTGGAACAGGCAGGTCTGGGACTCATTTGCCCCACAAGGATGATGTTCTTGCAGCTCTGAATGGGAGTGAGTAATGTTTTAGTTGTACCAACTACCACACTTGTCCTTGAACTTTGTAAGCATTTACACAGAAAAGAAGCTTTTGTGATCACTGCCACCTTTTCAAGCAGCAACACCAACACACAGCTCCTCCAGCAGCAATCGCAACAAGTGGCAGTGGTCTTGGATAGGGACAAGAGCTCCTCTAGCCAGTTGTATGGGTATTAATCCTATGAATACTCACATTTCATCTTGTGCTGAAATAAATGTGCGCAGATAAAGTATGTCCTCTGGTTGAATTGAATATCTTTTAAAAAGGGGTTTAGTTTAATTTGAAAGGGCAAACTAGTTTAGTATTCAGTTTTCTTTCCCACATGGTTTTCTTTCTCAGAGATACCTTCTGGAACTGTAGTTGTATTTACAGCTGTGTAAGTAACTCAGATGTGCATCCTGCTGTGACTGTATCCCTTTGGTTTCCATTGTACTAACAGTACTAACAGAAGGTAGGAATGGGGTAGCTGCAAGAACAGAATCATGCCGCTCAGCGATGTAATAGCAGGTTCACAAGTGAGTGCAGTGGGTGGTGCCATTTCCTAACCTACAGTGTGAGTCCTGTGTCTGGTGGAGTGCCAGAATAGGCTGCCAACAGCCTTTCTAATAATCATCTAGTCCCAGGCCAGTCTGGGACTTTCTCCTTATCTTAGGCCAATTAGCACCCAGGGCAGGGGTGCCCCACACCCTCAGGTTTCTGACCCCAAGGGCCTTCTGGAAAGGCAAAGTTAACAACAGTTACAGTAAACAGCTGCTTTATTGCTGGTTTCCCTGTTCACACAGGATTAATCCAGTCAACAGTTAAAGTCCCGATTACACGAGCCCTGGTTCTGGGTCAGCTTCCAAGTGAAGATGCGGAAGGCTTCCGCAGCGCGGTTTTACTGTACCCCCAGCACGGCCTCCGGGTCTCCCGTGACTCCCAGAACGTCACTTTAAACAGGATGAGAGAAAACTGGCGACGGCACCACCCCTTAGGATGACTCGGAAGGAAGGTTCGCTAGAAGTTCACGGTCAGCCACGCCATTAACCAGACCGGACACAAGACAGCACGTACCGCCGGATCGTAACGTCCTAAGGGTTTGACGGCACGGGCACGCTGGTGCGTGTCGCCGCGCCCGCTCCGCGCCGGATGGAGGCTGGCTGGGGCTGCGCAATGAAGCCCCGTCCGTGAGCCGCCCACAGGCCCCGCCGCCTTCGTTCCGGAGGAGTGGGGCCGGGCCTGGTGGCGGCGGAGGGCGGGCCCCAGGCTGCCACCGCCCCTGTCTTAGTTCGGCCTGGGCCCGGCGCACGGCCGCTGGAGGGCGGGGAGAGCGTGGGGCGCGCCATGGCGCTGGGCTCGGCCTGGAAGCAGATGTCGTGGCTGTACTACCAGTACCTGCTGGTCACCGCGCTCTACATGCTGGAGCCCTGGGAGCGCACCGTCTTCAGTATCCTTCTGCCGGCCGGACCCTGCCCGCGGGGCCTGGCGGGGCGGGCGTGTGTGTGCGTGGCGCTGGGGGCCGTGAGGCTGTGCTCCCTCTGCCGCGCTGTGCCCGGCGCCGGGGCTGCCCCGAGGCCGCCGGGCGGGTGGGGCGGCTCAGCCGGCTGTGCCGCCGCTTCCCCGGCGGGTGCGATGCCGGGCGGGCGACCCCGTGCCGGGGAAACGCCTGGGCCGTGGTCGTGCTGGCAACGGCTGGCCGCCGGTGGGTCTGTCAGGGGTGGGGTGGGGTGGTGAGGGCCGAGGGGCGGTGGGAGAAGAGTCGGGCCGGGGAGAGGAGGGCAGGGCAGCGGAGCGGGGCTGTGCCGTGTCGTGCTGTGCCGGGGGGCAGGTGGCCTGAGGCGGCTGGTGCCCGCGGTCGGCAGAGGAGTGGTAGCCTCCCTCCGGGACTGGGGCTTGTCCCCTCACAGGCAGGGGCTAAGGCTCCTCACCCATCCAAGCTAGCGCGCTGCCCGGGTTGGGGAATAGCCCGACGCCGGTGTTTCGCATCCTGTCCCTGGCTGTCTGGCAACCTGGTCCGTTTCTCCTCAGGCATAAGTTTGTATCTCGCAGTTATTTCTTCTTTTAATTTTTGTTCTGTGGAGTTTCTCCTGTCTTTTGCGCAGAAATCTCGAGGCTTGAGTTAAGCATAGGTGCCTTTCATTCATTCTTTTGTGTTTTGCCTAGTGGAAAATAAATGTGCGCTGTAAAACCTTGCAAGCTTTTGTATGCACAGTGCTTTGCCGCATGACTTGTATTGGATGAGTACTCAATCCCTGAGCCGGTAAACTTGCTGGCTCTTTTGGAGTGGAAGAACTTGATAGATGCTAATGGGAAGGCATCTGTACGTAGGCTGGTTTTAGATTTGCTTCATAGCTTCGTAGCCCTTTCATAAAGGCAGTATAGTCTCCCAGGTGTTGCTATGACATCACAAGTATTTTTCACTTAAGTGTGGCTCTTTTGATCCCAACTTAAAATGATATCTCTCCTGAATGACCATGAGCCATCTTCAATTAATGTGGAGAGGCAGAGAGAGAAATTACCTGAAGCATTGACAAAGACATGGTGTAGTGAGAAGATGCTTTTACTGGTCAGTTTTGTAGAGAAACTCACACTTGTTATAGAAAAGCAATTGCTCAAGTTGTGCGAGGACACTTCCCCCCTTCCCCCCCCCCAAACTCAGCAGAAGTATAGGTAGCTTACTATTTCTCTTCTCTAGTGTTTATAGACTTACTGTGCGCAGTTGTTGAGGTAGGGACTCTTGCCTTCAAAATGTTGTGCTCCTTGCTAATGTACCCTTCCTCTCTTTATGCCGTCTCTTCATCACTGAGGAAACTTCATCTTTGCTTTTCCTGCAGTTATGTTAGTCATCAGTACTTTTTCTGTCCTTTGTCTTAGCCATGCAGCTTTTTAACTTCTGCAAAATATTTAAGCAAATGAAAGTGCGTGTACCTGCTTACTTTTATAAATTGCTTGTATTACAGTGAAGCAGTTGCCACAACTTACAGATGTGATGAGTGACACAAGTATGGCTTGCAGTCTCAGGTCAGCAGAAGTGGTTTTGTCCTCAATCTAGACACTTTGACCGTGGGTGGCCCAGGTCTGCCGGGTGCTGTACGGATGCAGCGCTGACGCGCTGGCCTTGGGAGCTAACAGTGTGTGGCTCTGCTGTGCGTCTCACTGCTGCTTGTGCACCAGAGCCAGGAGTGAGCACTGATACGGAAACGTGGATTTACGAGTTGACCTTCATTTTAGTATCACTTGCTGTATAATCTTCTGGGACTAAAAATATACAAAGCAGCTAATAAGCACAACTGAAACCGCTGCTGTTCCATGGCAAAGTCAGTCATAGAGCATTTGTTACACTAATGCTGCGGGGACTTGATTTCTCAAAGACACAGAACATGCACAGCTCCTCTGGTTTCACCTGTGGAAACCGATACTGCTGTTCAGGGTTATCATGCTTGTTAATCTCCCATGGTTTTTATAGTGTTTCTGTCTAAGTTTACTGAATCGCTGCAGGTAGTTGGATGAAATCAACAGGTTGTTACTGATTTCAAGTACTTTTGAATTTCTGTAACCTTAACTGGCATAATTTTTCAGTAATCTAATGCCATAATTTCTGTAAATGAAGCTTCAAGAACCCTAGAACTCGACAAAGATCTGGCTGTACCTATGCTTTATAAGCTATCATCTTGCTTCTCTATATTAGGTTTACAACAGGCCTCTGTTAGGAGTTCAACTAATAAAATGGTCATCTTAAGATTGTTTGGCAGATAGCTTTACGTGAAGTTTGTTTTGCAGTGCAGTCTGCTATAGTAAAGTACTAACAAGTGCATGGTTAAGTACACAGCTTGACTCAAAGCTGTACTGATGCTCTGTGGCTTTGTGAGTGAAGTAGTTAGAAAGGTGCATTTCATGATGGTCTCCTTGCAGTTTCTTTTTTAGCTTGAAGTACTGCCAGTCAACACTCATCTTGAGCTGCTTTCCCGTGAGGAAGGGTCTGAGCATGCTTTTAAGGGCACATAGCAATAGGACGAGAGGCAATGTTTTAAAACTAGAGCAGGGGAGGTTTAGATTAGACATTAGGAAGAAGTTCTTCACTATGAGGGGGTGAAATGCTGGAATGGGTTGCCCAGAGAGGTGATGGAGGCCCCATCCCTGGAGACATTCAAGGTCAGGCTTGGTGAAGCTCTGAGCAACCTGATCTAGTAAAGGTGTCCCTGCTTACTGCAGAGGGGTTGGACTAGGTGACCTTTAATGGTGCCTTCCAACCTATCACATTCTGTGATTCTGTGGTACATGATGGAGAAGTGAACCAAATAAAGTAGTGACTTGGAGCCTAGTGGGCACTGGCAGCTGTAAAGGGATTTAAGGTTTCCTGACTTTATTATGCTAACAAACCAGCTTTCACACCAGATGTTTTGTGCATCAGAAATTCAGCTTATTAGGTCATTCTATTCGCAGGAGTTGAGGACAGTGTCTACTACTGTCTGCTTAAAAAATAAGGAGATCATCTGCGAATGAGAACTCTTACTCAGTACAGCTCCTCGTACTGCCGTGGGTTTGGGGTTTTTTTGTGATGGCTGACAGTTTTTCTGCTTGGCTGAACAGGGCTGGCTTCTGCATGACTTGCTTAACACCATGGAGGATGCTTGTACAAATGTGTATTCTCAGTGTCCATTTTCTGTTCCTCCATCATGCCTCCCATACGTTGGCCTGTCACCTCGCGTCCGTGACAAGGCAGCGGATAACTTGCAAGGCATCATTCCATAATTCAGGTAATCGCTCTTGCCTGCGTTGCAGTTTTCAGTCAGTTGGTTCTTGCTGTAGCTGCAGTTGCTGAATACAGTCAACCCTGCCTGATTTAAAAATGTAACGCTCTTAGATAGTTACCAGGGAAGTTTTAATGCCGTAGTTGCGCTGTGTCTAATGCACTTTCTATTTCAAATGCTTATTTTCCTCAACTGTAACTCAGATTCTATGCTAGTTTCTATTGTTGGGATGGCACTGTACACGGGCTATGTGTTCATGCCTCAGCACATCATGGCGATACTGCACTACTTTGAAATTGTGCAGTGATGAAGAACGTACTTTCAAGAAGTAACTGGGCTTTGAAATCTCGTCTACGCAGAAGAATGAACCTCTTAGTTTTAACAAGACTTCTACCGATGTCAGAAAGACACAATTATGACTCTGAAGACTAGGAAATGAGATATGTAGAGCAGGGACGTGAGATGTCCCCTTTGCTGTGTTCATCCCGTTTAATTTTACAAGATCTGCCCTTGTATAGTAGTTTTGTCTACTTTAACATTGTGATTGTACTTTGATATCAGTATTTTCTTAACTTTGTGACAGTTTCAATATTGCACTGTGAAAGCTTTTCTTAATTGTAATTTTGAGTAAATCTTAATTGCCTTCTATTTTTAATCAGAAAGTCATCTTATTAAATGGGGCTTAAAGCTTTTGCTATTGTATGGTATGTATTTGCCTGGGTATTTCTATTAATGCATTTTGTAAGAAAGTACATCTAGATTCATATTAGAGACGTGGATATATTCGTCTAACGCTATTTACAAAGCTAGTTTGTATGACTGAACTCAGGTGTACCGTTTGCTGTCCAGACATTGTTCAAAGGTATATTTGTGCATATCACTTAAATTTGGAATTAACAATTATTTCAAATGTCTGTATTCCACCTGTTGGCGGAGAACAGGGGGAGATGAGGTGTTGAGGCAGAGTGAAGACCACATTCCGTATGTTTGGAGTAGAGTTGTGGTTCTGGGCTTTATCGGGGAGGGGGAAGAACTTTTCTTTACTCATGTTTGCCCACATAAGTCTTTGGGGTAGCATTTAAATCAGCCCTGTTTTTCTAGCTACTGATTCAATTGTACTTTTACAGGATGCTTTATTATGTCCCAGTGGTTATGGTTTCAGCTAATTTTCACTCAACAGTGTAACTATGTCTAGGTTTTAAAGGGGTTTTCTATTGCTGCTAGCATTCCAGACACGTTCTTGCTACAAATGACCAAAACATAGGGGTTTAAATGGACTTGAGTTCCAACTACAGCAATAAGTAGCTGAATACTTGGCTGAAGTCCTGTCTTTTTTTTTTTTTTTTTAATAGGGATTTTTTCAGTTTTGTATTATGAATTGTAAGATGGTGACAACTTAACTTTCCTAAGTGGAGGATTTTTTTTTGGTGATTGTTTAAAAAATAAAAGTTTAAAAGCAGAGCTTTGATGCAAAACTTTCTTTGAGAAGTCAGTGTGTTTCTGAATGCTGCTTGCTTTTTCTCAGAACCTTCCAAAGGGTGAAAAATGGCACTTGATCAAAGAAGTAAGTTGGTTTTTTTTAATGGCCCAGTTATAATAGATACTGTTAGAACTTTTACGCAGCTTCTATTGAAATCAGGAATTATACCTAAGTTGTACAACTAAATTGTTCTATAAACATGCTGTCTTTTAGGCTCATTTAATTTTCCCAAATGCACACTTAGGAGAAAAGAGTGGGTTTCTCCCCTGTGTTTAAGAACTTTAGGTGTATCTGATTAAAACCTCCGTTCTCATCTTGGGAGCTATATACAGTGGGCCTTAAACTTACTGGGTGAACCCTGGCTTTACTGAAGTTAGTAGGAATCTCCCTCTAAACTGGGGCCTTTGCTTATTAATACCCAGCTATCTAAACATAGGTAGGTTTTTGGGGTGGGGTTTTTTAATATATCCAGAGTTGTATGTGAGTATTTTAAGTATACATGGAGCTAATGATAAGTTAACGTACTCTTTTTGAAGTAATGTAGCATAATTGACTGCTCAATTGATAGTGTGATGTTTCTTTGCAAACCACTGTGATTGATACGCATCTAATGCTGAGAGAGGATTTTAGTTATATGAGGTGGGAGAAAAGCTCTTCTGTGCGGCAGCATTATGTAGTTAAGCATGGCTTTTAATTCTGAAAGGTTTTATAAAAGGGCTTCCATATATCAACTTTTATTAGATGTCTTCTTTTTTGTTGACAAAAAAAGAGTAACCACCATCTCCAGCCACTTGAGTTGCATTGGAGTGGGTGTGATCGATAGTGTGCTTGAATCAGTTTGCTAATTTGAGTACAGTCTTCTTCAGATTTTTTTTTTTAATTAGAATCTCATAGTCCTGGGCTGTACATTTCGATTCCTGATACTGTGTTAAAGATGGAATAATTTAATTAATAAAACTCCACTTGTTACTAGAGTTTGAATTGCTAGAAGAAACCATGTCCTTTTCAAAGTTTATCTAGTGAAGAGAGGGTTCAAGGGGTGGTAATTAGGAAGCAGAGTAAGTTTTGTTTTTAAAAGCAAGGGTCTTGGCAGGGATTTAGTTGATTGCTACTTTTGAATAAGAAAGGAATCCTAAGGCTACCAAGATGTTTTCCTGCTGCAGTCTGCTTTATCATCACGTTAGTTGGGGGATCATATCCTCCTTGTGATAGAGCCCTAAGCTTTTTCTGTGCAAGCTGGAGGTTGAAGGCAGCTTAAATGCCATTTGGAGGCAGCTGGTCAATTCTGTTTCTGTTTAAAAGGGATATAATTATTGAGCCATCGGTAATCTAGATAAAGTTGGAAGAAGTTGTGGGAAATGAGGGGAAAAAATAATCAGAAAGTCTTGCAAGTTCCTTTATGCTAGGCTTTTAATAGTAACAGCTCTTGGGGTATGGATTGCATCATCAGAAAGAAGTGTTTAAGAATGCATTAACTGTGTTACAGCACAACTGATAATGCCATCCCCTGCCTGAGGCTAGCAAAAGGTGTGGTGGGGCATCCCACCCTGATGGGATCACTTGCTGTGCTGGTGGCCCTGGCAGGAGCCTGCATAGCCTGTGGCCCTGGTGACTTCCAGAGCCGGCTCTGCAGAAGTATTCTGGCTGACAGGAGGGCAGGGTGCTGTGGAAATAATCGTTAAAAACCTTTGCGGCAGGAGCTGCCAGAACCAAATGAGAAAAGAGAGACTTGGAACGAGTCAGTCTGGATCTAGAAACAGGTGCAGGATGTGTGTGCTTGGAAGCCCTGCATCAGTTTTTGATAGATATGTATACATTTAGTTAGTTATACACTTATACAGACACACAAACAATTGCTAGTGTGTAGCAATTGGCTTGGAGACAGAGGCTGTGGGTTTGTTGGGGTTTTTTCTGTTTTCTTAACTACCCTGGGAAGGAAAACACTAGAGAATCCTAGAGGGAGACTTCCTCTGCAAAATGTAGTGAGAAAACCATTTGTCTCTCTGTGTAAATACTCAATATGTGGGACTTGAGCAGAAAGCCTTCTGCTTTTCATAACCTCCACTGTGCCTAACCTTCACTGTGTCACCACAAGTTCTCCAATCCATCTGAACTGTCATTGCATGATTGAAATGATGAATATCCAGTCTCCTGAAGAGTTCTGCTGTGTAAGAGTTGAACAGGCCTCGATCTAAACCTGATTCAAATGCTAATCCCAGTTCTAAGGGATTTATCTTTGCATGTATGTTGCAATGGCAGCAGGTGTCTATCTCAAAGATTACACAACATACAGAAGCTGGGAGGCAGCCTTGGCTGAAGTCCAGCTGCTGAGGTTGTGTTGCTGCTGCACCTCTTTGGTGCCCAGTGGATCCTGTGAGCCACCCATCATGAACGCCTAAAAGAATTTGTTTTGTTTGTTGTTCAACTTCTTCTTGTAATAAATCAAAGAAAAACCCAACCCTTCCAACTAAGGCATTGGCAAGCACTTTGTATTTTGTAGGTAGTACTGCTTATTTTAATAGCTAGTAAGATGCTTACTTACATGTACAATTTATAAGTGGCATCTGTTTACGGATCGTGTGTTTAGACTTCATGATACGAACGTAGAGAAGCATGCTTTATTTTGGAAAGAGCCCTGTCAAGTACCGGAGACTCTTGTTTTACACTTAGAACAGTTCCCTATGTTTTGCTGTCGCTAAGATTTGGAGCCCCCAGAAGCATTTTGCTTTGTGCCCTTTGGCATTTTGGAGGCTTTTAAGGAGATTGTACTTTCCTATGTGGCAAAGACCTTCTGTTAACAGCATTCTTTTAAATGTAGTGATTCTACTCAAAAACTGGTTTGTTACATCAAATCAATGGGAAGGTGGAATTGGTACCAAGGAGAGAGACTGGAAATCAAAATTGTCTTTGGACAAGCCACAGGATGAACTGAGGGATGAAAATTGTTTTACGGAGCCTCTGGTTTCTTTGAAACCTAAAGCTCTATGAAATGGGTTTTCTACTGTTTTGAAAAATGTAGGAGTTCTTTGTGTAAAGAGCAAGTACAGCCTTGTTTTCAAATCTGAAGCTAAACTCCAAAACTCACTAGAGAAAAGAAAAAAGTACATAGAGTTTCCAAGCTAGGAGAGGAGCCTTGCATTATGAAGGAGTTGGTTTAAAGGGTGATAGTTGTGCCCTGGTAATACGACTGCATTATTTAGGCTGTGTGATTGGAATGTGTGGACCCATGGTTTCACCTGGGTTGGAGATGCCTCGTGCCACAAAAGTGCATGGTGGTACTGGAAGGATGTGACAGTGATGTATCTATTTATTTAAAGGTTTGGGGTGATGGTGTTTGGGATTAGAGATGGAATAATCACCTTAAAGGCTTTACTGTTACATCTTGGGTTACATAAGCAGATGTTTTGATGAAATAAAGCGATGAAAACCCTGCAACCTAGACACCTGCCTTAAGCTTAGGCAGATAATCATAGAGCAGTAATCGTTAAATTGGATGTAGGATGTGCCAGTTGCAGATGGATAATCATGGAGCAGTAATCACTAAATTGGATATGGGACGTGCAGCTACAAACCAAATGTAAGAACCTCAGAAAAGATGGTGCAGGGAACAGCCATCCTCCATGCTGGTGGGCCCAGCGGTGATTTTCTGTCACAGCCTGTTACTGGCTGAAACGCGCTTTCATAGATTAACAGAAGGCTCTTCCACCTTTTGTTGCTCACTCTTAACTGTGAAGGGTGTGTGCTGAGTACAATAAATATCAATCTTGTCACAGGAATAGGTTTCATTAGGCTGGATTACATCGAGGGTGTTTTAACAGTGAACAGTTAATTGATTCTGTAGGTGGCTCTTCTAGACTTTATTGCTTGAGTTTTGGAAATGAAGCATATGATTAATAAGCAGCTTACTACTATCTTCCCACAAAATAATGAATCATTCTTTTGTGCTTCTTTTATTTAATCCTGTTAAAGAGGTTATCCAGATAATGCTTGAGGAAGCAGCCCAAGATTCAATTTATAGTTGTGGCTGGTTGCTTTCTCATGTACATGGATGGTTCTTGGATCTTTGTAAGTTGAATGTTCCCTGTACGAGCTCCCTGCTCTGAGATCCCTCTGTTAGTTTGAACTGACAGATAATCAGCAATTCACTAATATTCATATGGTTGTGGCGTCACTTCTGATGCGTCTTGGTTTTTGCATCCGTTCCCACATCTGCAGGTGGATCTGTCTTGGTGTGTCTTTGCATTTTGTGCTCCCTGCAATTTGAGATGACGTATCGCATGCCCATGTTTCACAGTAACAAGGTGACATACTACGTAGCCCCCAAAATAATTTTTTTGAAAAAAAAAATTGTCTTGGCAATGATTGATCTTATTTTTCTTTTCTGTGAAGTTTGTTTGCTTGTTTTGAGTCTGCCCAGGGAGAAACATGTAAGTATATTTATGATCACATAAGAATTTAAACAAAAAATCCTCTGGCCAAGGTTTGTGTTCCTCTCCTGCTTCTGTATCAATCAGCTGTTGCCCTCTCTTCCATTTGTTTTTTCTTCAAGCTGTTCTTGCTTTGTATACTTCAAAAATCAAAAAATTGATTCCTCAAAATACATTTTCCAGTGTTGCTGGAAACACCACGCCGCTAAAGTTATGAAATTCTGGGAGGAATCTCTGTGTAATATTCTCACTGGCATAATAGATTGTGCTGTCAGATCATCTGAAGGAGTTTCCAAAGACATGCTTGGTCTGAATTTGTGTATCTAGTTCCAGGTGCCAAATTCATAACAGCTTATCCTTTTGCCTAAGTTTTTAGCTGGTAGCATAACAAATGTGTTGGAGGGAGCGTATCCCCTGTATCACATCCCAGGACTGGAGAAGTTTATATGCTTGGGTAACACTTGCTGTGTTTAGGTTGGAATTAGCAAATAGTTCGCAAAATAAGGATGTGTGGCAGGCATGGTTCAAGCCTTTCATTCCTTTTTCTTTGGCTGGTGACTGCAATCTGGGGAGCAGATGCTCCACTTGATCGGTTGATTGATGGTAATATATATTTCTTCTGAAGCCAACATAAATGCATCCTGTGATATACCAGTGTTTTGTTTGTGTTTACCTGCTGCAAGAAGCAGTCCTGTTGGGAAAACCTCTTTTGCCTGGTGTTGCAGCAACACTTGGACACTCCGTTCAGCTACCCCTAATCCCTTTGCGTTGTGTGTTAGAGTGGTTTCAGCTGCTGCATGCTTTTTCAGATAGATTCAAGCCTAGATGAGAAGGACAACAGACATACAGGGGAGCAGGGATAGGAGAAACAGAAATTTATCTGCAGCTCGTTTGTTTCACCTGCTGAGTTACCAGGTGTTTTGGCAGGTGGAGACTGGAGTTGGCAAAGGTGAAGCACTGAGTTAGAACAATAAAGGGAAACAAGACATGGGAAATATTAGTGGTGATGGTGTGGTGAGGGTCTGCTGTGACCTCCTGCCAGTGAGGGTGAATTTTTTTTATTTTTACTTTGCAAAAGGCTTGCTTGTATAAGTAAGGAGCTTTTTCGTGAACTAGAAGGCTTAAAAAAGAGCACCCAAGAAGTGGAAAGAAGGACAGGTGATGAAGGAGATGTGTAAAAGCATTGCTTGGACAAACAGATGGCCTAATGCAATTAAGAGACTTGCTATATGGATGAGAGCAGTGGTGGATGTTCTTGTACCTTGACTTCAGAATGACTTTTGACGCAATCTCCCACAGTGTTTTCATCTGGACCAGAGGAAGTACAAGTAAAGTGAAGGGGCTTCTTGGTGGCTTGAACTGTCTGGATCACTGGACTCAAAGTGATGCCTCAGTGTTTTGTTTGTCAGGTGGCTAACGTAAGGTGATATTGGGGCTGATATTTAGTATCTTCGTAGATGACCCTGATGATTAGTGTTCCTCTATGAGGGAGGGACTTAATACCCTGATCTTGGATTCAGGATTTGGCTGACACAAACCAGTTTGACAAGGAAAAGTGCAAAATCTCAGCTTTGCTGAGAGAGACCCTGGGGGTGAAAGCAGCGAGTCCCTGACATAAACATGTCAGCCTGTGTGCTAGGCCTCAGCAGGACAGCATGGCCACCAGGTCAAGGGAAATGATTATTCACCTTGTGCTGTTGAGGCTGCAGCTGCAGTTCCTGTGTCTGGTTTGGGGCTCTTCCGTTCCAGAAGGATGGTGAGAAACTATCCAGAAGAAGCTGCAGAGATGGTTAGGAGTTAGGAACCAGGTTTCCCAGAGCAGTTGTGAAACCTCTGACCTCAAAAGTTTTCAAGTTTTGGCTGGACAAAACTATGAGTAACCTGATTGGAACTAGTGCTAGCATTCGTTCTGCTTTCGGTGGGAGAGGTTGGAGTAGGTCATCTTTGGAAGTCCCTGCAAACCAGGTTTTATATTGCTTTTTAAAGACTAAGGAAAATGTCAGGGGAAGGAGTGATAGCAAAAAAGGAGTATGGATTATAATAGCAAGTGAAGCAGTAGTAACTAGGAGAATTATACAAAACCCAAAGTGTTAGAAACTCAGAAGATGACAAAGTGAAAGTACAGGGAAGGTGCTGAGATGACAGTGGTGATGTGATCTCAAGATGATCTTTACAACGCCATTGCATTTCCCTCAATTCTGCCATTAGTCAGTAAAAAGTTACAGTCATGAAAGACTGAAATCAACAGAATAGAAAGCCTTGTTTTCTGAGCCTGGAATGGAAAAAAGAATCAGGAGAAGCATGTGCTGCATTATTTTGGAAGTCGGTTCCCTATAAAACTGAGCAGCTTGTGAGCAGAGCAGAATTATTTACCTTCTCATGAGCTCTGTTTTCAGAATCAGAGTCTCATGGACTTGACCCATGCTTTATTATTGTTGGTATATCATTAAAGTGACTTCCCTGCCCGCCCTCCTCCCTTGGAATGCATGCTCTGAAATGTCTTAAAGGTTGATTAATCCTTACACACATCTGGGGACTTTTGTACTTAACATGTCATAGTCATGAATGAGTCTGCTCAGAAACCAGAATGTGTTATCTCCATTTTCTGTGAAGTATTGTTTCTGGAAGAGGATGGAAAGAAGAATCTAATTTCCTCTAATTTGGTTTGAGGCTGTTCCCTGCAGAACTTGAAAATAGCTTATTTATGGGAGCTTGTTGTTCTCGTCAAAGGCCTGAAACTAAACCAGAGAAAACAAGCCTGCTTTTGCAGTCAGTATTTATGGAATCATTCTTTCTTCTCCTTTTGCTTATTGTAGATTTGCTGGTGATGTTCTTTTATGAATTTCCGAACAATATGATGTGTGGTTAAGAAGAATTGTTAACCAGGAATGCTTTGTTGTCTCCCAGTCATGGATCTTCATCAACTTTAAGGGAAAAAAACCACAACCCACTTTGTAAAGAACTTCTTTTTTTCTTTTTCTCTGTAAGTGTCAGAACACTTAAAAGTGCCACTTAGGTGCCTTCAGTCAGAGGATAGACCTTGATTTTGCAGTGGCTGAAAAGGTTGGGAGGGACCCCAACCTCTTGCTAGAGGTAATTTTTAGCTGCTTTGGACTATAACAACCCTGAGATCTTGGCAAAAATGAGATCTGTGTAACTTGAATTTGTTTCATCACTACATCCAGTTTAATGAGTAAGGAAAGTGGTTACTCTGACTAGCTGAAGTTAGTTCCAGCTTTACTTCCATAGCTAAAGTGCAGTGGTATGGTCACTCAGCTGAGGGAATCCAGCTCCCAGTCCTTGCTTCCACATCCAAGTGAATTTATGAGAGCATCAGGGAGACTGTGGCATCCTTATTAGCACATGTCCGGGCCAGGTATCCCTCAGTTCACACTGTGTTTGGCCCCACGTGTGTTAACTTCCAGATTTTCTTTACACTTAATCAAAAATTTCACTCTGGGAATGAGGCAGATTTCCCACTGACAACTCAACTGATACATCAGGGTAACTGCACGTGATCCCTGCAACACCCCCAACAGCAACTCTGAATGCAGTGACTTGTTTTGAATGACAACTCTCAAGGAATTAGAGCTCACCTCTATGGTCTGGGTGAAGCTTGTGAAAATAGTCCCTGCTCTCTATTTAATTAGCCTGTTTGTCATACCGGCTTGATGTACTGGTAGGACAAGCCAGAATGTCAAGTGGATTACCAACATCAAACAACAGCTGCTATGCTTTTAAACAAGCTGGAAGTTTAAGTTTTCTACTCAAATGAACCTTCTCACAAAGTCATCAAAAATTACAGCTCCCCTCCCTCCCTGCCCGCCTCCCACCAGGAATTACCCTTTTGTGAGGATGCTCTGAGTGGCGGGGAGGGGGAAAGCTTGCACTAGTGAAAAGGAAACAGATGATTCTCCAGCTGTTCCTGGCTGTGCACTTTTGCAGAGCTCTGTTCCAATCAAGAGATTCATTTTGGGGGCTGATAGCACAGCAAAAAGCAGTGCACGGTTTTGAAGAGAAAGTCTATTTTCATCAATGGGGTCATCTATAGTTTTGGGAGCTAAAATGTCTTCTGATTGTTCTTGTCCTTACATATCTTTTCTGTGCGTCATATGCTTGTACAAATAAGAGAACAAGCCAGGTAATCTGTTGTGGGGTGGGGCTGTTACCCTTCCTATTATGAAGATTTCCCTCATTTCTAACAGTAATCCTGCTTCCATCTAAGCCTATCGCTGCCCAACTGGTGCCCAGAGATGTCTGATTGTTCCTTTTCCCTTTGCAACAGGTTTTTATATACTTGAAGGATGGGAGGATGAGGCAGGGAATTAACAATCTTCAAAATTGTTTGAATTGCTTCACATCTTTTCTGAAACTAGATGTTATCTCATCTGAAGCCTTACCAATGCCGACTACAGCAGAAAAGTTGTGCTCTGATAGACGTGTGAAACAGTCCTGTTCACGCACCCCTGCCTGATGTTTGCCTTTGCACGGTGGGGACGCATTCACTCGCCTTCTGCTTGATACCTCTTGCCTTCCTGTCCTCTCAGGAGTAGTCACCTCACCAGCCGTTTCCTGTCCTAGAGTTGTTCAGCTGGGTGTCACTAGGAAAATGCAATGCCTGACTTATGTCCCTGCTCAGTTTCTCTTCTTCTCCCAACTGGTTTGATGTATGTCCCTGCTTTTCCCAACCGCTTCTCCCGTTTGTTTACTTTGAAATCTGCCTGCCATCCAGGGTAATTGCAGTTCTCTCTACTTTCTCACCTGCAGATTTAAGGTTTCTTATTACATTGTCCAAACTATTAGTGAAAGCACTGAATGAAGTTGAAGTGGTGCAGTTATCCATGAAATATCCACCTCAGTGCATCTTTCCTTCTGAAAATGGATGATTACCCTTTTGAAATAGTGTCTGATAATTTTTGCAGTGATCCATCCCATGGTGGTTTGATCTCATCTTTGCTTCTGCAGCTTACTTGTGAGATTGTCATGTTAGGTAACATTGAACACCTTTGCTGAAATCTAGCTTTGACATCGACTGCTGCTTCTCTGTGTTCACAAGGCCTGTTGGACTATTGTGGAAGGAAATTAGACTGGTTTGTTGTTCCCTATCATTCATCTGATCTAGTACCTTTGGTGGGTTTACAGATGGTATGATTTATTCTAGGAGTTTTCTGGTAACTGAACGTGACAGGCTTTTAGTTTCCAGCTCCCGTTTTTCCTCCCCTTCTTAGAGGTGTGGTAGATTTCCTGTCTGCCAGAAACTGCCTATGAATTCTCCGGACTGACCATCAACATTTCTGGGATTAATTCCTCTGAGTTATCTACAACAAACAACATGCCCAACCAATATGAAAAGGACGGCCAACTTATCATAACCTGTTCTTCTTAATGGGGCTTTGGGGTTAAAAATTCAAGCAATCTTTGAATATGTTTTTATTTCATTACTTTAAAAATATTTGTAAAGAAATATTTGTCACTATTTCGTATATAATCTTACCCTCTTTGTTGTTGGTATTAATTATATTAACCACCTGCGTGCTGCTGACACTTTTAGTGAAGATTCCTGTATAATGACACTAAATGTTTTTTGGACTTGAGCCATTTTTTGATATATTTCTTCTTTTCTGAATTGCTATTCTAATTCTCCTGTTTTTCTAGCCGCTGAAGTATTTACATTTATGTCCCTTCCTAGTTGTATCTCACTTTGCCTTGCCATTCCTAATGTTGTCCTTAGGCTCTCCTGCTATCCTTTTGTACTCCTCTAGTAGTATGACCTAGATTGTTCTCTGTACACTTTTTTTTTTAATCTGAGGCCAGTAAAGAGCTTTTGTATCATTTCTTTGAGGAACTGGCATCCTAGTTCTTTTTTTTTTCCCCTTAATACAGAGTAAGAGTTCATAACAGGCAAGTTTCTTTGAGTTCACCTTGTCTTTAAGGTTATTTTCATATTATCTTTTACTCAGCCTTCCAAAGGATTGCTCAGTCTATTGTTTCTTGGTTACAGCTGCCTTTACTTTCCCAGTTGATCCCTCTCTATTTACATCCCTCTTCAGGTACAGCTCATGTCCTCAGTGTTGACCCATGCCGAGTGATGGGAGGAGAAAGAAGATGGGGAAGAGAGGGAAGGACACGTGTCACAAGGCCAGTGAATAAGTAGCAAATAGATCATTTGGGCTTATCAATTAAAGCTCTGTCATTTCTGGCTCTTGGGACAGCAGCCACTGAGGTTTGGTATATTGGTTGGCACCCTTCTTCCTATCCCAGGATGCTACTTGGGCATTTTAGCAAAAGCCTTGTATGCAATGTCTGAAGAAAAACAAAGCAACTTTAAATTTTTTGCAAATCACGTTCAGAGCTAGTAAGGAGTTTGCATGGTTAGAGAAAGGGAGGAGGTCTTCGGATGTATGATGCTTCCCATGCCACTTTACCCTTCTTTTTAGGGGGAGATGCAATATGGCAGTCATGAAAGAAGATATCAGGCACCCTGAATTAAACCAGCACTGTGTTTGGGAAAAGATGATAAGATACCCCACCTACTCGCAGGAAAATACTCTCCTCTTTTGCCTGAAATGTTGTCCTTCTTGGCAGCCTTAAGGAGTGTGCAACATTTACTTTGAGCCAGTGAAACAGAAAGAGGGCAGAGCCAGAACTGGGATCTCCAGGTTGAGTGTGTTTTTTGTGCAGAAGGGAAAACTGGAGATGGAGATTGGTGGGGGAGGTAAGGAGGGCTGACTGCAGGGAGGGGAAACCTGGAGCTACACACGTTCTCTGCAGAGCTTGCCTGGACCTGAATAAATGAGGCAGTTCAGCGTTACTTAATGCAGGCGTATCCTGTCTATCCAAGGCTACCTGATATGGCTAATGAAGCTGAGGGGAGACGAGGGGCACCGGATGTCAGCAGGGCAGGTCTGCGAAGTGGAGAGCAGAGCTGTGTATGCTGAGCCTGGGAAAACTGTCAGGTTGTCATCAAAATTTGAAAAGCCAGCAAAACCCTGGATGGTTTTCTGATGTTCACGGGTGAAAGTCCCCTTTTGTGACTGTGTGATGGTTTGAGCCCTGGCCAAAGGCCAGACGCCCACCAAAATCAGTCTGTTACTCCCCTTCTTAGTTGGACAGGGGAGAAAAAAAAAACATAACTGGGCGGCTCAAGAGACAAACTCGTTAATGACGCGGGCAAAACAGACTCAACATAGAGAGCAGAAGAGAAAAGTTATCTAATTTATTACACCACGCTAAAGAGAAAACAGTGAAAAAGAACCAGTCAGGAGTGCAACCAACAATCTTGAAACAAATGCAAACCAGGCAAACACTTTTCCCCCCCACTCCCTCCTTAGCAGGCTTTAGTTAGAAGTTTGCTCCCTTCTTCCCTCCCGGTCGCAGCCCAGGAGGGGCAGGGACTGGGGAAAATGGGGGTCTTAGTAACACCTTCCCCCCACCCCTCCATTCTAAAGCAGACTTCCCTTTCAGCCATGATTTTGCTCCCTTCTTCCCCTCTCCTGCTCGCAGCACAGGACAGGGGGGCAGGGACTAGGAGATGGGGGCTTCAGTCAGTCCCTTGCAAGATGGTTTCCTTCTCGGCCGGGATGGGGGCATCCATTCCACACAGCCTCCCCCTGCTGCACCGTAGGATCTCACCCACAAGAGCCAGTCCTCCACGAACTTTCTCCAAGGCAAATCTCTTCCCACCGGGCTTCATCTCTGCTCTGGCAGGCAGCAACAAATCACAGTGTCTCTCAGTCCTAGTCCTCCACGGGGCTATAGGCCTCCTCCAGCAAACCTGTTTCATTCATCTCTGTAGGTCGCTTGTGCTGGCAGGGGCTCATCCCACCGTAAGTCACGGCATCTTCTCTATGTCTCCCCCGGCTCCATGCAGCGTGGAGCCGAGCCTCTCCACCGGGCAGGTCGGGTCTCTGCCTCCTCCATGGGTCCTTTCCTCCGGCTACTCCAGGTGCTTCTGCTCCGGGCTGCAGGGGCAAACTCGCCTGGGTACCTGGGCGCGCCTACTCCTCCCCCAGCCTTCCCGGCCTTTTATGTCTGTCAACTGCTTACATTCACAAGCAAATATACATCACAATGCCCTTAATGGGCCAAACTTCGCGGTCTTTCCTGGCACTCCAAGTTCTGGTTGGAGTCTTTGTCTCCTATATGTGATTCCCAGAGGCGCTATAAGCAGGCCTGCAGAAGATTCCAGCAGCCATTTTCTGCCGGACCTGGCCCTCTCAGTAGAACTGCAACAGACTGAAAGGGAGAGAGAAGCTGTGGTGTAGGATGTATGGATTATAGCAGCAGATAACAATTTTGTGACGCTTCTTTTTCACTAGAACTCTTTGTTTAGATACTCTCTGGGGAAAACATGTTGCAGCTTGTTTTGAAGTGTTGCTGACACTTGTAGGGGTAGAGCCTATCACTTTGGGTGCTTCTAAGAACCGGTGAAGCCTGTTGCCTCCCCTCAGCTCCTTTCACTTCCCGCTTAGTGTGCACTTGCAGCAGGTCCAGAACCCCGTCCACGAGCTCAGCGGTGGTGTGGGGCCTCATGTTTTCAACCTCCTGAGCCCTGTGACTTGAAGGTGATAGCATAGCAAAAAGCAGTGAGTAGAGGATGGGCATCTGCTTATCTTGAGACGGTCCTTTCATTTCTTTTCCTCCTCAGTTTCCTAGTTCCCTTCAGATGGTGCAGGGAACAGGTAATTCTGGTATTAGAGCAGTAACTATCCTTGCCAAAATGCTGAGGAATCCCCCTGTTCCAGTCAGTGGGACTGGTGTCACTGATGTGCCAATTGTGGGGATTTCACCTCCGTGTGTCTGAACTGTTTGGAGAAATGTCACCTTGCTGTACTGTGTGCTGAGTGGATCGTGTTTTCTACTCATTTATTCTCCCTCTGGAAGTGGGTACTTAAAATTCAAACCCTAAGCCAACTAAATCCACTGAAGTGGAGCTGAATATCTGTGAAAAACAAGTAAAAGTCTCTTCTTGAAGCATAAACACTTGTAATTTCCTCACACTTGGTGTAAATGCTTCTGTAAAGGGAACTTAGCTCTGATGAACGCGCCTGTTTGAAGGCTCTGAAGCTGAAGATCTCCATCCTCAAGGCAGATCAAGAGGGAGCTGCAAATTCCAAAACCTTGGCCAAACAGTTCAGCTTTGTGCAGGACCGAGATCTGCAGATAGTCTGAGGTGACTGCAGGACGGGATATAGTTCTGAGCATAGAGTAGCTCCATCTGAAATTTATTGGTTTGGTTTATTTTATCGTCTTATTTAGGGCAGTTAGGTACATTGAACTTCAGTGAAGAATAAAATTGATATATGTTTTCTGATGAAAGTCCATTTGCTGTACTTTGTAATGAGTATATCACTGGCTCAGTGCCTAAAAAGCTTCTCGCAGTTTAGGCTGCACTTCAGGCTGTGCCTAGGGAGTTGGGTGGAAAAGCTTCTTTGCCTTCCCTCAAGAGCTGTTCAAGTAGAACTTAATGCCATTAGTTCTGTGATACTGTTTCAGATCTCTCAAAGCCATATGAAACTCCACCTTGTCTCTATTGAGCTTGGGCGTTTATTGTACCACCACCTCTGTGTTCCACCAGTGGCCATGGTGCTACCCCATCATCACTGTGTAGTGCAACCAGAATATGATGGGTGAGGCCGAGGCATGCCCTAGAAAATTAGGGTTTACAGTGGTTATCTACCTGCTGCAGATGGATTCCCACTAATTTTAATGGGGAGCTTGGCAACAGCTGAGGAGGTGGAAGACAACGAGGGATAACCAAGAAGGAAAAACATCAGATATTTTTAATTCCTACAGATCTATAACAGTGCTAAATGCTTTCTTTCAGCATAACAAAGGGCCAAAAATGGGGTAGTTGAGTCAGTTCCATGCCTTCTTTCCTTCTGCTGGTATTACCTGTGTTCCAGTGTGGGATAAGTGGGACCTCAAGCTGAGTAGTATTCAGGCTCCAAAGACCAGAGGCATTTCTGAAGGGTGGAATACATTTTTGATACTCTGGGTGAATGTATCTTTTATATAGACTTCTTGGCTTTTGTTGGCCTGTGGAAATCCAAGTATTGCTTAAAAAATTGCATTTTCTTAATGCCTTATATTTTGGAGATAGAAACTACATTTTCAGAATGAACCTTTTATCACACTTGGTGAGGGCTCGGTGTGGCAAACATCCATATGCCTTAATTTTCCCTGCCTTTGGTAGTATGATTCAATCCTGATGAAGCAAGGGACGTTTTATGTGATACAGTATTGGAAAACTGGTAATAACCTGAAAGATGGGATTGCCTGGCATTGAATGTTCACATCTTACCCAATGAAAGCTCATAATTATGCCAATAACTGGATACCTCCATTTCCAAACACTAATTATTAATTGCTGTTTTCATTATGAACCACTAGATAGATAACTGCAACAATCATCTGTGTCTGAAGACAACAGGAAACTGGGTTAAATCAAGTTCCTGTTCACAGAGCATTTCTGAAAGGCAACGGAGCCTTCATGATGCAGTACTGACTCCAGTTTGTTAGAAATGGGTGGCTGAGAGAGCCGGTCACCTGGACGTGCTGAGTTAGAGCTGGGTCTGTTCCAGACAGTTGGTAGATGTCTGCAGCATCATGCTTTGCTTTGGGAACAGGGTAACTGACTGTTCTATATGGACTTCTCCCAGAGTGTCTGTGTTTTGTTGTTGTTGCTTGTTCCTATGATAATTAATTTTTGCACTCCGTGATCATATTATTTCTATGTGATGTCCTATCGTAGACCTGTGGAAGAAAGCATCCTTGCTGCATTTTGGGTGTCTTAGGTCTTTTCCTACGCATGAGAAGCTGAAATAATTCTTTTCCTATAGGATCTTCCTACTTTGGTAGCTGACCTCATGACTACCACCACTTCGCTGTCCCTGGCCAGCCTCAACTCCTGTTTTGTTTTCCAGATCTGGCTCCATCTGGTCTTTGGGGGCCAGAAAGTGTGGGGTTTGTATCTGGGCCAGCTTCCGCAGCCCTCAAACCTGTGACCCGTTGCGACATTTTCCTGACATTTGTGAGGGGTGGGAGATGTACCTCACAGCAGTGTGGTGAGTTAGATGTCTTTTTATTCTGGACCCTGAAGTACTTACGGTCAAGCCTGGCCAAGCAGGCATTAACGAGAGCCCAGGTTAACGAAACATCAGCACTGAAGTACGTAGCATTGCCTGCTAGGAAGTGAGTCAATATGCTGGCTTCTTGCGTGCGAGTCCAGGTGTTTGGGATTTACATGCTATCTTTTAACTGTGCTTTTATCTCAGCCTGTGAAACCTTGGCAGGGGAATATGGAGTCAAGTAGCAGCTCTGTGGGGATGGCTGGAGCCCACAAATGCACTCAGCATTCCAGCAGTGGCAGGAGTGTGCTCCCTGTGTGTCACTGTCTTGTGATGCACAGAGAGCAGAAAGGTTGTGATAATTTTCTGGCTTGTGTGTTTAATGAAAGCTTTGAAAACCTGGTCTTGTTTATCCCCACTGCAAGCTGTCTTTCAGACACTTACTTTTTGGTTTGAAAAGCTTATCTACATTGAAAAACTTATCTATGTGCATTACAGTGGCATGAGCGCCTACTGTAGATGGTTTATGTTTCAAGTCAAACCGACATAGAGCTTAAAGGGTAAGACCTGATGGTACGTTAAAGCACAGTATTCCTTCCCAGCTTTCTCCTCTTCTTCACCTGCCATAGCTCTTGCAGTGGAAAAGGAGAGACATTGATGGCTGTGCCTGTGCACAGCACAGAAGAAAATACTCCAGTCTCATCACCATCTCTATCTTCCAAATATATCCAGAGTGCAGCAGTGACGAGTGCTTATTTATCCAATTCCTAATTCCCCTTAGAAACGTGCTGCATGCCAAAGTTTATCTGGAGTCTCCAATGCCTCATTTTAGGTCCAAACAGACATTAATTAGAGACATTAAGCTCTCTGTTGCTCCTAGGCTTTTCATGCATCACAGCTGGAGATCGTTTAGATTGCAGTTTGGTGCCAAACAAGGCACACCCAAGTGCAGGGTCTGCACACAGTCAAAATCTTTAATAAACAAAATGAGGTTAAGCTCATTCTTTACTTATGAATAGAAAAGGGGGAGGAGGTCCTTTTAATTTTGAAATACTCTAAGTTATTTTTTTGGTTTAGTTGTGGTGGGTCGTTTTGTTGGTTTTTTTTTTTAATTTAATGACCTTTTGGACCCAGAATCCTTATTTTTAGCAGGATAAAAATTGACAAGACTGCTCTCTTCTGTTGTCCTGCTGTTGTTCCTCTTTCCCCTCTTTGCTCTTTTCTATTTCAGTTCCTATACTGTTTAAAATATATGCCCTTTCTGGTTGTACTGCAACTCTGTTTCCTGGTTCATATAACTTTCTAAGCCTTTGGTTGGTTATCTTTTCTCTTGTTTTAAAGCTTTTGAGGCAAGGAAATAGGAGGGATAATATCCTTTCAATACTTATTCCCCTACTGTTCTGGGTTTATCTGTTCTGATTTTTAACATACCTTATAGACTAATAAATTTTCCTGTTTGCTCTCTCAACATCTTTGGCTACGTTTGGATTGTGCTTATTTGCTGAGCTTGTTTTCACACAGCAGCTGTAGATATTTTGGTTTGCAGCGAAGTGTGGAGTGCTGGTTATGGACTATCTAGGAGCTCTGCCGGTGAGCCAGAGTCCAGGATGTTATTCTGCCTTGGCCTGCATTAAAATTACTCCTGATTATTACTTACTGCCTTCTCTAGCCTGCAGCTTTTGGATGCTAATGGAGGTTTCCCCTCATTGTCAGGGAAGGCTTGTACAACCAGGTTGCTGACTCTTCTTATTGGAAATGTGTGGTATGGGGAAAGAACAAATACCTGCTTTTGTAGCTTTTGAAAGCCCATATAAATCTTAGCTCTGTGGTGAAACCTGGCAGGAGTGTATGCTTTTACCATCCCTAATGTTTGTTTTCCACCAACAGTGCTCTTTAAAATACAAAGAGCAAATCACTTGTACAGCAGAGATGGATTCCATTCTATGTGGGAAGGCTGTCATAGGTTCAGTTTTTCTATCATAGCTGGCATGCAGAGTATGATGATGGCAGTGCCCAGGTAACACTGTGTAGGTATCCGTTTCTTTTGGTCTTCAAAACCCAGCTGTGCAGAGATCTTGGCTTCCCTGGGCCCATCTTTGAAGCTGAGTTTTGCCAGCTGTGCCTTCCCGATCTTTTGGGATTACCGCAATCCCTTGGTGTTTTACAGAGCTTCCAGCTGGGGGCTGATGGCAACGCTGTCTCTCCAGCAGCGTGTGTGGAGGGACCTGGCTGTGGATGGGTGTCCAGGACCGGTGTCCCTCAGCAGCTCTGTTCCTGTTCCAGGAGGTTATGAAGCCTCTGTGGACTGCCCTGTTGGAGGACCTGACTTGACAGGTGATCTGGAGCCACCCGGGGCAGTGTATTTTTTAGAGAGTGACTAGTTGCAAGTCCAGAGGAAGGTACAGTTGTGATCAGCCTTTTGCAGGGAAGCTGAACAGTGCTGGGGGAAAGAGCTTCCGTGTAGGGATTCCTCAGCGTTGTGTCAGGTTACTTGCCCTGACATTGACAAACAGGTAGTTTTGGCATCACTGAGGACATGCAGGAGGTTTATGTGTGTACCTGGCCCATGCTCAGTCTGTGGTGTCACCTTGCTGCTCTACCTGAGCTGTCTTCATCAAGCGTGGGTCTGGCTCAAGTATGCTCCTGCCGCACCTCTAATTGTGCTATGGTGTTACACCTAGTCTAGGAGGGACTTCACCTGAATGTTTGATGGTAAGTGCTCCAGCTACTCTTGGGCAATAGATATATGTATTTGGACAGAGTGGACAGGTATGGGATACCATACCCCATTGTGGTGAGAGGTTTCAGTGGTAAGGTGATCTTGAGCAGACTGGCTGGTACAATGCCCCTTTTCCGTTTCCCTCTGTTCAGAAGGGTGACAGTTTACGTTTTCCAAGACAGTGTTATGATCAGAATGCTAATGGTCAAAACCAGTTAGCTGTAAGGGGGAGGTACATCTCTATGTGTTTGTGGGCTTTTAAATCAAGATGATGTTTGTTTTGAGGAATAGGCAAAAAGAAAGAAGAGTGAAGTCAATTTTAGGATAGCAAAATCTGAGATCCATAGAAAAAGTGAGACTAGGCCTTACAGAGTTACCACTCTCCCACCCAAGCAGAGGACCAGCTATATAGATCAGCAGCATCTACTATGTTGAGCTAGACCACCTGTCTTACCTGAGTGATCCCTGCATATAGGAATGTGCATGGTTTAACGAATGCATAAACACACCTTGATGGCTCTGCTGTCACCTCCTCTTGCAGTGGGCACAGAGAAGGGAAGCAGTCATGGGTGATGCTATACCTAAGCAGTGCCTACCTCTCATCTGTCTGTCCTGCAATCACCAGGGATGGGCACTGATGCTGCATGGGGCTGGTCTGGATGCAGTGCTTGCATCGTATGCTGTATGGAGTTAGCTTTTAGCACTGAAGCCATAGCTTGAACCTGTGTTGGCCAGATCAAATGATTTTTTTGATGCCTGCTTCTCTCTGAACCTAACATCGGGGGACAGTTAGCTCAGTAATGGTGAACCTGCCTCGCTGCCTGTGATAAAGCTGATGCTCTGGAGGCAGACAGACATGTGCAAACTGGTTCCTTGTCGGCATGATAATAATAATGAGGTTGCAGTGTCAGCAATGTTAATTGAAATACTGCAAAGCCAGGTGTATAAAATACAATGCGGAAATCTACAGCCGATTAAGCTTAACTGTAAAGTGACAACAGATTTAGTTGAAAATGTAAAAAAACCCTGTAAACTATGTGACAGTGGGATTAATTTATCAGGCTGGCATGAATGGACCGGTTTTGTCTGAAAAAGCAGACAGTGCTTTTTTAACTTTGGCTTCGGTTGTCTCTTGACTGAGACCCACCATTTTTTCAGATGGTGGAAAAATATATATAATCTTGGCAATTTCTTGGACAGTACTCACTGCCTGGTTTTTACTTTGATAAGATTGTTTGTATTAAGAGTAATCCATGCCCCTTTGTTGTGCTGGACATGCTGGAAAACAAAAATGAAGACAGTGACACACAACCTTTAAGTGAGACTTATCTCTTGTGACTCTTGAGATTTGAAAATATACTGCTTAGATGAGATGATGACTTTCTGGAGCTCCTGACAGTTCTTGTTCTGTCATATATATAAAAATGTATTTATATATAAATGGTCTCCTTTCTGGTCTAGGTGCTACTTCAGTCACCTGAAACAGTGCTGCAAGACAGACTGATCTAAATAACAGTGGAAACAATTCCAGTGTTTCAAGGTCAGCACCATCAGGCTTCTGTGTTGATCCTACTAGCAGTCCATAAGGATTCAAACCTTTTAAAAGAGAGGGTGACAGCTCTGACTCATGGCCAGTGTATCTTGGCATTTACCCTGATGAGGTTTTTGTGACTCATTTAAGAACAGGCCCGGTTGCCCAATGCCTACCTGTGAGAGCAAACCTTTTCCTCCTCAAAATAGGTTTCTATACAAATTGTTCCCGTGTGAAGTCAGTCAGCACTTGGGTGACTCAAACAATCGAAATAGCAACGGGGTACTGAGCCCTCTGAACAGTAAGTGCCATAAAGACTCTGCTGATGTTCTGCCTCGTGTTATTGCTAGGAAAGAGCTCCCTTGATAAAACTCCAGGAGACACAAAAACTATTACTTCTCAAAAATACAGGAGAGGCAGCTGCTCATCAATAGATTTGTCTAGACCACAATACTTGTCATTTCTCCAGAGTATTGACACATCACAGTGAGCAAAAAGAGAACAAACTCATCTTTCCCAACATATGATGGGAACAGAAGAGCTCGCCTTTAAATGAGCACATCTTAGACAGTAGGTCTGCCTCACGTGCCTAGTCATACGAGAGCTGCAAGAGAGCTCTTCCTGTATTGACACAGGCCGTTTTTTGTTATTACAGTAAAACCAAATCTGTTACGGAGAGTGGGCAGTTGTTCAGGCTGAGTGGTCACTACAGCTGGCTAATCCTGATTTGCCTTCGTTCAAATCCTGCAGTTCTTTATTTTCCCTGAAAAGTAGAAGTATTCAATCTGACCTTCTGCTTGTTGCAGCCTTCCAGGCTTCTCCTTTTTTGCTTATGAATTAAACTCCATTGCAAATAACTGCAGTTTTAATGCTGTGGCAGTAGTTAGCTCTCTTGACATGTTGTTATAGCAACAGTGCATACTGCATGTCTCAGAATATCCCACATCATATTGCTGAAATTAAATATTTTGTATCCTATCAGGTCCACAGTATCTATGTTGTTTTAAAGGATGTACTGAAGCACCCACCTCCTTTCTTAGATAAGAGCCCCATTTCACTGAGCTTGCTCTGCTCTGTACTTCCTAGGTTTCCGATCATCTGTAACTTTTGCTCCAGAAATGCTCCCATCCCTTTTGTAACTGAGCGAGCAGAACTGCCTGTACTTCTCCAGCAAAGAGTGAACAATTGATTTATACAGCCATGACAAAGGAGCTGCTCTCTCCTGGAATAAATGTGCATAGCAAAATAAATTAATGTTCAGAATTAAAACTGGGCAAAGCCAAAGGGGTGCTAAGGGGAAGAAGAAACATTGCAGTTGCAGAGATGGAAGTTCCCGTTGTCCTGGGATGCAGCAGAAGGTGCTCTGAGGAAGGAAGAGGAGGACGTCATACTAGTCCTTCCTGACTCTTCCCCGTCCTTCGGTGACCCGGGGATTTCTTTATGCTTAGGGCCTGTGGGGTTTTTTTCTGCAGCTGTGAGTAAGTCTTCTGGCTGTCAGTCCCAGCTCAGCTAAGCTCAACACAGCCCTCTGCTGTGTGCGAGTGGCAAGTCTTAAAGCTCGGCCTCAAACCGTCTGCACCAGCCAGTTTTTCAGTTGCAGCTTACCTTGGTGTTGCCCACCTAGTCTCCATTTTTTACTTCAGACTGGTATGGTGTTTGCATATCGGTTTAACGCTACAAAATATTGTGCCCGGCTTGAAAATAAAAAAATCCAGTCCCTCAATGATCTCCAGAGTGCCACAGATGAGTGCTCTCCCATCTTAACCCAACAAAAGGCTTCTGCAGAGGAGAACCTCAGCCCACGCTTGAGTGAGCAGATGCAAAGGACATCTCTTACACGGGGGCTGGTTTTACAGGCCATACTGAAGTATCTCAAGGGAAGGAGTCAGAGCTGCAAATGGCGTATTTCCATTTACAGATAAAGTTACTCCAAACGTGGCAGTTTTGGGAGATGACACCTAGTGGAAGTATGATCTTCTGGACAGTTTTACCATTAGCAATACACTGTGCTAATAGAGATCTGAGTTTAGGAAGGCTTCATTTGTGTCTGCCTCTGCATGTTTGCTGTTGGGGGAGCGATCCCTGCCTTGCATTTCTGGGCATTTCCTGCAACGGCCTGTTCCCCATTCCTGACAGTGCTGTAAGAGGGCTCCTTTTTTTGTCTGGTGAGGGGAGAAAAAGAAAAAAAAAGATAAAAATGTATGGAATAATTAATACCATAGAAAAGCTTCAAAGTCCTTTGAAAAGTATGTGCCTAAATGCCTACTGACCCGTGTTCTGCTTTTGCATGCTTGCAACAGAGATTAGAAATTTGCAGAAAAGCAGGGGGTGGATGAGATGACCTGCAAAGGTTCCTTTGTCAACCTCAGCATCTCTTTGATGCTAAAATTGATTCAAGGTAATAGAGGGAGAAAAAAAAATCTTACATATATGCACAAGGCTGTGTGAGGGGAAAGGGCAAAACCAAAAAAGGAGCGAAAGTGCCCTTTTTTGTTTGTTTGTTGCTAATGCTGATGTTATCAAAGAAACCAGTGTTCATTCCTTGCAGAAATGAACACATAATGGGAGACCCTGTTGTTAGAAAAGAAGGGCTGGTTTCCAGCAAGGCATGTATATAATAGCGCTTTCGGTTTTCCTGAGCAACACACGCAACTGTGCTTTCTTCCTCGTGCCTGTCTGAGGCACACTGAACTCTTCTGTAATTCACTTCAACTCTAACTCTTTGAAAGGTCACATCAGCAGCAGGCAGTTGTACGAAAGTGGCAGTTTTTGCATAGGATCAGCCAGGGGTATTTCAGGCTGGGCTGAAGAAGTATTTGTAGGAATCTGCTTACAAGTACATCTGGAGTTTGCCTGTGCCACTCCAGTGTTAGTATTTTTACTTTCACAAGCATTGCAATTAAAAAAAAAATTAAAGAGGAGAGCATCACGACACAAAAAACTCAAAATGGGGGAAATTAAAACCTCGAATTATTTACTATTTTGGTAGTAACTATGAGTATTTACTTATATGTACTTTCCACGTCATGAGCTTTGTTACAGTAAAGGCTTTAAATGCATGTAGATGGTGGGGTTAACACCAGAGCATCCCAGCAGGCGCTATGCAGGCTGTGTCTGAGGAAAAGAGAATGTGTTCAGGTGGTACTTGTGGCTGTAGGTGTGTGGGTCACAAAGGTGTCTGAGGAAGGAGTTTTGGTTACTGACATTTGTGGAAAGAGCCTGGAGCCACCTCTGCAGTGAGAAGAACCTAGCAGAGGTGGGCTCCTGAGTACTCCAGCAGTGTAGCAGAGCCCTGGGACTAGAAAGATCAAGGTAGTTACAGGGCTGCAAAGATAGCGAAAGGTAAGCTGTCAAATTTAAGTTTCCCTTGGATCAGTTCATTAGTTCTAACACATGACTGGTGCCACCTTCAAATTTATCTTGTGTGCTGGAGTTAAGTCCTGCTATGCACTTAAATCCCTTTCCCTTTCCAGCCTAACTTCTACTTTTTCCCCATGGGCTCTACAAGGTCTTCAGGCCTGCTCGTTGATCTTGGTGAGGATGTACGCTTGTAGCCTAGATGCCATTAGAATGATATGGAAACAGACATTGCTGACTCTTGAGCTCATTAGCTAATCCTGACTCCAGCCAAAGATGGTCCTAAATTAGAATGTGGGTTCTTGGTCCCTCCAAATTTGGGGAAAGATTGAATTTGGGCCTGAACTCTGGTGATGTGGGCTCATTTTCAATTCTGTGACTCAGTGGGCTGGGAATCCTAATTCTCTATCTCTCAAAACATCAGTTTTCCTTTGTGTACCTGGAATGTGGAAGTGGACTCTGAAACAATTGGATTGACAGTCTGTCTATCTGAGGTGTTCCAGCAATAGATGCTTTGGGTGAGATGCAAAAAGGTCTGTAATGGTATGACTGGCAGGGGCTCTTTTTTGATCTTTGATTTTAAATTTCAGATGTGGACATCACATAGCCTCCCTGCACGATTTTTACTACACAGTTCTTGCTGCTCAGTGTTTTCTTCATTGGATTCAGTAGGACTTTGAAGGGACTGTGCCTCTGCTTGTTGAGCAGAGGCACATGTTTTGCTGCTTCTGTGTCTAAATTATTTCTGCAGCCTGCTATTAAACATCTAGCATCAGTTTGCTTCAGCCATGATACAGAAAAAAATGTCTGGAAGGTTTAGAGGGATTGAATCTTGGGCGTTGTTGCTTTTATAGCACATCTCTCTTCTGCTCCTGACTTTCAGCATCTTTATTGCTTTGTTATGTGGCATAACCCCTGGGACTCTTGTCTGAATAATTGGACAGGGTTGTCTTCTGCATAACAAGAAAACTAAAGAGAGTAACGATTTATTAGTTGTCCTACCACAATTTTTTTCTTTTTTTCTTTTTTTTTTAATTTATTTTTATAATGATAGGAAGTGTCCTGGTTCTCTAAAACTGAACAAGAACTGAGAGCCATTTTGGAATACATCAGACTGCAGCCAACAGATGATAATGCTACTCCCCAAAAAAAGTGCAGTTCAGCCTCATGCAGACTGAAACAGGACACCTTCTTACATAAATGGAGTAGACTAACAGCTGAAAAATTTCTGGAAAGATGTAGCAAGTAAGATAAACACAAACCACCAATTTCTCTGAATAACTTTATCCTAAAATCTGAATGACTGATGTTGCTGCTATATTATTTTACTTAGCCAAGACCCACTCTTAATGCTTTGTTTATGGAGTATCTTGTCAGAAATTCTACTTACTGTTAATAAATACATGAAAAGAAATAGGTTTCAACAAAAAACAGATTAAGCCCAATTTCATGGGAAATGCTTTTAACTCCTGTCAACAACTGCTGGCTGTTCATGCAAGATAATAGATACCCTCCCTGGATTGTTTTTAACTTGCTGTGGATGTACGTTTGTGAAATAAGCTTGTGGCTGCAGGACATTATCTTGGTCTTTTTCAGCTCCTGTTTGCATCACTTATAATCAGTTCTGTTGCCTTTATTAGGAGAAGGATCAAACCCCTGGTTAAAACTAGACACGTGTTCCCGAATACCCACTCGCAGCTTGAGGGGAATCTAGCAGTGGTTTTGACAAGAAAAACCATTATTCATCATGCCTCATTTAGCAGGCATCAAATTTTACATTTTCCCTCTGCCAGCTATTCACTCTCCCGCCCTTTCTCATCAGTCAAATACAATTAATATCACCTTAGCTGACTGTTCACTTTGATTATCCAGTCTAGTACTATTACTACTTTCCTTTCTGACATTAGCAAACTGTGAGTAATGATTTATAACCCAGTTAAAATGGTATTGCTGGCTTGTCCATATACCTGAGTTTCCATTCTCTTTTTTATCCCAAATACCTTTCAGACTAATTAAGTGTTACTGTGTTGTTTCCTTACACTTTGACTCCCTACCAGCCTTCGTATTCCTGACTGTCTTTCACTGTGAATTCCTCCCTGCCATCAGCTCTTCTGCACAACCTTACTGACCACTCTTCAGAGAAAACTTGGTTGTTTTTTTTTTTTCGATTTCTTTATCCTTGTTGCTGGTGTGCCTTCCTTGGAAGTTTCTGAAGTGGTCTATGACCCCTAAAGTAACATCATCTTTGACATTTAGTCAACATCTTGTACTGTCTCAGTTCAAGGGAGTCCGTTGGCTGGTGTTCCCACTGCTCAGGAGCACACAGGAAGAAGAGCTGCTGGTCTGGAGTAGGTGGTTGCTGAGATTAAATTATCCAATTTGCTGGGCCACCCGCTGCTAGCTGTTGCTCTGCTTCAAATACACATTTTGGCTACATGTAGACACTGCAAGTGCTCCTGAAGTATTTGAGTAGCTGTTCGGCTTGCACTGGCTGTGAGAGAGCATTGCTGGGATCTGAGAAATCAGAGGTGGGAAAGGCCTGAAGGAGTCCAGGTGAGTTTATGGTGCTCATCCTGCAGCTGGAGAAGGGCTGGTCACATGTAACACCTGTTTGTGAGTTACCTGGGTTTTAGAAGCAATGGTTTTCTCTATAAAATGTAAACAGTCAAAATATGTATTCAGACCCTTTACTGCAAATCTGGGAAGAACATTGTGCTATCTCTGTTTGAATTGGGATGTTAGTGCCAAAGCATTTCCTGAGTAATTATTCATCCTGCCCTCCTGGGAGGAGTTTATGTAGTTGTCATGGAGGAGTGTCAGACAGTCAGGAGCACTGGAGCTGTGTACCGATTTCTGTGGCTGATACTTTCTTAATCTGGAGCTCACTTTGTCTTCTTGGCAGCTCACTTGCTGCTCACTTCCTGGGTTTCACTTTCCCCTGAAGCGCTGATGGGACCCCATCAGGTAGGAGTCCTCCACAGGTGGTCCTCCACTGGCTCACATCTTTCTGTCTCCCAGAGATTTTGTGGCAGACCAAGTGGCATAAGTCGCCTAACTCCATCGTTTTATTCTCTTATTCTTAAAAATTAGTATCACTTTTTAATTCCATGAATTCTCTTTATCAAGTGTGTTCTTGTAGCCACACACTTAAATGGGTGAAAAAGGCAAGTTTCAGTACCTCCATGGGTGTGCTGAACGTGCTGCTGTCCTCATAAAACAGGAGTGGCAGTATCTTGCCCTTAGAGAAAGGCAGGTATTCTAGAAACTTAAAAAGCAAGCTGTGCCCCCATGTCTGGTTTGAACACAGCTGAAACTTGATCTCTACAGTGCATGCTGAGAACAGCTTGCACCATACGACTATTCAATCCCTCTCTAAGCAAAGTTTGTCACGCTTTCCTAGAACATAAACTGTTTTAAACAATGAATTATTTTGTGGCAATCTTGTAACTGTACTTCCTCAGCTCATTGATCCTTTTGAAGGCTACCAAAATTCTTATGACAGTAGGCTATTACTTACGTGGGAAAATATTTAGAAAGGCTTTAATGATCATGTAGTTGGCTTTAAACACAACAATTAATATTAATGAATTCTTACAATCAAACATCTAAGTACTCATTAGAAGAGGAATTTGTTCCTCTCTTTAGACTTGGGGCTTTAAGGATGTAGCTGGAGTTTCTTTTCTTTTTCTGGCCCAAGGAATACTGAAGTATTCCTTGAAAAACAAAACAGTTTCAATCTGGTGGTATCAGCAGCATCTTGACCCATCACACACCTGTGTTGTAAAACACATGAGTCTAAATGCTCAAGGGAGTGGGGGGGATGCTGTACTGAAATCTCTCGTGCTGTAGGTGAGGATTGTAGCCATGGGGGTCCATCGGAGGGGGTTTTGTTAGCTACTTAGCTCAGGAGAGAGCTGAAAGTTCTGAAGGTTGTGCATCCAGGCCAGAGATAAGTGCTGCCTCGTTTATACCCCATTTGAGATTTAGTGACAGCCCACCTTGGAGCTGACGGGAAACACATGACAAATCTGCAACTGCCTACAAAGCACGTGTGCTCTGGGGTAACATGCATGCTCATGCCTCCATCGAGTTCATCATCAGGCAGATCAAGTAGCTGCAGATTTAACAGGGAGGTGAGGAGGTCTATAGGATCCCATTAAGGTTTCTTAACATGTGGGTACCCAATTATATGGTAGCACCAGCCTGTCATCCACACTGTGGTTGCTTCTGCCCAGGCCAGCAAAGCTGGGCACCTTATTTATGGCTCTGAGTTCTGGGGGCTAAGAAACTAAGTACTGTGATGCCTAAATTCTTTGGTGAGTCTAGCTTGGAGACCCTTCCAATTTATTTTAATCTCATGAATTCTTAGAGGCCAGAGGGAGGATCAGGATCTCACTGTGTTAGATGCTGCACAGACATGCAGAAGGAGGCTTGCCCTGCAGGTCTTTCAATCTGCATACAAGAAGATTAAAGATTAGTGAAATGAAGTATCGTGCAAGTACAATAATCAGCTGATAAGTGGTAAATGTCGCATTAGTTCCACATTAGACTTTTCCCCCTTGTTGCCTTGTTATCTTCCTTTGCTCTTACCACCAAAGATAAGAGGCAAAGAAAGAAGAACTGATGCTTTTTGCTCTTCTTAATATATCTCACCTATGGCAAAAGAGCAACTGGCATTTTGTGGGTCTCTGGTTGTTATAGTTTATATTTTTCCTTAACATTTATTATTGTTAGAAATGCTAGCATTAATAATGGCATTTTTTTACTATTATGGTGTAAGGTCTGACAGCGATAGAAGCCATATTGGAAAGATGCTCTATAAGCAGAGAAATAAATCCAGGCCTTGCTCACCTACTTATGAGTGAGGGAAGGTCCCTTTTCAGGGAAAAAAAGCTTCAGTGATTAAAATAAGTATTATCTCCTTTCCCTCTGCAGGAACAACAGAAGTCTGCATTTTCCAACTTTATAGTTATGTAATGATATCTGTAGAGAGACTAGTCAATATGCTTCTCTGAAGACGTTGCTTCACTAAAGTACAGCAGTCAGCTGGCAATACTTAAGCCGTGTATGAAGGGGAGTTGATTCTCTTCCTATGTTCTGCTCTCTCAGGCTGCCCATCGTACCAACAGATTTCATGATGGCACACTTGGGAGCTTAGTGAGGTGCAGTGCACATGTTGGGAGGATTTGGGTAAGTTATATCGGCATCTGGCACTTGCCATAATGAGATGTAGGAAGAATGAAAGAAGTTGTAGTCCTCTTTGAAATCAGTGGCAACACTTCACTCTATAGTGAGGACAGGATTCCAGGCCATTTGCACTGTGCGTGTATGTCCCTGGCTTCTCTTAAATGGCTCTATGCAGAGGAATTTCCTCTTATGTCATACGTGGAAAGGATCTTGAATATAGTTTTATCATTGCTCAGTGTTCTCCTTAGGAGTAAACCTAACAACCAATTTATGTAACAACAAGGTCCCAAACTTCAAACATGATCAGAGCACTCTTTTTGAAAAGTTAAAGAAAAAAGCCCCTCAGGTACCATGAGTGCCAAGGTGGTTCAGTGATGGGTTCCTTCTCCCAAGCCATCAGTGTCTGAACCACAACTTCTGCCCTTCACGTTTTTGAAGGGCGTGTTTTCTTCTGTTTCTCTCGATGCAGCCCCATTCTCCAGTTCCTCAGCTCGCCTGGAGTTTCTCTTGGCCCATCTGGCTGTCGCGTTAGCTGCGCGTTTAAAATGGCGCAGAGGCTGGTTCTTCAGCAGGGCCGGGCCATAGGGGGACATAACTCGCTTGCTCGCCCGTTCTCGGGGCAGTTTGGGAAGGCCGGTTTCTCCTCGGTGCTTTTCACAGCCGGCACTAGATGGTGCTGCGTCACTGAGCTTTGCTTCAGAAAGCAGCATCGAGTTTAGCCTGCTTTCCTGTCCGACGCGTGGGACGGAGCGGGGCTTCTCTGCCCACGTGGTACAGTAAAAAGACCTGTTCCTAACCCTAAACTCGAGCTTTTGTCACTGCAGGGCTGGTTCCAAACCCGAACATCCTTCCAGCCCAGTCTGCTTGCTTCCTATTCTCCTGGAAATGATGCTGCTGTTCCTGTATTTGCTTGGTCCACATGGAGTATGTGAAGCTCACCAGAGACCTGAGGTTACTGGTGATCCCAATGTTGTGTCTCTCTCTTTAAACTGTTCCTGTGATTCCCCATCTCTTTCCCTCCTCCTTACATGCTCTCATTTCTTTAGTTCTTCAAATGTTGGTGAAGAGTATGAAGAGAACACTCCCAACAGATCTGTTTAAAACAATTTGCTGTATTTTTCAACAAGAGAAATATAAATTAAAAAATGGAATGTATGGGTTCTAAACAAGAAAAAAACCCGTTATTGTCTACTGCAACAGACAGTACAGGCAAGCTTTTCAGTACAACACATACTGTGCTGTACAAGGGCCGTGCAGAGGGGCTTCTCAAGTATCTCCTATTTTTCTGCTTAAGTAATTTAGCTTTGTCTTGAAATGCTTCTGCATTTCTCCTCCTGAGCTTGTCTAGAGTCAGTTCTGCTGGTGAGGGCAGAGGGCTTTAATTGGAACCAGTCTGTTCCCTGCCTTGGCCCATATGGTTTTTGCTGGTTTGACATGCTAAGCTTTGCTGCTGTAATGAGATGCTGTTGTAGGAGAGATGTTGATTTATGTTTGGCTCGGACCAATGTGAGAGGCTTTCCTCATGCAGGTGGATGTAGCCCAGCATCTTGCTGATGGAGGGGGAGATGAAGAGTCTATCTGGTGGTGTCCTCAGCCTTCTGTTGAGAGCATGTCCAAACCTCCCATTGGCGGCTGACTCCCTGTTTGGCTGTTGGGGATAGAGGTGTGAAGCAGGCCAGGCAGCCTGTCCTCCTCCAGAAGACACCTGGAAAGATGCAGTGGGAACCTGGGGATGAGCACAGAAGCAGGGACAGAGGAGAATGTATCAGCTGGTGGGAAGGGCTGTCTGAGATTTGGCAGGATCTCCCCAGTCTGTATTTCAATAGACTTTCTGCAGTTATGGAAGGAATAAAGGACGATGTTGCAGAGTGGAAACAGGAAAGACCATTCTCTGATCCCATTCAATCTGAGGACAAAGTTGAGCCTTGAAGAAGGGTCTGAAAAATCCAACGTGCATAAGCATCTAAACCTGTGGATGGAAGCCAGATCTTCAGCTGTCCCCTAGGGTTTCTTCAAGGTTTTTGTGTGTACAATCCAAATCTGGCAGGATCTCCAGCAAATGAGCAGGCAAAATGAGGTGTGTGTCCCAAATGCAGAGTTTGGAGGGCTTGAGTCTACCTCTATTGCAGCTCCAAGGAACATGAGAGATATGTGGGGCCTCATGGCCAGATGCATTTCTCCAAATTTTCTTCCTTGGTCTCTCTTCCAGTTTTTACCTCCATTTAGGGTGAATTTTTGCAAAACATAGTGTGAGTGTCTGTCACTGAAGTTACATTGAAGATCTAAAATACCAGTCGAAGTGAGAGTATTTTCTCATTACTGCTGACTGAGGTTCCACACAATGTTTGTTAAAAGGGATGGGAAAAGGCCATTGAAACGGTCTCAGCACAGAATTTTAGTAAAATGCATTGCAATATGGGAAATTTTCTGTGACAGAGGCTGTGTGTGAGCTTGAGATGCCCTCAGAATTACCCAGGCAAAATTCAGCTGAACTGGGTATTTCAGAACCTGAGACAGGAGAAAGAGCAGCACGTATTAGTCTCTCATCTGTAGGAAAATAGTTAAAATGACAACAAAGACAAGAAAACCTACATTTCAATTTCAATACATCTGTTTGAATTATGGCTATTTGGTACTTTTGAGAATAAATTGCATTTGAAATGGAATCTTTCTAATGACTTATCTTTCAGGCAGGTATTGTGCACACCTTTTTAATGCATTTTACATGTTTGGAGGGGGGAAGAAAAAAAGATGAATTATGAAGAAGTTAAGAGGAAAATAATTTCAGGAGGTAATGGATGAGCTCTGTCTGGAAGATTAATCAAGGCAGTTGCAAGAGAGTGCCAAAAGCATAACTGAAGTAGAACTAAATATCTGATTGTAATTAAAACTTTAGCCTTCTAATGGCTCCATGAAAGATATTTTAATAAACGTGAAATGCACTTTCTAAATGGCACGCTAACTTTTAATGACTTGGGTGTTTTGTTTGATTAGTAACCTGGACTGTTAAATTAAAGCCAACTGCAAATGCATGATAAAATATTGATGGTTTCAGGCAAATGAATTGGGGGAGTTATGCTTGACAGATTTTTGGTATCATTAAGGATTTTAACTGGTGGAAAATATATATTGCTGGTGCTTAAAGATAGTTAAAGAGGATCTCGTCATTTATATGCCCTAGTTTTAATTTTACAGTAATAATGGGAAAAAAATCTGAATTATTCACAGATGGTTGGTCAAGAGAGGTCACTTAATTTAAAAAGTGTTATTTTAATTACACCTGTTTCTCATTTCCGGCATAGAAAATTAAATATTTGGTGGTATTTGGTTATTTCTTTTCTTAGAATGCCTGGAGCTGTCTTGAGGCTTCTGTGTGTTTTGTACGTGTGTTAAAGAAGGAAAAGTGACATGGTAGAAAGAGTTTTATTGTTGCCAGTATAAGCAGCTTTATTGGAAGTTAATGAAATTTAAAAAACATAATGGTGTCTGCAGGTTCAGAAATAGCAGGTGGGATTTCTAAAGGAATTGGGGATGGCACCAGAACTCAGCCTCTTTTTAAGACAGAGTTATTGTATTATCAAAATTCAGCAGCTTGAAACTGGTAAAAGTTTATGTGGTTCCTATTAGTTTGTATCAGTTTCGAGCTGGTTCTCACACCTAAGGTATGCTTTGGCTTTATTAGAATGCCTTAGACTCTCCCTAGACTTCTAATGCATTCTTCCTATGTGAAGAAGAGAGATCAAAATAAGGCACAGTGCCCAGAGCAGGGTTAATAGAGCAGTGCTTCAGAGTAGTTATAGCAGATGATATTTCACTGGAGAGGAACAGAACACAGTATCTCTTGCACTCACATGTCAGAGTGACAATTGGAGTGAACTCATACTTCCACAGAACTCAAAAGGTTGCGTTATCAGGCATTGTCATAGCACTAGGTGTTTGCTAAAGCTGCCGCATCATAGTTACATCTTTCCGACTCCTTCCCTCAATCTGGTTTATGCTCCCTGTGCCCAGGCAGCTGCTGGCCCTTTGTTTGCTCTCATAGCAGTGCTCCCCTGGCTCCAGGAACCTGTCTTCTCCTCCATGGCAGCACCTCCATTCTCTGCCTCTGATTTTCCTCCAAGATGCAGGTGTCCAGCCTACAGCAAAGCAGCAAGAGGTAAGAGACATGCCCTTGACTGGAGGATCTAGGGTCAAGAAAATATTAAGAGAGGAATTTGGGGAGACTTTGGCCAAAGTTACATGTTGAGTCACCAGGAGTATTTGAGCTATCTTATGATGCCACCTGGAAGTAATAGAGAAATACCACAGCTGAAGGACTTCTTAGAGGGCAGTTCCAGGGCTAAGACCAGTTTGAACCTTCATAGGGGCAGCAGGAAATTTCCACAAGTGTTAGGTATTGTCTAACAGCCGCGTGGTCCTAGGCAGAGGGCTGTGTGGCTCAGCAGGCTGTGAACTGTGACTTGGCAGTCTCCTGGCCAATATAATTTATCTTGGGCAGAGGAAAAAATAAATAATCATCATATACACTGAAGGAAAGTCTGATGCTGCCTGCCATTCAGTATCTGATGGCAACTAGTTACCTGATGCTGGTGTCCATTGCCATTAGAGAAACCTCCCAGCTCAGCTGTGTAACTGCGGTGGTAGTTCTGTGTTTCATGTTATGGTCCACGTGCTTTGCTTCTCCATGGACATTAGGCACCACCTGATCCACCAGAAACCTTGTCTCAATTTTGTGTATGTGAACATTTCAACCAAAGCATTTGCAAAATCCAGTACCTTGGATCACTAACTCTTCAGGGCCATCTTCTCATTGAGTCATGTGCAATACCGAGCACACTGCTGGTGCACAACCAATAAATTCTAACTCTCCTTTTGTCAGAGAAGAATGCATACATGTTCAATAAAAGATTCTGTCACTCTGTTGCTGTCTGCAGCTCTTTCAGATTTATATATTCAGCTGATGATGAGCCATTCAGTATGATGAGTGTGATGTGTCTTTCCAGTTGGACAAGATGACCACAAATGTTATTAAATTCCACCAGTCTACTGATGGAAGACAAAATCTGTTCCCACACAATATCAGTAGTACCAGCGTAGGAGATAATGCAATATTTATTTACGTACAGGAGGCCGTAGATAAATTTCCCATATTGTGAGCCTTGTGGAATGCTGAACGCTCATAAATGATGTACCAACTTTATCCTGGCAGGACTGGCAGATATAAACATGATGATATTCCTGACTGGCTCAGTTTTACTGTCATCCAAATGGCTTAGTATATAATATAAAAGCACGTCTGAGTCAGTGAATGCCCATTTTTGAGTGTAGCCAGATGGATTTCTACTGTGCAGGCCCTTGTTTGATGTCTAAATTTGCCTCCCACACACTCTTGGTATCAGCATGCTTGGAAGAAAACCTTGATTTAAGCTTTTTATGGAGGTTCTGTGCTTGTGTTCATGAATCTGACGTTCAGCCAAAAGGCTGGCTTTGTTCCTCACCAGGCAGAGAGAAGCACAGTTTTAAAATTATTTCCCTAGAAACCCCTGCAGACTAAGTGAGAAGTTTCTAATCGTTGGTTTCAATTGGGGTTGCGTAGGCAGCGTGGCCTTCCTTTATTCCTTTCACTGAGGAGGTGGGTTTCTTTGGCTCTTCCCTTTGACCATCTCATCTGAATTTTTTTAAAACTGCCCATGCAACATTTTTATTGCTAGGTGTGTGCCCACCTCCCTGGCAAGGGTGGTGGAGAGAGACCCTTAGAGTCAGTTGGGAGGAAGAGCTGAGCCATTCTGGGATCTGGCAAGGATGTCACCAGAGCAACCTTTGGCTGAGGAACTTCTGACACCTCTCAAGCAAAGGGAAATGAAATTCACAGGTCTGATTGTTAAGGTGTGTTATTGAAATGTTCGTAGGATTCAAAATCCGTAATGTTGCATGCTCAGTACTTCTTGTTCTGTTCTTTTAGCTTCTTTCTTATTCTAGATGCCTCTGCTTTTCCTTTTAATTCCATTATATTTCTTTTTTTTCTCCTTTGCTGTGCTCAGTCCATTTGTTCCAGATAAGAACAAGAAAATGGTAAATTTTCCAAGTCCAGGGTTATTCTCCTAACCCCTGGGTTTTACGTCTGTGCCATCATGTATTGCTGTCAATTTCTGGAAAAGCAAAAGGAAAGAGGCCCTCATCTAGTCATGTCATAAAACACCGAAAATGGCCATACCAAATGGTTGCAGTCTTGTTAATATTTTACATGTTAAGATTTTTATTCCATCTCTCACTTTGCTCTGTAATTTGTATGAATTTCTAGTTGTGACCTTTTATCCATTTTCCCCACCTCCTCCACTTGTTCCTAGCACATTTCTTTCCAGCTAGATTCCTCATAACTTTCAAACTACTGAATATTTTTCCTTTTAATTCTAACTTTTTTTTCCCCTCTCCTTCTCAGGCTTCTCTTTCTCTTCCTTTTCTTTTCTGTGGCCTGACCACTCTTCGCCAATGTATTTCATCAGCTTGGCCTCGCTTGTTATCACATGGATGCTGCAGCTCACTCTTCCTGTCTCCAAAGCCCTTCCCTATTGCTGCTAAATACCATATTTTCACCACCTCTGCCTCCTTGACAGAAGGGGATTTGGTAGGGTCCTGCAGCCTTCATCTTAAAGAAAAAAAAAAAGGAGTGATGTGTGTTTGAGGGTGAATCAAATGTCCTGTCTGAGCCTGGGGGTGTTGGGGAATGCCAGTCTCTGTGGACAGGGACTCATGAGGAGCAATGCTAGGATTTACTGTGCTGAGTATGATCTGAGGAGCTGTTTCTCTTTAGTCCTCACCACCTAGGGATGCCCAGGTGTGCCAAAGAGGAGCACGGGCGCTGTGGTTGAATGTGATGTACTCACATCAACCACTGGTGATGTGACAAGCATTGCATCTGGTGATTTTGTATTGCCCAGCCTAGAAACTCTATCAAGTCTTAGAGCCAGTGGGGAACCAATGTCTTGGTAGTGATGGGGTCTTTGCTGTTTAAGCTTTTTAAACAAGGTAGTTTGTGTGTAGTAGTGCAAATGGTCACTGTTCTTTCTGAGTTGTGTAGATATACACCCCACAGTAATTTCCAGGCTTATCAGTGCCCAAGGTGGTATATGTATTGTAGGTCACTGGAAAAGACACTTAGTATATCTTACATACCGTGTTTCTAAGTCTGAAGTTACTTTTTTGCTTTCATTTGGTGGGAGCATGAAGCCTCAAATGGCAGCAGCTTGTCTCCAGTCTCTGCCAGAATCCTTCCCATTACCTCAGCTGAACACAGATTCACAAAACACAGGAACAAAAGGTGTTATACAGCGTTCTTAAGACACAATATCAAGCAAGTACATATGTTTTGAAAATGGCCACCGTATTTTGACCGAGTACACGAAGATTTGAATTAGATTGTGCTCACTGGGGAGACCTTGGTTACCTGCCTTGTGCTCTGGCAGCTGCTTATGTATTGGAGCTGAAGGTTGCTTTTGCCAGCAAAAACATCTGGAGACAGAGCAAGAGGGCAACATGTGAAGCCAGCAAAGAGCCTCTAATGACAGCTAATGAAGCCAGAAAGAGACTTTTGCAATGAGACACAGCTATCACCTCCTGTTGCCCCGGTCCATGCTGCATGTCTGGATCCAGGAAATACACTGCTGTATCCTGTCAAAACTCCTCTGTAACACTCTGATTGAAGCTGCTTTGAAAGTGTGATCCTTAGTGGGATTTTTTTTTTTTTAAAGTAGAATGAAAAATGTTCTGTCACATTCCAGGTTACAAACTGTAGCTAGAGTAATAAAAGGTCACTTTGCCATTCAGCATCCATTTCCTATTCCTGTCCAGCATTTACTAGCAAGTAAACCAAGATACTTCAAAAGTTTTACAGCAGTGTGGTGAGCCAGAGACGTAAGTACACGAGTAAAATAACTGATTATCTGGTGCTGCCTTTGCTGCTAAACAAAATGGGGCCCACCCTTGTTCTCTCTGCGTCTGAGCTCCGCACACTCTTCAGAGTTGTCTCTGTCTGGCCTTCTGCGCTGTATTTTTTTATACAAGGGTACATCTCTTTGAAGTGTGTGGAGAGGGGGAAAAAGCCTTTTCTTGATATCTCCTTTGTTATGCTGCTTTCCTTTGCCTGGGAGGATTAGAAAGTACTTCATCGCCTATTCCCTGTCCCCTTCCTCTCTCCTTCCTCAACTTGTCGTATTGTGAAAATAGCAGAAATACCTTGAAAAAGATGTTTGCCATCCGCAAGCAGAGGAAAAGAATAAGGGAGGCTGCAGTGTTTCTTAAAAGGTAATTTCTTTTGCCAAGCTGCCCTTGCAATCAGATAGGAACATCTAGAAAAAAACCCAAGCAAAGCAGCTTTCTCTGGTTACGGCCGGGAAGGAAAATGTTATTAAAATTATCGCAGAGCCTTTTCTCAGGGATCCGTGCTTGCAAGCACTCCGATTTGAACACGCTGTACTATGATGGGATGCCAGCCCTGTGCTGGGGACGATGCGACCTTTCGGCTGCAGGGGGCAATCCAGCACAATCCAAGACGGTTTGTCAGCCCTCGAAATAATCCAGCTAATTCTGACAGCAAAGGCCAAAATTGTGCTCGTGGTTTGGGGACCGCAAGACTGCGTTCTAGCGCAAGGATCGGTCGCGTTTGTGTGGTGATTGCTTATTGTGAGAAAAGCCCTGCATCAGCAGCTGCTGTGTGTCCACTGGATGCGATGGGAGGTGTCTGTTTTCTCTCCGGCGGGTTGTTTTGTTCCGGTGGAGAACTTGTGTTAATGCTGAAGTGCTGCCCTGTCCTGCCAGGCTCCCTGTGGATGCTCCCATGCCATGCCACCAGTAGTGGGTGCTTGGGAATCTGGTGTGGTGCTTTCTCCTTTAAATGTGAGCCCTGTCACAGCCAAAATGAAAGGTATTTGGCAAACAGACTTACAGCAAGCACGATAGCTGGAAATGGCCACACTGGGGCTCAAAAAGTGGCCAAAGCCTGTGGGTGTGGTGGAAGACTGGTGCAAACGCAGTGGTGTGAGAGCTGACGAGAAGGGGAAGGTGGGGAGCAGGGCTCTGGAAGCATTTGCTTTCTCCATTTAGCCCCTGACATGCTTGATGCAAGACAGTGGAGAAGTGTCTTCACCTGCTGCAGTTTTGGGATGGGATGATTCAGAGGTGGCAAATGACAAAGTGGCTCTGTCAGAGGTGGAGCAGTCATCTCAGCCCTCTCTGGAGCTAGGCAAGGGAATTCCCGCAGGATGCTTAATGAGAGCCTCCTCACACAGTTCACTTTCTGCATCTGCATAAGGACCACAGGCAATGGTCTCCTGAACTGCTGCCTCCTAATCCGGCCCATCCCTCCTCTGATATCCTATGGCCCCATCCTTGCTGTCAGAGCACAGGCCCTGGCTGCCTGGTTAATGCACCATGCTGTGCAGCGCAGGTGCTCCCAGCACTGAAATATGGCGGCCACACTGTAGCTTTGTCTCTCCTGTCTGAGGCACAGTAAAGCCAGTTGATGGGTTTGGTGCTCGGCAAGACACATAGGAAAGTCAGAAGCAGCTCAGGGAGGGAGAGGAAGGCAGTATAGGGATCTTGGACACAGGGTGGGAAGCATAGTGCTGGCTGTGAACTGATGGATTAGCCATGGGTTAACGTCTGTAAAGGCGCTTGGAGAGGCTGACATCAGCCTGACGGCTCTGGCTCCTCTTCGGTGTGAACCACCCCAGGCCATGCTGTGGAAAGCCTGGCTGGGCTCTGGGCCTGAGACACTGGCTGCCTCCTGTGGAGGGACCACCATGGTTGGGCATGCTTGCCTGCAGCTGGCCTGTGCCATTTCCCCAGTGGCATGGGGCTTGGGTAGTTCTTGCTTGCCTTTGCTCTTCAGTGCTGCAGGTGTTTCTTACACGTGCTCACAAACGAGAACGCTCAGTGCTCAGCTCTGGTGAGCAAGACATGAGCAAAAGTGGTCAGATGATAATGTCCATAGAAGTCCCTGTGCCTGTTGATGAGAAAGGTCTTTTGAACCTGCAATGGTCTTTTGAACCTGCACAGGTTGGTGAGATGAGGAGGAGTCTGTGCCTCCTGGGCACTACCCTCCTGCATGGGGTTGGACTCCCTTTTGCAGCTCTTGTGTTGTGAGTTCAGTGAGTAGTGGAGCTTACTGCATTTAATTTGCTATGGATTTGCATCTCATGGTGAGGCTATCTCTTGTCAAAGTGCAAAGATTGATCAAAGCTCGTCCTGTGGTTATGGCATGTATAAAGTATTTCCAGTGTAGACTTTTTGGCATCTAATGATACAGTTTTGTTCCCACTAGAAAGACTTTAAAGCAGAAGCATTATGCTCATGCCAGATTTGGTTAAAACTGGACAACAGGTTCAATACTACTGGCAGGAGGCAAAGCTGGTAGATATGGACACTGTGGTATTAACTGCATCACCTCTGAAAGCTGGATTAAAAATTAATAAATCATGTTTTTATTAAGACCTTTAACATGCAATACAACCCAAAATATTAGCAAAGATACATCTAATGTTCAAGGAGGCAGGAAGCTAGCAGGCTTTTTTCTGGTTGTTTGCAATAATTGAACAATGTAGAAAAGTTACGGATTGTGAAGCTTTTCACAATGTAGAACTTGTCTAATGAATAACAGAGAAATGGGCTTTTATTTTTTAAATGTGAAGAAATGGATTTATGTGTATCTCGTGTGTGGGGAGAAAAAAAAAAGAAACAGAATTAGAATAACCTTGGGTTTCCCATCATCTTGTTGGTAATATCCATAGGTGAGGTGAGTTGCACTGACAAAAACTGTGAGGAGTCCACTGCTCTCGTCTAGTCTTTTCTCAAGTCTTTGGAAGTGCCTATAAAGGAGAAATTATTAAATTTCCAAAGTTAGATTCATTAATGAGTCATTGATGTTACTATAAAGCTTCCAAATAAAAAAGAAGAAAAAAACAAAAAAACCAACCTTTTAGAAATATTCTGTAATTCAAACTCCCTGTGTTGACAAGCATTTGCAGTTTGGGACATCTCACTCAGCTAAGTCCTCTCTTCACCCACCATCAGTGAGTGGCTCCTCTGCCCTCCCAGGACTGAGTCTCCAGTGTGGAAAGTGGCTGGTGGTGCCTCTACCTCCCCTTGCTGCCCCCAGACCCTGCTCCATCCATTGAGGTGCAACTTACCCCTCTGGCAGGATTCTGCTGTGCCCCTCTTGGGAAGCAGTCACTTCAATTCCAGTGGTGGTTCTGCTTCAGGTTTTATAAATTACTACCCAACCTGCACAGGGCTGGCAAAGTGGGGTTTTTGTGTTTGTATAGCTGCTCTAGACACGATTTTATTATTAATCACATCAAGGGAGGCTCAGAGGTTTTTAGGGCTAGAAGAGACCATTACTGTAATCTAGTTTGGAAAATTTTTTCTGTGGTGTTCTTGGGTTTTGTCAAAAAGAAAAATGGTATTTGTTTTCCTCTGCCCTTAGGCCTTAAGGTTTAATTTAGCTTTTTCATAAACCCAACAAGAATCAGAGAATAATCATTACCATATAATTTAAAAAAAAAAAAAGTTTTTTCATGTATTAGATAAGTTTCTAAAAATTATTTCTGTGCCGTAAATAAAACTTACACTAGTTTTAAATGGACCCCACCCTTTCTCTCAAAAATGCAGACAAACTCCTTAAACTGTGATGGCATGGGAAGGTCCAAGGATGGGGGCATGGATGCAGCACAGTAGGAGGTACCCTGTGAAGTTCAGGAGAGTTTTAACTGTATCTGAATAACAAGCTGAAGTGGTTCATAGAGGAATTCTCCTCACATTTCTGACAGAAGCAAAACTTTCAGCTATTCTTGATGTTCAACTCTCAAGACTTGTTTAATATTCAACACAGGTTTCATCATCAAAGAAATTGAGGCAAAATTAAAAATTCTTTTCCTGGGTCTGTTATTTTCACAGCTTCTACTTCCTTTCAATTTTGATACCGCCATCCATTTTGATAAAAGAAAATGATGTGTGAGGAACAAGGCAGGCAGGAAGGAGACAGAACGAGAAGTGCTTTTCAGCTCTGACTTCACCTCTGCAGAAGTTTATAATAAGGTGTCTGCAGATCACTCCCTGCTGAAAGCTCTCACAATAACACCCCTGCTCGCAGAAAGTGAATTAAACCCGTCCTGCCGCACACGGCTGCTGGCAAGCACGGCGGCACGCTCTGATCTCCGAGCAGGCAGACTCTCTTCTCTTGTGCTGCACAATTTCTTTCTACTCTTTTCTGTAAAGCACATATGATTTCTGTGTTGGTTTTGTGTGCATCATGTTTCCCCTCCTCCCTGAAAGCTTTTTATTAGAAGGAAAGGCTTCCAAAAGCTTGGTAGACTTATTGATCTGGATCGACTCCTGGGGCTGGTTCTTAGGATCCAGAAGAAAGCTCTTTTCAAGGGGCCTGGTTTGCGAAAGCATCCTCTCTGCCATTTGTTCCTCAAAGGAATGGGTGAAGGAGGAGCCTGGCCCGTGTGGGCACCATGAAGGGCAGCATGAAGGTGGTCTAGGCCTTTGGAGGCACCTGCTGAAACTCTGAATTAGGGCTTGCCTAGCTACATCACTGATTCCCAGCGTGACCTGGAGCAGGTCACTTGATCTATTCCCAAGTGCAGTAGTCAGGAGCTGCACAAAGGATGTAATGCAACTCTGACTGTCTGAGAAGGTATTTGCACTGCAGTCACAGGGGAGATGCCTCCATTGCACTAACCTGGCTGCCACAAACCCTGGTAGCGACCCAGCTGCAGAACGATGGCAACCTGTGTGCAGGAATTTCTCTTGTGGGACAAGTAGTGATGTGGTGATGGCCACATAGGCCATAGGAAGAGGACAAAAACAGGAGGTTTTCAGTGACAGAAGGAAAAGGGAATGAATTTGTGTCGATGTGTTAGATTTCAGTAGGCTGTTAAGTACAAAAATCAATGTTAATGTAACATTACAGCTGGGCTTTAAAACCTGCTAGTTAACCTGCAGAGCTCAGCCTGTACTCTCACAACCCCTCTTTGAACTGTGCATGGGCCAGTATCTAAAACATTACTTACACAGAAAAATGGTGCTGTATTTCATTTTTCTGTAACTCCAAAAGATTTTTGCATGACGCTATGTAAAATTTGCCTCAGAACAAATTAAGTATATGGGAAATCCCACTCAAGAGGCTGTAATTTTTTTTAAAAGTCCTGTATGTTTTCCAGAATACCAAACGATAGCCAACTCTTGTCTGAAAGTGTTCATTTGCACACTGGTATTTTTCAGCCCCTTCCAGAAGAAGTTGGTAGATCTCTGAAGGTATCTTTAGGCGAGATGCTCTTCAGGTAAACAATGTCTTTGTGTGGTTGTATGCTAATCGGTACGAGGGGAATGTTGGTCCCTGCCAGGCCATGAGGCATTGCTGCATTTGCTGCTAGGGCCGGCTCTTGTTGCTGGTAGTTAAAAGTTGGTCTTGTAATTGTAATGCGTATTCATACTCTGTATGACTATCAGCAGTTTTGCAAATACTGTTCTTTATATGGTGCCACTCTTTGCATGAGAAGAAATGCTTTAATTTACATAGTCTCTGGGGGGATGGCAAACAAAACCTGTAGCCTGATTGTTTTTCCTGTCATTATCTATTTTTCTGAGAACTTCTTGTGTGTCACTTTGCCGGTATAACCTGATAATTTATTGCAATTAATAGATGTGAATTTACTAGCAGCAGAATATAGGGGGCATTTGCCATTCCAGTGACCCTCATCTTCTCTTCCCCTAATAGCTCATGCAACTTATATGGTCCCAGCTGAAGCTTTGGACCCTCCAAGGCTGCAGAGGAGATAAAGGGCTGTGCAGCAGCCCAGAAGGGTGTGCTAGATTCCCTTTCATGTGATTCATCGTGGGGATGGGCCCAGATGCACTTGCCTGTGATTAGAAAAGGGAAATATTTTTAAAGCTGTGTAGACGTTATCATAGCTCATATGTACGGAAGGGTCAAGCTAAGGTTGTCATGGGGATTGCATCTGAAATCCTGGTGGCACTGAAGTCTGCCAGAGCTTTGACAGCCCCATTAATTGAGTTTCTGTCATTGGTAAGCCTTCTCTCCTAATGTTACTTTTAATGCCACACAGTGAAATCTGAATGCAGGGAGTTCCCGGAAAGGGGCTGAAATGTCAGTGCCCCCGTGCCATTCAAATGGTCCATGATGGGGTGGGCAGAAGAGAGGGTGAGCGCAGACCCTCCGTCACGGCTCTTTGCTGGCGTGAGCTGGGAGACTGCAGATGTTGATTGGACCTGCACAGTGCTGCCTCTCCACACTGGAGCTTTTGGTCCACTTCCTCCCCTTGCTGGGAAGATCCTGAGCCCTGAGGAGTGAAAGCAGTCCTCCCTGCCCCAGTGGCTCTGTTTGGGGTGCCATGGTTTGGATTTTGGTATGTGGACAGGCTGTGCAGCCCTCAGAGTTAAGGACTGGGTTAGCTGGCCAGTTACACTGAGGGGAGGCTTCAGCTCTGAAGGGGATGCTACACAGTGGTTCCCTGTTTCTTTCTTCCTCAAATTTAAACTCCTTAAAAACAAATCCCTTTGCTCCCCAAATAAGCTCTTTACTTCTGCCTTTCAGCCCTAAATAGCTTAGCATATAAGTAGCTTCTTTTGGAAAAAATAGTTGATGCTGTCTGTGTTTCTGTGATCAGACTCTCAGAGTGAATTTCAGTCTAATCCTAGTTTTGAAATTGATTCAGCTCAATGACCTTGGCCAAGTTACTTAACCTCTTGCTGCCCCAGATTTTCCATTTGTAAAATAGAGAACTGAATACCCTTGTGAGCTGGGTAAATATGTCCTGAAGCTTAATTCTGGTATTTTTCAAGGGGTTTGAGCTCTGTGGTCGGAAGAGCAATGGATACTTCTTGGTAGGGAGCTTCATCTCATGGCCTGATCTGTGGGTCTGGTGCCCACCCCAGCCTAACCAGAGCTTCCCCATAGCCATTAAACCAAGCAGCAACAGGAGGTCTGTACTTGCCAGGAATGGCTCTGGAGTGTCTTGATCCCATCTCCACTGGGAGATGTGGTGGAGCAGACTTGTACCGTCCAAGCTAGGCATTGCCGCTGAGGAGGAACAACGGAAGAAGAGATGTCAGTTGTACTTGACCCTCCTGATTTCCAGCCCTTTTTGATTTGAAACACGACATGTGCAGGCTGGAGGAATTCTGGAAGCAAAGTGGAAGTGTTGGCATGCCGGTTTGCATACTAATACACCCCGAATGCCATTATTTTTCCAGCTTCCACAGCTGTGTTATGACTGTACTAGAGCTGAATTCTAACAACCAGCCAAAAGGTTTGTTTGCAAGTATATGTGCACCAAGCTTTTGCAAGCAAAACTGGAAAGCTTTCTAGTTGTCATAGTTGTTGTGTTGGTTTTGTGGTTGTTTTTTTAGACCCAGCACACTTTTGTGCTTACATTAAAAATTATGGATCAGCTGTATTTTAACAAATGTCTGTTCCCTGAATTTATGCAGTTGATGGCCTCAGAGCTGAGTTTGAAAGGTTTCCCCCTCTGCACTGCAACTGGGATTTCTTCCATAGATTTCTTTTTTTTTTTTTTTTTAATAGAAACAGTGTTTTATCTTTGTATCTTTGTCTTGTATAAAAGATAAAAATCTATAGTAATTCTTTCCTATGTAGACTGCTCTATTTTTCCCGTAAAACACTCTTGCAAATAAGTCTGCAGATCTTTCAACACAATGCCTGAAGCATCACACATGATAAATCCTTCCCTAGTCTCAGCTTTCTGTAACCTTCCCCATTCCTCACAATGACACACACTTTCTCTCATTCATCTTTTATTACAATTCAATATTGTGCTTGAATATAATTAGTTTGTATGCACTGTTCCCTTCCCCCCACCCCACACTTGGTGGGTATTTTTTTTCTTGAAAAAGGACAAACTACTTGTTCCCATGCACATTTCATCTGGAAATTGACTTCAGTGTTATAGGTTCCAATATATTTACACAACAGGTAGGGAAAGGTATTGGGAAAAGAAGAAATATTTTTAACATCGTAAACCTCTAGCAAAAATATGTATGTAATAGAATCTGGTACTGTGGTATTACACACATTACAACTGTCACTGTGACTTACAGCCTTAGTTTAGCTGAAAGAAAATCTATAACCCTAGAAATGCAACAATGTCCGAGTCACAGTTCAGAGTAATAAATGTTTTTCACAGAATACTGTAATCCATATTTCCAAAGCTGATACAACAAAGGTATTTCTACTAGAAATCTTTCAATTTCATGGGCGGAGGCTCAGAGAGGGAGAAAGAATGGTTAGGAGAAATGATCAGCAATCAAATGCCCATGTTCAGAGATGTTAGCCCTTGGACTACTGCCCTTGGTTGATTGTTCTTGCCCTGGACCTACATGTTAATAAGTATCATATGCTTTTTCATACTGGTACCAAAAAATCAACTTTTAAAGAGTCTGCTCTCATTTGAGGGTGGTGAGGGGTATTGGGCTGCAGGGACCTGTGCACGAGCACCTCGGTCATCCTGCACATCACAGGCACATCCTGTATGTTGCACACCAGGGCAGATGACAGTGTTGAGCTGAGGTGAGTTTGGGTGTGATAAAGGCTGTTTTCTCTGTTAAATGGTGTTGAACGTACTTCTCTGTGTCTCAGTGCTGGGAGTCACCAGCCTCTGTGCCTCTCTGGGGTCTCTGGTATGCAATCTCCCTGTGTGCCCGCTGCTGAGCCCTTTGCCTCCATGGTGGGATGAACTGAGGGCTTGATGGCTGCATTTAAATTCTTGGCTTGGGAACCTGAACTGCGAAAGCTTCTCCTGAATGTTGGTTTTTGATTCACCTCAGCTACGTTTTCACTAGGAAAAGTGTTCTCAGGCCAAAGGCAGTGAGAGCCCTTGTGTCCCTGGCTTTGGTTTGACTTTGTCTACGGGGAGAGAGAACTTGACCATGTGCCAGAGCAGTGAGGCTATCCTGGCAGGCTTTCCTGACGGTGACAGCAAACAAATATATCACGCTACATATTTCCTTTCTCAGAAGGGTATAGTTTGAGTAGCTAAGTAGCTTGTGTTTTGGGCTCCCAAGACCTTCATTTGTCTCTGCCTTCAAACTTCCTGGCAAGCTTGGTCATGTCTATTAATTTTCTAAAATTCATGAAAGCAAAAAAAGAGCAAATTGCATTAAAGTAATCTGTAATCATTTGAGTTACAGTATGAGTGAAATACTCTCATAGCTGAGCAGTTAAAATGGAAATGCAGTGTTGAGAAGCTATATGTGCCATAGTTTATTGCCCACTACACACATTGCAGAGTATCAGGTTCGTTCCAGTCAAGGTTAGATGTTTGGGTTTATATTTTTAAAAAAAAAAAAGTTGGAAAAAAAAAAGGAACACAGAAACACTAACAATAGGAAAAAAAATCTGTCTTATCAGGACCTTCATTTGTTCCTTTTGTTTCCTGTTGGGGCTGAGGAGATATGCCAGCACCCAGAACTGCTGAGCAGGGTGCGCTTCCCAGCAAGCGTGCAGGTGGATGGGAAGGCCAGTAGGTTGGTCTGCGCTGAAGAGTAAAGCTTTTAATCAGAAATGCAGAAGCTCAGCATATCTAGGTGTATTATCAACTTGGAGCATTGCAAGCGCTTGATATGTATAGCAGTAACATTGCCCCTACTATGCTGAGACATCATGCTTGCTTTAATGCACAGTACTAAAAATTTCAACTTCACATAAATTAGCTTTATTAGCTACTTTACTTAGTCATCATTCCTATTACTGCTTCATTAGATATCTGATTCATAATCATTGACTTATGAAGAACAGATTGCAAAGAGTTTTCCCCCTCCCATCTGCTCCTCACCTTCCCATGCTTCAGTGTACATTCAGACTAATGCAATGGTACGACAGACAATGCCGATCCCTTTTGAATCTTGATGTGGGACGGCCTGAAATGGTCTGTCCTTGTAAGGCTGTGTTTTCCTCTCAGACCTAGTATAGGAGGCTCTGTCATTCTTGATTGGAGTGTCTGACTCACAAGGATGAGCTAATTTTGCTGGCAAGATCCTGTTTTCCTGAGCCAGGACAATCATATTTTTCCTGGTGCTTGGGTGGCTGTGATAGGAGTCTGAAATATTGCATGCATGTAAAATAGCCAAGGCATAAAAATCTACTTACAAAGTGGTGAGGCTAGGGACAGTTTACTTGCCCTTGGTACACAGGAGAGCGGACATGGCGAGGGAATTTTTCTATCTCACCAAGGTGAAGAAGCAGTTGATCATCTGGTGTTTGTGTCAGGAGGCTACAGGTCTTTGAAACTGGTTTTTGCATCCACCTAGGCATGACTTTAAGGCTGAGTGCAGGATGTGGCCCTTCTGCTGAAACACAGTTATCAAGCAACTGGGGTCTCAGAAAAGTCTGGGTGATGCTTGGGGTTCATCACACCTGTTCCTTTGGGTATCACACTTGCAGTAAGCTTTGGGAGCACTCAAAGCATGATTTTTGGAAGGAGATGGTGGGAATGCCACCCTGACGGAAAACTGACCTTTCTTTAGCTTGTCTGTATTTCCTGCCATCCATTGTTTTTTGAGTGTTCTGGCAGCATTGCCTTCAAGTACTACGGAGTTTTTCTAGTCACTTGTAATTCAGTGGCAACAAATGCATCAGGAAGGCTGATGCAGTCCACATGGCTTTTTGTGTGGAAAGAGGTGGCTATTACCGGCACTTACAAGAAAAGCTGTTCTTTTCCTTCAGGTAGCCCAGAAGGAATTCTCCTGTCATCAGGCTGTTCTTTCAGAAGTGAAACGGGGAAGTTTTGCTGAAACTGTTGTATGTAGTGGAAAAGGATTCTACTGCGGGGCTGCGTGCCTCACACGGCCAGTGCTCACAACTCATCACGCCTCAGATGAGACGCTTTGGCCTTGTGAAAGGGCTCATGCTGGTTTTCCTTGCTGCAATGAAGAGAAAATTTGAAAAATCCCAAATGCCTTGTAGAATCCCTATGACCTTTTGGTAATTTTTTAGACACATGCACTTGCTAAGCTCTAATATGCATGTGGTCACTGAACTGGCACTCTTCAAAATTAAATAGACCTAACGCAAATTACTAATAATCTGAGAAAGCTTTGTGCTAAAGAGGCTGTAGTAAAATTTCACAGGAGAATCCTCTTCTGCCGGCTATGTTAAATGGCCTTGTTAGACAGTTGAGTATTGAGTGTCATTATGTAGTGATTTGAGAAGAACAGAAAAAAATCGTAAAACTGCTAGTAAGATTCTCACAGCAGATCTATTATGGCTAGTCTCGCTAGCAATAATTTAGAGTTTTAATTTTCTCAAGTGTCCCACAGGTTTACTATATCCAGCCAAATGGTTCATGGAAAAGTTGGCAGAATGGAAGCTTTTTATGACCTGTCCCCACTGGTGGGTTTTTATAGCTTCCCCCCACCCCCAGCCCCGATATGTGTGTGTGTGCTACATGTATGCGTGTCCACATGCAGACACATCAGGAGTCTCAGGGAGCCGTAGGAGTTTGTCAACTCTCAGCTATGTCTGTATCATTCAGAAAATAGCAACATCTCAATGCAGGGTAATTAAAATTTTTTTTTTCTTAATTTTAAATATATATGAAAAAATGAAACCAGAGGTCAAATGATTGATGCAGAAGCCCCAAGAGTGATAGCAAGTTCTCAATTTGAATAGCCTTCCTGGAAAATCTCCCCTCTATCTCTGGATTTTACTCATCAGTTGATACCCATCTGTTGGAGAAGTGAAGCACCTGCTGAGAAGCTGGTAAGACCCCTGGCACAGAGTGTAAATGCCCTGAACTTTGGGATTTATATCAGCAGGCAGGGAGAAAAATATATTTTCTACCTCATCAGCACAATGCAGACAAAGTTATCCATGCTGGGTTCTGATCTCACAGTTCAGAGCCATCTCGCACTGATGAATGAGGATGCCTTGGTGTCTCTGCTGCCAGGACGTGGTTAGCTGGCACTTCTCAGGGTGCAAAAGGATGCTGGGGACTTTCCTGACCCCTCAGACCACCTCCCGTGGGCAGAGCGGGTCTCAGTTGTGATGAGGTGGGCTAGGGATTTTCAACAGAAATGTTGAAATTAGATTCAACATCTGCAAAAACTCTTTGACAGAGCCTCTTGCAGCAAAGTCCCCAGAACATGAATTTTGACAAGGAAAGAGCCCATTATTATCAGTGATGTTTCAACCATTATTTTATGAATATATTCAATGACAAGAACTAGCTTGTTTCCAAGACAACAAAATTCAAACCCCATCCATGATTGCTCTAAAGGAGGCCTCCTGTCACTTCTTTCCTTTGAAGAAACTCACAATTTGATGGGCAAAATGCCAGAAATAATTAGACAGAATAGCACCATAAACCCCAATGGAAGCAAAATATCTGCTGCAAGAGTTTCCCACCAGAAATCCTGAAAATCAAATCAAAGCCTGGATAAAATCTTTTCTGTTGAGTATATGAAAAAAAAAAAAAAAAAAAAAAGGGTGGGAGAAGACTATCCAGTTTTCTACCTCATCAAAGAGAATACTAAAAACTGTCTTTGTGACTTGCTTGGTGTCTTCTCGTGAAATAATAAGTGGGCAGGGCAATCAAATTTAAAGCAGTATTCCCCAAAGCAAGGTCAAAACTGCTAGAAATGTTCATTTCATTTTTATTTGCTTTTCCTGCGAGGTACCCACTGTGGCTATAATTTCCCATTCTTTATGGGAAGATCAAAAGATTTGTGCTGTGCAGTGTAGGAATCAATTCAGTCATCCTGGCAGCACGCCAATCTTTATTACGTTATTTGTTAACCCGAGTTATTGCAGAATAGAATAACTGTTCCATGGGATAAATGAGGGAGTTTTTCTTGCTTCCTTGACCTTGATTTCCACGCTTGCGCCTTGTCCTCTCAGCACCCAGATGCAGATAATGATTATCTGTGTTAGAGGGAATGAAATATCACTGCAGATACCGTGCCGAAGCGAATCCTTGATTTGGTGGCGTGTAAGCTAACCAGTAGCCTGCATTGTTTGCCTTTGCACAGTTCAGATAGAGGGTCTCAGGTATTTCCTACAGTGGGTGTTTCTTACTGTCTCCTCACTCTACCGGCAGTAAAATCAGCCCCGGTGACAAGAGCTGTATTTGCTCTTTTCTTCCTTCTAGGCCATTTCTGTAACACTTAAAAGCTAAATAAATCAGTCAGGTGATCTTCCTTGGAATATTTGCGGGCCTTTTTTATGAAATCCTTTTTCATTAAGTTTGTGAGCAGTAATATATTTCAGTAGTTTTGGGGATGTGCATTAGGGGTAACTTAAAACCAACTTGGAGTTTTGCCTAAGTAAGCATCACAGTTTCGAGTCTACCAGTTCCACGTTGGGCATTGTTTTTCACTTACATTTTCTGAACAGAAAAATGCAGGCTTTGTATTGTCCTGTTTTTCATAGAGAAAATGGAGGGTAGGTTCTGTTTTGCATTCAACTGATCTAATTCAAAATATGCCCCATGCCAATCAAATCAGGTAGCTCTGGGATTGAACCAGCATTCATCTGTCTCCCAACAAGCAGCTGAGATGACCTCTGCTCGTGGAAATTTGTGGGCATTGTGCCCCACTGATGCTCTGAACCTGGACTCCATGGCCAGCTGCACTTCCCATGCTACACAGAGCTCTCCAACTGCAAGAGCCATGCTGGAAATCGTTGCTACAGGTTTTTGTGCTCACACTGGGGAAAGGAGTGTGTCAGGTGTGGGGGGGTGGGGAGTGGGCAGGGAAAGGGGCAGCCCAGAGTGAGGTGCTTAGGAGTCTAAGGCAAACCTAAGGTTTACTTGGACTGAGATGGGGTCTCAGTGTGTTGATACGTAATCTGCACTGTGAAATGTCAAACTGCGTTGAAGCCCTCACAGACTGATTTAATTCAGTGTAACAATACGAGGAATTTCAGTAAGGGAATATTAGTCAGGGAGACAGAAGAGGAGGAAAGACTTGCATATTCTTTCAAAATGCTTTCCACTCCTAAAAAGCACATTAATTTTTTTTTTTTCTTTTAAATGTCTGTTTTGAAATAGAGTTCTTCATGACAAGGAAACCCAGTCACAAAGTTGCAGACCAGAGATAGTGGCATTAGTTGATGCCAAGAAAAGGCAAAACACCAAAAAATGGAGAGTATGGAGAGAACCAGGCTTTAAGAAGGAGGAGTTGGTACATGCTTGGAAACAAAGAGGAGGAAATATTTGCCTTTCACTGTCCCTCACAGAAGAACCCCACAGGGGATGGGGAAATCCAGGGGATAGTTGAGGGACAGACAGCAAAGGCTGGGCTGTTGCCACCCAGTGCTGCAAGTCTGGGCAGGGAAGGGTGAGCGCTCTGGTGGTGTGTGGAGAAAGGCAGGGAGGTGCAGGGCTCTAAGGACCTTTCACATTTTCTCCATTTGAGACTTCTCTCTGAGGCTCTGTGCTGTGGTCAGGTATAGAAATTGAAAGGGATTCCTCTACTTGTCAGTCAAGGGGAGTTTTTAAGTCACTGGAGAGATGCTTGGCAGCTCTACTGGCTCTTCCTTTTGGCCAGATCCTGCCAACCTGCAAGAGGAGTCAGACCAGAACTCAGATGTGATTTGTCCATCATGGCGGTCCCAGTCCTTTCTTAATGATTTTGGGCTGCGCCAGTCACAGTGAGCAGAGCAGGGCATCCAGAACACAGTATTCATCCAGGCTTTGTGGTGGGCAGGGCAGGGCTGGGGAGAAAAAGATTCTCTGCCTCTGAGAAAAGCCAAATACAGAACCCCCAAAACTGCTTTCCAGAGGGTTGTTTTTTTCCCCATTCTGCTCTTCCATATTCTGATTCTATAATCTGAAAATACCTCTACCTCACAGTAGGTTGACACAAAGGTGTTGACAGAAGCACTAAGCCTGAGAATCCAGCCACCCAGCATCAAAACGGAAAACTTAAATTCATAAGCTCTCTCCTTTAAACTGATGGAAACGGATCCAAACAAAACAAAGCAAAACAAAAGCAGTAGGTAAACATGTTGGAATGTACAATGGATAATGGATATTGAGAGATGATCTAGTCATGCATGCTAAACAGATACATTTATGAGTATAAATTTAATTAGCATCTGGAAATTAACAAGGCTAGAAAGAAGGGCAATGTGTTTTTAAGTGAAGGCGATGAATAGGTACTGTTTGGTGCATATAGATAAATGAGGATTTAATTTGTAAGACATAATGAGCCAGGTGCCTATAAAATAATTATTTAATTTTTTTCCTCTGGATATCAGAGAAGATAATGGTGTAACACTTCAAGGTCAGTCTCTCTCTACCTCTTCATCTCATTTTGGGGAAAATATTTATTAAATAACTAAAATTCACTACCTGTCTTCTCATGAAAAACATAGTCCTAGTCAGTAACTGTATAAAGGACATTAAAAGTGCAGTTTCTCTATATTGTGCTTCAGGGGAAGCTGTAGATGCAAGAAGATGCAATGATAAAATCAGTTTAGAGTTTCCTTGGGGCTCAGAGGAGTTCCTTTCTGATTGGTACTTCTCTATGACATTGGTGTTGCAAAAAAATAATTCTGATTTAATTTGGGAAGAAAAGGTTCTCTAAGATAGCAGTTTGTGTAGTTAGTATTAGAAAAAAGTACGTTTTTTCAGTGATGTAGTCTCAAGAGTTGAGAGGGGTCGATTTCTACCAGAAATAGAGACCATGTTGAGCGAACTTTATGGTGATGGTTGCCTACTACTTTTGAAAGCATTTTTATGATTAATGTACAGAGTAACGAAAACCATGCCCTAATTTCTGTGTCTGGACATCTGGAGGCATTTTATGATAGAACGTTATTATATGTGACATATCAGGGTAGCTTTAAACTCTGCACAGAGCCGTATGCCATAGTTGACTTATTAATAATTTGAAGACCAGAGGGGCCATGGTACGTCAGAATAAAGGGCCACCTCATCTGCTGTCCAGTCTCCGATGTAGCTTGTAAAGGACACAGAGAGAAAGAAGTGAGCTGATACGGCAAGTGCGTGGCAATCCTTTCCTTGCCTTGGGCACCTACTTCAGCTTCCCATGTATGGGCAGGAGCCCTCAGCATATTGGCCTACTTTGAGGTCACTGTAATGAGGTCAGAGTAGGAGGAAGGTGTGTGGGATCATTTCTTCCTCGTGGAGATGTTTCAGGGTGGGAGCGTGGCACTGTGTCAGCCAGAGGACATGTCCCTCTCCCCTTTCTGCCATGTGGAGAAATAAAATACATTCCAATGCTAGCCTGTCAATTTGGTGCCTTCAGTACATTACAAAATACTGAATTATGTATAATGCTTGGAAAGGACTCTGGAAAGGTAGCTGTCTGGAAGCCTGAAGAAGTGGCAGGGAAGTTTTGACAAGCATTTATGGATCTGTAAATAAAAGCTGCCCGGGGACTTTCCCTTTCCACTGGAAAAGCCCATTGTCTAGTCAATTTTCAAAAAACTGAGACCTTCAGTGTTTTGATGGCTGGTCCTTGTGCTGATTTCTGTGGCTTTTTTTTTTTTTTTTTTAATTGCAGAAATTTGTGTCCAGTTCTGGGCTCTCTGGTATAAAAAAGACAGGGATCTCCTGGAGAGAGTCCAGAGAAGGTCTATGAAGATGATTAAGGGCCTGGAACATCTGCCCTATGAGGAAAGGCTGAGTGAGCTGGGACTGTTCAGTCTTGAGAAAAGAAGACTAATTAATGTTTATAAATATCTTAAGCAGGGGATACAGGGGGAATTGGCCAGCCCCTTTTCAGAGACAGGACAAGGGGCAATGGCTGCAAGTTGGAGCACAGGAAGTTCCGCACCAACATGTGGAAGAACTTCTTCACAGTGAGGGTGACAGAGCCCTGGGACAGGCTGCCCAGGGAGGTGGTGGAGTCTCCTTCCCTGGAGATATTCAAGACCCGTCTGGACGCCTATCTGTGCGTCCTAGGGAGCCTGCTTTGGCAGGGGGTTGGACCCGATGATCTCTCGAGGTCCCTTCCACTCCCTATGATTCTATGATTAGCTTTTGTCAAACAGGGATTTAGTTGCTTCTCTGGTTTTCTTCAGTCTGTATGTTATCAGAGGCAGGTTCCTGTAGAGAAATGCTAGTCCAAGACTGTCCCCTGTGCATGCCTATGTGGGATGCATTTCCGAAGGAACTGATATTTCATAATGCTTAAAACTGCAAACATGGCTTACAAACAGAGCATTGCTTTAAAAACAAAAGCATTGGTTTAAAACCAGAACTTTCTGGGTTTCTGTAAAAAACACAAGTTAAACTGAGTAGGGTATGATGCTAAGAATTGCCTTTTCCTTGTCACTTACAGGACTTTCATCCATCTTCTTAAGCATTTCAGCAAAGACTACTACCACATGGACTGAAAAATTAATGGTGGCTGGAGATCCTGTTAGCCAAGTGATGGATAGGACCGCAGGGTTTACATGTTGGGTCTTGGTGATGTTCAGCAGAGTGAGGAAAGATTTAGGGCAGCCTTTTTCTTTCTATTTTCCCATATTTCTGGGAATGCTTCTCCTGTGTCTGGACATTGGGGTGTAAGCAGCACAGACCTTGTAGGTGAGTAGCAGAGCCAGCCTCTTTGGCTCCATACTGCCTTTCCAAGTGGTGCTGCTGCAGCAGCTTCTTGGATTTACAGCAGAAATTGAGGTGCTTGTTTGTCTGTTTACACATTTTCTTGCAGAGCTGCTATTTTTCAGAAAAATGGAAGCCAGAGAAGAGAGGTTTCTCTTTTCAACTGCTAGCCAAGCAAAGCACAAATGGAATTTTATGAGAAAGGCATTTTTCTCCAAACTAAATGTCTGCTACTGCAAGTGATAGCTGCATGCAAATTTATTCAGGAAAAAAAGATTTCTCCCTCTCCCTCCCTTTTATAAGGAAAGGTGTTAAGCACCCTACATGCAGGCATTGCTCCCAGTGCCTGATGAAATCAGTAACTAACTTTACCTTGTACAGGCATAAAGCAGGTTCCACTGGGAGTGGCAACTCTTGCAAAAGACTTGAAGAGGATGAGTATTTTGATCCATTTTTGAATGTATGGTTTTGGATTAACACACTAGTGGTGAACATACCTGCTTTAAATGGCGTTGTGGTAGTAGGAGAAGACCGAACACCCTCTTACTGACAGTTCCTTGCGTTGTGATAAATTTAATGTGGCAGTAAAGAAGGGTTTACGTTTGTACAAATGTCTTTTACGAACAACAGTTTCCATCCATTTAATAATGACCCTGCTTTTCTCATGAGAATAGCACCATTACCAATCTGTCGGTATGGCTTCTGCAGTGCGAGACAGCACTTCCTATGGTATTTAATTGGCTTGCCCATCTGCGGAGTGCGAGGCTCGCCGGAAGACACCTGCTTTCTCAAATGTTGTTTTTAAGGAACAGATCCATTGCAGTTGATTGTGCAAGGCCTGTTACATTGGTTGTGTTTTAGGAGAAAGATGGGTAAAAGCCAGGCTTCCCGTGAGGTATGTGACTTTGCAAAAACAGCTTCTAATTAAAAAAGCAAAAGACGCACGCACAAAAAGCCCACATACAAACATCTCTCTCTTTGCATAAAGGATTAAAGTTCAACAAAGGATTTGCCTTAAATTGAAGTTAATGGTCAATTTAATATTTCTTCATGCTCCTTTGGATTTGGAGAGCATCATCTAGATTTGCTGGGGTTAACATAAGCAGGAAGGGATTGAGACATTGCCTATTGTTCAGCCCATGAAGGCTTTCCTTTATTTCAACTTGAGATGGACTCAGGATTGACAGGCCAGTTTTTGAGTTTGGAAACAATTTGCTGCTTAGGCTCCGCCAAATTATTGTTATTTGGCTTGATCCTGTGACTGGGGAAGCCCATGACTACCCCCTCCCTAGGCAAGACCAGTCCACTCCATGCTGCTGCCCTGTGCAAAGGCACCATGGAGCTGCGGGGAGCCCTGGAGGTGCCCTGGCATCTTTGTCCTCAGACCTCCTAGCCAGCAGCATTTGCAAAGCCACCTAACTCCTCCTCACGGCTAACAAGCTACTAGCTTCTTTAGCATCAGATTGACTCCAAAGAAGTGCTTGGGGGAGAAGTTGCCAGAAGGCCTTTATATGCAGGCCCGCATAGAAATAATTAAAAATCGCATTATAGGAAAAGTGAAAAATTCCTCAGGGTGACTCTGAGAGCATAAGCACGCAACGGGCCCCAGGGTACTTTGTGTTTGCTAGGCAAGGCAGTTAACAGACAATTTGTTCAAGGGCCTGATCCTGGAAAAGGGTTTGTGGCTGAGGAATGTGAAATGGGAGTGACTGCAGGATCCTTGGCCTGGCAAGCAATATCTCACACACTGAAAAAGAGTGTTTAAAAGCCAGAACTTTGCAAATGATCTCTTGTCCTCTTCTACCTCTGAACATCTGGCTGGCCAGAGAGGGGACCCCGCACTCTCCCTCTGTCGTGGGGAGTGGAAACAGTCCAGTCTCCCCTTTGCAAATACATACTGTAGAAAAGGTTTCTTCTTACTCATTGGTTATCCCATTCTCACTGCTGTGTGAAGAAAACCTGCTCCTTTTCTACCCAGTCTCCCCCTCTGCCTTCTAATTAAACACTTTAAACTGCAAGGCGTAGCTTACATGGATGTATGTGTGAGTTGGTACATGTGCTCTTCAACATTTTTGTGCATATCTGAACTTTAATTCTGGCAGAAATAGGACCCTATATAAGTCTTGCCATGTAATGTAGAATGTTTTAAACCTAATTATACAGACTTTGGAAGTGTATATAAACTTCGGGTAAAAATGCCAAGATAGACTTCCCTATTCCTGAGCACTGGAACTGTACACTCACAATGGGGTATGGTGATGCTGGACTAGTGTTGTGTGAGAGAGACTCTGATCCTCCACTCATTTATACAAATGGTAAAAACTTACATTGATTAGAGCAAGTGGGAATCAGGGTAACAGTCACCAGGAATTACTTATAGTATCGTGGTATTAGCATTCACAGTTGCTGAAGCTTCCTTTTATTAAAAAGATAGCTACTTGCTGCTAAGAATGAAGCTTTTACTTGGCTGTGCAAACCTAGAGTGGAAGATTAAAAGAAAAACTCAGAAAAAAAAGTTTGGTTATTGAGTTAATGGATTTTCTATTCACTTGCTGTTGGCTCAGATTGTCGTCAAAGCTTCAGGAACGGTGATGAATACTCTGTGTAATGTCAGCTCTGAAAGCAATGCTGTGGAAGACAGGGTAGGAGCAGGCTGGTGGCACTGTCCCTCTGCCAGAGCCCGCTGCAACGGAGCACCAGTCCCCTGCTGAAGTCTGACACCCAAACAGGCTGTAAAGAGATAAGCAGATTCAGAAATGAGCTACATGTGCAAGTGCCTGGTTAGCTATGTTGAAGGAAAGCTTAGGGTTGACTTCTCACAGTCTACAAGGCAAAACTGAAGTTAGCCAAATTCAAATCGAATTTATACAGGTTGTAGTGGATTTCCCATCAGTGGTATTTCTTAAAACCTAGAGGGTCTCTTTCTGAAAAACTATTTCTTGGTTCAAATGGAATCCTGAGAAAAATTATAAGAGACCTGTGTTATTTGGGGACATCACAAAAAAAGGCCACATCTATAAATTTTAGCATCTGTGATCTCAGGTGAGCTGGTTGCTGGCTTGTTTTGGCAAGTGGAGTGTGCTGGGTTTTGTCACTGTAGGAGAATGCTGAATGAATTACAATATTTAATAGTTCTGTAGGGAGGCAGAGGGGTATAAATGGACACGAAGGAAACTAACATTATCTTAGTCTATGAAAGAAGCACTACAGTAATAGGGAATAATAGGCTAGTAAATTTGACTTCAGTTGCAGGCAAGTTCCTGGAGATTTTAAGAGCTGAGATCACAAAATATATGGGGAAGTGTGCTCTGATAAAAGTTACCAATGTGGCTTCAGAGGGAATACATTTTATATGGCAAGGGTAGGAAAGTTATTTTGTGAAGCTTATTGAGAGGAAAAAATGTGGTAAAGGAAAGGAAAAAGAAGCAAATGTAAACCACTTAGATTTTGAACTAGGACAAATAATGGTGTCTAGAATTGAGAAAAGGGTCATGTTTCTGAAGATATGAGACCCAAGTGATGACCACAGATAAGTAGAAGAATGAGTGGATAAAGAAGGTATCAAAGAAAATAAAAGGATGATCCTTAAAGAAGTAATTTTCCATTTAGCATGCTAAGTGTGGGTTCAGAAGTGGTTGGTGTTGGTTTACCCTCTCCAGACTGATGGCAATCAAAAATTCATTTTTAAAGGAAATTCTGCTGGATCAATACTGAGTACCTTTGGAAATTCTGTAAATGGTATATGGATCCTTTGACCTGAAAATACATTTCATGTTGCACGAAACATGGCTGTAGCCTAGGAAGATGAAAGGTGAAGAGGATTTAGATTAGCCTCCCTCTACGGGCATACTGAATTAGCAGCAGGGGCAGCTGTACCTTCAAAAAAAAAAATCCATTGCTTCTCCCTCTGAAGAACTGTAGGGCAGAGGTAGTAGGTACCTATGGAGGGAAACGATGGCTTTATGAGACATATAAGATTCCCGATGGAACAAACTCAGGGCTCTTGCTTTCTGCTGAAGATTTACAAATAAACTGTGAAAAGTATGACTGATAATATAATTCTAAGAACAGATCAGGGTCTTTTGTGCTCTACATTAGACCTCATCCATGATAAGCAACAGAACTCACATGAGTTCCCTGCCAAAATTTTGTGTCCAAGTACTAAATCCATCAGGTTCTTTCCAGTGATTATGGTTTTCCAAACCAGACCAGAAACATTTTAAACCAGCTGTGTTACTGCAGCCATTATTGACCACAATTACAGGCTGAATCAAATTACTGGTGCACTTCAGACCTTATTTCTACCCATTCTATTCTTTCTTTGTATCTCCACAGAGTTTTTATTCAGCCAAGTAAAATTAAGACAGGAATGAACAGTAATTCTACCATGTGTTTTTATTTAGTCTAGTGCTTGTCCATGTAGAAGAAATACTGAGATGAACTGAAAATGCATTATTCTAATAGTAAGGTTAGTTCTTGGTGCCGGTTTCTCATCCTAGTGAGACTTGCAATGCAGCTGATCCACTAAGACCTCTTAGAAAGCATCAAAGAGGGAACTAGAGGGGGTCTGGAGGTGAGATGTGACCCATAAATTAATTGCAGTTCTGAACTGTGCAGGTCTAGATGTAGACAAATTAATTGTGTGTTGCCTGCAAACAACTACTTACCACTCTTCACATTCTCGTTCCTACCAGGGCATTGATGTGGAGAGGAAAACCTCCCACCCCATCTGTGGCCAGCAGCCACAGCTCTCTCCCCGGCTCCTTGAGGCTGTTGATAGACATTTTATCTTGGGTCTGGCAGTGTGATCAATGCAGGAGTGGTGGTAGGGAGACATTAATTCAAACCAAATCACCGCTCTGATTTAGTACACTGAAATGGTTGTATACTTACACACACTCCCTGGAGCAATTATTCAGGATCTTCGTCATCTGCAGTGAGTATGTTAAACCTTTCTGAATTTTATTTGGGCCATGTTTTACCTAGTGGAATCTCTTCATCACAGCTTTGATTGCCTGTGCCTTACAGTGGCCATGAATTGTGTGTCAGTCATCTGTGCTCTGTGAAACCATGGTGGTGTTTTCAAAGCGCCCTTGTATGCTGCCTGTCTGTGTGTGAGGAAGAGATCTGTGTGAAGTATTATCTACCTTACCAAGTCACTAAAAAGAAGTAAGTATGGTCTCAGTCACAACATAAAAAAGCTGACCAGAAGAGAGAGAATTAGTGGCGACATAGAAACTATTGTGGTTCTGCGAACAGATGAATGGTATAGGAGCACAACGTATATTGCTCCCTCTGTTGTAGCTTTATATCTTAAATCTGTGGAGCAACGTCCAACACAAACAGCTCTGAAACCCAGCAGAATATAATGCTTGGCATAGCTACCCAGCTGGGGAAAAGCAATGAGTAATGCAGACTCTGTGTTGGCATAAACACCACTGCCTCTGTTTCAAATTTGAACAGTATTTTGACCTCATCACTTTCTGATTTCTTTTTTAGCTTTTTCCTCTTATTTTTGTTACATGAGTTAGATCTGTTGCAGGAAGATGACAGCAGCACTCATAATAATGATTCAAACTGGAAATCAAAAAGTTTTGACTGATAAACATTTGAGTATGTAAATTGATTTTGCAAGCTGGGATATTCACATCCCTGCTAATTCTTTAAAAGATCAGAAAAACAGTGTAATTTCACAGTTGTATTTGTGGCTTTGTAGTGGGTTACAGACTTTCCCAATATGTCTAAAATATTGTTATGAAAGTCAACATTTCTGTAGAATTGAGAAACATGGATGAGTAAGGAAATGTTAGTATAATTTAGGCTTACTTTTTGATAGCTGCTAAGAGCTCATAGAGCTGTTTGAAGCCAATGGGAGATCAAAGTGCTCAGCAGTGTTGTAGCTTCATTTTAGTAACCTGTGAACCTTCCAGCTGGGAAATAAAAGACAATTCTTGTAAAGTTCCTAATTGAATTGTGGATTTTTTTAATTTTTTTTTTTTTACCTGGGAATTAGATGGAGACCAAGAGTTTAAACAGGTTCAGAAAAGGTTTTACACCCTCTTTTGGAAGGGTAGGTCAATTGGGGGTTGTCAATCACATTGAGACTAATGCAGCTTTTGAGTTGAAGAGGTTCCTAAATACTCATCCCCAGGAGCAGAGAGGGTGGATAGGGAGCCAGGAGCTGCGGCCCCTTCCCTGTCAGAGTCCTTTGTGCCACAGGACCTGCTGTCGGTGGTATTGGTCCCTGCCTATGTGCTTCCCCAGTTGTTGTGCTGAACAGGTCACCAGTCACATGGATAAGGAGCGGCTATCTGTTCCCATGATTCATAATGAAATTCACCGTGTAAAGGGCAGAGCTCAGTCAAGAAGTAAAAGCAGCAGTTTCAGATGACTTATTTATGCACGGTTGCGATAAATGCTGCAAACGGCTCTGAAGTTGGGTTCTGCTGCTCCAGCCAATGTTAGTGTCAACTCCATCGAAGAAAACTGTTGCTCAAATCTCTTGTATTTGGTAAACGGTTCCTACAAATGCTTTTTAAAAAAAACTTTATATTAAAATAGCTATGGTTCTATGTTGGAAATTTACTTGAGAATTTTGTGGAGGGGGAAGAAAAGGAAAGATTAATGCTGAGCAAAGCCACAGAGGATACCTATGCATAGGACATGTATTGCAATACTGACAAAACAAACCTTGGCCTTAAGGCCCTTATCGGGGTTTAAAGTCATTATGAAAGCTTTAAATGAATGGTATTTCTTTCTAGACAAGTGATTTACTGCCCCTCAAGTTCAGTCAACAGAAAAAATAATTATTCAGCTTTGGAAATCACTATTTTTGTGTCATTGCTATAAAATCCTATACAGCTGTGTTAGTTTTTAATTTTTATTCACCTGTGACTTGATGTGATATGGAAGGTCAAAACAGAAGTCACCTTCTGGAGTTTGGTGTCTGAGATGAGTTTATTGCGGATATTGGATAAGCATCTACAGCATCTATATTGACCCAGAGTAGCTATGATAATACGCACATGCCCACACTTCATACAGTCTTCAAACTGTTTTGAACGCTGTCCACCAAACTGCACACCCAATCCACCAGTCAGTTGCTCCTCAGTACGGAAAAGTGGGACTTCAGGGACAGCCGTGATCATTTCATGCCTTCTGGTGGGTTTACAGGGACTCAGGGTTAGAGTAACCCAGCTGCCCTGAATTGAGACAGCTGTGAAGCTGCAGCTGTGTGCAGGACCAGGGGCAGCCCTACCCCAGAGGAGTCATGTCTACTGGGGGACAATCCCATCTCTGCAGCCTGTTAGTCCACATTCCCGTCCTCTGAATGGTGCAACCTGCTCATCATGTGTGTGCAGCTTCCGTGCTACAATTTTCTCCAAGTTTCTGTCTCAAGCTTTACCTCCTCTGTTCACATGTCCATGGGCTTCAGAAACCAACCAACTGGGTGCTTTAGAAACCAACTGACCCTTTTCTTGTAGCAGCAAGCTCTGCTCCCTCTTCTGGGAACTCTTTTGGCTGAAAACTCAACCAATTTGAGTCTGCCTTACAGCAGGGATGTTTCTAACTCTATGGGGACTTGTTTGTCTTTAGCTTTTTGCTTTCTCCAGCATTCAGAAATAATTAACAAGTAATGAACAGAAAATAAAAGGTCCTTGAACAGCACAGCCCACAGGGTAGGCTACAGCTTCTGTTCATGGTTCTTCCTTTATTCTGTGGTCATGGGGGAGTTGTGCTGCCTCTTTCTCTCCCAGCCTTTATCCGTCTTATTTGTTCAGACATTGAATACCCCATGTTACGACCTGTCTCTGAGGTATCTGTCCGGTGCCTAGATCAAACGAGCTCCAATTTTTAATGTAGATTCCAGGCTCTGCTGTTGAATACACTGGACTCACAGGCTATACCTTCACTGTCCTGATTGATCTTGATGGAAGGTGACCTTGGCAGAAGCTGGCTGAGCTGATGGCACATATCTGGCATGCTGGTTCATGCAGAGGAGACTCTGCCTTTGAGCTTGCTTAGTAGCTGACTTACTGCCCCCTGCACCTCCTCTGAAAATCAATTATGACCAAGAGCCAAACACTGCTGTCTTTTCACAGATCATCTTGTTCATGAGAGAGTAACTAATGTGGGATACTGCTAAAGGTGGATAATTGACTGGTGATAGTAACATGGGTGCATCTATCTGAAAGCTATTGATATTGTTGAGAACATCCTGAAAAGATGTTTTAAATACAGAGTTTTACTATTTTTGTAGCAGAGTGAGCTGCTGAGTGTCACGATGGGCAAGAGGTGAAGCTGGTTTTAGTTGCACTTAACTTTAACTCACAGGACAAGTAAAAAGAAAATATCTTAACTGTGTTTCTTGACACAGGTGGAAAGACCCATGGTTTAAATCACTCTGTCTTCCTTTTCTTGAACTCCTGTCTTGATGGCTTAATGCTGCAGCTCTTCTTCACACAGGTGACTTTGTCTGCTGTGGGATCATCACAGGCAGATGATTTACAGACAGGCACAGAGCCTCTTTTTGCACTTAAAACACGAAGAGGACTCCAGACTTCTGATACCCCTGCGATGAGAAGATTGCTATGATTCACCTATCACCAGGTAGGCAAAAACCACCTTGTTCCACAGGGGCAGCGCCTTCATGGCACGTGGGCTTTCTCCTTGCCATGCGTAATTATTTTTTTCTACACGCTTGCCCTTCATTAATCTGGCTGCTTCACTCTCTTACCATCCACTGGAAAGATCTCTCTCTTATGACTTATTGATATCTACAGGCGTAAGACTTTCTTGAGCTGCACAACGATCATTTTTAATATGGAGTAGCATATACTGAAAGCACTTTTAAGTGTTCCAAGCCTGTGATTCTTAATTGCTCTGTGTGTGTATTTTGTGAAATACTGCTATCCCTCACACCCTTTTTGCTTGCGGAATTACAGTGCGTTATGTGGCAGCAATACACATTAAATAACCTGTCTGCCACTGAACCCCACTTTGTGGTGCTTGTACAATTACAGGGGCTTTTGGAAGTTGCATTGCAAGGCTCTGATTTGATGGCAACATGCGAACGTTTCACTGTAAACACTTTTTCATTACACGGGATTTCATTACCAGAGGTTTCTGCTCCAGCATCTCTTTCTTTTGAGGATCAGGAACAACATTACAGTAACTGCATTGTTAGCAAGAGCAATGTGAGCTTAAGAATGTGGACTCCATTGATCTGAGAGCTTCAGAGTAAGGGTGCTAAATATTCCTTAATAAGTGGGAGCTCAGCTTGGCTCTGTGCATAATGACTGCACAGAAGCATTTGAATTATGTTGCCTTGAGCATGGTTAAAAAAAAGAAAAGAGCAAAGTAAGATTGATATCAGGTTCTCCTCTGTTTATTTATCCTTGTTATACGTGGGTAAGCTACTAATCTCACGTGGGTGTCTTCCCTGCAGAGGCAGTGTGTGTTTGCTCCTGCTCTTTCTGCATGTGTGTGGGGCTGTGACTCCCCAGCCCCTCAGCAGGCTGAGTTTTACACTTACTTTATTTTGCTACTACTCAGGCTAAAAGAAAACACTTTTTATGGCTTGAAATGTGCAAATATGTGTCAAAGACCAGGTGTGTGACCACTGAACATGTGAAAAGCCACAGACGCCTGTGCCCCCTGTGCTCAGAGCAGGCAGTTTTACCAGCTGCATGATGCAGAAAGTGTTGAGTGCCAATGTCAGATTCATGTGGACGTTAGCAAAATGCCCATTGCACCAGACCAGTGCTAGGCCCACTGGGCTCTGGCTCTTTACAAAGCTTTCAAAAAACAGTTCTCTTGTCTCCTAATAAAACTCTATTAACATCCTTGTTACTCCAACATGTGCACCTTTGTAATTAACAGCTCACAGATGCTGTACTTTCTTCCTTGATGTTCCCCTCCCCTCTATTTTAGCCTTGTTTCCTTTTGTGAGTTGGCAAAGCAGTGCTGAGCTTGGTACTAGCTTCCCTTGACAGTAAGCATTAAGCTGTTGTGAGCGTCTCCCTCGGACTGTTAATTATCTTGGAATAATTCATTAGTGAATGCGCTTGCTTTGTGCCAGCGAAACCCAGGCTGAGCTTGCACACTCCCTTCCAGCCATGGCCACTGCCCATGGTGTCAACCTTTCCTTTTGGTGGAAAGAGGTGTTTTCCAGGTCATACGTCATAGAAGGACTCAATGCTGTTAGTGTAGGGCAGGGTGGGCTGCTGCCACCCCCAGCAATGGGCCCAGCCAGTGCTGGCTGGTAGGAATTTTGCAGGTTGGCTGGGTTTCTCTGTAGTTGTGTGTCCCAGGCACGCCAGACAGTGAGTCACATAGCTGTGCGTGCTAGTTTCTGTGCTTCAGCTGCTTTAGTAAGTTTGTGTATTTGGCTCGTCAATATTTAATGCAACACAGATTTTGAATAGGGTCAAGTCAAAGCTGCTTCTAACCCTGGATCAAGGCAGGCTGGTGTGCAAATTCTCCTGAGGCTGCATCCCACCTTTTGGAGATGACCTTGTGGGTTTTGATCAACAGCATCACCCACAGCATTTGCACCCATTTAATTTTTTTTTTTTTTTTTTTTCTTCCTTTCTTTTTTGATTGAGGTCCTGGTTCCACTTCTCTAGAAGCTACTACACTGGCACTGCCTGGAGTTAACTTCAGATCTGTCCCATGGGAACCACTCTGGGGGCTCGGTTGCATCTCTTAGAGCAGAAAAAGCTGTGGTAGGTAGTCTTGTATAAAAAAAATTGGGACAGAAAGTCAGGAGAGGTCTGAGATTGTGACTCAGCCTCCACAGACAACCCCACATGGAGCTCTGAAGTCACTGTCCCTTTGGAAACATATTCTGATTGTGCAAGACTGTGGGGTGCAGCCTTCCTGCCACATCCTCCTCCTCTTCCTCCTCCCAAGACACTGCCACTGACTCACTGCTCCTGCAGTGAAGCCGCTTTCCTAAAGTCTGAGGTGGGCACACCATCTGTTTCACAGATGTCATACTGGATTTTAAGGGAGCCTCTCTTTTCCTCAAGCTCTTCGCCATCAGATGTGGTAGGTTGAAAAGCCCTTTGTGACGCCTTGGGACCTCTCCCCTTCCTGCACCTCAGAGCCATCCCATCTTTCTGCAGCCTTGTATCAAACTGCCACATTAAAAAGTGGAGCAAAGGGTGGGACGTATTGTACGTACAACAATTGCAGCTCAGCTTTTATCCTAAACATGTATATATTGTTTTCAAGTCCGTGTGAATGAGGAAGTTCCAACGAAACCTAAAAATACAAGGAGTGTTGACCTTCAGGAGATGTTTCCTATCCCGGCAGTTCAACTCAGTCTGTGTCTGCTGCTGCTTTTCCTGGCTGCAGACACTGAGAGAGGCTGAAATGAGCAATCAGCTTGTTTATGGCAGGTTTTAGTGCTTCACTAGTATAATAAAAGAGGCTTTCACAGAAGGGATTTGGTTCTCGTGTACTTCAGTGTTTTCTGCTCCATTTTGCTCCATAAAACCCAGGCTCTTGTTTACAAGAATTAGCAGCTTCCCAAGGTTTCTGCTGATTTTGAGGAATCAACCCCTTGCAGCTATGTGACACCACCATGCAGCTCTCACTCCACCCGGTGCTTGCAGAATGACTGTTCCCTACGTGCGGTTGAGCACTCGGATTAAACACCTGCACAAAACAATTGGCACAACCCAAAGGGCTGTTAGAGGCTCCATATCCTGTTTGGGAATCACTTCAAGTGAAATTAATGATTCTTCTCCGCACGCAGACTTTTTAAAAAGAAATCTGTTTTTATATGTGCAATTAATCCGAAGCAGTCGGTGTGCACTCTATACTGTTACACGTCAGTAAAACAGCAACTGTATGGCTTTTGATTCTGTAGGGTGTGTAGCATTTAAACCAGCAGCATTTAAGACCGTGAAATCCTCACATAGGTGGGGACTGTGACACACGCATACCCCTCTCGTCCACTTACTACTTCTCCATTTTGAAATGAGAGGGAGAATGTCTTATTTGAAAGGCATTTATGTATGTGGTCCCTGCATTACACAGACACTGTATAGAGCTAAATTACCTTCATGGCAGAGAGTCAAATAGAGAAAATTTCCAGTAGACTTTGTGCGCTGCCTCACACAGTGCTGCCAGCTCTTGTGATGTTATCACAAGGCTTGTGATACTTGATACTCTGTCTTAAAGCTCCAGGCTCTCTCATCATTTGATTGTTTAAATCTCAACTCTCATTTTAAAAAATTAAAAAAGCACCCATTTCCCTCCGAGCTGCAGAGAACAGCTTGAAATACCATTTCACCTCCTAAGAGCCAAAACATCAGGATGTTTCCCCAAAGACTTTTTTTTTTTTTCCTCTCTCAGTCTCTGGAGTTTTTGAAGCCCATCAAACTCTTATTTGTTTGTAGCTTGATTCTGAATTTTGAGTGACTGGGTTTGGTGTCAGAAATGACCGGCCTATGCTGTGTTTGTGGTTTGATGCTTCAGATGATGGCAGAAATTGCTTTATTGCAGCAGGTAAATTTTGCATGCAGGGGTGCTATTTTAATATCATTAATTGCTGGACTGTAGGTTGCTTCACCACAGCCCTCTTCACACCGAACCAGTGCTTATCCCAGGATCTTCTAAATGCACAGGAGCAATTAAGTTCCTTTTGGTCTGGCAAGTAATTTAGCAAATAATAGTCTCCAGACAGAGATGACCTGGGTTTTGTGTTGCAGAGTTCTCATATCTGTGTCAAACAGCTAAGGGTAAGGATAATGAATCCTGGTGGATCAACTGTTCTTACTGCTCTGCCTATATGGTCCTACATGAGCAGTACTATTTCAAGCCTGTCCTACAGCGGTAAAAATCTCCTGTTCCATTTTTAGCTGAAATCTAATTTCTGTGTTTTTACTGTGCTGTGGTGCAGGTGGGGTTCAGCCGCGCTGAGCAGAACCACGTGAGAGAAATGCATTTTCAGTCGAATATTTCAAATGCGGCTGAATCGATGGACCCCCCCTAACACCGGGTCTTAGAACCAAGCCGTTAAAATCCAAAGGCACCCACAAACCTGCCGCTTCGTGCGAGGAAGCTGTTCCCGAGCTGTACTCGCAGCGGCGCGGCGGAAAAGCACTCCGCCCCGCCTAGGCTGCGCGGGAGCGCGCAGTCCGCCCCCGCACCAGACGCGCTGCTGCAGCCACAACCTACGTGTCTGCGTACCGACCGTGCAGCAGCCTGCCCGGCGCGAGTTTCCATCGGGAAGGGCCTGTAGATGGTGCTGTGATCTTGCTGGAGGAAACGGATTTACCGCCAGGCTGGATGGCGTTTTCTTAGCCCTCCTCGGGCGTTGAATTTAGAGCTACTTTGCCGAACTTGGCCGATTTCGAGCTTTTAAGCAACCATGGCAAACTCCGTTCATTGGAGATGAATGGGCGCAGAACCCCGCAGGTGGCCTTGGGTGCCCTGGCACACTGTCTTCACCATCTTCCCCGTGCTTAGTGCGGCTCGAGCACCAACCACCTCACGAGGCTGGCACCACAAAAGGTTTTGGAGAAGACTGTGCCGTTGTCACATCTACACACGTTGGTCTGAGAAAAGGCTGAATATCCTAAAGATTCGGGGCTCTTGCATCAGGATAGTCTTTCTCCAGGAGAAGGAAATAGGCAAAAGAAGGCACCTAACAATATTTGCGTTTTCTACCAGCTTTCTTTTCCACCGACTCAGCCCTCCCAAGAAGCCTCCCAGCTCTGACCTGTGGCTTACATCGCAGCAGGCTGAGCTGTGGGTGTCCTGCCTGCAGCAGCTGTGGAGTGCCAACTTTACCAGTTAAGCACATTTTAGGGGAAATAATTTTGCCAAAGAGTTGACTCTGTCTAATTACGAGCCTACCTCCATAACTGCAGGCTCGGTGTCTCCCTCCCCAACTGTGAGTTATTATTGGATTCTTTACTCTCTTTCATAAACTGCTGATTGGTGGCAGATTGTTTAGCAGCTGCCACCTGCTACAGTGCTTGTTGAATAAATTTCCTTTTTAGTTCTAGAATAGCCTTGGTCTGCTAACAGCTCTGGAGGCATGTGAGAGGGAAAGGGACAGAGATTAGTGGGGTTTTTTTTTGCAGGGCTCAGTGCTGGTCCAGTGCAATTCTTCTGTGAGTCTTGGGACCCAAAACAGTAAAGCATGTCAATATGCATTTTAGCCATGAATAGCCTCCTCTGTATTCAGGAAAGATTTAGGCATGTGCCTAAATTCTACCCATTTTTCCAGGGCACAAGTGCTCTCCTGACCTGTGGTTTTTGGTTATCTGGAGTCAGGCTTGTGTGCTCCACTGAAATGGGACCTTTGTGAATCCTAAACGTCTGTTAGAGGTTGCTCTGTGATTGAGGTGATACTTGAATCCTGTAGAGACTGTGTAATGCCTAGTAATTTAAGGAGAAACTGTAGGAAGAACACTTGTCTTTTGAGGATATTTATTTTGGGATCTTAAAGTGGTGGAAGACGTGGATGCTGGAGAATGCAGATGCTGGAGAATGCTGATGCTGCAGCAGAGCACTGCTCTGTAGCATCATCTTGGCTGTGAGCTCCAGTCTTCATGCTAACTTCAGTGGGCACAGAGCTAGTTACCACCTGTATCTGCAAAGTCCCTTCCTCAGGAAAGATCCTGGTGACTTTGAGTGCAAAAGGAAACGGTGGAGATGTAGCAGCACACTTCTTAAAAACGCTTTGTCTACAGGAGGGTGGTGGGGGTAAGGGAGGCCTGAAGAGACACACGTTTTTTCCCCCTGCATGTTTCAGGATGTCTTTGCTGACAGGGTGAATCCTCCCAGCAGGTTCAGCCCACTTGAAGCAGGTCTGTACCCACTTCTTCCAGGAAAATGTAAACCATCTGTTCGAGTAGGAAATTTGAATTTTCCAGACAGAAAAATCCAAGAGGAAGGAGAAAATCAGCATGCAGCTTGCCACATGCCTGGCCAGTGTCTTCCTTTTGGCTATCCGTGGTAGGAACTGAGTATATTTAAATCAAGTAGGTGGGTGGTGTAAGCAACTGATGTATTCCTCTCTTGTAACAGCTGCTGTTGCTTTTGTTGGATAACTTTTTAAAAAATGAGAATAGGAGGGGGTAGTGCCGGTTGTTCTGGCCAGAATCCAATTTGGATAATTGCATTCTGCCTACCTAAAATTGTAATGGCATGTTTATGCTTCCTGTCTCCCTAATGCCTGAGGATCCTTTGCTTGAAACTCGCTGTTTAAATATGAAGTTATTCGTTGAGTCATCAACATTAATTTTATTCTGTATTTCCATCAACAAATAATTGCTCTTATTCAGACAGTTTAGACCCTTTATAATAATATTATTTTAGTGGACCCACAAGAATAAATATATTTTAATGTATGATTAATATCATTTCAGTGAGAATGTCTCTTATTGCCTGGGTTTCAGAGATGTGAACACCCACTGATTTAACTTGCAGCTATTACTGCACAGCAATCTGAAAATCATACCATTCACATAGGTCAAAAACATCACAAACTGTCTTGGATTAGTGTGTTACAGCTGCCCCACATTTCCAGTTAGCCTGCTTTTAAGCCATGGATATTTAAGTTTACCAAGGAAGTACCACTTTAAACAAAGATCTAAATGGAATTTAATTGGTTGTTTAATATTATGATCAAGATCACTGATTTTAAGTGTCTCTGGACTTCCAGAAAGGTGTATGGAGCCACAGTTGGACTCACAGATTGGTTGTTTTGTATCTGATTGGAAAAGAAATCTTCATTCCGAGGTGGGTGCGTGGAGGAAATTGGAAATGTAGGTCTGGAGTTTGCAGGTAGGTTTGATAATGGTTTAAAACTTAGATCCAGACAATCCCAAATTGCAGGCCAATAGATGGATCTTAGTTTTAACATGTCTCTCCAAGGCACCCCACTGGGGAACTTGTTAGAGGAACCATCCTTAGACTCCCCCTGAGGGAGTAGGTTCACGTTGAGAACTTCACTGAGGTCTCCACTACTCTGGGAAGTTTCTGCTGGGCATCAGACCTTTCTCAAAGGGCCTTGCAGACTTTGTGCTGTGTCCTGGGCAGCAACCTTGCTCCTGCAGGTGGAGCTTGGCCAGTGCATGACATGGTCTCTCTGTCATCATCTGGAGAGACCTCCCACTCCCCTCTGGCCTCTCCTGCCCAGTTGGGTTGGCACTAGGCAGAGAGAGGTTCACATCCCTCCTGGAGGGTAGGAGGACTGTGGGGTGGGCACTGCTTTTCCTGCTCCCTTTCCAGACTTTCAGCCTCCTCAAGCTGGCTGAGATTCAGGCAGTTGGAAAAGCAATCTGCATAAAAGAGTGAGGAAGCCTTTTTAAACCTGTCATCCTTGCTCATCGATCAAAGATTATGATCCTACTTTCTCATTGTTTTATGGAGAGCATTTGTTTGTTTACTACTTTGGCAGCCATCGGTACATAAGCAATGCATATACTATAAATATACCCATTATCCCAAGGCCCAGATCTGCAAGCACTGCCAGACACAGTGCTCACTGCCATGAAGTTGATAGAAGTACTCCAAACAATAAGCACTGTGCTCAACAGGGTATTTGTATTTCCGTCTTTCTTTGGCATGAAAGATAAAAAGATGAAATCTGTCCTATCCAGACACAGGAGAGAGAGGCCAGTCATCCACTGCTGAAATGTGTTGGAGAAGAACCAATGGTGTAGGAGGCAGCTCAGGCTCAGACTTCGATGTGGCACTGTGGGTGGCATAGGAATTGGCCATGGGAGAAGTCAGTGCCTTGCATCAGAAAAAGGATTGTGAGGAACATGCAAAGAGCTGAAACAAAGCTCTGGTAAGAGGTAAGGAAGAGGGAAAAGGCATTGGCAGGGAGATGCCTGCAGAGTCAGGTGAGAAAAGGTTTTAGGGCTGGCTGAGGGAAGAGGACATTGTGGTGAGTGACAGAGGAGACGATGGGAGAAGGAAACGAATGTCCAGTTGTTTCAGCTTTGCGAGGCGGTGCCCTGTGCTGCGGAGCATGGAGTCAGGCATCCTCACTAGGGTGGTGTACACAGTGGTGATGCTCCTTTCATGGTCCCCCTCCACTGCCAAGCCCAGTGCTGAATCGTTTGAAACCATTAAAATCTCAGGAAAACTTAGTTCTTTTTCACGCTTTGTGTACTTCATCAGAGGGATTTTTCAGATGGAGATTTTGTTGTTGCATGAAGGAATAAAGCCATGCATTGTGGCCACAAAGATTACTAGTTAGACCTGTTTATGCACACAGCCATCCAACCACTGTTATTTGCATCCATATAAACAGAAGCTACGCTCAGGTCTGGCTGAAAATCAAACCCATTGTGAACTGCCTAGAAGGCTTCAGCAGATGGGAGCCATATAAATAAAATGTGGTGTCGTTATTAACTGGTCTAGCAGTTCAGTGCGTTTCTAACAATGACTGTTTGGAATGATGTGATGACTGTCCTATCTTGAAGGATGAGTTTATCTTATCTACTGGACTGAGACACTTAAAAGCCAAATGCGCAGTCCTTCCTCTTCAGGGGCAATGATGCTTTGAACCCCATTGTTTCCCACAATGTAGGAAAAGGGGAACTGCTGCACAGGTTGGATTGACTCTGATGCCAATTACATTAGCAAATTCATGTTACAACTCTGTAGAGCTGCTTTAATTTCCCTCTATCCTAGTTCAGCACCTACTCTTTCACTCCTAGCTCCAGTAATGATAGGCTGTGCTTTGCTATTTTGAAATAAAGATACAGCTAATTTAAACAAAGGGAAGTTTAGCTGACAGTGATCTACTTGACAGCAACACTATGTCCTACATCAGAACAAAATAAAGATTTGTACACACAGCACACCAGCATTCCACTGTGGAAAAACCACACTGCTCATAATACATGTGAACCCATTGCTGTGGTTGGAGGTGTGCCACGTTCATGTTTGCAGAGGCCTTATTCTGATGGGTGAAGTTAGACAACAACTGAGCAACACAGATGTGTTCCCACGTGATGACTATGAAGTAAATGATGGCAACACATGAACTCAGGGAGAAGACACTGCTGGAGGTGTGCGAAGAAAGCATTGCGCTTGTCTGGGAGAGTTGCCTTTGGCTCTGCCAGTCACACGACTTCTTCCAGAGCAAATATCAGCTGGATGGAAAAAACCCTACCAGCTCTTGAATCACTGCCCTGTCAGTCCAGTACTGAACTTCATGCAGTCATCTCTGTATACTCTCCTTGTATTTACACGTGCCTTTCTCACAGAGCTTAATGTGTAAAGATCAAATGCTGGGGGAGTTGATGTGTAGGGGCTGCAGAGTAGGACCCAACCTTGACCAAGGCTGTGTATTGCTTAAATTGTCATATCCTTTAGCCTGCAGCTTGACTGGGTTTTATCTTTTCTCCAACAGTGCCTCAGAAATATAACCCAAAAGACTAGTGCTTCACTGCTAATAAGAACCAAGCAGAGATGACTCACTACTACTAAAGGTGAGTTATATAGAGTAATTAGATTTTAGTGGATCTGTTTATGAGTTACTTTCCCAGACACAGAGATATTAAAGCTCATCCTCACAGCCCTGCCTGCCTGCCATCTCCTCCGAGTCTGCAGAAGCCCAGCCAGCCATGCCGTTAGCGCTGCCACTGGCCTTGGCACACAGGTAGCACCCCCTGCGTGGGCATACACAAGCGCGCGCACACATACACACACACAGACTACAAAGGTGAAGAATATTTTTATGACATTATTTTTATGATAATCTATTTCAATGGTTAATTTAGTTTAGGGCACTGATTTATAACAAGTTTATAGATCTTTTTTACTATTTTTTGTTGAATTATAGAGGTGGCATGTGTGAAATGGAAGTACTTGGCCTATTGTTCTGCTTCTCACGCAACCGGTATAGTTGAGACAATAAAAAGATCTATAAAATTAATATATACAGAGAGAAAGGGACAGAGACAGAGAGAATATGTAATGCTCTAGAGTCTGATATCACATTTATCTCTCCCAGAGAGGTTAAGACTAAGAATTTACATGTGGAAATACCAAAAAGATCTTACCCTCTAGTGTGGAGATAAATGACTTCTAAGCATCCGGGCTATCATCTCCTTTATTTATAAAACTAATTTTCAGGGTATAATTTTTTTATTTTATTTTTTAAGACTAGAACCATATTGCTTTGATAACAGCTTGGGACTAAGCCATCTACCGCTGGAGGCTCAGTGGCCTGGAGTTTTTAGGCAGCCTTTTATGGAGACATAACTGCACTAAGATTTCAACTCCCCATTTTTTTTTATACTGGTACATTATATCACATTTAAATGTACCTGCATGTGAACACACACACACATTGTAATAGACAAATATTTATACATCTCTCAACAAACCCATTATATACTCACATATATGAAATGTGATAATAGTATTTTTATCTTACCTGTGCTAAACTGTGTTCAGTGCATACTACTAACTACACAGATGCATTCAGCTCCCTATTCTACCTCCACCGAGGCTTTTTTGGCTGTTTCAGACCATCAAGAAGTGAGATATTTAAGGCCTGGTACCTCAGGCTACTTTAAGACTTGCTGGTTTTCCCTTCATATTTATGCTAAAGCAGTGTTTGCTAGTAGCCATTCTCCTAGCTGTAGCTGTGTGACTAGAAAACGGGAAGTTTTACCTAATTTTTCTTTATAACTTTCTTTAGCTCTTAACCTGCATGAGATGCTGAGGAGATGAAAGCAGGTATGAAGCACACACAAAACAGTGCAAGTCCCATGTTTTGTATCATTAATGCATTTCCTTTGAATGACGGTTGGTTTGCTCTTCTACCAACAGCAGTAGCAGTGCTCTTTTTCTCCCTTGGTTAGAGGTATATTAAGATCATTCGTAACGAAAATTTTTAATGAAAACTTGCAATGAAATATGAGGAAGGCAATTAATCCATATTAAAATGGTGGAATCTCTTCAGAGCCATGGTACCTTGTCCAAATCTCTCAGCTTTCCAGTGATGCATTTGCAAACTGCTTCTATTTTAAACTCTCCTCTTTCCCCAATCTCTGCTCTCTGATTAGTTCTCTCTGTGTTAAATTGGATAAACAAATAGGTAGTGTGTAGATAATTGTGAAGCTGGTTGATGCCTTATCCTCTTATGTGCATAAAGGACAGCAACCTTCTTTAATAAACCTATTCATGTACCATCATTTCTTCTGCAGAGTATAAATATATGGTAATATGAGGTCTGTCTTCTTGTCACAACACGTCAGCACTTCCATTTGTACAAAACAGAATAAAACCACAAATATAATATTGCAGTCAAATGGAAAGAAAATTCCTGGCTTGTACTGTCAGACAGGAAAGGCAGAACAATGACTTGAATAGAATTGCAGTTTATCTCGTTAGGTGTTAAAGAAAACCAATTTATTTAATAAACTGCGAGTCATTTAAATGTTTCAACAATTTTAATGAAGTTTAACAATTTTGTGTAAGATAGATATGATTTTCTTCATTTGGCATATCCATCATCCTGTGCAACAGAAACCAGGGTACTTCACACAGCAGAGAAGTTTAGGATGAAGGTGACAGACACTGACAAGGGACCAAACTTCTGATTTTTCTTCTAATAAACAAACTCAGTTTGTGTGTGTGTTTGTTTCTCTCCAGAAAATGAATAATAAACCTGCACAATTTGGCAAAGCCAAACAGTTGGAGAGAAAGAATCTGGCTATTGCTTAGCAAATTATTGAAGAATATTATTTGGTAATAAAAAAGGAAATACAGCAGGGCTCTACATTATTCGGAGACAGAAATCAGAACAGCCAAGTATGGCTTTTGGGGGCTTGTTGTTTTACTGACCAACAGTTCTGTAAAAATACTTGCCATAGCTTGCTGGTCCAGGGAGCCAGAAGTGGTACATGAGAACTTCCCAATAATTTTACTTTTTCAGTCCAAGTCAATTCATTACTTCCATCAGACAATGTATTTCAAATATTTGTAGTAGTAATGCCATAGACTACAAACATAAGTAAGGCAATAGTCAGGCGCACAAGGCTTTTCCAGTTGGTAAATGCCTGCAGGCAACATCGTATTGGGACAAAAAAGCTTAAGATTGGCTTTGCCTGGATTGTTTCATATTATTTATAAACATATGCCAACAGAACTGTTGTGTCTGGCTTTCTGAGTGCACCACATCCCATCCATTCAAGAACAATATTCTTTTTGCTTTTACTTTAGAAGCTGCTGGTTTTCCAGATGCACTAACAAAGAGGTACGCTCATATCACCTAAGGATATAGTTTCTGTATTCTGCATCTGAACCTAGAGTCAGCAAACACTTTATAGCTAACTCCTACAAAGTGATAGCCTCAGGTTAGGCTTGTAACACCTACCAGCTGATAGTCAGAAATTAAAGGATACAGACCCAATTAGTTAAATGCCCCATCCAGTGATTAGGTGTGCTGACCTTGCATCAGGGCATTATAGTGGTGCAAGTGGCTAGGAGCTGGGCAGGATTACTCAATTAGCAGGAGGCTGGAGAGTCTCCCTGCCCTAGGTCCTATAGTAAGTAATGTAGGAGCCTTCCGGTTGGAGAAATAACACTCTGAGCCTTTTGTGTCCCAGCTGAAGTGGAGGTGGGCTCCAGCAAGTTTGTGAAGCATTAATAGAAGCTAAACTTACAAGAATGTTCCAGCTATGACCGATGCACCTCTAGTTGCAGGGAGGATCTGTAGTCTGTATGGGGGATGTGTACCCTGGCAGCCAGGTCATTTGTGTGTCCTCTGAACCTACTCACAACAGGAATGAAAATCTAAACTTGAGTCAACTGTTGGAAGGAGCCATTAGGGAATATGGAGGCTCACTGTCAGCTGAGATCCTCAAGCTAAGGTGAGTCATTCTAAATGGTGTGTATTTGTCTTTCCCCTCTTGCTTTTGTACATTTTGCTTCTGGAAGTGGTAGAAACTATTCTTTTTCTCCCGTAGCAAAAGTTTTTCTATGTGTAGTAGGAGGAAGATGGCAAAAGATGAATGAGTTTCCCTCTGTTAAGGAAAATTGATTAAAAATATCTATTAGGACTGAAGAGCACTTATCTGAGCTCCTTTTTAGCCAGTTCATCTTGTAAGGAGCTTGATCTGCAGGGAAGCAGACAAAATCTTAATCAACTGTCTTCTGCAAAGCCTTTACAGAGAAGTATGCAAAGGTTGTCTTTATTTTCTCTTTGCTTCTGGCATCTGTCCTTTACTGCCTTTGATGTGGTGTCCAAGGTAGCTGCCTCTCCCACCTGAGCCTTGCTCAGCCATGAAGAAATCTGCCAAAAACCTTCCCTCTGGCTAGGTCAGGATTTTATTTGGTTTAGAGTCTGTCAAATGCGTGATGCCTAATTGTGTGCTATGATAACAAACACTGAGAGCTAATTGCTGTCCGCTTATGTAGAAAACCACACATGGTTCATACATACCTGAATTATGTTGGTGGTTTTCTGCTTTCACCTGTTGCAACCTTTTTTTCTGGTGTTTGTAACAGACAGAAATGTCTTTTGGGGTGGAGGAAGTGTGCCTACTGCATGTTTCTGTTGCACAGACAGATGCAGATGGAATTTGTGCCCATAGTTTGAAATTTCTCCATGCTCTTCTCGGTAGAATTCTTTGCAGGAGCCTTTTGACAACAACTTTGGGACTGTAAGGGGCAAATAACGTGAAACTCGTTTCTAATGAGCAATAATTACAGGTTTAAATAGCTGGCACAATCAGTGTTCAGTGATTTCATTATTAGATGGCACCGTAATTTATGCTAATCCTGATAACGGTTCCGGATGAGAGAGGTCCAGACATAGGCGATTGCACTGCAATTATTTACACCCTGTATTTCTGAAACAATAGATATGGTAATTTGGAAATCAGATGACTGTGATTTCATTTATTGTGGTAGGAAACACATGTAACAAGTTGTGTCAACAACTATAAAATTAAATAGGATTATTTTATTTCCAGTTCTACATTTATTCCTTGTTCACTTTCCCCACCCTGAAAGATCCATAAATTGAAGCAGCGTTAGGGGGAAAAGGGACTCTTACTCTTTTTTTCTTTTCTTTTTTATTTTAAGTGGAGACAGAATTTTTTATTTTTCTACCCTTTTGTGAAGCTTGCATTTGTCTGCAGGTTCTTAGTGTGAGGAAAATTGGGGATGGATCTCATGAGTCTGCTTTCATCTAGCTACCAGCTTTGTAATTACTGAAAACAAAGCCAAGTCTCTCAACCTTCTCCAACCATTTCTAAGTGACTGGGATACCCACTTGCACCTCTTAGCTCCGCTCTGCACTTTTGCAAGTAAACCATCTGTGAATTTTCAAATGAAAATATACCAGTCTGGTGGGTGGCAGGGCATCCTGCCAGCTCTGCTCAAGGAAGAGGTTGTGGGAGACTGCAGTGCTTGGGGGTATCATTTGAAGATGGCACTGTCTGCAATGGTTTGTGTTTCCTGGTGACTTTCTGCTGGGAACTTGCATAGTGAGCTGCATTATTTCCATCTGGAGGTCACACTTGTGACAAGATGTATCCCTGACTGCAAAGCCACATCTCTCCATTCAAATGTAGAAACCAAAAAGGTAACTGAGTGCTAAACAGCCAAGACATCAATAGAAATCTTAGATGATGAGACATACTAACAAATGCCAGGTGGCCCACTGGCACCAGGGCTCATCTCCATAGCCTTTTCTCAGTGTCTTTCCTCTTACAAGCTGCTGCCAATGGGAGCTGCCTTCCCGTTCTTCAGATTAGCCCTGATTGAATTTCTGCAGGCCCATAGTTCAGCTCAGAGGTTTAGTGGGGAAAGAAGTGGAAGCTGGAGTGTTTTCAGTATGCACAAGACCAGGAAAGCCTTTAACAGGAGAATCTGCATTTGAGTCTCAGTTCATTCCTCAGCAGCTCAGTCACACCAAACAGGTCAATTAGACTGCTCATGTGTTTAAAGTTAAACCCATCCTACATGCTTTGTTGGACTGGAAGATCAGGTCTCTGGTGTGATTAAGCGAGGTAATAGTCTGTTGATTGTTAGAAGTTCCTGGAACAATCGGGACTCTAGTCACTCTGCCAAAATATTATTTGCTGTAATTAGGACAGTGAATATCCCTACAATCCCATTCACTCCACCTCTCATCCATTCCTGCTCTGGAGAACATGCAGTCTTTCATAAATACACATTTTAAATTTAGAAAATGGTATTAGTGGTAATAGAACATGCACATCTAGGAAGGAACCTTTTTCCAAAACATGGTCTGGACACTAAAGAGCAATATGTATATATTGAATTTCCTTTCTTTGATTGCTGGGACTTTCCTGCAGTACCCATGCTGGAGGGGATAAAAGGAGGCATGCAAATACCATAACTATTCATGAAAGGGAAGCACTGAGTGCTGAAGAAATCATCAATTTGCAAGATTTGTATCCTGGTGCATCCTAAATAGTCTTTACCTTCAAGTGTCTGTTGAAAGGTCTGAGGTAGTCGTGGGTCCTGGTTTTGTCTGGGACAGAGTTAATTTTCTTCCTAGTAACTGGTATGGTGCTGTGTGTTTGATTTAGGATGAGAATAATAACGCACCAATGTTTCAGATGTTGCCAAGCAATACTTACACTAAGTCAAGGACTTTTCAGCTCCTCATACTGCCCTGCCAGTGAGGAGGCTGGGGGTGCACAAAAAACTGGGAGGGCACACGACCAGGACAGTTGACCCCAACTGGCTATTCTATACCATATGGCATCATGTTCGGTATATAACTTGGGGAAGCTGGCCAGGGGGCTGTTGCCTGGGGACAGACTGGGCATTGTTCAGTTGGTGGTGAGCATTTGTTTTCCATTTGCATCACTTGTCTTCCTTGGGTTTTATTTCTATCTCTCTGTGTTATTTTCCTTTTCCTTACAACTTGTTATTTTATTTCAATTATTAAATTGTTGTTATCTCAACCAAGAAGTTTTCTCACTTTTAATCTTCTGATTTACCTTCACCATCCTACTAGGGTGGGGGAGTGAGCAATCGTCTGTGTGGTGCTCAGTTCCTGGCTGGGGTTAGCCGATGACTCTCATTATAGATGGTCAGCAGGGCTGTGAGCACAGGGCAGCTCTACCAGCAGCTCTGCAATGGCTGGGCTTGAAAGGCTCTTGCATGTTACTGTCTGTCTGTTTGGTATGCTCCCTGGTGTTCTTGCTTGCTTTCTCTTGCCAGTCTCCTGCCATCGCTGTGTCCAACCTCCCTGGGCAAGGAGTAAGGGGAGGCTGGCCGAGGTGCCAGATTTAGGAGGCATGGTTACTCTTGCGACTCTCCTAGAGAGCTGGGAGCTGTCTTTAAGAAAGTTGGCTGCCTGCATTACTGCAAGATCTCAGCAGAAAGGACCCGCAATGACTGCTGAACAAGGTACTGAGACACACATATTAGATAGTGGATAGCCATAGAGGCTTTGGTAAGTGTTATCTGAATGGCCCAAGGTTGTTTAAGCTGAGACACCTTGCACAGGGGAGACTCTCCCTCTGGTTTTGGTACTTGTTGCTTTCAGCATAGCTGTGACTTCACAAAGAATGGCTGTTCTCTGGTATTTAATTTTATATTTCTGAATGTAGCCTGACCTGGAAGAACACAATTGGAGAAACTGGAAAAAAAGATTGTGGAGAAAAAAAAAGTGAAGCAATTACCCTAGCTTCTCAGATCTGCCAACTTTATTCTTTTAAAGTTTTGAACAGGTGAAGGTCCAGGTTAATTCTCCATTTATGCACATAAATTTGCCTCTCTGTTTAGTAGAAATATAAATAGCTGGAGGAGGAAACCTGACTCTGTGGTGTTTAGTGTGTTGTCACTGTTAGGATGGTAGTTGTCAAAAGCAGATTTCAGTGTAAGCAAGCTGGTCTTTGGATTTATATATACAACCCATTAAAACACTAGCTTTGACTTGTACAGTATCCCACTCTGTTTAGAAAAGGAACACTCCAGTGTCTTGATCTTTTCCAGGAAAATTGTTTCATTTACAAGATTATTTTATAAATACAGAAGTTAATTCCACAGAACTGCATCTTCACTTCATAGGAAAATATTCTGTGTTTATCTGCTGAAACCACTGGACATAAAACACTCCGTGTCGGAAACCTACAGCATGCGACTTTGAGAAAGGGATCTGCTTTCGTCATGGTTAAGATAAACAAAGATCTAACTGGAGGAAACATCTCCTCTGGGTAGGAGTCCATTCTAGGGCTGTTTTCTGTGGAAGTTACAAATGGCTTTGTTGCTGTGTAATATAAACAAATTTTCAAAATGCTGGTGTTGAGCTATTGATATTTAAGATCACCTCATTAATCATCTTGGGGAGAAACAAAGTTATCTCAGTTCATGGGCTGGCTTCCTAAAGTAGGTAATAGTAAACAGCAGAGAAGAAATAGCATTTAAAAATACAATGTTAGTGAACCTTTGGACGTGTGTAAAGAGTAATTGGAAAGGACTAGGTAAATCATAAAAAGGTTTAACAATATTGGAGAAATGGTCTGGTCAAGGGTCATATGTACAGTGTGGGGAACAGAAAGGAAACCATGTGAGTGTCATGCAGAAAAATACTCTATGCAAAAATGCCAGCAGGAGATTATTTTATTTTTGCATGCATCTGGAGAACCATGATGAAAAGCAGGATTAGGTTGGCCTCTTACAGTTGTGAGTAAAAAAGGTGAAAATCAAACCCTTTTCTTAGGAAAGGTATGAGCCTGACACTTGCTGTCTCTCTGATTTATGTGAACTCCGGCAGGAAAGAGTTGCAAAAGAAAAGCAGCTCAAGGAGACCTGAACTTGCTCAAGCTGAAGGAGGCAAGGTGGTTGCATGGTTTGAAAGAGGAGCTGATCCCACCCATGGGGAAGTGCAGGAGATAGTCAAGAGGCTGAGGAAGCATACTGAGATGTGGTGGGGAGGAGTGGTCAGGTTTTTATTGTCCCTCTTGTCACATCAAGATACCAAAGTGAACGTGTTCTCCAGTCACAGTTTTCCACATGCATCACCTTCACCTGGTGTAAGTACAAGCAACTATGAAAGACCAGACAAGGAACTGGGTGTAAATGTAGATATTTAGGGATGGCTAAGAGCTTGTGGGGAGGAGACGGAGGACTACATTAAGAACAGAGTAAGTTGTTTGCTTTTGGCCCTGAATACCTGTGTGATCCAGGAAGTTAGTAATATTGCATAATAATCTCATTTGCAAGGCTTTCTTAAAGATAAAATAATGTAGGTTCCCAACAGTGGTGGCTCCTGAAACAAATGAAATTCAGCTGAAGGTGGAATAAAATGAATAAAACGCCTTGGCTCTATGTAAGTGCTGCTCAGCAATAATGAAAACATCCCTATATTTTCAGCACTGTTTTCAGCACAAGTTCAAAACCCTATCCTGCTCCTGTGAGGAAAATGATCTCTATCTGAGCCAAAACCAGCATGATCACTTCACCTGGTGCTGCTTGTATACTTTCACTGGCATCAGCTTCTGTTTTTCCTTATATCAAATTTATCTAAGAAGAGATTTGACCTTTATGTTCAAATTGTTTTGTTACCCCAACCTGATTAGTTGAAATGGAGATTGGACTATTGGGGTGGAGGGGAAACACACCTTGCTGCTTAGATCTTCCTGTGGGCAGCATTTTCAGCACAAGAAACTGAATCAACAGTATTACTATAATTTCAGAGCAGGATTCTTTTTCTTCCTCTTCTATAGTGGACTTGAAAACCTTTATAAATTATTGTTTGAGTAGATTTCCCCCTGATTTTTTCCCAACACTTTTCAATATTGCATACTGCACTTTTCTAATCTCTTTGACTTGAAGACAATTCTGTGTTCTTCCACCCTGACTCTTACTCCCATCACGGTCTTGCCTAGACTGTGGGCTTTGAATAAGGAACCTCTTTTCCTCATGCGTCTTCACGTGTAGACCACAATAGGATGCCTCTGCCTGACTGAGGTATTTGGAAGCTACCACAAAGCAAATAATAATAATAATAAGTAGTAGTAACAGCAATGCTCACTTAACCACCATCACTTCCTGAAGGAATGCTTGGAAAATATAACTGGGGTGAACCAAATACTAGCCCTGGGCAACACCAGGAGACTGTTGTTGGTGCCAGAGTTTTGCAGAATGCATAGGAAAGTGTAATACCTGAGGCATCTGTCAGAGGGGAAGAAATGGAAAATCTGTTGTCAAAGAAGGAGAGGAAATATTTATCAATGCTGCATAAATAAAAAGAAAATAATGAAGGTGTGGTGTAGTATTACAGTGCATAAATTCAATACTGTATTTTTAAATATACAAATAAAAGTTAACAATTGATTCTATTTTGAGACATTATCCCTTTTTAAGGAGAGAACGATGATATTTTTTGTGTTTTAGTCACTGGTTTAGAGCACTTCAACAGGTGGTTGAAATCACTTTTTTTAAAGTAAGGAACATGTTTTTGCGATTTTTGTAAAATTTTGGTTTTGTTGTTGTGTTAACTTATTTTCCTTGCCTGTCTTTAAGAATCCTGGAAGAAGTTCAAAGCCATAGGTTGGCTCAAAAGAATGAGAGCATTACTACTTTAAAAACAACTTAGTTTTAATATAACTTATTTTTAATGCCAGCTGTACCGAATGGCTCAGAGAATGAGTAATAAAATCTTAAGTCTTTAATTTCTTTATTTCAGTATTCAATAGAGCTCATTTTTATAGAGGTAGAGGCTTGTGTACTTCATTTAAAACATCAAACCCTATAATTAGCATTAATTATTCTTTTTTAGAGACAACTTTGGACAAAGGCCAAGGATTAACTGAAAGGCTTTTTACCCCTCAAGGGTTTCTTGAGGTCACCAGGGAGTGATTCTGCTGTGAAGTGAAGGACCATTACACTGGGCAGCCCTCGCTGTCACCGCTTTGCTAAAAGATCTAACTCCAGGTTAACATCTGGGGTTTTGGTCATTGGGGCTTTATTCCTTAACAGTTGGCTGGACTGGAGGCTCTTCTGTGTGGAGAATAGACCTTACGTACTTTCTCTAGTCAAGTCTTCCTCCTCCACTGAGATGGTTTTCTGTAAGATTTCCTAGATGAGCCTTGCATTGTTTACTTAAAATTATTTTTCTTGTATATACTACTGTCAGAAGTCATATGAAGGTGATTGATGTTTTAAGGAAATAAATATTTAGAATTGGCTACCTCTGGGAAATAGATTTTCCTAGATTCCTGCCCCTTACGTAAAACATTTTTTAGTAAGTTTTGAAAGTGTTATTTAAATTTACACCTTTCACCTCAAGTTGTAGATGTACTAAACAAAACCATTCAGGACTGTCAAGAAGAGGGCCCAAAGCAGAGCTATGGCAGAAGCACTTGAAATGATCTAAATGAATATACCAGGAAAAAAATGTTTTGGATCATTCGTGGGATTCTTAAATTATCCATGAGGCAACTGAATTGTATGAACTTTTCTGAATGAAGTTAAGGATCGTATTGTATTACTTTGGAATAGTAGCTGTGTTCTAGAAACCTGGTAGCATTGTCTCTGCAGAGCAGCAAGCACTAAGAATTTTAGGGCGCAAGAAGTAAGATGTCTAAAACTCTGTGAGTGTATCACCCCTGCTGAAGGGACTCAAACTTTTCCACCTCCTGTGTTTCCCAGGCAATAAATCACTTTGAGTGATTGCACATATCCAAAGCACTTACTTGCCTGGCGTCTTCACCATATCTCCTCCATTCTCACCGGGGAAAGGGTAAGACTGCCCTAAACACTTTTGCAGTCTGTGGCTGAAAATGAGTTCCCTTTACTGCTTTTGCTCACATCATTTTATCAACCTTAGTAGCATAAATAGTGTAAAGAATTCTCTAGCTAATAAGTATTCATTATCTTTCTTTCCTTATCCCTGAAGGAATATTTTGCTTTTGTTCTTATTTGGCACCTATAAAAGTTCTCTTTAGGAGCTTTTACAGTGCAGGAGTGTTGAAACCAGGCTTCAAAGCTGCCCTTCATGTAAAATTGTCCTGGTGATTAGTAAGCCTACCTACGCCACATTGTCTCAATACAATTCCTCCAAGTTAATGTTTTTGTCAGCAGAATAAAAGTATCTGCAAATCCTTCTGCAAGATGACTCAGTGGGCTCAAGAGGAGCCCATATGTAAACTGAAAGGCCAAAGAGTAAATCTCTGAGTGGAGATGCTGCCTATATCAAGGGGACAGAAGAGCATTTTGCAGCTGTCTCAAAATAACTGGCTTGCAGAGACCTTTAAGATCCTCACATCCAACTGTTAATCTAGCACTGTCAAGTCCAACCACTAAACCATGTCCCTAAGCATCACATCTGAGTCATGTAAATACACAGCACTTGAGGTGTGGCCTCAGCAGTGCTGAGTAGGGGCGCATGGCCATTTCCCTATTCCTGCTGGCCACAATAATCCTGATTTAGAATAAGGATGTGAAAACTTGTATTTTGGAGTCACACTGTGCAGGTTTCAGATGGACTTGATATTCATCTTACTGTCTTTAGTCATTCCAGCAGGTGAAAATGGTTCTGTTTTGCTTCTAGCAAAGTGGAGTACTAGTTTTTCTAGATATAATCAGCAAAGGAAAGTCAAAAGTAACTGGAAATAGGAATTACTCATGCTGCTAGTCCCAGCTTTACTTGATAAAACTGGTTCTGAAGCTGGTATGATGCAGTAAGTGATTGTGTGTTTTGCAAAGGGAAGCTGATGGGGATGTTGTTCTGCTATACTAAGGTTGCTTCTTAAGCTCATCCTTAGCCTTTTGAAGGTGCCACATCCACATCATATAAGCTGAGGGTTGTGCAGTAAAAGGGGTGTGGTCAGGGCCATGAGATGACACTAAGTCAAACTGTGTCTGTGTAGGTGGTCTTCTGGAACCCAGCACCAGGTGAGGCTGGAGGTAGTTATGGTGTGGATGGGGACATGAGTGATGATGGGGTACTGCCAAGGGGAATACAAGCTCTCTTTGTGTAATATGCTAGTTGTTATACACTCTTCACCTCACTAAATCTGCCCTTGAAATTCATCCAACTGAATGCCTGTATGAACCTTGTGATTAAGGCTTTCACACTGGTCTATCTGGTCTATCCCGGTCTATCTGGTCTATCCCAGGTGCTGGGAAGACCTGACAGAGACTCAGTTCTTTAATTCCTGCTGGCACCAAAACGCAAAACTTTCCTGCAGTAGTTTAATACATAAATAGATGTTTACCTAAGGGTTACTGAAAGCACGTCGAGTGACACTGTACCGACACTTTTCATACCATAGACAAAATGCACTGCTTTCCAGCAAACTTGTCTGTCTGTTTTGTTTTGGGTTTTTTCCTCCTTTCTTTTTTTCTTTCTGCAAGGATGCCTGTGTTTTAGAGGTCCTTGAAAATTCAGCCCTCTAGATTAGTCAGTTGTCAGCCTGTTTATGAAGTTTGCATAAAGAGATGGACTCTGCTAACTAGAATTGTCAGGTCTATGTTCTTGTTGTGGCCTTTACAACAGCCTAGGAAAAGTAGTGACATAATTAAGGTGTTTTATGTCATAATACTGTATAAGTACACAATGAACCTAATTATGCACGCGGTATCCTCTTCATCTGTCAGTTGTTTGCTGGCTATTCTGGATACAATTTCTATGAATAAATATACCAAAGGGCTAAATCCTGCAGTAGCAGAAAGGATGGCATAGTTTGATGTTATACCCATTTCTGGAGCAACTGCAAATGGCATTAAGTGGCCTAAAAGCCAATTTGTGATATCTGTCAGGATACAGAATGCCTTTTGGTTGCTTTTTCCCTCCAATGTTGTGCCTGGAGGTCCTGCCAGTTGGTATTTTGGCCGTCTCATATGTAGACTGAAAGGCCAAAGAGTAAATCTCTAAGTGGAGATACTGCCTATCTCAAGGGGACAGAAGAACATTTTACAGTTGTCTCAAAATAACTGACTTTTAGAGTTATGGATCCTTGATGACTCTCTGGTCAAGCCATGAAAAGTTTCTGAAATATAGAGTTCCAGTTCTGTAATTCCTTTGGAGTATTGTCGCGACGGAGGGAAAACTTGGCCACTTGATGCAAGTGATCAGCAAGCTTCATTTATTGAATAGTACAGCAGTCTTTTATAATAACTCTAATTAGCTCATTACATATTGCAAAAGCCAAGCTTATTATTGGGTATTATTTTTAAGGTTAGTCCAGCCCTTAATTCTTTATGTGTGATCAACCAAATCCTCCTGTTCTCACGCCTGGACAGAGAGGCATCCTGCTGTTTGCAACTTAGGTATCCAGGAATAGAACATCCTGGCCATATCAGCAGCTAGGTTAGCTGTGTACGATGCCTCCCAAATTCCAGCTCAGACAGCTGTTTCATGTCTGTGTGGCCTTTGTTAGTTAACCATTCCGCAACAGAGTATGAACCATTGGGGGAAATTTGAGAGGGGCCTTTTTGGTCTGGAATTAAATAAAGCCATTGTAATGAAGTAGTTAGTGGTAGTGGCTGCTATCTGCATGGCTAAAAGGCAGCGGATTATGGCCTGAAGGTAGTGTTTCCTTTTGTTTTTAAAGCTTACTGGTTTTGTCTTCCACCTATATCCTGTTCAGCTACAATTCTTAGGATGCTTCAGAATCCAAGAACTCCCCACAGTTGAGCAGGCTCTACTTTCCTCCTTTGTGACATGACACAGACATATTTACAGACTGGGAGAAGAGCTCCTTGAGAATAGCCCTGCTGAGAAGGACTTGGGGATTCTGGTAGATAAGAAACTTAACATGAGCCAGCAGTATGCTCTTGCAGCTTGGAAGGCCAATGGTATCCTGGGCTGCATCAGAAAAGGGGTGGCCAGCAGGGACAGGGAGGTGATTTTCCCTCTCTACTCTGCCCTTGTGAGGCCCCATCTGGAGTACTGTGTCCAGATCTGGGGGCCCCCAATACAAGAAAGATGTAGAACTGTTGGAGAGGATTCAGAGGAGGGCCACGAAGACGATTAGAGGGCTGGAGCACCTCCCCTACGAGGAGAGGCTGAGGGAGCTAGGCTTGTTCAGCCTGGAGAAGAGAAGGCTGCAGGGGGACCTCATTGTAGCCTTCCAGTACCTGAAGGGAGTATACAAACAGGAGGGGATTCAACTTTCTAAAAGGGTAGACAATGGCAGGACAAGGGGGAATGGATTAAAACTAAAGGAAGGAAGGTTTAGATTAGATATTAGGGGGAAGTTTTTTACAGAGAGAGTAGTGAGGTGCTGGAACAGGCTGCCCAGAGAGGTGCTGGATGCCCTGTCCCTGGAGGTGTTCACAGCCAGGTTGGATGGGGCCCTGGGGAACCTTGTGTAGATCCAGGCCTGAGGTTGGTGGCCCTGCCTGTGGAGGGGGGTTGGAGCTCTATGATTCTTGGGGTCCCTTCCAACCCATGCCATTCTATGATTCTATGACACCCAAAACTTCAGATTATTTCATTTCAATATTTGTATTTTGGCCTCTTTGGAAGAAATAAGCAGTGGCATAAGAGTTCAGTTAATGAAATTTAGTTCATTAATTTCCATCTAAATATTAAATGGAAGTGAATGTCCATATTTCCCAAGAGCACAAGATAATTTGGTTGATGGCCAGAGGGTTTGGCTAATAACTGAGCTTGCGGTAAACAGAAATAAACTATTGCAAGATGCCTTAAAGCTATGGGAGCTATTAAGCCAAAATATCCATTAGGTATTCCTGCTGGTTCATCAAATCCCCCGGAACTGAAAATACACTCTCTTGAGGTCTATGAGGAGAAATGTGAATTAAGGTCTGTCTTTACTGCATGGCTCTGATGCAGTATCTTGGGAAATGGAAAGTATTAGTACTGTATTCATTGCTGCAATAGGAAAACAGTGAAAATATTCAGACAAAGCATAAAAAAATCCACAGGTGAAACATGGTCTGGGGCATGGGGTTTCAGGAGTTAGTCATGGATGACAATAAATTCTTTAACATATCAAACTGAATTCTCGGCAATTGTTGGTCTGGAGCAATTCTGAATTTTCAAATAGTACTGAAGAGACATCTGAGACCAACATTTCCTTTGAAGAGTCCTGGCTTCCTATGACTGTTAGAAAAAACCAAATACTTGGTTTCAGTAGCTTTAGTGCACTTTCTTCTGTGTGGGCCAAACAAAGTCCCAGGTCCCCAGGCTGTAATTTGCTGGCAGCAAAACCTTGATGTTTCTTCAGAGAATGTGAAGAAGAGTCTGTCTAAAACTCAGTTTTGTTCCTGGCAGACATCAATGCAAATGTCTCTAAGTATTTTACTTTCTGTCAAAAAATGTGGACTGAATTACCATCCCCCTGGAATAAATCAGGTCTGTATACGGCCTTATAAAAAGAGCTGCAGGAAGTTTTGGTTCTTGGCACAAAGCCATGCAAAAGGTGCCTGAATCTTTCATTTAGTTTAACTACATTCCTTCCAGAGCACTTACCCAAGATAAACTCACCATTTTTTGCTGTTGGCCAAAAGCCTATCATGTGGTTTCCAAAGATACGATTTGTTGCCAAGCTCCTTTATTTATCTTTCAGTCTTTTATTTTCTTCAGCTATGCAGTAAACATCTCATTACAACTGTCACTGAAAGTTTGCAGCTTGACTTTTGTCTTGGGTATCTATGAGGAAAAAAATCTTAGACAAATACTTTATGTAGTGTCTAATGCCTGGTGCATTATCCCATGTTGTGTGCTGGGGTTTACTCATTCTGAAACCCATGTTTTCTAATAGACATTTTCATTTCATTATACAAGTCCTTAATTTTCTAAGTATTCACTTTGTTTGGCTTCTTTTCTTAGATTATTTTCTGTTCACCCCTCTCTGGTTGTGGGTGGAAAAGAGTCATAACCTCAGAACCTGTCTGATAGCTAGACTACTTGCTTTTTAGTTGTACTTAAAATTCTCTGGATTGTGTTGGATATCTCTAGTATGTTATAGAGTGTATCAGCATGGACTCCAAAATACCAACTATAATGAAGCCCAAATCTAATGTACTATAGAAAATATTTTATTTATCCAAGTTTTCATCTTTTTGTTCCACACTGTTATCTCCTGGGTTTTTGATATAACTAACTTCTTATTCTTCCCCACCACCTCCCCTCAATAATATATTGATGTAGAGATAAGTATATTTTAGCTCTATTTGTTTTGTAAACTTTTCCCTAATCATTGTCTAAATATGTTTTTGTTTCCCTTTAAAGATAATATTCTAAAATATAAACTATTTTTAAAAAATTAACTTATGTCTTTGAGTAGTTTCATTCCTGCCACCATTGATTACATCATCTTCAGCTCCATATTTGCATACACCTATAAGTGCATCTGTCCTCACCTGCACAAATTTGCTGCAGTGCATTTTGCATCATTTGTGCTGTAAATCAGTGCACCTACATCTTAGGTCTGGGAGACAGAAATGTCATTAGGTTAGAAAATTCAATCCTCCAGCCTAAATGATGTAATAATTTCCAGAAAGATGTTGAAAACAATGCTACGAGTGTCCTCTATCATTTATTTTTCTTTCCTAAGATATTGACCTTAATATTACAAAATGAATGTTGTTCTGATAGAGGATGTACTGGCAGTAATGTAGATAAATAAACAATTTGATGGTGGGATGAGGGCTACTGCTCAGTTGACTTTACAAGTTGCAATGTTTTGTTTATGTTTGTTGGAATAACCTAGACCTAGTATACAGTCTAATTTTCCTATCAAAGCTTTGACATTATGAAACATCAGGGACTCTCTGTGTGATATATATTTCTATAGGCACAGAGCAGGGTTGTGGGGTTTTTTGTGTGTGTGTGTGTGTGTGAGAGTGTCCCTTTATTTTTAGGAGATGAGACAATAGAATCAGTAATAATGTGTGGAAGAAGGCCAGGTGAAAATAATAAAAGCCAGGGTCATGACAGAGTGTACCAGTTCCAAGGAGGAGCTGAACGTGACTTTTGGGAGTAAACTACCCAATTAACACTCCAGTAAGGAACAATGAACCCAATGAGAAAAGGACATGTTTTCTGAACCCCTCACCCCCAGCTGGCTCCTGGCTGAGTTACACAAATCATCAGCTTCAGAAAATGTATAGTAACTTGATATCAGTGCCTGTTTTTCAGGCTCTAGGCCAAGCTGGAGAGAGATTACATGTGAGACCCCAAGGCTTTCTGCTAGTCTGAAAATTTCTGGTGATTTGAATTTATCTGCCCTTCCCTTTGGAGGAGAGGCTCCCTCTTTCAGAGGGAAAACAATACTCAACATAGAGGAGATGGCCAGGCAGAGACAAATCTGTTGTGCTTCTGTGTAGACATTTCCGAAGGCTTTAAATACATTAAAGATAATCATAGACTGGACCCACATTTAGACTTTACTTAATTGTAATTTGGTAAAGTGGTGGTAGGTGTTGTCTAACTGCTTAAAACTGGTGCTAGCATGATCTCTTAATAATTTCCAACCAGTTTAAGTTCTCCCAGTGACTCTGTCCTCATCAATGTGAGCCATGATTTGTTTGCCTGACGTTTGAAGTTATTGAACTGGTAATTTTTCCCATATGTATATTCTTCTGAGCCTTTGCACTTGCATTCATTCTTATACTGGTTTTATCTAATTAAGTCAGACCTATTCAAACTCTGAAATAGAAGAACAAAGGTCAAAAAATGTCAGACACCCTTAACAACCTCTATTAAGTCTTGTTAAACTGAAAGTGCTCTTGCTTCCAGTCCAGAAACAGCATCCTAGACTACAATAATTGATTTGACCTCCAAATAACTACATACTACCAAGAACTCCTCTGAGCAAAAGGAGAAAGAACAGGATAATTGAGATTAACAGAAACTGCTCCTCAGCCCAAGCCCCCATACAGCACTGGGAAAAAGAGAGGTTATTTTATCACACTGCAGAGATTTTAGTGTAAAAAGTGATAAAAAATAAGCCCACCAAACTCACTGCATCTTCTACAGGATTTATTTTTAAGCTGGGCGAACATGCACTGTGTTGCCTTCAGCCTACATAATTAAAACTGTGCTCTGTATGCATGCAGTGGTTGGATACTGTATGAGGGGAGGTGAGCTGTTTGGGCCTGAAAAGGAGCTTGTAGGGTGTTCTGTGAGACTTCATTTAATGTTAATTGGCACGGGCTGTCCTGTGTGTGGAAAATAGCAAGTTAGTCAATTGAAGGCCCTTGCACCACCCTTTCACACGGATGCTTTCTTGACAACTTTGAGGTTCGGGGTTCAAGTTGCTTTAGACTCATGTAATGAGAGGAGACATCTTGCATCTGGAAGTGATGTATGAAGTATACAGGAGTATGAGTATACAGAATGGATAGAAGTCTTCTAATGGCTGCAACTTGAGGATGTGCTTCAGTCAGGAGTGGAGCATATAACCTGATTCTCATCCCTTCCTCCCTCACTTTCATAGGGGGTTGGGGCAAAGCAGCCTTTAACCCTGCTGCTCTCTGTCTGAGAGCATTCCCAGCTTCTCTGACAGAGCTCCCATTGCTGGACGTCCCCAGAAACAGAAGGATTTACTGTGGGCTCAGAACAGGTCTCTCGAATCAAGCAAGGTGATCGCCATGTATGTGGAGCAGAGGCTGCAGAGCTAGCAGGCAGCTGAATTAGGTGAGAGCCTGAGAACTTCCTCTGAGAGTGCAGGAACTCATTCTGTTTCCAAACCACAGCAGTAACTACCTGACCCCCCCTCCCCTTTTTTTTTTTTCCTTTGTTTAAAGTGTTGATGAATGTGATGAGAACACAGGAAAGGCATGAGCAACACTGCTTGGCAAGCTTTAGTCTGCAGAATGGAGATCAAACATGAGTTATGCATTGAAGCTGATAATAGATTTAGAAGTATAGAAGCCTGGAGTCTTTTTGATCCTGTTGGGGCAGAGAAGGGCGATGTACATACCAGTCTGCCACAAGAGACAGCTTGGGTTGTGTGGGGAACTATCGTCCCAAAAGAGTCAGGCTTGTTCATACACCTTAGATCATCAGAAAATGCTGCAACACCATTTTGATTATTTAATATCTTTTTGTGGGTTTTGCTCAAGTTAGATGTAAACCACTGTATGTTGAAATGTTTAGTTAAAAATGCTGCTGAGTGAGATGTGGGGTTAGAAAGTAGATGTGGACCTTCTGGGTTGTTTTTTTTTTCCACTTGAATTTGATTACCAGACATTTTTATGGAGTTAGAATTATATTTCAGTGACACGAGTAATGAAAAACCTGAACTTAGATCATTCAAGCTTCAGGAAACAGGAGAACGTATTATTTTTTCTGAAACATGAAGTTGCTTTTCAGATCTTTGAAGCTGCAACACAACACTAAGGCAATAAATACTCTGTGATTCTTGAGACTAGCAGGAACAGCAAAAACTTTGCTAGTGAATCAGGAAGAGGGGTGATAAATTCTGAAGGTCTGTGGTGCTTGTATTACCTCCCTCCTCGGTGTTTTTGCTAGGAGGTGGTGGGCTGGAGGAAGCCCTGGGAATGTGGTAAATTACCCGGATACTGGAATCCTTTTCCACTTGAAGTAGCGTCAGCAGAGAAAGGAAAGACCGAAGGCATCTAAGAAAATAATTTTTAGCCCAAGCAGCCAGTGAGGTGTGAGAGTGACTGGAGTAAAATAAAAATGTTTTCTGACAGGAAAGGAAAGGATTGGTTATGTGCAGAAGTAAATCAACTGCATAGAAGTTGAGTGTATGGTGAGAATCAGCTACATGGAAAGCAGCGCTCCCTAAATGACCTTTAGATCCTCACAGCTAAAGGTTCATCAGTTTAAAAATTACTGTCTTGCATGAAAATGGCAAACCTAGCGTATACCTCTGAAAATATAAAAGAGTATTTAAAAGTAGCTTTCTGATCATTTGGATAGAGAGGTGTTTGTTAGAGGAAACCAGCTTGATAAATGAGAAATGAAGCTGCCTCATCCAAGCATGTATAATAGCTATTGCCATCCAATACGGCTGAAAGGTTTTTTCCTGCAGCTAATGGAAAATGCAGCTTCTAGGGTGTCACTAATTTTGACAGAGACCTCAATGTCTTCAGTTAAGTCTCACATTTAAATAGAATGTGCAAATATTCCTTCAGATCTCTTGTTTTCTTGCATGTTAAAGCCAGTGATTTTGGTGCTAAGACTGTATTACTGATAGTTGCTTGAAAGGTTGCGTGTGGTTAACCTTGTTTCTGTCTTGACTTTAAACAATCCCATCATGTAATTTAATGCCTTTTTCTCCTATCCATGTCCTTGGCAAAAATTACCTTCATTATGAGATCCTAGATATTATTATTTTTTTAATTTAAAAAACAAACAAGAAACCCAAACTAAATGAACCAACTAATTTTCTTTTCTATTCTTCTCATACTGCATTATATATAACATTTCCTTACATTCTGTGTGATCATAAATGAAATTGTAGGTGCTGTGGAGTAATGACTGGCTAAGGCTCACGTTCACGAGATTTCCACCATTGTGTCTAATTGTCATTGAAATCAATAACACTTCAGTGGAGTTACAAGCCTTAATACTTTAATGTGGCCTTAAGTGTTACTCCATTACGAAGGACAATAAAGTTCAAATATTTATTATGAGGTATCAAAACATGAATGGCGTGGCACGCTTTGAATCAGTGTAAGCTCTGTGAAGCCACTGGTGTGATGCTGATTTCTACAGAGTGTATCTGGCTTATTGTCCAATATTTTTGCAAAGAGAGGGTCATGACAACTAAGTTCAGACCCTTGAATCGTTCTATTCAAACTTCATGTTTTGGAGAAGTGTGTTTATTTTGTTTCATTTTTGACTCAATTATCTATTGTTTGTGCAGCTCAGATATACCATTATGAATACAGCATTAATATGAAACACTTGTTACTTCATGCGTGCTGAGCACACAATGTTAAATTACTGCATGTGTTGTAAAGTGACAAGTTAAAAATTATTGAGAGGCTCTGCTCCACTTGTTTTTTTACTTTAATCAAAGAGCAGAGCTATCTCCATCAAAACATGTTTCTTTAAATTTAAAATACAAGTTAAGAGATTTATCTGCCTTTCACTGAAGCTTGGGGTAGGATTCTTGGAAATGTTAGACAAATTATTTCTAAGTGGTTTAAGAAAGGAGCCACATGCAGCAGCATTTAGCTCTTAGTCTTTTCCATTCAGAAGTTTTGCACAAGGCCTGAACTAAGAGCATGAGCGTAGACAATCAGCACGGGTTAGATTTCGTCTGGAGGGCAACGATTAAAGTTTTAGTTAGACCTGCAACTGCTAAGAGTAGGAACAAGGTGTCTCTTTTTTTTTTTTTTTCTCTGCACAGGGGCAGCTGAGGGGGAACCAGAGCTCAAAAAAATCAGAAGTGTCCAGTGCGTTAGAATATCTTACCATAACCCTTCTTCCAAAGCAAATCTCATGCCAGTCCATGCTGCTGGAGAAGTGATAGAATGTGACTTCATTGCCCCAGTTTTGTTGATACACCTATAACCTGCTTTCAGACAAGACCTAGCTACTCTTGGATTTTCCTCCTCCTCTCGTTTTCATTGTCTGCCCTTCTAGAGCAGGGTACAGGCTGGTTTTCTGTTTCACACACTGCAGGGGACAGTGCTGCCGTTGCCGCTCATTGGTAAGGCTGTTGTTCATAATTCTCTTGCCAATGGTTTTCTTTATTAGGGGTTGATGTAGAGGCAAATGCATTTTAGGAAATTAATGTAAACTTTCCTAGTGATGTAGCAAGGATCTGCTATCTGTCTCAGCTGAAAGGATCATAAGGTCACCAAGGAGTGCTCTTTTCCATGCTTCATCCTTCTGACATGACAGGACCCTTATGTTAAAGCAAAGTATGTTTTGCTGCTTGTATGAGTTGCATGCATACAAGAGTTTTTAAATATGCCCTTAATTTGTACATTAAATATTAAAGTTTCTTGTAACAAATGGGTTACTGGGTTTTAAAATGCATGTCTCAACAGCACAAATGGGTTCTTTCAGTGACTGCACTTTTATTGGCTTGTTATGCAAAGAATAAGATAGCAGCTTTGCTACAGCCCTTGACTGTCTAGGAAATCTGTGAGCGGATAGGTTTGATATCCCAGGTTTTGTTCAGACAGTGCTCTTGCAGTTCAAATAATTACATTGCCCGATAAAACTGGAGAGAAAAACAATTTTCAGAAGCAACACTCTGAGTTGGCCAGAGGGTAACTACTTTTATTATACACAGAGGAAACATGAAACCTGCTTGTATTCCAGGAAAAAAGGGATCAGAGTATTCTGTCATATAGATGTAAGACTAAGAAAACAAACTTGGCCTCACTTTTCTTAGAAGTCAGCACAGGATTTTTTTTTCCATAAATATAATGGATGGGACTCTACGCAGTTACAAAAAAGGATTTAGTACTTTGTCAGTATGTTCTAAAGGCAAACAGGGAAAAACTCTTAGAATTGAGACTATTAATATATGCTCTCAGGGTTAAACCTGTCCCTCCTGGGTTATACTTGCATGTGTGCAGTCTGGTTGACACCACAGGAGTTTGAGAACTAGTGTTACAGCTTTGGTGTAAGACCTTGGTCTTCTACAGTTAAGAGCCAAAGTCACCTGGCTCTAGTTTGTCCAGAGAGTTACCCCACACTACCTCTTGAAACAGGCTTCTAACAAGTTTTAATTGCCTTGGTGTAAGTTTGGCCTTTCTGTGCAAAGTAACAGCTGAAAAAAAATCACCAGACTTCTTCACAGCAGAACTACCAGGTATCCGTAAATAGATTATTTGTGGAGGGTGACATTAAGAATTCAGGAGCAATTATCCTTCATTATCAGCATGATCATCGCTATGTCAGTGGTTATTCTCCAGCAGGGCTGAACCCCAACCTCTGTACAAAGTAGTGGCACAGCTCTTGCTTCACAGAGGTTACAGTTGTGTTTGATGGATAGGTTTCTGTGAAGGAAAGTTGTGTGCTTAAATGAATGTGTTTTCTTCTGTGCTAACTGTACACACAAAGTAGCTTTCCATCTTCCTGACTGCTTTGAGTAGGCATATGACAGACTTACAACTGATGATGCATCAAGGAAGAGAACTAATAGAAGGACTTGCAGAAATGAGGTTGAGGGTGACATCATAGATAGAGTGATGAAGGGAAATGATTTTGGCAGCTGATGTTTCCAGCAGCATTGACAAGCAAGTGCACTAGCTCTGGTGGCCTAGTCTAAAAGGGTGTGCAGAAGGGGGTCACTCAAAGTGGAGGAGAAAATGGTGGGAGGGGGGAATGACTAGAAAGGTCCTTTCAGTTTCAGCTGTCCATGGACATCTATGTGGAGATACCAGAAAAGACAGATGAAGAGAAGTGGGAATAGATGGAGGGAGATAAATAGGTCAATAGAAGTGAGGTGTATTTGCAACTCATTGGCACAAAAAAGGGACCCAGACAGCAGACTTGGATGGATGTGCTTTGTGGAGCAGGAGAGGCTGGGGACTGACAGCATACCCAGAAGAGTCAGTCTGGACAACCTAGATTTGAATGATCTGAACCACAAAAAGAGACAAACATTCCAGTGTTGCAGAGTCTCTCCTTGATTATGTGGTTGTTTGTTTTTAAAGATGAAATTACAGGCATTGAGCCCACCAGCGGAAAAGTCTGCTGAATGAGTTTCTCTGTAGATAGAAGAGAAAATCGGTAGTCTGCGAAAAATATTATATGTGATGGTTTGGACAGAGGGCTCACGAAACCACGGGAGACATGGACAGAATGCAGCCCTGGGGTTATCCTGTCTGCCCACCTTCATTTTGCTACCTCTAACTGCTTTAGCTGGCTAGTACCCAGAATCACAAAAAATGTAACCATACAAACATTCTCTGTAGGTGAACTTTGTATAGAAAAGCCCAGAAATATCACACTTAATTACATGAAACAACTTACGCTGCCTGTGTCTTAAGAGAGATCATCTCGCAGCGTGTGATTTGGGGTAGGATTAGATTTGCTGTAGATAAGCAGCCGGTAAGCTGACCACAATTCTGTACTACGCGAGTGTGTTGGTGGCGTGCTGCCACGTGCTTGGCGCTGGTGGACGGCGATAATACATCTGCCTGGAATACAATGATGTTGTGGTTAGATCGGTTTCCTCAGAAGGAAACCAAATACACGGTGAGAGCAACAGAAAACTGTTTTAAAACTAACCTCTGACAGCCTGCAGATTTCTGTGACATCTTAATGTTCAGATTGCACAATAGAGGGAGTAGATTATAGCTATTAATATGGGCAGAACTATTGTTAAGGCTTTTAAGTATTGCTCCACAATGTAGTGGATGCTGAAGCTGCAGGTATCTGTGTATTGCTGTTTGTTCCTGCTTTGGCTCGGGAAGCGCTGCTCCTGGGGAGAGCTGGGCCCGGGGGATATGAGCGGCGGAGGAAGAGGAACTCTCAAGTATGGCAAGAGCCCAACTGGAATCCCCGCTGGAGAGGCTCCAGCACACGTGCAAGGCTCTGCTTCCCTGCCGGGCTTCTGGTCGCCGTATGCTGAGGACTCTTTTCCAAAGAATTCTGCCTGCATCAGGCACCTTTAATATTTCTGCAAAACATCCTAGGTGGCAGAAGGGAATGCTTATTGCTTCAGGCTCCTCTTCTGAGATGAGGCAATGAAAGAATGACTTGCCCAAGATACCGCCATCCTTCTTTTAAATGTAAATTGAGGTGGTTAATGTATCTGCATAAAAGCTGTCCATCTAGTAAATCAGGCATCAGGGTGTTTTTCAAGTGAAGCATTTTCTAGCTATCTGGCTTTGAGATGAAACAGATAATTGCAGCTAGACCTGCATGCTGGTAAAAAACGGAAACATTCTCCAGGTCAGTGGCAGGTACTGGTCTCCTTTTATTGATGAAGGATCAGCCTTGAGTTATTACCAAGATGAAGGACTTGACTGACAATTGATCAATGCATTCCTTCAGTTAGGGGCATCTGCAAGGTTCTGTGAGGAAGCATTGGGCATCTTCTGCTTTTTACCATTACTTCTACTCTGTATAACCTAACAGTCATCTGACCTGTTCTCTTCTGGATTCCTATTTGATATGTCATAGGAGTCCTAAACTGTGTGCTCTTGGACAGATAGGTTGTGATGAGGGTATACCGAATTGGGTGTAGTGACAACACCACCTATTAATGATCTCTTTTCCCACTGGTTCACATGTAGACTTTTGCATGGGAAATTCCAGCAGAAGAAAGCCCTTGGTGCGGAAAAATTATTTGTACAGAGTCACTCACAGGTTTTACTTGAATTTACCAACTGAACTTCCCAGGAAACTCTGGTGCCAACATCTGATTGGAAATGTGTCAGTGATGCTTCTCAGACAAGGGTAAAGTAGCTTTGAATCTACTTTTAGGGAGCACAGGCAAGTCAAAGGAGGTATTGGAGCTGAATACTGGATTCAGTGTTTCCTTGCTAGGCTCACTCATTAAGAGGAATATGCACTGAACTCAGAAGCTATTGACCTGAGGCACTTCTAGCATTTTAATAACGGTTGTAGACAATATAAGAAAGCCTTGTTTAATGTTTTTAAATATTAAGCTCTCCTTGGAAGCATATCTGATGATATCTAAAATATTTTCTTAACTGAATAATATTAATAATTTGAACTGAAGAAAATCCAGTACAGTAAATCCCTGTATTCAAGACTTAGCAAGTGATCTCGCAGAGGAGAAAACCCACTTGTTTTCACCTCTGCACTGCATGAGTTTTCAAACATATCTTCACATTCAAGTCAGCCAAACTCAACTGAATACATCTGTCAGCATTTAATCTTGACCATCTTGTCTCTTATTTCATTACCTCCTGAGCTCAATAAACCACATCTCCTTAGAAAAAAGCCAGTGAAAAGGGCAGTTAGAGACATCTGGACAGTTATGAAGAACAAGAGGCTATTAGATGACCTGACAAACATAATAGCTGGTTAATTCTCTTATCCAGGGCTACCTGGGAGCTTACATGTCTCTCTTACTTCATAAGTCATCTGATGAGTCTTTCCTCACCAGGATAGAAATAGTTGTATGCAATACTGCAGATACTCCAGATAAAGAAAAGAGTCCTGTCATCCAATATACCATTATGTGTAAGCACGGTAAGAGGATGAATAGATGAATATACTATAAGAGGTCCACACTTTTTTTTTTTTGAACCCTGCATAATATTCTGCTTTAAGTCAAAATTCAGAGAAATCTGACAGGCTATAAAGTACAATTAAAACTGAGCACATCCGTAATAAGAAGCCACAAAGCATGCATAATCATGAGATATATGACCTCAATGGACAGATGATGATGAACCAAGGAGAAGCCAAGGTCAATTATCAGAACTTCTAATTTTAATGCTATAATTAATAATGAATATTTCAAGAAAGAATGTTTAAGGAATAATTGTATTCTGGTATTAAAACCTGTTAAACATTAAACTTATGCAATTTATGCAAATTAATCTGATAAGAAGAGACAATTAAGGTTTATAATTAACAGATAAATACAAATGATCCAGTGATGAAGGTCTTGGTTTCTCCTCTGTCTTACGAGACAATGTAATTGATTTTTATAAATGCTAATTTATATGCACTGCTAACCATTAATACATTGAAGAGATCATTTATTAAATTAAAGATGAATAGTGGTGTATGCAAAGATAGTACCTGAGTTTTCAACATCTTAAAGATGAAAAGGAAGCAGGAAGAAACCAAAGCTTTGAATGTGATTTTGCTTTGTGCTTTTTTTCCAACAAACTTGGACGTGCCAAGTACGAGGTATAGGAAAAAAGTTTAGAGGAGACAAACAGTCTTTGTTCAATAAGTCTTTACGTGACACTAGGAAGGATTTTTGGCACAATCCTTGCCTCTTAACATTTGTTCTCATGGACAAGAAGTAATGTGCTTTCTTATTTTGATTTGCTGTGCTTTTACTTTGTGTTCTCATACAAGAAGATGACACATTCACCCTGGAATGAAGCTGCCTGTCACAGGGCAGGGAGAGTGTTTTAGGATGAACCGCTAACTTGCCATTCTTTTACAAACAGCCACCTCCTTTCTTTCTGAGGTGTTATGGTGGCTATGTGCTTTTTTAAAGAGAGTTACTAACTTCTCCTTTTAAAAATGTACAATGGTGTTTTTTGCCAGCTCCTGTACAATAAGTCTCTCTCCTTCCTTATGTTTTAAACTCAGTATTAGCGGCAGTTTTGAACCAGCTATAAAAAGAGATGCATTCCACATTAGCATCCACCCTCAGAACCATAACAGGATCTAGCTTTGTAAATGCAGCTGCAAACATCAGTTACAATTCATTCTATGGAGCTTTATCTTCCACAGTTCTTCCACTCCTTTATTTTCCAAGAGTGAGGTTGTTGGTTGACCTGCAGCAAAGCCGGTGCTTGCAAGGCAGCTCCAGGGAAGTGGCCCCCAATTGCCCAAAGAAAGCCCTAAAGGGCCAATGGAAGCGGAATGAAGCAACTGCGCTGCTATGGTGGATTTGATTACCTCTAAGATTAAATTTCAAACAAAAGCATAAGAGATCTTTGCAACATCTAAATATAGTCTATTTTCAAAGGATACATGGTAATTTGGTGCCCTCCCCTCACCCCCCTTTTTTTTTTTCCCTCCTGACTCTGACTTCTGTTCTTGGTATTGTAGTCTGTGCTGAGTTGTGCTCTGTGGAGCTGGCTTTGAGGTCAGCACTGTAGGAGCTTCAAAAAGTAATGAGACTTTTGCAGGCATAGGTTAAAATTTACACCTACTGATTCAATGAGTAGAAAATCCATGGTCTTCCATCAAGGAGCAATGTGCTCTGCTGAATTCAGTGGGGTTTCTTGATCTAAATTCATGCAGAATTTGACTTAAAAAGATGCACACTTAATTTTTTTGCCCCCAACAGATATGATAGAGCCCAGGGTACTCCTCTGAACACATTTCCTGTGCTGTCACCACCAAGTAAGGAACAGCGCACTTATCTTCTTGTCTTCTCACACAGATCATCTTCTAACACAGATTAGCTGGAGGTATTAGCTATAAATCAGAATTATGGCCCTCTGCTTCTGGATGTCAGTACGATATGCTTCTCCCAGTTCCCGATTTCCTTGAACGAAAAGCACTGTCGACAGTTTGTGATAATTCCCCAGTATCTGGCATGCTACTGATGTAAGTGTTATAAAATGCTTGTCCATTTTCAGTGGTGCATTGAATAAATGTCTGCTCCCTAATTGTTTTTTGGACAATGAGCCCAAACGTTTAGGGTAGGGTTTGCTCAGTCAGATGCAGATTTGCCCTCTCCTGGGAGCTTTGTATTTTAGTCATCCCCCCTCTGCAAAGTCTGGTGATGGCAAAAAGCAGCTTCTCATGCCTGCTGCCTGCTCATGAAGTATATCAATGCTCAGAATGAGAGATTGGCAAATTACTTGCAACACTTTTTTTTTTCAGAGGCATTTTGCATTGCCTTTTAATCCTAGGTAGCCGAATGGGTGGACAGAGGGCATGCCTAGAAGGAGGACATGTCAGAGCTGGACCCACCTGAGGTTCTCAGAGCTTCCTAAACCCCTGGTGCAACTGGAGGAGGAGTGTAAAATGTTGGGGGGCTCTCTGTGCTCAGGGTGGCACTGGAGCAAGCTCGGTCAGGATTTCAGTGGGATGTCACTGCTGTTGCAATAATCCAGCATTTTGCAATGAAACCCCCTTTGCTGGGAAGGTGCTGATTGATTCTACCGACAAGTTGGTATAAGGTCTAGTAAGCAAGTCTTTTGTGAATTTTGAGTGTAAAGCCTTTTTTGTTTCAAGTCTTTAATGAGTCTTAGTGTAATTAATAGATTTGTAGTGAAAAAAATTGTTACCTTTGATTCTGGAGATGAAAGTCCAGATATGCACAAAATGTTTAATTATATAACAGGTGCTGCCCTTGAATTAAGATGCATGAACACGGCTTTGATTTACAAAAAACAACCCCCCAAAAAACAAAATCAAAAAATCAAAAGCATGTTCAGGAAACTTTTTGAAAGTTAGCTGTTTTTCTTCCTTCCTCCTCCCTCCCCGCCCCCGAAGGTACTAGAGTTTTATATCAATCCATATTCAACTATTATCACTTTTAAAAACAGCCTTTGTAGCATGTAGCCTCTTCTGGGGCTGAGTGCTCACTGAAAACAATCAATGAGACCAAGCTGTGGCCCCTGTCCTGTCCTAATGAGGTAGACTGCAGCCACCCTGAGACACGCAGCCATTCTTTTTCCATGAAAGTAGAAATGGAAATCCTGTAGCATGGACTGTTTTTAAGATTATTCTCCTGGGGAAGAAATAATTGCTATAACATCAATGATGTATATACAAATGCACTGTAAATGTACTATACAAAAGTTTGTTGAGTGCATGGGGTAGGTTCTTGGCTGCTTCAGAAGCCTGGAAGTGTTTGTCCTTTGCCACTCAGAAATCTTCAGGCGAACTGATACTGCAGGATGCAGTTCACTGTGAGTGTGGGTGTGAGGGTCTGCTAGAAAGGAATAAAAATCTCTAGAGATGTCCTTGCCTATGCTTAAATCTCTTCTATATATAAAGCATGAGAGATCCTAAATAGTGTGGTTTTATTCTTCCTGTGGCTGTTTTTTGCATTAGTATCACCTAATAGGGATGAATAGATAGAATCAGGAGATAAGGAGGACTGCACCCAAAACTCCCAATATTTTGTGCATGCCAGGAAGAGACTTGAGGGCTGTCAACTGCACAAAATATAGATTTAAGGAGAGAACTACATACCATTGTTATTGAAATAAGACCAAACCCAAATTTCAGTGACAAGCTATAAAGAGGAGGGCAAGGTCCTGGTGATGGGAAAGGGCTGTTTGACTTGGTGGCTGTGGCACAACTCAATGAGATATACCAACTGACACAGTCCCACTATATATCTGAAGGAATCTGGGGGTATGAAGCTGGCTTGTCCCAGCTGAGCATCTGCCTGTCTTGACTATAACCTGGGCAGAGGTGGTGAGTGGCCAGTATGCCCAGTGTCAGTCTGAGTGTGGGCAAACACATCAAATACTAATCAGGTATTATCAAACAGTGAGGAAGATTATGAGGAAGATGCTTAAAGCAAGGGGAACTTTCTAGTACGTAATAGCAGAAGTATATTTAGACAGTAAATAGGGATTTTTCTTTCACTAATTAAGTGGTAATGTTCACTATCATATGACAGTATATGATTATATGATAATAATCATAATGAAATCACTCTAATAATTTGAAAGTTATTTTCTGAACCTGCTGATTTTTTTTCCTTATATATATACATTAAAATGTTTATGTATTTTGCAACTCATCTGCCCTTTACATGTTTTATCGTAGTTTTTTTTGATACATGATGGGAGTAAAAATTATGGGTATTTAAATTTGGAAAGAATTAACATTTTGGAACTTACTATTATGGAAAAGTAGTATTTCAGAAATTTCTTATGAAATTGCAGATCTATTTGAATGTTGTCAGAAAACTTTTGGTTTGAAATTTCACGAAGGTACTGGCAATTCTTAATTGCATTTCAGTTTTATAGTTTACATAATCCATTTTGAGAATCATCCTTCTTCATTTCAGCCACCAGGAGACACTTGCTGTACAGAAGTGATAAGGTGCTTTAGTTAATTTAAAGCAAAAGCTTCCCAGGATGATTTGAAGAATAAAGTATGGCTGACAGCATTGAAATTCTTATAATGGACCGTATTTCAGCCACAGGGTAAGCTGGAGGGTACCTGTGGAGGTCATTTAAGTCCAACACACTGCCCAAAGCAGGGCTATCATCATGGATAGCTGAGGTTGCTCAGCCAACGCTGATCCAGCATGAAGATCTCTGCAGAGAGAGATCCCTCAGCCTTTTCCAACATGTTATTACTCCTACTGACGTTTTTCCACCTGTGTACCCCATTGGCATTTCTCCTGTTGCAGCTTGTGACCTTTGGCTCAAGTCTGTTGCTGTGCACCTCTGGAGCATCTGGCTGTGGCTTCTTGAGCTGCTGTAGGTGATGGAAGCAGCTGGAGTGCTGCTCTGATTCTTGTGCAGACAGGGATGTCAGCTGGTGATCCTTAAGTGCAACAAACACAGGAGCTTCCCTCGAGTAACGTATTGAATGAGATTTTCAATTTCCAAGGCAATCTTTATCTTTAAAATCTATTTTTTAAAAACCATGACTTCTTCCCTGGATTAAAAATAAGAATGTAAACGTTTTTTGATTCTCATTCATATCTCTGAAAAAAAACCAGTATTTTTTTTCAGGTTAGGTGCACGCTGGTTTGTTGCTAAGGGTGGTAAATGAATGCAGGGAGTCTTGTGCCTTTTTTTATTCTTCACCTCCTTATCAAGGACATCTGCAGCTATGCCACAGAGCTAGACCAAGCGAGCCCTGGGACCAGAGCAGGATCGCTATGCCCCAACAGAGCAGTGCTTGGCCAAAGAACTCCCCCTTTGAGGCAAGGCTAATTATTCTAGTTAATCAGTCAGGGCTAATTAGCTGGATCCTACCCCCTGTTAATACTGCTGTAGTGTTTCTGGCAGCTGGGCCAACAACTCTGTGTGGCAGCGTGTTTGGGGATACACAGCGCCTGTTCAGCGGGAGCAGGGGTGTTTGTGACATGGGGACAGTCGAGGTTCTGTTAGAAGCTGTATGTGTCCTGCACCAGGGATTCAGCTTTTTGGGGAAAGAGACTGTTGCTGCCTGGCAGAACTGTGTGAAGGGGTGCTTCCCATCCCAGGTTCCTGTCCCAGAGCTGGAAATCGCCTTTTCTTCCCAGGCTTGTGGCCAGACTTCATTCCTCTTCTCATCTCTCCACTGGCAGGAGACACAGGCTGCTCCTGTGCTTCTCACACCAGAGACACGTGTGAGGAAACATGCTGAGATGAAAGCATTGGGCTGCTGCGCAAGGGGCACGGGGGCTGTCTGTGAGCTGCTGGTGTCAAAGGAAGGAGCAGGGGTGTCTAAGTCCAGAGCTGTAGGAGGTAGAGAGAGGGGAAAATGTAAAATCTTTACACAAGAGATTACTCTTGCTGAAACAGATGTTGACGCAAGTTTTACTGGTGTTTTCGGTGAACTTCAGAAAGGCCTTTTGGATCTCTGAATAAACAGCTGGCTCTTTGTTGTAAACCTCCAGTATATATAAAGTAATATCAGGAGATGTTCTCTGCACAACATAGGATACCCACTTTTATTGAAGTAACACTTAGTTCTGCTCTGAATGCTTTGCTCTGGTTAGGGGAGGACGTTCAGTGCAATTTTACCTTCGTGTTTCTGTCAAAGCATTGTGGTTTTGCCTGCAAAGAGATTTTATTCTCTTGTTGGCAATAATACATCAGTTTATTCAGCTTCAAGCAATTTTGCTGAGCTGCAGCACAGGTTTGACGGACTTTCTGCTCGTGCAGCATGGCTGTAAATCACTGTGAGATGCTACTGCAGGCACGTCAGCAACACAGAATGCAAGTTCTGCTTGGAGTGGGGGAGAGGACTTCACTTTGATGAGCCCAGCCCTGAAATCTAAACAGGGCTTCAGCTGGAAGGCCACAGCTGTGCAAGGGTAGAAGTTCAATTCCCTCCATACATGGGTTTGCTCGTGTAGCTTGTTCACAAATACTAAATGTTTGCTTGTTAAAAATTTGCCTGCTACAGTGCTGCATAATTTGGGTTTCCATCTGAGATCCTAAATGTCCTGTTAATTTATGTAAGAGCAGAGTCAATGCAGTTGTCTTCAGAATGAAAGCATGAATGGAAACAGAAACCCTTGAGATCGATCTGAATCAGATGGGCAGTAAAAAGAGCATTTGATTTGCTCCAAGAGACTGTATGAGCTGGACTACATCTGGCACTGATGATATGATCCAAGACCTTTTTAGTTTTGCCAGGGAATTAAATATCCATTTTTAAAGAAATGAGTGCCTACACAGGAAACATTGCTTAATAAGCGATTGATATGTAAGTGAACTAATTAGTATTTTAGCAGGTGTTTGACATGTTATCTTCCTGCATTTAGCAGGAGAAACTAGTAAGGCCAAATTCTCGCGTAGTCTTCAAGTCAGTTACAAGACTCTCTCACTTAAGATTGCAGGCAGTGTTTCATGTACTGGTTGTTTACTGTTTGCTTTCAGCCAGCCAAAACTCAGGTGTATTTGTTGTATTTTGGCAGGCAAAAAAAATCATGACAGTGATGAGGCAGAGCTCTTGACAAATACTCCAAACAGAGACCTTCTAAGTTTTGACATGTATCATGTTGAAAAATAGTTTTTCTTTTCTCTTCTATAATAAGATGACCAGCAGAGCTGCAGAAATGTCCAGCACGAAGATTGTAGCTCCAGTTAGCCACATCCCACTTATTACCTTTCCTGTTTGTTGCCTTCAAACAACTGGCCTTTGCAGTGGACTGGGAAGGACAGTAAGAACAGAAGATGTAGAAGTGCGATTTTTTATTTGTGTAAGGAAATTAGGAAATGCCAAATTAATTTGACATTCAAATACAGTTTTTGGACAAAACTCTGAGTTGCTTGTGTGTAGAGACCGATACCTTCCCCTTTGTTCCAGCCCCACCTTCCCCCTGTGGTATGCAGGTCTCTGAATCTGCAACATTGTACCACGTGTTTCTACAGGCGATGTCTAAATCCTAGTACTTAATACCTTAAAATTATTGACCTACACGTATTCCCTTCCCAATTTCCACTAGATGTGCATTCCTTAGTGATGTGGGCTTTTTTCCCTTGATATACAACCTATTGACTTTCTTCCAGGTAGGTTTTAATTAGATTGTTTGAGAGCCAGGACTATTTAGCTTCAAGTGCTAAAGCAGATGATTGGATTCTTTAACCTTTAAAGAATCCTATTTTTTCTTTTCAACAACAGATTTAAATCTTTGTTCTTCTTTATGTAACCAACGGGTGTTTTTGCTAAAAAGCAGTCTGTGGAAAGCATTATTGTTGCTCACCGGGTGTGGAGCACATGGTGAAAGCTTGGTTCTGTAGATGTTATGTGATTTATATCACAAATTAAAGAATCCGTATTGGCCTTTAAGTTTGCAGCCTGTCATTTTAGAATGCCTAAAAGAAATAAAAACAGGACAAGGAGATCTCTGAGTGGGGAAAGTTAAACACCTATCCTATTCCCGGCTCAGTGCTTCTGAAGATTTGTTTTCAACCAAGGAATTAATTGCTTGCTTTAAGATCCCTGGCATTTTTTCTTGGGCTTATCACAAGGAGAGATACTGTGCTTGAGAGGTGTTGTTAGGCCAGTGGCTTGGTGTCGATATCTGTGGCAGCGGGTATTTTGCATTCTCTGCAGAATCTCAAAAGCATGCCGAGCTCCTGAAGGATTCCATCATACCCCTTTTGAGCTTGTCTGCAGGAGCTCAGAACAAAAGCAGGAGTTTAGGAGCTGTAAGACAAGCATCTGAAACTCATCAGTAGGTCAGATCTAGATATTTTAATATATGGGAAGGAAATTAAATTAGAGATGGGGGGAAAAGATTGGTTTTTAGCAAGGTGTTTCTACTCCTTTAAAAGGAAGGGAGTGGCTGTTTATTTCACAGTTCTGCTTTTTTCTTGGAAGAGAAGTACTTTGGGCATAGGGCTTGGCTTGAGGGGAATCTTTGTCATGATAGCTCATTAGTTCTTATCTAAAATCAAACTACTGTACTTGATTTTACATGTGCAATGCCCTGCTCTTAATATTCTAATGCATGGTTTCATTGGCCTGAAGAGCAGGAGTGAGGAATGGCGGGAACGTAGCTGTGTGAATGTCTCTGTGCACACGCAGAGGGGGAAACTCAAACAGAATGGGGGTGTTGTCTTACTGCCTGGGAGATGTATGGATCTGTTCTGGAGCATGCTAGAATTGGGCATTTTTTTATTTATGAAGAAATGTCCTGGAAGACCAAACTCAGCCCCCTCAACAGGACTCCATTGCTATGGACACCATTGCTATGTCTTTGATTCTGGAATAATTATGCTTGAGATGTTCAAATGAATTCCTGAGGCAGATTTTTTTGGGGGGAAAGGGTGGGGGGAGGTGGCGGGGAAGAATCATAGAATATCCTGAGTTGGAAGAGATCCATAAGGATCATAGAGTCCACCTTAAGATGACTTGAAAACAGAGATGTGGCACTTGGGAGTAGGGATTAAGGATGCCAAATTCCACATTTGGGTCTCAGACTGAAAAGCTGTTCTCCTGTATTCTGTTTGCAAACCTTGGGAAGCACTCTTATGTCTGAAGCATCAGACCTGCTGAGTTAAAACTGTTGGAAAGTATATAGTAGATAAATCTTACAGTATTCTTGCATGTTCTCTAGGGGTATTTAGTGTTGTTTGCCACAAGCTGTTCATCCAGTCAGCACTGCCATTTTATATTTGTTTTCTTCTGGTAAATTGCTAAAAGAGGCTCAGAACAAATGGCTATTGTGTAGGGAGCAACGCAAGCAACGGATGGGGGAAACAAACCTGTTTAGCCATTCCTGTAAATGCTAATGAGTTCAGCTAGATAATACTTCAGGTTTTAATTCAGATGTACTGTTATACACTAGTTCCCTGAGCACTACTTGTACAAATTTTATCTGTCTTGGTAATAAAACAGACAGTAAAACGGGTGTTCTATTTGTTAAATTGCTACAACTGCTGCTGTAACAACTGAATTGCAGCAGGTACAAACAATGGTGTGTGCTGGCATGGCTACCCAAACTTTATAACTCTCTCCGGCATGGGGACAAGGTGCCAGAAAGCTGGTGGTTGCACCTCGTCCGACAGGCTGTTCATAAAATACCACATACCCTCTTGTTATCTAAAATGGAAGTACAATAATGTAATTAAAAAGGTTATTGAAATTTGGCAGTGAAATCATCCAGGTTGGAAAACCTTTATTTATCCCTGTATATGCGTAATGTTAAATGGAAACTGAATTGTGCCTTGCTTCTCATGTGAATCTCGGAAATGTCGTTCTCCCCCTTGATTAGCCCTTTGTGCTGCAAAACCTCACCAAATCAAGGTAAAAAGGACCAAAACACAACTCCCAAGTCTGTCTTAATATAGGCAAATTGTTTAAGTCATCATTCCTTCTAGCTGTGGATATTTTAAAGCTTAATTGTCCAGCCAGAGATACACCTACAACGTTGCTGACAGCACTAGAGTTGTAGAACAAGCAGCAGTGAGATTATCTAGCTCTTTTACCTCTCAGCAAAGAAAAGATTGTGTTGACTTAAATTATCTGGGGTGGGTTTGGATTTTTTTTTTTGGTGAAAGTTTGTTCTCTGACAGATAACATCTTGGTCATTATAGATCCAGGCTGAAGTTGCCAAATTGTAATTCCAGTTTAATTAAATTTATCTGAAAGGAGAAGATGCGAGGTGAGAGAAGTAAGTTTTCTCTTGCAGCCATTTGGCTGTTTCAGCCTTTGCGTGGGAAGGGAAACCCTGGGCTCCGTTCCTGGCCCAGCCACTAAATCTCTAGTTTTGCTCCAGGAGAAGGATGCACTGTGGTGGGGCTCTCCCACAAGGTGTGCGCGGGACTGGCTTTCCAGCAGAAAAAGCTGTCAGGTGTTGTGGCTGGCAGCATTATGGCAATGGCTTCAGTAAGGGGTAGCCTCAGCCCTGTGGACTGCTATTCCTTCAACTATGTGGCCACTTGAATATACATCTGTGCATTTGAACAGAAGGTGACAAGATCCCTCTGCTTGGGGCCACGTGTGTGTGTGGGGGGGCTGGTGAGCAAAGTCTGTAGGAGCAGAGTGCTCAGAGGAGGCAGAAGACAGTGATGTCCTCCCATGTCAGTCCAAGCATGTGGGGTGGTTAGTGGAAGGAGAAGTTGCCTCGTGTCTTCACGGCACCACTGACCTCCTCTTTTCCTTTCCTTTCCTGTCCAAATGTAGCCATCTGTTTCTGTTGCATTATTTCAAGTGCATCTAGTATTCTCCATTTTGAACTGAATGAAAAAATAATTTCACCCCCCAAATTAATGGTTTTTTTATTACTTCAGCAAGAAAATAGGGTTTTTTTTGTGGTGTTTGTTTGCTTTTGGGGCTCAATACATAACAATTTCTCCCCTGCTCTCCATCATTCGCATGCTTACTTGATGACCTTAGAGTGATTCTCTGTACATAAATACAAAGCATCTAGTGTTCTACTTGATTTTGGTTGGTGTGGTCTGCACCTTGGAGTACTGGTGTGTATTTATCCCAAGCTGTAGTGCTTCTCAAATGATTAGTGTATGCAAATCACAGTGACCCTTCAGAGCAGTTCCTCAGTTTCTTTACCCACAAAATGAAGTTAAGCACTGTAAAAATAGGAAAAGCAGTTTTGATAACTTTGGATAGAATGTGCAAATAAACAACAGTGTTTCCTACCTTTTATTTTTCCTGCTAACTCAGACTTGTTTTTCCAAACTTGCTGTTAACTTTTTTCCAGCCTTATTTCCACTTCTTAGTTGTTTTAGTCTGAGGCTGGAGGAGGCAGGTATAACATCCTGTTTAAAGTACTATCATAAACATATGAGAAATAATGTTGAAAATGATTAAAATGAAGGACACACATTGTGTACCCAACTGCCAGGTCAATGCCAAAGCTACTGGAAACTTTAACATAAATATTAATATAGCAGGCACTTTAATTAGCTGTGCCCTTCAATCACTAGTTGTTTGCCCCCTTGGTCTCCATCTTGAGCCTTCATAGAATAGGATGACCCCTGCTTGTCAAGTCAGATTTCATTCAATTTATCTAATTACTTTTGGGAGCATTTTAATACATGCTCCACAGAGTGCTAAGATTGCCCAGCTCTGGCTCCATTCCTGGGCTCAGATCTGTAAAACAGGATGCATAACACACATCAATTTCATCTTAACATATGCACAGCCCTCTTTAAGCCACAGTTCTTATTAGCGATTCCTCACTTCCAGTGAATGGAAGTAGCTGGGAGCAACTGGACTTCATTTTTCTCCTGTTAATGCTTTGCCTTTTTATTCCTGTCTCACTCCCCTCAAGGCTGCTTTTGCTCCAGAGTTAATGGAAGGAGAACTGAAAAAAAACCCTGTCTAAGTGTGTATCACTGATGTGTAACCTTCTGGGAGGCACTGGTACCAGCGTAGAAACGCTTTTGTAGATCTGATCTGGGCACGTGGCAGTGATTACTATAGGGATAAGCTGCAGTCACAGTCCCATTGGAGGTCTTTTCCAGCTGGTGGATGCTTCACTGTTCTTTAGTAGCAGCACACACACACCTGAAGAGAAAATAACTCACCTGTTGTGCAAATTCTTTAATAGTAGTCCACAGGCCTCAAACTTTCTGCAAATTGCATATTTTGTGGGAGTCCCATCTCCCATAAAATTAAATGCTAGTACCTTGCAAAACTTTAAGATTTAAATCACCATTTAATCTTGGATGAAAACTGATTGGTGTAATACACTGAGTTGTAATAGTACATTCAAGCACAGTTAATAGAGTTGACAGACTCACCTTTGTCTTCCTCTGTAAATAAAGTTTGATCTGTTTTTAAGACAGGCCCTGTGTGGCCAAAGTAGTGGTGGGAGGTGAAGTGGCCAGGTGAATGGTGTGAAAAGGTGAATGAGTTAGATTCATCACAAGGGTTAAAAAAAAAACAACATTGAAAGCAAAGGGTGATGCCTTGTGATATGCAACTTTTCTCTCTCTTTTTTTTTTTTCTTTAATCCAAAAACTCCCATTTCTAAAAATAGCTAGTATTGGAAGGAGAACAATTTGCTTGCTATGAGGGGAAGCAGGCCAGCTGCTTAACAGGACATGGCAATTCTAAACAGTCCTAATCAGGAGGGGAAGCAGAACACGCTACTCTGCTGAAGTTCAAGGGCAATTTAGAGGAGCAGAAAATAATATCTAAATAGGGCATAGCGAAATTATAAGGAATTTTACCTCGAGTATGAGGAAACAAAAAACAAAAACAAAAATCCAAACCAAACCACCAGACCCAAGAATAGAGTTACAGCAACCTGACTGTAAGCTATTGGAAGTTCACAGCTTTTTGTTCCTGATTCTTTTGTTTCATGTAATGATTTAAATGTTTCATGTGAAATTTGAGGCTTTCAGTTGCACTGGGCTGTATCCACTGGGATGCTGGGCTTGCTTGAACCAATTAAATAATCAAAGTCACTTCTTGCAGAAGTTTCTGGAACCTGCACAGGCCTATGAGAGAGAGATTGAATGTCTTCACATCTCCGGGTATTATGATTACAGTCCTATTACTTACAGTCGTTATTGCCCTCTTCCCCCCCGGAATGTTTTGCTGCTTTGCCTCCTTCCCCTTCTACTCCCAACCCCCTGCCCCAGTTACACACACATGCAAAGCCATAGCATAACCCCAAATCTCTGCACTTATTTTCTTAACAGGATATAGCTTTGGAAAAGTGTTTGAACATGCCAGAACTGAAATTCAAATGGTGCAGATTCCTGTAAGTGAGGCACAGGCGTCTGCAAAACATATGAACTGTGATCTAAGAAATGTCTGGTAAGAAAGACAGTGCATGTCTTTTAAGCATGGTATTATCTCTGCTTTATTTTGGTACCTTATATTACTTTAATGCTTTTTTAATGCCTTTTTTTAAAATGCATTAGTGGAATAGAAGAAATTGAGTAACTTCAAGGAGGGAGTCTTCAGTAAGTCTGTTCAATCCCTAGTGCTTCTGCTGTGAGGCTGCTGTCTCTATATTATGATATTTAGGTCAGGTTTAAAGTATGAGTATTTTTTATATTCATTTACAGAATACAGTGTGTAAAGCATACTTGAAGGTATGCATATGTTTGCATTAACTTCATATTGATTAAGACATGTCAGTATTTGCTGCAGTAGTTCTGATATTACAGTCTATGTCCAGACAGTCTTGTGGGTTTTTCTAAGGGCAAAATAAAAGTGAGAAAAAACCCGTTATTACGTTGTCCCTACAGAGAAATTACTGGATAGATGGGTCATCTTTTCCTCAGATGAAATTCTTTATATATGTGAGAAGTGAGTAAACTTGGTCAAATGTTCTTTTAAATAAAAAACAAAGAGTGGTTTACTAAGGGTCTGTTTAAAAAACCACATCTGTATTCTGTGAAGAACTGTTAGGTTTCTTAAAATTGAACTACTTGAGAGCATTTTTTTTTTTTTTGTCCAAAAAGCCAGAAATTGTTGTCTTATGAGGTACCTGAACTTCTGTGGGTTTGTCTTCCTCTGCAAGTCAGTGCCTCCTCTCTTGTCTGGTGCTCATGTTGTGCTGTGGTGTGAGTCTGCAAGTGGAAGGTGCAGTCAGCTCAGTTAACAAGGAAGACCACAGAAAACAGATTTGTCAGGAACTCTGGTACATGAAAGATGAAGTGGACAAGAAAATATCTGAATGGATCAATTAGTGTTTCCACACCACCTTTAAGTTTGCAAGTGTTAATTTTCAGCCTTGCACTGAGAATATTTTCTGAGAGATGGAAACTGAATGTCCAAATGCCTAACAGTAGACTCATTTATGCTCCTACCAGAAGTGTGGTGACACCTTTGGACCTTACTGAGAAGCAGGTTTGGTAGGGTCTGAATCAGTTTATTTAGCAGATCAGGCTCTTAATTAAAAGCTTTGAGCCTTTTTGGTGCTAAGGAGACCAGCTGCCTGTAAAGAGCTTGCAATTACATCACAAGTGCATCATACACAAAGGCGAGCTTTGCCTGTACTTAGAAGCCGAGGGTGAAACCATCAAATTCCAGGCACAAAAAGTTTCAGAATTATCCATCCTCCTTTGCCATTTTATGGAGTGCTGCTAATACGATGAAATGGGCACAGGAAGACTTCCCTGTGCCAACTTGAACACAAAGGTTTTGGCTGCTTTTCAGGCTGAAAATAGTAGGTGCTTACATTTTTAATCATGGAATGAGCACGAGCTCACGTACACACATATACACATGCACACAACACACACTCACTCTGACGTGTGAATGCAGGTCTGGAGGTTTGTTGTTGACAGCAGGAACACATTCAACAGTGGCTGTCTGATTAAACAAAAGTAGGCTACAGCGTGGCAAACGAATTGTGCTCTGAGTTTCTGGTCTATCAGCAGCCTTGCCAAAATGCCAGCTAGCTGAAAAGGAGATTTCATTGTTTCTAATGAAACATGCTGTGCTTGCTTGTCTAGTGCGTGCTTTAGGAAGCAAATGCAACTGGACCCCTTTCGTTTGCACTGCTCCCACCGCTGCCTCCTCATTAAACAACTGTATTAGATGCTTTCCCAGCAGCTTTATGTATAGTTCAGTCTTTAAATGTGGGGAAGTAACTGTTCTATCCTGCAGATCAGGTGTGCTGATTTCTGTGCAATTTGTGGTTACGGAAATGCTAATTTCTTGGGAAGGGAGAAATCGAAAAAGAAGCACTGTGTCCTCCTAAGTAGCTTATGTTATCTTAAAAACAATTCCTTGCAGACATAGACATAAATCTATGTGTATGGGCTTAATGTTTTAAGATTCCTGAGTAGCACGGGACAAGTACAGCAGATTACTACAAGAAAGCTGGAGATGAACTTTTTAACAAGGGAATATAGAGATAGGACAAGAAGTAATGGCCTTAAACTGAAAGAGGATAGACTTAAATTAGATGTTAAGAAGATACTTTTCATCCTGAGTGTGGTGAGGCACTGGCACAGGTTGCCCAGAGAAGCTGTGGCTTCCCCCTTCTGGCAGTGTTTAAGGCCAGGCTGGATGGGGCTTTGGGCAACATGGGCTAGTGGAGGGTGTCCCTGCCCATGGTAGGAGGGTTGGAACTAGATGGTCCCTTAGAACTCAAACCAGTCTGTGATTATTGTTGGATTTTTTTTGTTGTTGCCTAAATGCAAATGAGATGGTGGAACTTTATGCTACTATAATGTACAGCTCCCTGCAGAGATACCTGTTGTATAACATTACACTATGCTTTGTATGGTAGAAGAGAATCTTATTATTTGAAGTGATTCTTGTTTAACAGTGGAGTATATCAGGTATCATAGAAAAGGCATGATCAGATCTCCAGGCTCAGATGACTCATTTCTAAGCCCTGGAGATTCTAGATGTGGAAGTAGGTAAGGAGCAAGCTTGTGTGAATAGTAGATGACACCAGAGAATCTTGTAAGCAGAGTCTGTCCCTGTACATGCTGAACACCTGAAATTTGTAAGGGGATGATCAACAAGTGACTAGAAAAGGATAGCAAGGACTTTCAGAGGTTTAGAAACCACGGTCTATGTGGGAAGACTGGAAGAACTGAGGCTGTCTAATCTAGAGAAATGAGTAATAGCCTTCAGGTAGGCTTATCATGGTTCAAGTGTGATGGGGAAGGACCAGCACATGTCTGTGTCTGCTGCAGAAGTGTGGTTAAAGCACAGAAAGGGGTTCTTGTATTAGACATTAAATCTGTTTTTCTAGCTATGAGATAGAATCCATTCTGATACTTGACTGTGCAGTCCCTGTCACTGGAGTTTTTATAAACAGCTTCAAGAGTCCTGTAGAGGAACAGCCTGACCATGCTGGAATGGAGGAAAGGGTATGGATTAAGTGTCCTCTTAAGGAGCTCCTGCTTGGGAATGGAGCTGCAATTTATACCTGGTGTTCATGTGATTGCCATGGCTGTTGCTACCACAGCAAAAGAATCAGAGTCAATTGGCTTTCCCAGTTGTACCATAGATGTGTTTCCAAGTCAAAGAGCATCTTTAACACTTCCCTTCCGAAGAATAACAAATGCTGTGCTCAGAATGGCAGCCTGTGGCAGATGGTTGGTTCCTAGAGGTGACTGCAGCAAAGATCAATCTCTGTCTTTACTGGAGGGGCCTTAAGAATTGCAAACAAATCAATTGCTAGTAAATGTTAGTGATGTGGAAAACATACATATTCAGGGGTCACCTTTTAGAATTGTTTTCCTGCAGCAGGTGGGCATCTTTTTGAGAAACATTCTGGTGCCTAGAAAATTCACAGTGGAAGTGAACTATGGCACTTCTCTAGCTATTCACTTTTGTGGCTGATTCTGCGGAAGGACTCTTCCTGTGGTTTGTTATGTAACTGGGTAGACCTTATCAGGACATTTCAAAAGCAGCATGTTATTTTGCCAAATGCAGTATGTTCTTCAGAAGCATATTAGTTTTAATTAGGTTGGAGAGATGAAGATTTTTACTTTTTTCTATGATTTTACAGTTGAGTAATGAAGTCACTGACCTGAGATGTGAGAGACCATTTATTGTCAACGAGCTGCTGAGAGACATGAGCTTGGCTCAGCAACTTTACAGGCCAGTCCCCTAAGCAAGTGTCTTCCTCTGGGGCTTTTCTCTGGAACAACATCATATTTTCTGTTTCTGCAAAAGAATATTAGGTTTTATTTTTTCCATTGAATATGCTAAAGAAAAAAAAAACCTTCAAAATTACAGAAAATGAGAGGAAAATTTTCAGCTTATCAATTTGTGAAGTACCTGAGGCACTTGCTGCTATCCTATGATGCTGTATTGCCTTGCTCCCTGCTTTGGCAGGGGGTTGGACCCAATGATCTCTCAAGGTCCCTTCTAACCCTTATGATTCTATGCTTTGTTAGTGTGTTTCTTTGTCCTCTCCCTTTACCCATCTCTGAATGGAGATGGTATTTTAACCTTCAGGGTTGTGCAAGGCATATAAAGTTAGTGTAACTCTTCTCACAGCTTGCAAGATTCTCCTGGCTGATAACTTAATGTAAACTAGTGCATTGCTGTAAGGAGAAGATGATCATCCCTTTTATTCCTCTAGAAATTCATATTAGATCACAGGCCCATCTTAAACCCAGGTCTTAACACTCTTCTAGACTCTCCCATTTCTAGCCTGTAGCCCCTGCTTTTCTTTTCCTGTTTGTGGATTATAAACTCTTTAGGGTTCCTTGCTATATGCACTAGGCATGAGGGCCCACTCTTTTACAGTGTGATTGTATCAGCTTCTATGATGGAGCTTGGCTCAAAGCTTGTGGGGATGACAAAAGGACAGGACTCCTTCTCTGCCCTGCCCTCCCCTCCCACACATGCTTTATGGGACAGGCTGTCAGAGTATCTGTTTCTAATGTCCTGTGGCTGGACTGACCTGTAGCCCAGACTACATACTCTTTGACATATGTTCATTAATGCATCACAGACTCATCTTTAATTAGGCTATATGTTCTTCTTTTGTCTTTGTTGAAGAGATACTTGGTGGCTTTGTGGTTGGGATGCCACTGTGGCACTTGCCACAGCCCAACAGTACAGCTGAAACCGTAGGTGAGAAAGGAAAATGGCCATGCCACCCTTGGGTATGACAGGCTCTCTAAACTCTCCTAAGCAAGAGTTTAGATCCCTACCTTCCTGTCTATATCAAGCAGAAACATATCTGCTTCTTACCTTTATCACCTAATGGCTTTCTTTCTAAGCTGTGGCTGTTCAGCAAAACAGAAACCTCTTTGCAATGTAGAATGTCCAGACATTATATATTATACCTTTTTTTTTTTGGTGTAAAACTATTCAACTGTGTTGTAACTTGGGATCCTGAATAATATTCCTTCATTTATGGGTCTAGAGAGCTGGTGATCCATGCTGTGTTGTAGTGTACTGTCACAGGAAGGGTTTTACTATTTATTGAATTTCTTACTTACTGAATAAACATTAAAATCCAGCAGAGGAAGTATTACTGTAAAGATAGGCAAGTAATGTTCACAACAAATGTATTGCCTGCAGGTCACCATTCAGGTCACCATTTTAATGTTAGTTTTCTCCTGACTTTAGGAATAAAAGATTATTTTGAGAAGCTTTTAAACTCATTTTCTTCACTTCTTTCTCTTATCACGTAGGACTAGTCTACACACAAGCTGATACCAAAAACATTAAAAGTATTTTGGTATTAAGTCTCCTTATAGATTGGTCTTTCCTCTTAGCTTTGAAGTTTTGCCCATACAAAGAAAATTACTGCTGATGGCTTGTGAGCAATGTATGCAGTTGAGCTGATAATGAACATAACTTGTCTGCTAGTGTCAACGAGAATAAACCATCTTCTGCTCCTCACAGGAATTGTGGCTGAAATACAGTTAAAAACGGGTTTCTTAGTACAGACAGACTTTACAAGCTTTTTTTTTTCTAACTGGAGACATGGTCTGCTTTTCCCATGAGTGCTTGTCTTCTACCTCCCCTCATGCTGTTAGGGAAGTGTAATGGTGTCCAAAACCCCTGGGTCTGTTTAGTGCTGCAAACACCACCTCGCAGGCTGGGACAGGAGGTGATGCTCCTGGCTCCACAGGCAGACATCCCACAGCTGATAAGAACCATGTCCCCTTGAGACATTGCTCAGGTGGTCCATTTTCTAAGGTTGCTCTGGCAGCCCAGGTATGCATGAACAAAAAAATATGGTTCTTTCTTGTTATACATATTTGGTTGTCTTGGTAACCAGAGAATAATTCATCTGAAATGCAACTGGATAGGATAGTTGATATATTTTGAGGAATACCTACAGGCAATAATAGGGATTTGTCTGTCACCAACGGATGGTTCCAGGCTTCAGAAAAAATAAGGCTAAACTCTGAAACAGAAACAAGTGTATTTTCTACAAGTCTGGGTGTGAAGGTAATGCTGTCCTTCCTCTTGCCTATGAGTGTTCCTTGACGGACTTCTCAGCAACTTCAGTATAAATGAAAGTACATCTATGATTTCTTTTGAATATTTATTTTAGACAATCCAAAGAGTATAGAAAACCTCTGAAGTAATGAGTTCCCACTATTGTTTTGTTTCTTTGCTCAATGAACGAAATGCCTTGCAGCCATCTTGGAGGCTCTTGTACAGGAAATTCACATTGACTCTGATGACCCGTTAATATAAGTACTAATGACTGACTGTTGGGCATTAGAGCCCCTGGTTGATAAGCTGACTCACTGTACTTCAGTCTTTATGAATCTTGATCATCCAGTACCTGACAGTTACTTAAATTGAACACCTCATTAACTTTCCTCCATTCTCTGTTCAGGACACAGTATAAGACCTACTTCCCAGTGAATGAGAGGTTAAAATCTGATCCGCTTTCATCTCCTCCTGCGCAGAGGCTGACAGGAAGGGGTGTAAAAATGGCATGGGAAAACAGATGGGGAGAGTGCCTGTGGGAAGATGGAACAGATGACCCCAGGGTCCTGAGACTCGACGGGTACATACTGGAGCACAGCTCTATCTGACTTCATAGTTAGCTAATTTTCTTCTTATAACACTAACCTCTTGAGAGTGATGTTTTTCTTACTAAGCAATGCTCCCGGTGGACTTGGTTCTCTCACCTGACTCAGAGTCTGTCACTCCATGACTGATGTGAGACCTCTTGCTGGACAGCACAGGAATGTCTTATGGCTTCTTCCAGTAATTTCTTCTGCTTCCAAACAAGATATAAAGCTGGCATCTAACTTAAGCATGGAATGTTCACCCTGTTTTTAATCTGTTTATGTGAATTTGACAGAAGCTTGACAGTTTAATAACATTTCTGGGATAACATATCAATTATCCCTGACATTTTACTAATTTCATCTTTTTCATTCTTGATATGGAATCTGATACCGAGAATTCTCTGTTAATTTAAAACTAGCTCTGAATCAGGTAGAGTTCAGAAAAGATATCTTTATTCCTGGAGAGGGAAACTGTAACTTTGCAGAGTTTCCCAGGAATATAAATTCCAGTGGCAATAAATTACAAGGTCAATACGATTAGAAAAAAGAAAATATTTACTTTATTATAGCAAGGCACCAAATGGTGTCTGCTTTCACCTTGAGGACCCTAGAAGGAAAAGCTTTCCAGAAAAAGAAAAGTTAGAGCCCTAATGAAAGCAGAAATATTTTTCATTCCCTCAAGACACTGTTTATTGTGTTAGTATACAATCCATCAACAGCAGTAAATAGACTCAATAAATAAGGTAGTCTTCTAACACACAGAGATTTTGTGCTAAGGGAAATATGATTCTCTTTCTAGCACAAGACAAGATCTTTCTTTAGTCACAGAGGAGGACAGACTGGATGGATAATGTCTGTTCTTGAATTCTTATAATAAAATTTGCAACTGGTCAGCCATTGAAAATCCTTCTAAGTTTATTTGTACAGGCCTACAAACTATGTGAACCTGAAAACTCGTAACTTGTAGAATTTACAGATAACTTTTTCAAGCCCTGCCAATAAGTTATATTCATTCCTTCATTAGGGAAAGATGTTCATCTCACTCTGGTTGAACAATTATGAGTTTATCAGTAAAAAACAGTAATAAGAAAAGTATCTAAATTGAGGAATTCTAAGAACAGAAAAATCTCCCAGACTAGTACAAGGGTAATAAAAATACATAAATAATCTAACCAGTCTGAAAACAGAAAGGCTTATTGTACAGATTAATTTTTAAAATTTGCTTATCTTCTTTCACATTTGCCCATTCCCATCAGTCAGCCAGCTTTCAATAAAGAGAGGAATAAGAGAGAAGTGGAAGAAACACTAATAATAATAAACAATAAAATCAAGTTTAATTCAGGTTCTGGCAGGCAACCTACAGCTCTCTGCATGGATGTGAGCTGAATATCTGCATAAGCAAACTTGCCTACCCTGACCTTGAGAGTCTCTGAAGTTGTGTTTCTGGTACTCTGATAAGAGGACAAGGGGTAAGGACCATCTGCACTTCTCTCAACATCCTTCAACCCTTACAGTTTTACAGGAAAAATGTCATCAAATCTCATCATTCAGACTTTCACATTGCCTACCTAGGTCTTGGGAAAAGGAGAGCAGCTTACTCTTGTTCTTCCTCTCCATTTGCAATAGGCTTGGATGCACTCTGGAATAAAGTTTCTTTCTTTGAATTATTAGAGGTTGCCCAGACTGTGGTGAGCACTAATGCAGCAGTTGGTGGCAGTGGGACCTCATGGCTAGGCTCCCATGTCTTGTTCATGTGTTCAGGGTTACGCTGAGTGTCAGGCTTAGAGAATTTTTCCACAGGCAGGATTTTCTGTGTTTTTTGATTTATAAAATTTTTTTTAAAAGTTTTTTCCTTTCCTGTTTTGCTACATGTTGGATGTTTTACCAGCTGGATCATTGACTGCATTACCTAAGTAATTCCTTGCAGGTTGCTGCATGTTTTTTGGAGCCAGGTTTGTTTATTTTTCCTTTACCTGCAGCACGCAAGATCTAAGCTGAAGAGGAGTAAAATGCTTAGCTTTAACTAAAGTGTTGGGGTTTAGTACAGGGTATGTGTGTGCAACATTAAGCTGGATGGCAGGAGGTCAGATGAGACAGTTGAATTGTTCTCTACAGACTTAGGCTTCAGTAAGTGCTCTGTACAATATGCTTGTCTGAGCTGGGGTGCCAGGCAGGCAAGCAGTCAGCCACTGCAGTCCATACAGCTCTTCTCTCTCTGACAGAGAAAGCACCTATAAATACGGGGTTTGCTCTGCTTTGAGCTGCTATAACCACTACAGGTAAGTCATTTGTGTAGATGTGGCCTTCATTTATTCCTGTTGATTCTTTCCTTGAGTTAAAATAAATAGAAGTGCCTGCCTGTTACTGCTGTTAAATAGCTCCCTCCTGGAGAAATCCAAGAGACTTGAGAAGAGCAAATCTCTGAACAACTAGATGTTTTACCAGAAGGTAAGGTGATGGGTGAAAAGGGAAGGTGAGTGCCGGAGGTGTAGTGACTGTGACCACAGGAGTGGGCAGAAAAGAGGAAATCTCACTATTTTATATTTTTTTTCCGGGCCTGAAATTTTTTGCCAAAAACCCCTCTTGTGGTTATTGTCAATCACTGCTCACAGCCATTGTATGGCAGGGTGGAAAGGACTTGTTCTTAGCCTTGTAGACAGGGGGAGTAGACCTGTGACAATGACCAAATATAAGGGAAGCAACATATATTTTCAAAGTTGTTCTGTCTACATGAGTTCCTGGCTGGCTGCACAATAGCACATAAGACAAAGTGATGTAGGGGGACTTTGTTTTCCTGGGTGTGCTACACCATTATCCTGGCCTATGTCTAATCTTGTAGACATAGGTGCAGGTGGATTTTATATTTCTGCTGGAAGAATGAGTAAAGAAAGGGCCACTCTGTTGAATTAGGCATATGCAGCATTGCAATCTACAGTACTGAAAGATGTCCCAGCTCCCCTTATAATCAGTGGGAAGGAATGAACAATTTTAAGGCACAATTCATTTGTTCTACTTGACAAATCTACTTCAGGATGACACGTACACTAGAAATGTATGTGCCCTACTAGCCGTAAGGGGAATTTACCTAAGAATCTCAGATGTGGATGCCTATGCTGTAAAGAGCAGCATTTGATCAAGTGAAGCCCTTCCTTGGTGATACAAGTACAGACTGGAGTGCAATGTAGGCACATCAGGGAGGGTGGTATTTCCTCTATCTATACCCATAGTTTTGATATAGCGATGACAGCAGTTGCTATATGTCTCTTATCTCAATAAAAGTTGCATACTGTCCTGTTAATGTCCATCATAGTGGATCTGGCTGAATCTGGGACACAAAATACCATGTGCAATATCCTGAGGTGGGACAGAGAACACATGTTTCAGATAATATTCCTTGTTTGACTCAGGGTTTCCCCTAAATTCAGATAATGATGACACCTGGGTGATCTTACTTCCTTATCAGAGTGAAGTACATTTCATCTACTGCAATCAGCCTGTATTTTTATCTAATCTGACATGACAGATGACTCTGCAACCATCTTGTTCTCACTTGCAGTCAGGACTGATCCTCACACAAACTTACCATGATTTCAATCATGTTTATTTTTTCTTTCAGTTCCTTCAGTGGGAAAAGCATCCCAGTATTTACTGGGAGAACAACTCATATATTTTGTTCTTTGTTAGCCCTTATTCTGAGGAGCACACATCCCTTCTTGCAATTTCTTGCCATCCTGTAGGAACAGTAACTGCAACTGAGAAAGAAGAAAGTGAGGCTGCATCTGGAACACTTTGGCAATGACCCTTTTACAAGGCACAGTGGTCAAATGGGAAAAGGTTGTCTAAGGTTGTATTGATGGTATAGGTAATTAAGAAAACAACTATGGTGTATTCTAGCATAAATTAGTTATATCAATTCATATTGAGACTGCAATTTAAAAAGCAAGGTGAATTTACTTGGAATGAGAAATTAAAATTTGATACCACCAGTCTTGTCTGAAGTGTGGAAAAAGCAGGCTCTGGAACGGCAGGTAGAGAACTGGGCAATTGGTAAGAATCCTCCAAATATCTTCCAGCCCAACAGCAAAAAAAGAAGAGGCTTACATTACAGATGCCTTTCCTCCTGAGATTTGAATTCTCTGTTCTACTCCCACTCACTCTAAAATTTGCCTCATCTTGTTAGATATTTTTGTAGCATCTATTCCATGAGGAAAACCTCACCTCTGTGTTCATGGGTATAAACCCAAGTTCTTGGCTTCTGTTCACCACATGGCAGAGGATTCAGGCTCAGAAGAAATACTGGGTGTAAGTCTAGAAATTAAGTCAGTTGTCTTCAGCCTAGAATAAGGGCAACCTGTTACAGAACTGTCCCAAACTGTCCTCAACTCAGCAGCTCACATATGTAGTGCTCACAAACAGACGTTACAGCTGCCCAGCCTGAGACATATCAGATCATTTCAAGCAGGATTATAAGTACAGGCCTGAGGGAAGTCAGATAATGGGTTTCCTTCACTCATTAACAGAACGGCAGAGGCCTTATAAGGAGAAACCTTGGATCTAAGGCAGAAAAGGCTCCTGGCCTCAAAAGTAGCTTGTTAGCAGTTGCAACCCTTTAGCTCCTGTTAAGATCTCTAGTATTATATCTGATCTGTTGCAATTATTTCTTTGCTGCAGTAAATAAGCAGAAATATTTACTTTTTTTACCTCATCAATTTTATCTCAACATAAAATCTCACAGGACACAAAAATACTCGGTTTTCTGTGTTTTATCTGGTCGTGGGTAATCCCTGCTGAAATTTACCTTGACCATTTGCATGGCAACAAATACTGGAGCATCTTGTCATATGGAAATCTTATCCTGAGAAGCTACATTATGCTTGCCTGTTGCTGTAAAGCTGAAGAGTACTGTTCTTCCTTCTTCTTTTGGCAACTTCAGAAGAGTTCCCAACATACAAACATCTGTCCAGCTGCCACAAGGCAGAATGATTTCAAGTTAAATAGTAGGGCATCAAATCTCAGTTATCTCAGAAAACATTTGACACATTGTCACAGGCTAGGTTATGGTCTCCTTAAGTGCACCTAGTTGACAAATACTAATTTGAAAATTGACAGTTTTACCACTGCTTTCAATTTCTGCTTCCTCAAAAGGAGCACATTATTGATAATGCTAGGAGGTGTGGTATGCTAAGTTACAACAACATACCTGTTATTTTTGCATTACCTTCCCCTTCAATGCATTTGAAGCTGATTGTCAATTTCTGTAACAGCCTTTTAAGTAGTATAGTTTCCTGGGAAGTTGGTAGGGCTAAAGCTTGCAGAAACTCACAGGTTCTTCAGAGATTAATAGTAAAATAGTTATTTTGAAATCCAGTTTTCCTGTCTGCCTTGCTTATCTCTCACAGTGGAAAAAGCCCCTGACCCTCTATGGGGATCCTCTTCAAAGAAAGTGGAACATGAACCACACACAAAGTTGTAGCCTTCATTGAATTATTAAAATAGTCTGCTGCTCTCTGGCAGCAGGATGAGAAATCTTCATTCCTACCCCATATTTTATCTTTCCAGGCTTCCTGTCCCTTACTATAAAATCTGTAGCTGACAAAATTCAATATAGCCTCTGAAAGGACTCCTGAGCACTGCTCTTATCATTGTATTGTGTTCTTTGATTGCTTTGGAGATGCTACAAAAGGAGGAACAGGGATAATATTTGAAAAATTACTAAAACAAAGTCAAAAGTGGCAATTTGAAATGAGAGTCCTTGACTTTTTTTTGAAACGGCTTTCAGTATTTCCATTTTCCATTTGTAGTTTCCCACTGTGCAGCAGATGCACTTTTCGTTAGGATCAAGAGAATGGTCTCCATTTCATTTCATGAGAAAAAATTTTTGTACATTAGAGGTAGAAGAAATTCACTTGCACTACAAGGATTTCTTCTGCAGCACTGCAGAGCAAGAGCTGTAGAAAACATGCAACCCATGGACTACTTACTTCTGGAATTCCAAGTCTGTTTATAAAGAATTTACAGAGTGATAAAATTAGACAAATAGTAACCTCATAATTAGGAATGTAGCTTTGGAGGAGAACACCCAGGCCACTGGAAGTACTACAGCCAGACAACCAGATCACATAAACTCCTGCTACAGATGATCAAGCTCTGTTTGAATCTGGGTTCTTTGTAGTTTTTATTCCTACTGGAAGGCTACTCCAGGGCCTTTCAAGGCTAGAGGGATGATCCTCCATCCCAGCTGCCCTCTCTTATGTTCTTTTGAAATTTATTGCTAGCTTATGCAGCTTGTTCTTGTGCCAATATATATTTTTTTGATGGCTCCTTTTCCTTTATCTTTTCTGTTTTCCCACTGCTCACTGACAATATTTTTATAGACAGCATATCTCTCAGTCATCAAGCTGTTAGGCAAAAAAAAAGTCCTATCTCTTAGTCAATACATATGCTGCTCCATGGAATATTTGCTGTGCCTTTCCCTTCCCTTTTCAAATTGGGAACCTGTTGCAGTATGTCATGGCTTCCTTCTATCCCAGATATCTAAGTTGCCTTCCCACAGAAACTAGGACACAAGGGAAACAGAGGGAAGCATGGTCTTGTCCTGAGGTAGAACTCGGACATGACTGGGAACAGGTCACAAACTAAAGATATGGAGCATGGTTTACGATCCTGAAGTACAGATATAACTTAAGCTTCTTTCAACAGATTGAATGATAAGGGGATGGGGAGAATAATGAATAGCACCTGTTCTTTCTAGAGTTCTTGTTCTTCAGACACAGGACAGATCATCTGGTTCTTACTGGTGCTTTGTAAGTAATTTTAATAGTTTTTAGCATGTCCTCAAAATATCTTGGTTCATAAAATCCTGGTGTACAACCAGATTCTTTAACATCTGAATTATATTGGTAGTTCATCGTCATCTAGGAAAATCCCTCTTGGATTTTCTCATTCTTTAGTTATTTTCAATAGATATATTTATAGTCAGAATCCTTGACCTACATGCATGACCTTGCGCTTGGTAGAAATGTCTTTCATCCCATACATCTCACTCCAGTTTTCAAGGTCATTCATCTCTTTTTTCAATAACAATATGATATTTCTCTGTATTGATACCTTCATGTTCTCAGAGCACATTTTAATGGTGCAATCACATTTTTGCACCAGATTCATTAAAGAAAATATGAATCAAAGGTGTTCTAAGAAATAGTCCTGAGAAAGTGCCTAATAATTATTCTTTATCTCCAGGCTTCTAATTTCCTTGTAAACTCCTCTTTTGCCAGTTCTTTTCCTAATTTATAATCTAATGTTATATTAATCTCTAGTTTCTGATGTAGTGATTCCTCTCTGATGCCACATCATGATAAGTATTGTCTCAATGTCCATATATTGAATCAGCTGCCTCCCCTCAGCCAATAATTACTTGTTACTTTGCCTTCTGCAAGTTGTAATGCATGGAGGTCTTCAACCTCTTTCTGCTCTAACAGTACTTTTGGTTCCTATTTTTGTTCTTTTTAGCCACTGTTACTTTGCATCCTCAATTGGTATCTCCATATCTTGATATAACTGACATAAAAGCACTTGGGTTTTGGTCTAAACTGTGTTTATCTTCAATCTCTATTCTACTCCAGCACAATTTCAATGCCTGTCTGTATTTTCTCTTTCTTTATAGGCCTGACCGTTACACTGCTACCTTTTTTAGATTGTCTGTGCACAGTCTAATTTTGTTTGACTTCTAACAAAATTGCTAACAAAATTATTACTGTAATGTTTTGACTTCTGTAATTTTCAGATTTTTACCTCTTAAAACACCTGGCAAAAGAGAGACCATGGCACCAAAGCAGCTGTTGTTTGTTTCGGGTTAAGAACATGCCATGTCAGATATACTGAGTTTTATCTGCCTGGATGTTGTGTTAGAAGTAGTGACCTGTTGAGGATTCATCTTCACTTCTCTGACTTTTTGGAGAATTATTTGCATGGCTCATAGCTATTCTGAGAGCATTCTCTAGAATTTTGTTGAGGACAGGGAGGAGGAAAGCATAATAACCAGCATTTTTAATTTTTTTTTTTGCTTCATATTAAATAAAGCCCCAAATCTTTACATTCTTAATCAGAGGAGGGGAAAAAAAGGTTTTCGTGTTAATAACTTGGTTTTGTTGGTAGATTTGTTAGTATTTTGATTCAAATAACTTCCAAGGTAGGTAAATCCTGATTTTAATATAAAAACAGCTAAGAAAAGGAGAAAATTAAAGGGCATAATTTTTCTTAAATCTCAGCTAACAAGCTTGATGGGCTTGTCATTGTGGGGCTGGAGAGAAAAAAAGGAAGACAAGCAGTACAGTCCACAGGCTGCCTGATTGAGTTTGGGTACAAAAGATTTGAAATAGCCTTGATCCATTTTGTTCTAGTTTGGGACTATAAAGACTTTATGGAATGGTGGTGCTTTCTCAGGCATGATAAGATAATTTTCTGTTCAGCTCCAATTAACTTATTTGCACCTCCATCCAAGCTTCATAATTGACAGCAAGATAGTTTTGAGGTTCCGGTCCTTGTTTACTTGGTCTGTTGCCTAAGAGCTTTTGGCACTACAGGAAGATATCACAGAATCATAGGGTCCAACCCCCCTGCCAAAGCAGGCTCCCTAGGACATACTACACAGGTAGGCGTCCAGACAGGGCTTGAATATCTCCAGAGAAGGAGACTCCACAACCCCCCTGGGCAGCCTATTCCAGTGCTCGGTCACCCTCACTGTGAAAAAGTTCTTCTGTGTATTGGTGTGGAACTTCCTATGCTCCAACTTGGAGCCACGGCCTCTTGTCCTGTCTCCACAGACCACTGAAAAGAGGCTGGCCATTTCCCCCTGTATCCCACACTTAAGATATTTATAAACATTAAGATTCCCTCTCAGTCATCTTTTCTCAAGGCTGAACAGCCCCAGTTCTTTCAGCCTATCCTTGTAGGGCAGATGCTCCAGGCCTTTAATCATCTTCGTAGCCCTCCTCTGGACTCTCTCCAGGATATCCCTGTCTTTTTTATACCAGGAAGCCCAGAACTGGACACAATACTCCAGGTGAGGCCTGACCAGGGCAGAGTAGAGGGGGAGGATCACCTCCTTTGACCTGCTGGCAATGCTCTTTTTGATGCACCCCAGGATCCCATTGGCTCTCTTAGCCACCAGGGCACACTGCTTGCTCATGGCATGGGGAAGAACTGTTCATGAGGGCATGTAGCAATAGGATGATATGTAGTCTTCCATGTGGGAATACACAGGAGGAAAAACAAGCAATCCTTGCTCAAACAGCTCAGGAATGATCAGAGAGAGGTTTCCTGAGTAATGTGTCGAATGGACTTTTGATATATATGTTGGTATGGTACATAAATTTTCACAAAGACCTTCTTTCTGCAAATGGGTAGATTTTACCTTATAGAATCATAGAATGTGTAAGGTTGGAAGGGACCTTTAAAGGTCATCTAGTCCAAGCCTCCTGTGGTAAACAAGGACATCTTTGCTAGATCAGGTCACTCACAGAATCACTAGGCTGAGATCATCAGGTCCAATTGTACATGTCCTCTACTAAACCATATCCCTAAGCACTCCATCTACCCATTTTTTTAGATAAATCCAGGGTCGGTGACTCAACCGCCTCCCTGGGCAGCCTGTTCCAATGTCTGATAACCCTTTTGGTGAAGAATTTTTTTCCTAATGTCTGATCTGAACCTGCCTTGGTGCAGCTTGAGTCTATTCCCCCTCATCCTATCACCTGTCACTTGGGCAAAGAGACCAACACCCACCTCTCTACAACATCCTTTCAGGTAATTGTAGGTGGTGATAAGGTCTCCCCTCAACCTCCTCTTCTCCAGACTAAACAACTCCAGTTCCCTCAGCCACTCCTTGTAAGATTTGCTCTCCAGTCCCTTCACCAGCCTGGTTGCCCTCCTCTGGACACACTCCAGGACCTTGATGTCTGTCTTATATTGAGTGGGCCAAAAATGAATGCAGTATTCTAAGTGCAGCCTCACCAATGCCAAGTACAGGGACACAATCACTTCCCTGGACCTGCTGGCCACTCTGTTTCTGATACAAGCCAAGATGCCATTAGTCTTCTTGGCCACCTGGGCACACTGCTAGCTCATATTCAGTTGGCAGTCAAACAACACCCCCAGATCCTTTTCCATCAGGCAGATTTCTAGCCACTTTTCTCCAAGAAGTTCTTCCTCAGAGCCCTATCAAGCCTGACCTTGAATATCTCCATGGATGGGGCCTCCACTACGTCTCTGGGCAACCTGTTCCAGTGATCTACCACCCTCATATTGAAGAATTCTTTTCTTAATATTCAACCTAAATCTACCTTTTTCTAGTTTAAAACCATTACCCCTCATCCTATTGCTACATGCCCTCATGAACTGTTCTTCCCCAGCTTTCTTATAGGCACCCTTCGGGTATTGGAAGGCCGCTATAAGGTCCCCTGTGAGTCTTCTCCAAGCTGAACAAGCCCAACTGTCTCAGCCTGTCTTCATAAGAGAGGTGATCCAGCCCTTTGATCATTTTTGTGGCCCTTCTCTGGACACACTGCAACAGGTCCATGTCCTTCTTGTGTTGAGGGCTCCAAAGCTGGACACAGTATACAAGTCAGGTCTCACCAGAGCAGAGTAGAGGGGCAGAATCACCTCTCTTGATCTGCTGGCCACACTTCTTTTGATGCAGCCTAGGATGCAGTTGGCCTTCTGGGCTGCAGATGCACAGTGGTGGCTCATGTCCAGCTTCTCATCCATGAGTAGTCCCAAGTCCTTTTCCTCAGGGCTGCTTTCAAGCACATCATCTCCTAACCTTTATGGATAACGGGGATTGCCCCTACCAAGGTGAAGGACCCTGCACTTGGCTTTGTTGAACCTCATGAGGTTCACCCAGGCCCACTTATCCAGCTTGTCCTGGTCCCTCCAGATAGCATCCTGTCCCTTTGGAACATTATCATTACCACTCAGCTTGGTGTCATTGCCAGATTTGCTGAGGGTGAACTCAATCTCACAGTCAATATCATTAATAAAGATATTAAACAGCACTGGTCCCAGCACAGGTCCCTGAGGAACCCCACTTGTCACAGTCTTCCATCTGGACTTGGAGACATTATTTATTATATAAATAAACAGTCCAACACCTGTCAAGGTTTTCTGAGCTGAGTACACCTGAAATGATATAAAAATGTCAGTGTACTGTGGGGCCAGCAGTGGTGTGGTCTCCCCATGGGGGTCTGTGAGGGCAGGGCTTAGCAGTCAGGGACTGTCCCATCACCCCAGGATGTGGGCTGGGCCTGGCTTGGCAGAACCCATGGCTGGGCAGGGCTGTGGGGAGTTGGAGGCTGGCCCTGCTAGGGCAGGGGCCAAAGGTTCCAGGGAGCTGAGATGGTGTCCTGAGCCATGGACAGGGTAGAGGGAGCCCAGGGGAGGGGCCAGGCAGGGGCAGTCAGGCTGCTTAGTGTCCTCAGGGCTGTCACAGACTTTGAGTCTGCTTGCATGATCTTCCTAGGCATACTTTTTTGACTACAGCATTCAGACAGATACTGTATATTTGAAATATAAAGTAAAACTGAGCCAAATCAGTCCTAGAAATGTGATTTCTGTAGTTTAGCCATCAGAATTTGATTTATTTTCCTGAGCTCAGAGTGATACAGCAGTAAGACTTATCTAGGTTCAGCAACTCGCATGCAAAGGCTCTGATCTGTGGTAAAAGCTATTAACAATTTAAATGAAACATAATCAGGATTTGGACACAATGTCATGGAAATATCAGTGAGACAGAAGCTCCAATTACAGAAGCCTGTATTTAATGTTGTAAAGGACTTAGAAGTATGTTATTCTAAAACTGAATATGAGAGCCATAAAGTTCAAACAAAATTATTTTCCTAGCTTATACAGATCCCAAATTTCATGAAACCCAAGCCTATCTTCTTATAGTTTTTGATCTTTCAAGAAAAAAGCAAAGAGAATGAGAATTCTTTTGCTTCCTCTTTTTTCTTAATACTCTTTGTCTTGCTTGGCTTTGAGTTACAACTGTGACATTCAATTAGGTGCTGAAAATGTACTAGCTGATTTGGCACTGCAAGATAAAAATATGAATAATTTGTCATAAAAATACAATTCCTGCAGGATTTCAAGTCCCTGCTTAATAACATAAAGAAGGTTTTTTTCTTACTCTTCTACAAAGATTTTGATGGGAATTTATAGGTATTAAACATAGCCAGAGGAGGGAGCCTCTAATTGTCCTGACTGCAATGAAAACCTATTGGGAATTAGAACAAAGTAAGAAACTTTTCAACTGAAATAAAAAGCAAGCAAGCAAGAGGTGTGGGGTTTTTTATTCCTATAGCTCTTAATGCAAAAGTCCTCCATGGCACATTTATTGTGCTATCTTTTCCAGTGACTTAGTGCAATGCCTCCATGAAATGCTTTCAGCTGGTGCTGCAAATGCTGCCCAAACAGCCAAAAACCTCTACCTGCCTTCAAAAACCTGGCCTCTCTCCTCCTTTCATCAGAGAAGAATAGTGGCTGGTCCTTTTTAACTCCCCTTCTCCCTTCCATTTGCCTGTCTTTCTGCCCTTTTCCTTCTTCTATGCCTGTCTCAATAACGACTCCTGTTGACTACTTCATATGGTAGCAGGTCAGGATGAGGAGCCCGGCAGTGGGCGTTACTCATGGGAAAGAGGTGAGATAGAGGTAACATTTGTATCAGCCCGGATAAGCATGGGGGGAAACAATACATGGGTGGGTGGTGGTCATCTAAGTAAGCTTTTTCTGCTCTGAAGAGTTGCAGACACAGTGTTCTCTTCACATCCTAAAAATTATCTAATTTATAGCTGATGATTAGTCATTGCAGCTGTTGATTCCTCTTTGAGGCTTTAACCACTGTTCCTGCATATAGCTAAATACATTATTTGAGCAACATTTTACTTAAAATCATAAACTTCAGAGTAATTCAGAGCATTTGTGGCTTTTCTGACTACTATAGCATTCTGAATCTTCAAATTACTATACCTATCCAATCTTATGAGGTGCTCACCATGTTCCTTTCTCCTTCAGCTTCCAGAGTCTTGGTGGAAAAGCCAACAAAAGAATATAGATTCAGAAGTTATAAAAGTCTGAAATCAGATTTAATTTGTTCCTCTTCTGTATATGCATATGGCTTAGTCTTTAACCACATGGTCCATACTTTCTTTTTCTTTCTCCTATGAAACCCTGCTTGAACTCTGTTGTATTTGCTTTGCATGACAAAGTTTTGGTAGTGAGATGGCTACAGTGGTGGCTCCTGCAAGAGGCTGCTAGGAGCTTCTGCCATGTCCAACAGAACTAATGCCAACCAGCTCAAACACAGACCTGCCACTGAACAGTGATGGTGGTAGTGCCTCTGGGATAACAGAGTTAAGAAGGGGGAAAGAACCTGTGCAACATCAAGAGCAATTGTAGCTGGAGAAAGGGGTGAGAAGATGAGAGGAACAACTCTGCAGACACCACGATCAGTGAAGAAGGAAGGGATGAAGTGCTCTAAGTACTAGAGCAGAGAGACAATCCCCTGCAGCCCCTGGAGAAGACCATGGTGAGGCAGGATGTCCCCCTGCAGCCCATGGAGGATGATGGGGAGCAGAGATTCCACCTGCAGCCTGTGGAGGACCCCATGCCAGAGTAGGTAGAGGCGCCAGAAGGAGGAAGGAATGGCAGGGACAATGTGTGATGAGCTGACTGCAGGCTCTGTTTATTCCCTGTTTCCCTGTGCTGCTCAGTGGGAGAAGGTAGAGAAATCAGGAGTGAAGTTGAACCTGGGAAGAAGGGAGGGGTGGAGGAAAGCGTTTTAGGGTTTGGGTTTATTTCTTATTATTCTCCTCTGATTTGAGTGGTAAGAAATTAATTCTCCCCAAGTCGAGTCTGTTTTGCCCATGATGGTAATGGGTGAGTGATCTCTCCCTGTCCTTATCTCGACCCATGAGCCTTTTGTTATATTTCTCTCCCCCATTCAGCCAAAGAGGGGAGTGACAGAATGGCTTCAGTGGGCACCAGACCTCCAGCCAGGGTCAAACCACAACAGCTATAGGGAGTGGGTTTGCTCTGTGGGTGAATTGGGACTTTGTACTTAATTGGGTGTTAGGACATAGAGTTCACTTGAAGAGATATGCTATAATTTCATGTTAACTGGAGGATGCCCTAAAGAATTGAGTCTTTTATTCCTGCTACTGTGACAGACAATGTCTTATGATGTCATTGAAAGTGACGTGACCAAAACTTTCTATAAGTGATCCCTCTTTTCCTACTTTTCTTTGGGCCTTCAGTTAGGCTTTTGTCCCAATGTACACGTGTGTTGACATTCTCAAGACAGAGGGACAAGTCCTGCACAGTGGTGTGCCCTTTGGAGACCACTGCTGCCAAGGTGTCTGCTTGGGCCCAAAACTTCTTTTCAGAATCTCAATGCCCTCATTTGCTGTATGTGAGATGAGGCTCATTCTTCACTCACTGTTGTAAAAGTGAATCTAGAACATGTATGAAAAACATGGAGCTTGTCCCCTTGGAACTGCCCCACTGTAATTCTCTTTGTAGATGAGACTGCTCTTTAAAACTGATTTTTAATTATTCTCAGAGCAGTTAAATGCATCTACTTAAGGAACAGGTCTTCAGGTGAGCAGTACTTTCCACAGTAAACAGCCCCATTGCACAGTGCTTTCGCTTTTGTAATGCATCAAAGTCCAGGAGTGCTTGAATACATCATCTGGGTATAACTTCCCCATTGTTTTTTATCTACTACATCTGTACTCTTTGATCATATTTGCAACGTGTTATGAGCTTGGGCTTATGAGTCTTGCACAGAAAGAAAAGTGACTTTCACTGCAACCTTTCTTTTTGTTTGCCAAAAATGCAGGACAGACAGGGACAGAAAATAGGTGCAGGGGAAACCAGCTTAGAGGACTTGTGATTGTAGAGCTTTCATCAGTGGTTAAATATTTAAAATTCCCTATTTCTTGCTTTATTAAACAAACTATTCATAATTGTCTTAACATACGTACCCATGATTCACTGAGCAACAATTAAACAGAAGCCTTCTACAAACTGGCTCAGTGATAGAAAAGGACTCCTTCAGCCCTTCCTCACTGGCACATGAACGACTTCCAGCAAGAGTGAGCAATTATAGGTTAAGCTAAAGAGTTAAGACACTGATCAAAAGCTGTAGCAACTACCTGCATTAATGGACTGGCATTGAAGGTGGATTATAATGTTTACCAGTGGGGTCACTTTTTTGCCTTCATTTTGCTCTGCAGTTCTCACCCTGGTAAGCTGTTTTAATAGAAATTTGTTTTCCATTACTGCCTGGTTGTGATGAAAGCCTTACATGCAATGAAAATTTCTGCAAACATTCCCTGTCTGGAGCTCCATTTCCTATTTGACTGGAAATCTTTTCCAGGGCTTCTTCCTGCATACAAGAGACATGTGATAGAAAAACTGTTCCCAAAAATTCCAGAGGAAACATTCATTTAACACTTTATCGTTCTGAGATTACAGGTGCCTGTTTAACTTCTACCACATGTGGTTTTAGTTTCCTTTTGTTTATTTGTTTTAAGGGATGTATCCAAGACATAACGCTCAAATCCAAACCTTAGATCCTTCCAGAAGTTGCATCTCAATGTTTTCCTTTGTTCCATTTCTGAAATGGAATTTTATTTTCCCGAGTAGCAAGTTATAAAGGACCTGAAGGATTAGGTGTCAAAATCATAGTTTCAAAAGTATGCTGTACAACTAAGTGGTAGTTTCACTTCATAATAATTTAGTTTGCAGATTTTTTTTTTAGCTTTATACATCAATGAATCAGGTATGAACTAGTTCTCAAATGCATATCTCTTCTAGCTGTTGTAGTTAATCAGGTGTCAGAAAAAAAATAATGGCTCTTCTCATGTTTATTCTCTGAATCTGTCATCTGATTGCGATTTGCTTGAAATTCTAAAGGTCCAGTTAGATGCTCTCAGTCTGCTGCAAGTATTGCAAGCCTTTTGCTTCAGGTTGATCAAGACACTTTTGCCCAGCTGGTGGGAGATATCAATTAGTGCTCAACTTTCACTGGCTGATATGCATTTTGAATATTAAAAAAAGGAAGAAAATGGGCTTGAAAATGTCCCCATTTCCTTTTTCAGAAAGGACTGCAAGAACATGTCTCCGTTACACAGGAATAAACTGCCACTGTCCACATTTCTCCAAACTCACTAAAATCATCTTAGCATGCTGTACTGCAGACAAAGCTTTTCAGTGTTCAGTTCTTCCCACTGAAGTGTTTTCCTTCCTTGGCTCTCCGCCACAGATTAATAGTCTGTAACCAAGCTCGCTCTCAAAAATGTCAAATTTAATTGAAAAAGGAAAATCAGAAAATAAAAAGTTATCTGGCATGACTCCTCTGGGTCCCACTCTTACAAGCTTTGCAGGTTCCTCTGCTTCATTAACCAAGCCTGTGTTGGAAGGCTAAGCTCTCACTGTCGCCACTGCAGCTTCTGCCTGGAGTCCCTGGGGCACAATCCAGCAGCCATGGTGGCACCGAAGGAACCCAGCTACGTTCAGTTCCGGTATCCAGGCTGCACAGAACAATAACAAAGGCCTTTTGTTCCCTCCCACCCCTCTCTGCTTTCCCAATAAGCTGAACAAAATCAATAGCATGAATTGTTATATGGCTAAGGACGTTGGCTGCCATTGGCACCCTGTTATTTCTAGGTCCTAGCACTATGCATTGAAAGAGGGCTTGGAATAGAAGGTACCAAGTACAGATGTACTTAGAGGAGATTGTGTATAGTATGGGCCACAAGTTTTCCCAAGAAACAAAGGCATGAGCAGGAAGCATTTGATTTAGAGCCTTTGGTTTGCTGTGCTTTGGGTGAATCAAAGGAAGAGTTGTGAAAGAGACGAATGTCTGTCATGGTGAGCTGGGAATCCAAGAAAGTGCTGACCCTAGCTCACCATGTAACTCTAGACCTTAGAGCTGAGAGCTGCCAGTCCCCATTGGTCTACAGAACTGCCTGCCTGATCAATTCTGCTACGTGCAGAAGCTCTGAAACTGGTAGGAATGTCTAAACCACAATCCCAGTCTTGTGTGAATTCACTGAAGAGCTGAATGCTGGGGTTTTGGCTCAATTTCATGCTGGAAAAAACTGTCAAAGCAGAGAAGTCTGTCTAGGAAGCAGCTGTTTGTAGCTGTTGTGAATGTGCAGCAGTCCCAAGTTCTGTTTGATAGTTAACATATGCCCTCAGTTATCAAAGTTTTCCAATGCTTTTCTTTAATTTTTGATTCCAGCAGACTTCAGTCCTGTATCTTACAGCAAGAAAATTTGCTGGTAGAGGGATCTGGTGTTATGGTAATAGGGAGAGAGGCTCAGTATACAGCAGAGTGCCACCCCGCCCTTGGGAGGGCCTCTTCAGGTGGACATTCATCTGGCTGCTGTGTCTGCATGCCAGCAGAATGCAAATGATCTTTGTTTCTGGCCTTCAGATAGAAAACTGTTTTGATCTAGAAAGTAGCATTGTGTTGATGATTATCCATTCAGAGGAGGTGCACACAAGGCATTTCAGTGTTGGTTTTTGGGTTGGTTTTTTTTAAAGTTATTATTTTGCCTACAACATAGAATCATAGAATCATAGAATTGTAGGGGTTGGAAGGGACCTCGAGAGATCATCGGGTCCAACCCCCTGCCAAAGCAGGCTCCCTAGGACATTTCACTGAGATAGGCATCCAGATGGGTCTTGAATATCTCCAGAGAAGGAGACTCCACCACCTCCCTGGGCAGCCTATTCCAGTGCTCTGTCACCCTCACTGTGAAAAAGTTTCTCCGCATGTTGGTGCGGAACTTCCTATGCTCCAACTTGCAGCCATTGCCCCTTGTCCTGTCTCCACAGACCACTGAAAAGGGGCTGGCTGATTCCCCCTGCATCCCCTGCTTAAGATAATTGTAAACATTAATTAGGTCCCCCCTTAGTCTTCTCTTCTCAAGGCTGAACAGTCCCAATCTTCTCAGCCTTTGCTCATAGGGGAGATGCTCCAGGCCCTTTATCATCTTCGTAGCCCTTCTTTGTACTCTCTCAAGGAGATCCCTGTCCTTTTTATACCAGGGAGCCCAGAACTGGACACAATACTCCAGGTGGGGCCTGACCAGGGCAGAGTAGAGCGGGAGGATCACCTCCCTTGACCTGCTGGCTACACTCCTCCGGATGCACCCCAGGATCCCATTGGCTCTCTTAGCCACCGAGGCACACTGCTGGCTCATGGCCAACCTGTCATCCACCAGGACCCCCAGGTCCTTCTCCACAGAGCTCTTCTCCAGCAGGTCATCCCCCAGCCTGTACTGATAGAAACGGTTGTTCCTTCCCAGGTGCAAGACTTTACACTTGCTTTTGTTGAACCTCATTTGGTTTCTCCCTGCCTGTCCAGGTCTCACTGGATGGCAGCGCAGTGTTCCTGCGTGTCAGCCACTCCTCCCAGCTTTGTGTCATCGGCGTACTTGCTGAGGGTGGATGCTATTCCCTCATCAAGGTTGTCAATGAAAATGTTAAACAGGACTGGACCCAACACCGAGCCCTGGGGAACACCGCTAGTCACAGGCCTCCAGTCAGATTCCACTCCACGAATCACGACCATCTGGGTCTTAACCATTCCTCCTCTGTGTTTCATCTTGGAGGGAGGTAAAATACAGCAGAGAAAAACCTGAAGCCAAGTTAAAAAATGGGGTTTTCTTTCCAACACAGGTGTGCAGTGAGTCCTCAGTATTTTTGCACATCACAGACTTTTTCCTGCCTTCACACAGTGCTACAAAATTGCAGAAGAGATATTTATAGCAGGAGCCATTCTTAAAACTTATCACTTGCCTTTTACTGTTGAATGTGTCATGCAATACAGACAAAATTTTAACCCACTAAGACTTGTGCATGTGGAGAGTTTATTAAGAAAAGTGTTTGTTTCCTTATAATTTAATTTTTCAAAATATATTTTCTGAGACTTCATGCTCTGGTAGCTGTTCTCCATAAAGAGATGAGAACACTTGGTACAGACACAGGAGGTCACTCTTAGGTAATACATTCAGAAATGTAGCCTGCGTTTTCCTGGTGATTCCCATGATTAGGCTCTGACTTTTGCCTGGACAGTCCTGTTGGAGAATGGAAGACTCCATTTCTGTTGGCAAACAAAACTGGATCCGTAGGGAGGGAGCCCTAAGACTTTATCCAGTGCTGCCTAAAGCAAAAAGACCTGTCCTGTCAGGAACTAGGGCTCATAAGACATTTTTAGGAGACAGAAGAGTACAAGAACAGAGGCCCTCACCCATGTTCTGTATTCTCTGGCTATGTGAGGGAGAACTAGGCTGTTGTTGCCAAAATACCCCCTTCCTCTAGGGCTGCAGGCAGTGCTGATGAGAGGTTAGAAGAAGAGTAGGGTAATAAAGTTTTCTTCAGAGCTCTGTTATTGATTTGCCTTGGGCCAATTGCTTGACTTTCCTTATTCCTAAATTTCCTAAGCTGTAAACTGTGAATAATCATATCTGTGTCTTTGCAAAGTTGGTTCGAGGAGTTAGGCAACAGAAACTATTATCCATGAGACTAGTCTAGGGCTGCCTTCCTGTAGGCGGGCAGTGTTTTTTCCCAGCACACCAAACAGCTGCAGACTGTAATGGATTGCTTTTTTTTGTTCATTTCCTCGTGTTGCATCGTGTTCTTCTAGGAGAAGTAGGTTTGTAGCATTCACTTTGGCTTAGTTCTACATGTCCTAGCCACTGTCAGTGTTACTTGGTTACTAGAAGATGGTAAGGCAGAGTGTTGCTAGTAAAATCAGTCTTTCATTCTTTTACCTTTGTCACAACAGTTTAAGGCAGTTGATCTCAAGAATTCTTTTGTGAGAACAGAAAACAGCCTGCAGTGGCAACGGTTGTGTTGCAACCCTGTTTCACAGATGTAGAGAACCTGCTGCAGGCTGCCAGGCAGCGCTTATATTCACAGAGAACTCTCTGTTTTCAACCACTTCTAAGAAATGCTATGTTCCCATCAAAGCAAAAACAGCCAACGCTCAGCCTGAGTCCTCTCATGTCAGGGAGGCAGCTCAAGTTTACATTAGCAAAATTATGATCACAGAATCACAGACTGTTAGGGGTTGGAAGGGACCTCGAAAGATCATCCAGTCCAACGCCCCCGTCACAGCAGGATCGCCTAGATTAGGTCACACAAGAACATGTGACTTTTATGGAGGTTTGTTGGAAGAGTTGGGTAAACTATTTTCAGTAAAATAATCATCCATCTTAAAGTAGCACTAGATAGAAGCTGGAAAACAGCACACAAATGCTACAGAAGACAAAAGCCAGCCTCCTGGAGAATATGATGTATTTTCAAAGTTACTCTGAAGGGCATTTACTGCCTATAGACATTTTTCAATTTTAACAACTTCATAAAGGCCATGAGAACAGTCTTCAGGCATTTGTAGAGAAACACCAGTATATAACATCTTAAAAAATTGGGAGAGTTACTAAATAAGACTCATTTATATGACTACCTACCTTCCAAACTCTTTAAATGTTAAGTACCCTAAAATTAATTTGCGGTCCAACTCAACATTAGGTCTGTAAAGAATCTGAGAACCTAAGCCTCAGAAGAGATACGGGGAAATGAAAGGAGTTATCTGAAACTAATAATGGTTTCCTAATGAATGAGGAATGCAGTTGCTTGAGACAATGGATGAACCAGGTGACAGAAACATGTATTTTCAAGGTATCTTTGCAGTAGATAATATGGTTATGAGTCAAGGCAACGGTTTGTTGGCTTCCAGTGCAGTTACATCTGTTCATTTGGGGTTGTGGGACAGTGTCAAATTCACTTCTGAAGAAGAAGGTCTGAGTCATTAGATGGTGCTGAGGGTGTAAGTAAGAGTTATAAGGAGCGTCTTAGTTCAAGCATTCTCAATTATCCAAGCAACAATCTCTTAAGAGATTGGTGTTTTCTTCAAGTTGCAATTAATGTTGTTTTTTATCAGTCTGTTGGACACACATAAGGATTTGAAATCTCTTTCCAAATTGCTAGTTACAGTAATAGCTACTTTATTAATTATCAGAGAAATAACAAATTCACTTCTCTTGCAGCTCTTTAGTAAGGAAGTACAAGCTGTATTTGAAGTACTAGCAGCCCAGTTATTCCTGAGTTATTCTGACATAACATGTATTCGCCTTCCTTCAAGGTTTAAAGCCATTCTGTTTATCAAGCAAATCAGCAAATAAGTCAAAGCACAACTCTAAAACTGAAGCAGCCTTATCTGCAATACAGGAAATAGAATTCTGCTGCTATTTTGTGGCACACAGGGCCATCAAAGGACAGTCTTTATCCAAATCAGATAAGTTTTAACAATAGATCAACTAATAGTAAATTATGGAGAAAGGTAAATGTACATGAAGGTGGAGGAAAAAGTCCCACATTTCAAATCTAATGTGACTCTGTCATGACATGTTAGAGTTTCAAAAAGAAATTTGCCAAATGAACTGGATGAAAACCAATGTACATCATTCCTCTATAACCCAAGTAGAGTGTTTACAAATATGTAGGGAGAGAAATTATTCTTCTTAAGTGGAATAATGAAAGGAAAAAAGGATGAATGATGCTCTTCAAGAAATGTCTGAAACCTTGTCTACATGGAATTGTGGGGGTTTTGTTTGGTTGTTGTTTTTAATTTTACCCCATTTTTTCCTGTGATGGTGCGCGTAGATTTAGAGAGTCTGTCCACTCTGTCTGCATTGGGTTAGTTCCTAACAAGTGAGAGAGAGATCCATAAAGCTCTGGACTTTCTGAAAATAATTGCATATCCTCCAGGATGCAACATCCATCAGATTTTGCATTCTGTGAGTTTTTTCATTGTTGGCTGTATACTGGAACCTGCTGTATTTATCAGTCTTGTGGTCAAATTCAAAAGATCCCATCATTCCTCTGATACTATCTCATTGTTGATGTGGTTTTAATGATTTCACCACCATTTTCGTGTTGCTTAAGGATGCAACTGACCACTGCAAATCAGATAGATATTACTATAAATAGGGTGAGGAGAGCATACTCTTGCAGCATGTGTCCTGTTTTTTGGCTGGGATAGAGTTAATTTTCATAAGAAGTTGGGAGAGGACACAGCTGGGACAGCTGACCCAAACTGGCCAAAGAGATATTCCATACCATATGATGTCATGCTCAGCATATAAAGGTAGAGCTGGCCAGGGAAGTGGGATTACTGCTTGGGGAGGGCATGGGCATTGGGTTCAGGCGGTGAGCAAATTACATTGTGTATCACCTGCTTTGTACATTCCTGTATAAGTACTCTTGTCACTGTTTTCCTCTTCCTTTGCTGTCCTAGTGAACTGTCTTTGTCCCACATGTTTACCTTTTTCTTCCAATTCTCCTCCCTATCCCACCAGTAACTCCGTGATGCTTTGCTGTCCTCTGGGGCTAAGCCACAACAGTGTGAGTGATTTCTGATAATACTGAAACTGCTTTTACTGTACTCAGTGTTATGCCATGGGAATACAGTAAGATGTATTCCCAGCTATGCAAAACTGAGATGGACGTGAAGTGAGGAGAAGGCCATAGAGGCCACATCAAAGCTCCTTCAAAGTAAGTATCCTGTTCCTAGCAATGACCAAGGGGAAAGTACAAGAGCAAGGAGAGAATACAGTGACAGTTTGTCCACATGTTCTTCCAGATTTTGTGTGTTGTGGAGTGTTTTTATACTGATAAATGCTCTCTTCTTTTTGCCAAGTTATATGGATGACTAATACAGGCAGAGGATTGCCTGCAACATGAGAGTAACTGGCAGTGTCTGTGGAACAGCAGGATCCAGAAGGCCGTTTTGCTGAGTGTAGGTCATCTGAGAGTGTCTGTGGTACAAGGCCAGCTCAGGTTCCCTTTCAGCAGAGGGGGTGTCTGTCATCTGCCTTTCTGATTCTTGTTCCTAAGAACTACTTGCTAGTTGCAGACCAGTTTAGTGCTGTTTTTCAGATGGGTTGACCCTGGCTGGAGGCCAGGTGCCCACCAAAGCTGCTTCACTCCCAGTTTTCTCTACCTCCTTCCTCCTCCAGTGGCACAGTAGGAATGGGAGTTGTAGTCAGTTCTTCACATGTTGTCTTGGCTTCTCCTTCCTCTTCAGGGGGAGGACTCCTCACACTCTTTCCCTGCTCCAGTGTGGGGTCCCTCCCATGGGAGACAGTCCTCTGTGAACTTCTCCAACATGAGTCCTTCCCATGGGCTGTAGTTCTTCATGAACTGCTCCAGCATGGGTCCCTTCCACAGGGTGCAGACCTTCAGGAACAGATTGCTTCAGTGTGGGCCACCCATGGGATCTCAAGTCCTGCTAGCAGACCTGTTCTGGTATGGGTTTCTGTCTCCCTGGATCCATAGGTCCTTCCAGGAACTTGCTCCAATGTGGGATTCCCATGGGGTCACAGCCTCCTTGCCCTGGAGAGGGGTCCTCCATGGGATGCAGGGGAATCTCTACTCCTCATCATCTTCCATGGGCTGCAGGGGAATCTCTGCTCCAGCACCTGGAGCACCTCTTCCCTCCTACTATACTGACCTTGGTGACTGCAGAGTTTCTCACATCTTCTCACTCCTCTCTCTGGCTGCAAAAGATCCTGCTCTTTTTTTTTTTTTTTTTTTTTTCCTTCTTAACTCTGTTATCCCAGAGGTGCTACCACTGTCACTGATGGTCCATCTTGGAGCTGGCTGGCATTGGCTTTATTGGACTTGGGGGAAACTGCGGGCAGCATTTCACAGAAGCTACTCCTGTAGTACACCCCACCCCATCCCCTGCATTGCCAAAACCACAGAAACCCAATACAGGTGTTACAGTTGTGTTCCCTGATACTAAGGCTATTTAAAAGAGTACTCTGCCCCCATTTTTGCAATACCAGGTACTAGGAAGGAGACGAAGTGATAAATTTACAGAATTGTGATTCCAGTGAAACACAGAGGTCACTGACGGGCCCGGCTACCAGACCCTCCAATGTATTCAAGTGCCTGACCCACTGAAGTTGCCTGCTTATTTGTTCATATGAAATTCCAAAGCATAATCTAAAATTAAACTTCTGATTTTGTCTGTAGTGGAAGTTAATTAGCACATCTCAACTTGCCCACCAATATCACTTTCATTTGGTGTTAAGAGCGAGTTTAGCTCTCAAGTCCCTTTTTTTTTTCATAGCAAACAGCCTGTGCTTATTATCATATTAAAGGAATGCCAGTGGTTAAATCAAGCAATGAATATAAATAGCTGTATTACTGCCATCAGGCATCAGTGTTTATTTAGTGGATGTGAATCATGCGTGCCTCTTTGATCTGGCTTTGACTAAGCCGTTGCTGTTTTCATACAAAAAAGGTTATTTGCAAACACTGCAAGAGTATCGTATACATTAAACATGGAACTAATCAATATGGAAGGCTCTGTGCTACTTTGACAATGCTGTATGCTGCTACAGTATCTTTAAGTGTTTTGAATTTCTCTGTGAGTACCTGTGCCCCTAAAGACACTCTCAGCTCTTTCCTTTGGACTCGAGAAGATCAAGATTGAAATCTGGGCCCCACTGAAATCAGTGCTCCTATCACTCTCAGGTTCTTTGGAAGGGTACGTATCTGGCAGCAGAGAGGACAAAAACAATCAAGGACAACACTGATTTATTTGTGGACTGGTTTGATTACAGTGCATGCAGGAGAGTATCTGAAAGAGAAATTTCTTTGTGCATAATCAGATAGACTCAGACCTACTTGTGCTCATTACCCACACTGAACTTTTTATTGCTTTTTGCTAAAACATAGTTCCTGGCTTGAATTTTAACACTGAACCCCCATGCCTCCCCTTCAAATAAACTATACGTAGACTGTTGTGTGCATTGGAAAAGCAAATGATAACCCATAGGTACAGCCAAAGTAATGTTATCACAGTCATTGTGATAAACAACTTAGAATGGGACTCATTCAAATGCCAAACATTAACCTGGGCAAAATAGAATCATAGAATCATAGAATTGTAGGGGTTGGAAGGGACCTCGAGAGATCATCGGGTCCAACCCCCTGCCGAAGCAGGTTCCCTAGGACATTTCACTGAGATAGGCATCCAGACGGGTCTTGAATATCTCCAGAGAAGGAGACTCCACCACCTCCCTGGGCAGCCTATTCCAGTGCTCTGTCACCCTCACTGTGAAAAAGTTTCTCCGCATGTTGGTGCGGAACTTCCTATGCTCCAACTTGCAGCCATTGCCCCTTGTCCTGTCTCCACAGACCACTGAAAAGGGGCTGGCTGATTCCCCCTGCATCCCTTGCTTAAGATAATTGTAAACATTAATTAGGTCCCCCTTAGTCTTCTCTTCTCAAGGCTGAACAGTCCCAATCTTCTCAGCCTTTGCTCATAGGGGAGATGCTCCAGGCCCTTTATCATCTTCGTAGCCCTTCTCTGGACTCTCTCCAGGAGATCCCTGTCCTTTTTATACCAGGGAGCCCAGAACTGGACACAATACTCCAGGTGGGGCCTGACCAGGGCAGAGTAGAGCGGGAGGATCACCTCCCTTGACCTGCTGGCTACACTCCTCCGGATGCACCCCAGGATCCCATTGGCTCTCTTAGCCACCGAGGCACACTGCTGGCTCATGGCCAACCTGTCATCCACCAGGACCCCCAGGTCCTTCTCCACAGAGCTCTTCTCCAGCAGGTCATCCCCCAGCCTGTACTGATAGAAACGGTTGTTCCTTCCCAGGTGCAAGACTTTACACTTGCTTTTGTTAAACCTCATCTGGTTTCTTACTGCCCAGCTCTCCAGCCTGTCCAGGTCTCGCTGGATGGCAGCGCAGTGTTCCTGCGTGTCAGCCACATAGCTGACAGGAACGGTGTTTGTTCAACCACGAGACATGACTGACCTCAAATGCTCTCCAATGAGGGAACTAGGGATGGCAAAGAATTGGGAAAAATGTAGAAATCCCCTTCTATTACTTCTGTTATAATACAAGCTCATGCAAAAGTTTTAGGATGTAAAGGAAAGCTGGACCTCAAGGTTTGGGCAAATATGGTCTTCACTCCTACATTTGTAGCAAAATCAGATTAGTTTTACATAATTTGGTACTTCATTGTTATTATTTAATGTAACTTTAAATATTAATCTCCCCTATGCAGGTATGGCAAAAAAGGAGAATCTACTAGGAAAGCATGGTGGACCAGTGAATTATTTCTTTTTTAGTCTCTGATATTTTGTAATGGACTGAATTGCACTGTAAGTTTGTCTAACCTGAGAAAAATGGTGAGAATTGGTAGGATGAAAGTGAAATGCTGATCATTTTGAAAAGTGAAAAAGGAGAGAACTGTGTTGTGTTCTTTTGTTTCATACGCTCTTCGTGTTAATGTTATGATTTTCTCTTGCCTGACTGTGTATTATTACAACACAGATTTCATCAAAGAAACCCAGCCAGAAAGGCTAAACAGTGACCCAGACAGGAGTCCTTGAGGAAGCAGCAGCATTGGGTTATGGGGGAATACCTTGCAGCTGGTTTCATCCCAGATTGGAATGATTTATTCTTCACAGGAGCTATCAAACCCCAGAGGTGCCCACGTCTTTGAGATTCTGATAATTCCTGATATAGTCACTGTGAAAGGAATAGATTTTACAGGTTTTCAGAGCTTAAACTGGGAAACAAACCAAGACATTTGTTTCTTCTAGCCCAGAAATGAGAAATACTCGGACTGAGGGGAATAGATTGACCAAGTCTCACTTATTTTAAGGGGTGCCACTCATTTCATTCAATGTTACATGAATAAAGGGAGGGTGGGTGAATCAATCAAGCCTCTGTTTGATTGACCCAATCAAAGCAATGTAACTATCGATTGAAGCTGTTTTTCTCTGCACAGTTCAGCCTGGAGAAATGTAATCTTTTAACTCAAACTAAGCTAAGCTTTAAAGTATGCATGGAACTGCATACCTTAAATGACAATCATGGCTGTGACTTCATGGAGGGAATTTACCCTGTTAAAACATGACATTACCTCAGGCTTCTGCTTCTTGCACCTTTAGCTAGGCAAGGAAAAGGCATGCATGGTAGTACATATCTAAACACAATGAATTAATAGTTATGTAGTTTGTTCTGTGAGTTACTGAACTGTTTCACTGACTCTGTAGAGATGGCAGCATCTCAAACTGTGTGAATATCTCCTCACCCTGATAGAGAACTACTGTGCCTTGCAATTAGGTGTGCGTCAGACTTTGCTGTAGTATATGTAGGAAAGAGCTGCTGCAAACTCAGGCCATTTCTCAGGCCATTTTGACATCAAAATATGTATCTCCAGTTCATTGATCTAGTAAAAAACTCTGGTGGGAAAAAAAAAAATCCAGTCCTGTTTGTCTCAGTCCCCCTTGTATTCCTTCCAGAGCTTCCCCTCACAATACTGAAGTTCAGATTACAGCCCTAACAAGGCTGTAACAAGTGAAGCTGTTAAAAAACGTACCTCAAGCAGCAGCCTTTTTCCTGCATTATTCTTGATGAACAAACTGCTGGTGATATTGTGAAAGGTATCTTCAACCTTTATCCTCAACACTGCTGCCAACCCCTCCATGTGCTCTGGCACCAGCTTCAATGGGATCTCAACTCCAGTGGAGGAGAACTGGGGGGTATGTGATGCAATGAGCGTTAGTGCTGAGGCAGTGAGAGGCTGCTCACCTTGCCCCAATTCAAGTGCAGAGCCAGGTTTTCTATAACATCATAAAACAAACAGCAGAAACTGTGGGTCACAAAGATAAATATTTGCTACGTTACAGAATCTTATCAGAGGGAATGTGTTCTTGCTGTTTGTTGGTGGGACTTTCCAGGAACTGGAGACACATAGGGTCAGAAATTCTTGTTAGCTTCAATAGAGCCGAGTTTCCACCTTCGTCTACTGTTTGAGAGTGAAGTTTGTGCTCTCTCTCTAAACCATGCTGTTAAAAAAACCCTGTCTCTCAAGGTGAAGCACACATCATGATCATTAAATCATTGCTCAGGTCCAATCTTTGCAAAACTTCATTGCATGGAGTATTTCTGAAGTCTGTGGCTCTTTAAACACATGCATAGCTCTTCCTTACTGTATTTTATTGAAGGATTACAATCTAACCAGGTAACTAGGCCCTGTCCCATGCATTTATTGAATCAGGGAGAGTTTCCAGATAATACAATAATGACATATTTTGTTTAGATAGCTGAATGTAATCAATCAGTATTGTGCAGGGCAGTTATGTGGAACATTACTAAACCCAGTACTGTTTGGGCCTGTCCCTGGCATTGAGTTAATTCTCCTTAATAGCCAGTGTTTTTGTGAGTTATTTCTGAGTGTTAAAAATACAGATCCCAAGAATGAGTATTGTTGCACAAGGTACAAGAAGATAAAATGTCTAGTTGTATATACTTCATCAAAAAACAGGGAAAGAAGATTTATAATTTAAATGCATCTTTCCATTTTTACTTCACTATTACAAGTTAAGTTCTTTGTGCTTTCATGATGAACCTTAATGTTTTTAAAGTATTTAACATGGGTTTGTTCCCAGCTTCTTGGTCTTTCCTTGTACTGGCCTCTACTCTCTGCCCCAGCTTTGGTCTGTTCCCAGACTGGGGAACACTCAGAAATCTCATCATGCCTCAAGCTAGCGGTTAATCTGCTGTGGAAGGTATGGTTCCAATATTGTTTCTGGTTTCTGCTCCAGTGAAGGCAGAGCAGCCTTTATTTCAAGAAACTATTCAGGTGGGAATTAGTTAGCCTCAGTTTGTGGTTATTTAAACTTTTCTTGAGCATATTACTAATGTTGTATGGAAGAACATGCTGGGGTATAACTGGCTGTGTAAGCAGTCTTGCTGGTACAGAGTTTATCGCAATATTCTGACACTAAATTAGCCCTTCTTTTTTACCTTAATGCTATCACCTGAGCACTGCTCAAAATACATACCCTGTTCTGATGAGGTCTTCTCACTGTAGGTAAGCAGAGACATCCTAAAAGTCTGGTCTGCTTCTAGCCAGGCTGCCTGCAGGAACCAAGTGGGGATAGGCTCTCTCTATAATTATGAGGCTGCTTGTTCCCCAAGGTCCTCTGCTGATAAGGAACTTTCTATCATTTCCCCCTCCCAGTGCAGTCTCTAACCTGAAGAAGGTGGCAATTATCAGAGTTTTGAAGGCTGTTATTCACCTGAGGGCAATTTATATGTTTTTATCTTGCAGCTGGTTCTCATATTTATAAGCTTGAGGTCCTGAAGCCCAACCCTTTGGCTGTTGTGTCTGAGTTTTTAGCAGCAGTTGGGTATGTTATAAAGATGCATCTGTTAGGTTTTTTTTTTAACATGAATACAAAAAAAATGGGTGGTGATGATGGTGGTGAGAATTATTCTGTCACAAGGTGTGAGGGGGAGAGAGCTGCAGATGGGATTGCCTGTTACCACCAACTACTTCCTGGTTTTGTCACATGTTGTAAATGTCTCTTGATGTTGCAATGAGAAAAAAAAAACACAAACTTTTTTTTAGTTCTGCAGAATCATTATGACAAATATACAGGCAATGCTGGAATGAACGAATTTGCTGGCTTTATTGTTCTGAAGAGCCAAGCTGTACTTTGTGGTTTGAGATGCCTATAGGTGTAAATCTGCCTAGATCAGAATCTGTGTAGTGAATATTTGGTGGAAATGAAGGGTCACTCATGGGGATGGGGGGTGGAGGTGAAGGGTAACATTTGGATTCTGCACACAATACCTTTTAAAATAGCAGTTTTCCTTAGGAAATAAAATCCCATTCATTCCACTGTGAGATATTCTGGGAGATATATGAGACAAAAAAAAGTATGGATAAAATGCTTTATCTACTTCTCATTCCTTTTTCTTCCAACTGTTTATTAATTTTTTTGTTTATGTTCCACTCCCCTCCTTTTTTTTTTTTTTTGTCAGACCCAGTTTGCTAATTTCCATTAATTTCTTGTCACTGATTTTCTCTTTCTTACTGAAGTTGCTTCTCAATTCTCTCATAGTAGAACTTCTTCTGACCCGCAGGCTCCCTTTTTCCCATCCCCTAAATCCATCTCATTCTACTTTGTCTTGCTCTGTCCTTTACTTACCTTTCATGCCCTTGCTCTGACATCACTCCAATGCTCTTCTGGCTTCTCCCATTCTTTCTTTTGTCTCTGTTTTCTGCAGAGCAGTGTGTTTCTTTCCCTCTTGCCTTTGCATCCAGAAGAAAAAAAAAAGGAACAGATGTCAATTGGCTTTTTTTTTCTACCTGCCTTGAAATTTCACATCAAGGCTGAGAGAGAGACGTGGGTGATCCTTGAGAGGATCAGAGATGGGAGTAGCCCATCCTACTTGTGGACCTCACATTGAAACACCAAAGAAATTTTGGGCTTACTTGAAATACATTATCTGGTTAGTAACTTGTTTAGCTTTTTAACAAACCATTTGCTGTGAAGTCAACTGAGTTCTGCGTCCAGCATTACTCAGCTGGAACAGCAATTCAGAATCTCTGTAATAAATTTCCTTCCTGAGCAACTGTCCTAAAAGGGATTTTAATGAGAGCACTATGATAACTTTTGGAGGTTTAGTTCTAAATGGATAAACATACTCCTCAGAGACAGGGAGAGGAGGGAGATACTTATTTTCTCACGTCTCATGAAGGCACAGAAGGGAGGTGAACATCTCATGATAACCACACCCCTTGTCATCCTCTATTAGTCACATCACACACTTCCTGAACACAACACTTCTTTATATTCCCCTGACATTTTGCACGTCTCACAAGAACAGTGACTAGTTATCATCCTCAGGGCTAACACCAGCTCAAAATACAGTTCAGTGAGCCTTTACAGGAACCTCTAATCATCTACATACAGTATGCTAGGCTTCACAGAGGCTCTATTTACTCTTTCCAGAGAGAAAATGCAATTGGATATGAGATGTTTGTTTCAAGTTTAAGCTTCTGCCCTGCCAGCCAAAAGAGAGCTGGAGACTTTCTGCCTTTTACAAAACCTTGAGGGTCAAATACCATGGCTCTGCAAAGTGGCACTCGGAGCAGATCTGCAGGGTAGCATCAACGTGGCCTTCTGCTAACTGTTGTTCCTCTGATGCCTTGGGTCCATGGGACATTGGTCCAGCCAGACCCCAGGACAAGGGTGTACAGCTGGTGTGTTCAGGGGCTCAAATGTAATAGGGGAGCAGTTGGCTGGTGAAAAATTCCAAAAATTGTCTTCAAATGACGATGGCATCCTGTGCAACTTTGCAGGAACTTTGATAACCAGAATGTACTTCAGCTAATTCATCCTGTCTTTCCTCCTTTAAAAACATTGTAGATAGAGGAACCAAAGATATTTGGGCCCTAAAATCCCTTTGTTTTGCTGTGTGAGTTAGTGGAACTCAGTAGCCATGATGCCCAACTGCTGCTTTGTCCTTGGGATTTGTACACTTGGTATGACAGCACTATATTGTGACGTTGCATCAATCAGGATAAAAAAAGAGATGACACAAACTACTTTCAGTGTGAGCAGAATAATCTTCCTGCCACATGCCAGTCCTGGAACATCAAATAGGGGAGTTTTTCTTCGTTCTTATTAGCTGCCACGTTATGGATGAAGACGCACAGAGAAACTGGGAGAGGCTAGGTGCTCAGAGCACTATGGCTCCGGTCCTTCATTCGTATAAATGCAGATAAAGTACTGCAATCCTCCTCAAAAATTGCTCTTTCTACTCTGACGGGCTTAAGTTAAAAATAGTGAGTTAGAGCTGGGCAACTGCTGCATATGATAAACATGGTATGTTGTTGCAATTCAAGACCTGAACAAAAACACTATGTCCATGCATAAGCCAAATTCCTTTTCCTGGAATATAGGATGCTTCCTTTTGTGTGTCAGACTCTGACCACTGAGTCACTTCCTGTGGGTTTGCATTGTGTAGATTAGCAGGTGCAATTCTAGGACGTATAGAAACTTCCTTTCTTACTGCTCTCACGAGGTTTATCCTCGGCTTCCTCTGAAGCTCAGGCTTCTCTACTTCCTTATCCACAGTACATCTCTCTTCATCTCTGTCTCTGCCCCTGCTATCTGCCCAGGCTTTCTTCCTGAAAGCTTCTTTCAAATTTCTTCTCTTCGGACAGCAGTCTTTGAACAAATAGCCAAGCTACTCTGTTGCAACACTAACTCTTTACAAGGAAGTTTTTGTTCTGTTTTAACACAGTCATGGACGAAAAATTGGGAATTCCTCTGGGGTTACATTTGGTGGGTAGTTTTTTACAAAGGAAAAAATACAGGTGGAAGAAGTTGTTGCAGATAATACAGTCACAGGACCACAATGCTCCAGGATTCCTACTCCTTCAAAAACCTCTTACTGAAGTTCCAGACTGCAGAACTGTTACCAGAATAACTTTCAGCTGATGTGTCAAGGTTTTCATCAAAACACAAAACAGACTGTGAATTTACATGGCCAAAACCACGTTTCATCCTGCTCCCTGCATGGAAGTTGCTATAGTGGGGTGCTACCCAGAATAGGTAGCACAATCTAATGTTTGTGTGTAGACTACCTCTCTGTCTCATGTTTACTTGCTCTGTGAACAGGTATGGTTGTCCTTTATGTGGGTTTTTGTTAGAAAAGAAAAACTAAAGGAGCATGTGCCATTCTTCAGACACAAATCCATCCCTTCTTTATTTCTTTTCCCTGTTAAATTCTGTAGTTTAACCACGGACAGATATTTTTAAGTGTCTTTGGTGTATTTCCTTTCTGTCTGCTTCCTGCAAGTTTGGAGGGACTCCTCCATGGTTTAAAAAATCAAACATACAGTCAAAAAAAGAAAGCTGGGAAAGAAAAGAACTTTCCCCTTTGGAGACACATTATTTATAAGGGCTGAATGCCTATTAATCTGCCAAATAAATGTGATAAAGTGGTGATGAGTTTGGTGAATAGAAAGCATGCCAAAATAGGAGGCAGGAACCTATTGGAAGTAACGGTGCTGTGATTTTGTTGATGTTCTGGAACTGCAGTATTTAAGAGTGCAATGGTCAAAGCTAATGGTTTCGAACTTTGCCAACACAATGAGCATAGGTTAGAAGCCGAGAACAATTGAGAACAATTGTGCCTGCCTCTTCCAGAGCTTGCCTCTGGCCAGGGATGGGTGAGGGATGGGAAAGGGGAAAGGACCTAGACTCAGAAGTGTGCTGATTGTTTGTTTGTTTTTTTTTTCTGAGGAGAAGAATTGATTGAGATGATGGTGCTTCACATCCCAGAGGGAGTTTCGCTTGACAGATAAGCACCCTGAGTCATGAGCTGAATACGTGCCTAAGTAGGTTTCAGCAGTTGAAGGAAATCCTATCAAAGTTTGCTGTGTGGTTGAACGTGCTGACTCAAAGTACTCACTACGTGAGCGACCAGGGAGAAATGTGGCTGATACTAAGTTGGAAACTGGGAGTCAGAAATTATTCTTTACATGAAGGAGGAACAATCTCGGTATGTGAAAATGCAAGCTGTTTGTTTCAATGAAGAGGCTGGGTTTGGCTTTGCTCCATGTAGTTATTTGAAGGCTACTGAGAAATGCAAATCACGATTTATTTTTACTGTGCTATGTGATGAGACTCGTATTTTTGAGGCAGAGAGACAAGTTTCTGGACTCTGTCCAGAAAAAAAAAACAACACCCACCCCAAACCAACTCACAATTTATAGAGTTTGTTTAAGATTATTATGAATGCCTGAAAAAGATTTAAAGGTGATCTACAAAGGACAAAAGTAGCTAATTATCCTGGGGGTTTGCTTCAGAAGGAGATACATTTTGGTCTGGTGGCCAAATGACATCAGTCTTCTGAGTGCTTTAGACTTTCTCATTAACTGAATATGTCCTACTCTAGGGTTTTTCAGTTCTTCCCCTCTTGTATTTTCTTATAAATGAATGGTTGAGATTAAACTTGAATGTTTTAAAAACATCATTCATAGGAGCACAGAAAATTCAGGTCAGTCATTTGGTCTAATCTCCTCCTTAAAGCAGGTGAACTTTAAACTGAAATACTTTAAACTTGCCCTCTCGTAATACCTTCTATATTGACCCACCTGCGTCCTTTGCAATTTCAAAGACCTTATGCACTAGTGCTAATGAGAATGCTCATTGAAAAGTGATCAACAGACATATTCTTGCCTGACTGTGGCAGGAAGTAGAAATGGTGTGATGCCAGAAGCTGGGGAAGGCACGTGCTTGCACAGCACTGGGAAATGCAGGGGCTTTACTCACAAATGTTCCCTTTGGGATTCTCCCTCCTACTTGCTCTCAGCAAGGGCAGACACCCAGTTCTGAGTTTCAGTCCAACACTGCCTGTGAGAACAACCCACGTTTTTCAGAGTACAAACAGAGTTAGAGCTATCAGACCACCCCTGAATTAGCCTAGGAGCCTCCTCAACAGCACAGGCCTGTAGGTGCAAGCTTGGTTGCTTCCAGGACCTTGTCATTACTTGGTTATATGTTAGATATGCCCATATTTTCCAAAAAGGATAGATGACTAGCAATATTCTGTACTAAATATTGGCATTAAACAGTTGGCATAAGTCTGCGTAGATCTGCTGGAAATGAGCGCAACCACTTTATGCCAGCTGCACTAGTGATCCTCTTTTCCCAAACCCTTTTCCAAGGAAGATTACATGGTGAAGGAGTGGAGATGCAAAGAGAGATCTATGAAATTGCCCATGCAAATGTCGCACACAGTATTACTGGCCTTTTTCCAAAATTGTGAGTTCTTCATGAGAATTAGAAAGAGCCACTAATAACCAAGCAAGGGTTCCTAAAGTCAAGGGAGAGAAGGCAGAGGTTCAAACAGCTTATTGGTATGTGACCTTTAATCATATCCCAGGCACCTAGATGTTCTCATTAGGGGTGAACTAGGAATGCTTAAACAGATTAGCAAGATCATTTACTGTTCACTAGTCACAGTGATCTCCTTTATTCTCTGGGAAAGCCAGTAATGAGCAGTTCAGACGCTGTGTGGGGCAGCAAGACCACTCAGCAGAGACTGAAGGCACATTCAATTTAGCAGTGAGTTGGCAGCTGGCTGGCGCACACCACAAAATATGCTGTATTTCTTTATCAAATCAACAATAAGTGTTCGTGTTTGTTCTGGTCTGTGTGCAAGAGCTCACGTATGCCTGCATACCTCATAACTCTGCCCGAGCAATTACATCCCATACTTCCCTTTTCTGTGTTGCTGTATTAAGAGTTACAACATTACATAGCTATACAGAGAGTAAGCTGATCAAAATACATACAAATTTATGGCATTTCCTTTCCCATTATTATTGTTTTGAAGCTCCAGCATTTCCCCCTACTTCATTTTTCTTTATTCTCTTTTTAAATGATCTTTCTATCATCACCCTCTGTTTTTAGAGTTATGAGTTTGCCCTGTGTTCTGGCACTTGACTTTGAACTCCTCTCTCTTGTTGCAAATCTAACAATTAATGATGGAGAGTTAAAAAGTCTCTTATAACAAAAAAAGAAGCAGAAGAAAGGGCTGGACAGTGGAGAGGGGAAATACTACCTGATGAGCTTGCTAGGTATGCTAGGATTAATACCGGAGTGAATACCTTCATGGGGGCTTGGGAGACAGGGCCAGAAATATTGCTTTCACCATTTCTGATGATATTCTGATTTTAAACACAAACTAACATTTTTTAGCTCCATCTCATCACCATTGTGATACTACTGCATGTTTGTTGCTCTTTTTCAAAGTCAGTTGTTGACATGTCATTTCTGTTCTTGTCCACCTTTCTGTTCTTGCACCAGAAGAGGTCTTCTCTCAGTAGCTGTCCTTGTTAGCAATATGACTCTTCAAATTTGTCTGCTACTCTGTGGGAATTTTCTGTAACCCTATAATTATCCCTGTTTACGTGATGGAAGTCTTTTTTGCATGTCCTACTTAGCATTTGCTAGCTGGTGTTTGTGCTTGCCTCTCCCTGCTAACAATGGACTTTGGATTTTTTTTTCTGTATGATTAGAACTCTGCTTTTAACTCTTGCATAGTTGGGCTGAACTACTTAGCAAGCACTGAATGTGATATTTGAACAATAGCTCCTTGCAAGTCACCTCTTCAAGAGTCCTATTTTGAAAAATTGACCTTAAGTTTATAGGCAAGATTGAAATCTCAAGCTGTATGTAAGTCTCAAATTGTATGTGATATGAAACTACACTGTGCAGAACTTTTCTCTCCTTTATATCAATGCAAATGGTAAATGGGTTGGCTACTCCATGCCCAAATCATGCTAAACTTGTTTGCAACTGGAGCTGCTGTAGTTACAACAGCACCGGATGCAGCTTTAGGATTGCTGACATGGCTGTACAGTGGTGCATATTCTTCTTTCCAACTGATACAGGATGTCTTTAACACCAAATGGGTGACTTGGGAGAGGAATGCGATGGAAAAGGGAATTACATTTTGCTGAGTTCCAGAGCTAGAGCATGGGGCAACTGAAGAGGTGAAATACCCTAGAAAGATGAATACTTTGTCAGGGTAATAATAAAACTCATCAGATCTGCATATACCCAAACATGGAAATTCATCTTAAATATGTTCTGGGTTATTGCAATTAATCATCATTGAAAGGAACAGCCTGAAATACAGTTGACAAAACAAGCAGGCAGTTCACATGGGAAGTAATCAAAGCGATGTTTTCTCCTTTCATATTTGACTGCTAAGAAGAATTGATGTAGGTGTGGATAACCTAGAAAGTTCCTGTAAACAGCTCCAGCCTACAAGGAACTTCAGGTATGGGAATTGAACTAGCATTTAGACTGTGCTAGTCTGGCCCAGCAGCTGTGGCCACGCTAGCTCTTCTTGCCGTCTCTTCTGGACTGTTGAATTCACATCTACCAGAAGCTGCTCTAGAGATTTCTGTTGCCTTGGGACATAGTTTTCATTTTGGAAGGACAGGATTCAGGGAGATTTCAGTGGCTGGGAACAGCAGGGGGTAGGGCTAGGTGGTGCTCCATATGTGCCATTCATCCACATTTGCATCAAAACAGTGCGGTTGGCTGGAGCATGTCTTATCTAAACAGGGTTTAACAAGCACGTATGCAGTTCAGAGCACTGTTGTGTGCAGCTGCAACCAGGTATTTTACAAACATGCTAGAAGGAACGGTTATTTGAAGGATAATTTTTTCTAAAGTAAAGAAAGCTCCCCGTGCTTTTTCTGAAACTGCATAGGAAACATTTGTTGGGTTTTCTGCATCCTTGAGCCACTTTCAGCATCCGTTTGAGAAAAGGTATTTTCAATCTCAGCTTCCTGTAGACCAAGCTAGACAGTGAACAGGCTTGTTTTTAGATCTCAGATCTAAATGCAATGACTCAGCATGAAAACCAGTAAGAGGCAGAAAACATTCCCCCCGCCATGCCTATTTCTACCAAGCAATCAAAATGAAATGACACAAGCAAAGAGAAGAAACGAATAGGTGCCTCACTTCATATGGATTGGAATTCTTCCTCCTTTAGTATTCTTTTTTCATTGTGAGTACCTGATAAATGTAAGAGGAATTTAACTTTTTTTTTTCCTCTCTTTAAAGCTAGGATTGAAGACACTTAAAACTTTTTTTTGGGGGGGGTTTTATGGATTTTGTTTGTTTTTTAATGAAGACAAATATTTTGTCTATCTTAACAAGGCCACCCATGCAGATTCTTAAATATAACATCTTCCAATTCAGTACAACTATTAAGTAACTGAAATATCTCTAAAGGTATTGGGTTAACTGAAAAAATATTTCCCATAGCAGCTGGCTGAATAGTTCTTAATTATATCAATAGTCACAGATTTCTTTTTTTTTCTTAAAAAAAAAAACCTACTCCAAACCAAAAAGCCCTTAACATTTGCAAATGAATGGCCAGAGTTCTGAAGTGTGATTAAGGTTGAATTGCTTTGAACTGCAGAACATTACAGAATATGCTGTGTATTATATTTCAAAAAGTGTATTCATGATTTTCCCACTATGTTGCTTTCATATTAAATAAGAGAGGAGAGCGTAATCCTGTGTCCCTTCTTCTCATTTAAGTGAACATCCTTCTTTCATGTGCTAGTAAATGGAAAGCATTCAGATATATTCTGTTGAATACAATGCTGGGAGACTGCAAATGTGATTTGGTTCAGCAATGGTATTGCTGCTACTTGTTACTGTGACAACAGAGCTGCAGTGCTCTCTGAATGGTAGTAAATCTCCTAATTTTAAGTATTTAGAAATTGGATATCATCTGGGTTCTTTGCTAGTTGTATCAAGTGTCCAGGTGAATGTTTTCTCTGTGTGCATCTTTTCCCAGTTGAATGTCATGGTAATAAAATGTCCTTGTGCCTTTCATTCCACAGAGTTGCAAGAGAAATCTTCAAGCTATAATGGCAGCAACTGAGGTTCAGTGTGTGCAGGACAGTATGCTTCAGTTTTGGGAAGGGCAGTACTGCTGTAATTTCACAGTAGGTGACAGAAGCAGTAGGTAGGGAGGAACAGCACATGTTGAAGTGTGGGTGTACAAAGTGTAACAAAGTGAGCAGGGAATTGCTGAGACAACATGGGCTAACAAAAGCATGTTGGTTGGGAGAAGGATACATGGGAGTTTTCACGATCATGTGGGTTTAAACTCCCTTTCAGCAGCAGAGTGCCACAGTATCTTTAGAGGGACAACAGTTGCTCAGGCTCTGTTTTAGGATTGAAGGAGGGGCTCATGGTCTTTCTTGAAAAAGATAATGCCAGTGATTAACTATCTTCTTTCTGATTTACAAAACATCTAAAATCTAAAGGCAGACCTTCATATACATGGAAGCAACTTGGAAAGGGCAAATTCTTATACAGTGTGTGTATGTCCCAGCCTTTTTCTGAGTAGCGTAGTTGAGCATACCTTTTTGGCACAAAGCAGAATTTTTAAGTTTAGGAGCACAGCTTACTGAGAAGATGTGAATACCTTAAGTTTTCCCTGCCTTTCTGTGCCACAGTACTCATGTCCTTTGAATGTGGGAATCATTTACTTCAAAATAGGGAACAGATTACTGCTGTTGCCAATGATCATCTCTGGTATCCACCCACTAACACAACAGCACCTTAAAAGCCCCATGTACAGATAAGGAACTTTTGCCTTTTGAAATTGGAACAAATGCTTCTAGATGAACTGGTTGCTCTATTTAAGCCAAAAGCAAAATATTGGTTAACCTCAGTCAGTGGCTTTTAATCCAGGTGTCAGATTTTGCCATGTAAAGCTGTTAAAGAGTTATTTCCATTTCTTATGATGCCGCTTTTCTTGTTTTAGCTTAGGGGGTACCAAGGTGATTTGTTGAGGTGGGAAGTGTAAGACAATGTTCAATGTGGGGTATTTAAAAAGAAAAGCGCGTCAGCCTGTTCTGAAAGCTGGAGCAGGATCTAATCCAGCAATACTGATACATTGCTGTTTCAGTCAGAATTCAAAGAAAACCACCTCACACATACTATTCCTAAAGCCACTGGCATTATTCTTACATTAAAGACTCCATTGTTTAGCATGTGTAAACTTGACAACAAATGTGGATAAATTGACCGAACATAGTGTAAAATGGTCTCTAAACCCATATCCCTTTCTGCTCCACTGCATGCAGGAGCAAAGAAGGAAGCATATAAAGACTCCTAACTTCAGAGGTGTTTTAACTTGGATGAACAAAATGCTGGTTAGCATGGGTATCCCTCCAGATGTGACATGCATTAGGAGGAGCAGATTAGAGGAGGACTGCTCAAGTTTCCATCTGCTTGATATAGTTTCCTGCTGTTCCACTTACAGCAATCTGGAATATAAAATAAGTTTCATCAAAGCCGTGCTCAAATGCAATTTCCACTTAAGTCAGTGGGAACATTTGCTTGAACAAGGACTACACAGGATTTTATAGCAATTATTTATTTTAGAGATAAGTTTAATAGTAAGTGTAATGGCAAACAAAGGGGAAATAAGTTGTGATAGGAGATTTGTAAGAAAGTTCCTGGGTTTGCATAAAAAATTATCCTAGTTATTTTTTTAATGTTTTTCCTCTCCTAACATCTGTGTTGCAATAATCAAAAACAATGTTGCATTTTAAAGTTAGGACCTTTAAATTTTTTCTTCTTCTCCTATTACTCATATTACTTTTCCATTTTTTAAATTATCCTGCCCCAATGGGGATTTTCTTTTAACTTTGTTATAATTTTTTGGTGTGTGTATGTGTAAAGACCACAGACCTTTTACTGATTTGTGAGTCAGAGGATTAATAGCTCTGCATAAAACATTCTGAAAATAGTGGAAAAATTTCCTTTAGCCTGCTTTTCAGGTGAAAAAATGGTGAAAATCCAGCTTGCTGTGTTTTTTTTTTTTTAATGACAATTGCTTGCTGCTTTAGTGTAATTGTATCAGATCTTCAAGTTTTATATTTTGATTAGTAATCTATAGAGTTATACAGATAGTAATATAGGTAATAATATAGTTAGACATTCCATGCTGGCTTTAAAATACAGGCATGTTGTACATTTTGGAGGACATAGTCTCAGCCACTGAAGTCATTTTGAATTGCTTAAGATCAATCTCTCAACTTGCATCTGAACTCATGTGAATTGTTTCAGAGCCAGTCACTCCAGTGGTCATGCTGGTGGGAGCATAACAAAATGAGGTAAAGGATTTTGCAGTTATGGGCACACAGTAGGTCAGAATACATGTAAGCATCTATGGAAGATGACGGGGGCTTTGGCTTTTCTCTGTAATCTATCCAGAAAATGCCAAAACCAGCAGTAGGACTTTGGATCTGCCTCCCACAGTGACCTTTGGGGGAAAATTTTCAGAAGCAACTCCTAATTTTAGAAACTACGACCACCAATAGCTTTCTCTCAACTTCATGGGAACAAATCCCTCCATCCCCAAGATGTCACTAGTTTCAGACACCCCATATGGAGACATCAAGAAGTGGAAGTCACTTGGCTAAGTTCTGGCCTTAACCTCTATGCCTCTGAAACTGTTCCATGCAACAAGTAGAGGTTACGAAAAGTGAGAGGGACAGGGAAATATCGTGGGAGAAAGATATTTGGCAGTGGCATTTGCTGCAGAGAAAAAGTAAATAATAAAAAATGGGACACAAATAGCAAGGAGCTGTTTGGGCTCAATAGAAGGGGAGGCAGGGTGGTGAAAACATCGCTTCCCAAATGGAACAACATTCAGTCTGTCCGTTTTCCAGGCACATTATGTAGCCTATAGAGAGAACTTTGCAGGTAAAACACCCTACTTAGTGCCTGGAACTGGGTGTATAAAGTAATATTTCATGTGCACATTATGGGATTTGATTTTATTTTTAACCCTTCTCGCATTGTTTTCAGCAGTGTGGGGCTTTCACTATTTACCGAAAGCCAGACTTCTTGTGAGTCAGACTTTCTGAGAACATGGGGGTAGACCAAGGAAGCGTATCCCTTAGCAACAGAAAGCAAATTAGGGTTCTTCAAAACTTCTCTATTCATGTTTTCTCTCATTGTTAATAGGTCTTTTACAAAGAAATTGGCTCACACTTCATTAGGCCCAAATGTTAGTCAGGTCTAATGAGACAATTCTGTGAGTTTCTTTTGACACCAGACAGTTACTGAAAATTATGTACAGCGTTATACCAATTGTGCCAAAGTTATATACCTCCTTGGGAAAAAGGTAGGGGAGAGACTTATGTCGCTGTTTTTGTAGGTATGAGCTAATCTACTTAACTAACACACGAACTGTAGACAGGGTGCATTGTAATTTAATTTGTCTTCATATGATTTTCCTTAGTCAGACTTTAGGCATTAAGAAACAGGTTGTCTTGTTCGATGTATCAGTTAAGTGATTTTAGGCAGAAAGCATTTTTATACTACTGCAGTGATTTGTACAGCAACTGGGCGTATTACCTTTGTGTTTCAGGGACTGCTTTACATTGAATGTAGATGGGCTCTTGGGTCTTATGTCCTGAGATATCGTGTGCCTTTCTTCAAAAAACCCTCCCTGCTAGGCTCCCTAGGGTTGTCACTGACGATGTCCCACCCTCCCCGCAGCTTCCCCTGTACTTTTTGCCTGAATTCTGACAAAGCTGATGGGTCCTGATAGCAAAGGATGGGGAAACTGGTTTCCATTGGTGCCCACCTCCCAGAACGTGTCCCAAGACAAGTCAGTCTTAAGAGTATTCCCATGCATTTCCTATGCGAGGCAGTGGTTGTTAGAACCCAGAGCTGGAACCTCATGGTTCTGACATTGTGTGTTCCCACACTAATGGTGGCTGATGAACTCCAAACCACCACCCCGTATTCATGTTCCTTGCACCCAGAACCCAGATGCTTAGGTACATGCTTAAGGGAAAAACTCAGGCAGTAAAAAGGTAGTGTTCACCCTGTGTATAGTAAATCATATGGCAAAATCAGTAAAGGCTGAACTGGCCAAGTAGCACTGATAAAAAGGGAAGAAATTGGGGAGGAAAATATTTCTCATAAGTGGAAATAAAAAGATTATTTTGGGTGCCTTTTCTTGTTAGTGAAATAATTTACTGCACTATTTAATTGTTTTCATTCTAAATAAACCTGTTAAATTTTGAAGGGTAATAACCAATCTCAGCCAGCTAAAGAAAAACCAGTCTTTCTCTAACTATATTGCTTAGTTAAATGAAGCGTGTTGCATATCCTGACTTCAGACCTTTCTTTAAGTGTCTTTTCTGGGTTGTTGATTCAGTGAATACTTCGTTTATTTTCTGGCAGTTTTCCTGAAAGGAAAGCCAAGGAACATCATCTGAATAAATAATTATGGTTTATTTTGGCAATATCTTGTGACTGCTCAAGTGGTCAGGTATTCTGTTTTTAACCAAAGCACCCTATCATGTTGGAGCGTGACCAAGGGCTTTCTGACAATTCACATCGCCGCTTTTGCTCTGCTACCTGACCAGACTTTTGCAGTTCATGCAGAGGACTTGCAGCTAAACGTTACTGTTTCTAGTTTAAGATGTCTGTCATCAAAAGTCATGAGTTTAGCGCTAGGAATAGTAATGTCTGTATGGTTCACTGAGGGATGTGGCCGATATACTCAAGTGTATTATGTCGCCAGAAAATCTTTAAGTGATTCCTATAGAAAACCCTTTGAAAATAATAGGAAAAGGAAAGGAGCCCCAGTTCTATATATTCTGGTAATTGTAAAAGGAGCTTCCCATCACTGATTTGTAAATTTAATTTACCGAAGCTTGGAAAAAGTTACTTCCAGCAAAAATTGGCAAATCTCTTTGAAAGATTCCTTGCTTTCCACAAAGAAAGAAAAGACATCACATTTCCATTGCAAGGTCAGGATTTTATTGGAGGAAAATTTTCATTAACAAAATTGAGTAGCCTTTTTAGTTTATTCTTGAGTAAGGGCAACTATAAAGGTAATTTTGTTAGGCAATTAAGGTAGCAAGTGATTACATATGAACAAATATATGAAGGCTGAAAAATCTGAAAAGTCCTGCTGCAGCCCAGTGCTGAAGATACTCTTGAAGATGATGGTTGCTCTGAGTTCCACTTCTGTCTTCTAATGTCTGAGGGTTTTACCTGGGCCCTTGTTACGAGAAATGCATCAGCTGTCTCTGGAACTGTGTGTGGGCTTTACACGTGATCTTTTGGCAATATGAGGCCTAAGCAATGAGGCTCTTGAACTGAAGGAACATGCAGTATTCTTGCTGCAACCTTGCCATGGAGTAAGAGTTGTGCTAAGACTCCTTGGCAGAGCCAAATTTTTAACATGAGAGTCTGCAGAAGCAGCACTTCAGTATCAGTGTCCTTGCTTTGCATCTATTTCTGTGGGCAGTCTTGGCAGAAAACTCATGGCATGAGAGAATGTAATGATTCCTTGGGCCATGTTTGCTTTCACCTTCCCACCTCTGGTTTTCTCCTCTCTTTTCACACAGAGCACGATAAAATTCGAAACTGAAACTGCATGCTTTCAGAGATTTGTTAAGGAAATAAAAATTTAGTTTTTGGTGAGTTCCACCCTGGCAAAGCATGAAGACTGCCTGCTTAATGCATTACAGGTCTGTTTGGTTTTGCCAAGAAAAGAGTTCCTACTTAATAAAGCCCAGACATTTTCATAAACAAGAGGACTAAAACGATCTGTAATGATATATGCTAAGCTCAGTGGCTGAGAAGAACAGCTGGCCTGACCTTGGCAGTCAGAGGAGTTGAACTCCAGGTCTTTGACCCTTGGCAGGCTGTTTTGCAGAAATATGTCTGTGCTGACCATGCTAATATGCAGAATGGATTTGGGTTGTGTCTATTGTATCCTTTACTTAAGTGGAAGTGGTTGGAGGCAGCTCCTCTAAGTTGGTGCAATGCTATTGAGAGATTCAGGAGGTGATACGTTGCTGCTTAAACCTCCCCACCCCACTTCTGCCAGGAAACTGGCTGCAAGTTGGATGCAAACACCTGCAGGCAAGAGCTGGGTGGGGAAGTGCTGGGTAGGTTGTACTGACCTGGCTGACAGCGTACTGCAATGTGAGACTGGAAGTCTTGGGTGCTGGTTTCAGGTCAAGCAGAAATCTGCTCTGTAAACTCAGGCAGAATATTAAGGCTTTCCCTCCAAAATAGACATCACAGTCCTTGCTGTGTTTGTTGGGTGGTGGGTGGGGTTTTTTTGGTTTTGTTTTTGTTTTTTATAAAAGCCTGGGATGTATTTGGATGTAAAGGACTTTGTGAGCATAAATAATATTTATTTTGGAGGCTGGGAGTGCACTGCACTTCTCGATTTACTTTTTTTTTTTCCTCTAATCCCCTGAGTTGGGAAACAGAATCTTATTTTTCCTGGAAGACGGGGGGAGGGTGACAACAAGAATCAATGTGTTAAGCCATTAGTCACCAACTACTGGAGTACAAATATTGACAAGTGCAAAGGTTTGGTGGTCTTGCTTTTCTGCATGAATATCAGCAATCTATCACACAAAGCCTGCCTGTGCTTCCAGAAGGCCTGTCCCTGGGTAACATGATTATTGCAGTGTAATAGGGAGGTAAAAGGTTAGACATGGGTAGCATAGCTTCCACTGAACCTACATTACCCCGTGTCTGCTAGTGCAAAGTTTTGCCTTGCAACACAAATATCACCAATGTTATGGTTCTAAAATCAGCAAATTTCTTTCCTGCATCATACTTCCTCCTAAGGACTATCTTGTACGTTCATATCTGATCATTTGGTTGTGGTTCTAAGGTCTCCATCTTTGCTTAAAAACACCATATGCTCTGAGGGACATCCCCTAGAAAAAAATGCTCTAACTACGTTGTTCTCATGCTAGGAATAGAATCACTGTGGGAACGAAGCAGTTTTCAAAACTGAAGCACCCTGCAGTGAGATCTGTGAAATGGATGGCCAGTGGGCTCTGTGAGCAGAGGGGTAGATGTTAGTCTCAAAAATCTTGCCTGTAAAAAAAGGGAAAAAGAAAAAGAAAACTTCCCACTGTTGCCGAGTCTGGCTAAGCTCCATCAGCTTGCAACAGAGTCATTATGAGTCACCAGATGCCACAGGCGGTTTCAAACCTTTATTGATGAGACCTGCCTAGAGGAAGGCTATAGAAGCCCGTGTGTTGGAGGTGTCTGCAACCTGAGAGACAGGTACAGCCAAGGAAAGAAGTGTGATCTTGGTCCATCACCCAAATTGCATGCTCGTAGTCCTTTCTGCCCATGTCATTCCAAAGCTCAGAATCTTCTGCAAAAATTGTGCTGTCATCTCCTTTCTTTCTGAAAATCACAAATCTCTTTCTGCAGAAATCTCTGGTTTTAGTGCAGTCTGTAATGCTCTGGAACCACTCCTTTAGTCTCCCTTCCTAAGAACAGTACTGCTGTGACAGGTATAGACAAGTCTGTATGTAGGTCAGTAGCAGAAGAACAACGAAGAACACAATTAAGACTTCTACTGTCAGGAGGTAAAGTTACAGTTCTGTTCCCAGTCCAATCATTAAATGTACTTCCAGCAAGTTCTGCCCTCTTTTGGTGTCAGTGTCTTCATGTGCTTAGTTGGGCAAGTAGCTGCTTAGTGTGTCTATCTTCCTAAGCTTGAGACATGGAAATCCATGGTGTGGCCAGATTTCCTGCTTGATTTTACTTTTACCATCTCTTATAGATGGCTTATCTACTGTTTTAGGTATACCTTCTTAGGGTTGCTATACATAATTTTTCTGGGTACTTGAAATCTAGGGAGAGTTGTTTTGTTTCAGCAAAGCTTTTCTAAATCATCTCAAATAACCATTCTTAGGAGCTATCCCAATGAAGTTAATTGTTCTTCTGTGACTAACAAAGACTTTACCTTGTTCTTGTGCACGTTCTATGTTAGATACTCGTTAGCAGAAGCATTCAATAATGAAAACACCCATTCTTCACTAGGCCTCTAGTGCTTTACTGGGTTCTGATCCATAAAGTTAATTTACTTTATTTAATTCATATTGCAAAAAAAATTTGCCATCTTCAGTCAGCTGTGTTATGTCATCTGTTACATATCAGCTAGCTGATAAATGTGGACTCAAGGGCCATGATCTATCTTTAGGAGCAGTGCAATAACTCTCACACTTAATGGCCTTCCCTTGTGAAAGTATTCACATTAAAGTAAATGTGAACTTTTCCTGAAAAGGAACTGAATGAAGTGAGTGAAGAGTCAGGATTTGGCTGGTGGGATGATTCATATGCATTGGGTCTTACATTTGTATCCATTCCAGTTGTGTCACTGGAATTTAGGACATTGTCTCAGTCACTTTCTGATGATGAAGAGGTGGAAACTTGCTCATCTGCATGTCCTTATATTAACAGACAATCAGATATGTGTCTGCTGTCTTTGAGTATCCATGGACGTATTTTTAGCATGACTTAACTGATTAGAGCTGGGGTGCTGAGAATCAACTGTTTCCAGTTTATCATCCAGTGCATTTTTGTCTTTGACACATTAAGTTTTAGTCTTGGTGCTAAAAACACGGAGGTCGTAGGAGCAACTTTGTTCATTGATGTGTGAGTCAGTTATTTCAATGTCTGTTCCAGAGACCAAGCCCTAGATGTTTCCAACCCAACTGTGAATGAAACTGACTTTATCCAGTGAATCTGCTATGATGTCCTACCTTGGTAAATATTATAACATATATATAAAATTATATCATAGGCAGGAGTGGACTATAGTTGCAGAATTTCTACCTGGGATTTACACCTGGCAATTAGTATATTGGTCATTGACTCTTTATAGCTTTCTACTCGTATAGTTGTTGCAGTTTTGCATAGTTGGCTACTGAGAGAGGGCCAGGGGTTGCAGAAAATGGCTGCTAGAGTCTTCTGCAAGCCTGCTTATAGCGCCTCTGAGAATCACATATAGGAGACAAAGACTCCACCAGAACATGGAGTGCCAGGAAGATAGCAATTTTGGCCCATTAAGGGCATTGGGATGTCTATTTGCATACAAATGTAAGCAGTTGACAGACACAAAAGGCCAGGAAGGCTGGGGGAGGAGGCGCCCAGGTACCCTGGCAGAGAGATTGCCCCTGCAGCCCGAGCTGAAGCACGTGGAGGAAAGGACCCATGGAGGAGGTGGAAACCCGACCTGCCCGGTGGAGAGGCTCCACGCTGGATGGAGCCGGTGGAGACATAGAGAAGATGCCATGACCTACGTTGGGATGAGCCCCTGCCAGCACAAGCGACCTACAGAGATGAGCCAAACAGGTTTGCTGGGGGAGGCCTCATAGCCCCGTGGAGGACTGGGACTGAGAGACATTGTGATTTGTTGCTGCCTGCCAGAGCAGAGATGAAGTCCAGTGGGAAGAGATTTGCCTTGGAGAAAGTTCGTGGAGGACTGGCTCTTGTGGGTGAGATCCTACGGTACAGCAGGGGGAGGCTGTGTGGAATGAATGCCCCCATCCTGGCCGAGAAGGAGACCATCTTGCAAGGGACTGACTAAAGCCCCCATCTCCTAGCCCCTGCCCCCCTGTCCTGTGCTGCGAGCAGGACAGGGGAAGAAGGGAGCAAAATCATGGCTGAAAGGGAAGTCTGCTTTAGAATGGAGGGGTGAGGGGAAGGTGTTACCGAGACCCCCATTTTCCCCAGTCCCTGCCCCTCCTGGGCTGCGACCGGAGGGAAGAAGGGAGCAAACTTCTAACTAAAGCCTGTTAAGGAGGGAGTGGGGGGGAAAAGTGTTTACCTGGTTGCATTTGTTTCAAGATTGTTGGTTGCACTCCTGACTCTGGTTCTTTTTCACTGTTTTTCTCTTTAGTGTAGTGTAATAAATTAGGTAACCTCTCTTCAGCACTCTGTGTTGAGTTTGTTTTGCCCGCGTCATTAACGAGTTTGCCTCTTGAGCTGCCCAATTATGTTATTTCTCCCCTATCCAAATAAGAAGGGGAGTAATAGACTGATTTTGGTGGCTCAACCACCACAATAGTATAAATCAAATCCTACTTCTCATGCTTAAACCCTGACAGTTGTTGAGGCATATTCTATACAAAACAAGGGTATACAAGTTTGAGACCATTCGGGTACAAGTTCTGTCAAGGTGATTGTGAGGCTTTCCTAAAAATCTGTCAGTAGGGTTGGCATGGTTTACTGGTGGACTTGGCAGTGTTAGGTTTACAGTTGGACTTAGTGACCTTAAACATTGTTTCCAACCTGTGTGATTGTATGGTTCTGGTGTGGTTTGTTTTCTTTCAACACATGGGTTGAGTCTCTTAATTTCTTACAGGTTAGAAGACCTTGGGTATTTGGAGCACTTGAAATACATGCCCTTTCTGGGTACTCTAAATGTGTTCCACACGGTCAGGCTCTTCTCCCTGGGATTATGCTAGTTAGAGTTCACTGTTGATGATAGTGTGTGAACACATTGCAGCAGATAACGCCTGCCTAGCAGGGGAAAAAAACCCAACCCAAAAACCAGAAACCCACACAAGGTTTTAAAGTGTAGAATTTTCTAATGCTTTTCAGTCAGAAAAGGCACAAGGACAAGGTTTCTAGGGCAATGAACTAGGCTTGTTACTGAGACCCACTCAGCCACAGTGATGGTGCAGTTTGCTCATTTACTGATGTTACCCTCCTGAAGTGAAGCCTTTTCTGCCTCACCTGTAACTCTGAAGGGAGGGGCAGTCTCAAGAACGAAATCTCAGGTGACTCCCTGGCAAAATTTCTGCTCATTGAGTAGGATTTTGCTCCTGTGATGTATGTTTTGCTGTGGATAAATTCTATTTAGTTGCACACAAGTTCCTACAGTTAGGTACGTGCCTTTCCATAGCTGTTTTAACAACACCTGGCACTATGAAGATGATGAATGCTTCAGGAAAAAATCAAAACCAAAGTTTGGATAAGTAATGTATTGCTAGAACACAGACCATCAACTTTGAGAGCACTTCATTATCTAAGCCATGTTCTCCCAGTGGAGTTCCCAGACTGTGTAAAAGGATTTTCAAGGAAACCTCTGGGCAGCCTCTGCAAACTTTATCAGTTTTGGAAATAACACTTGTGTCTGAGTGCTTTGCAAATGAAAGAAAGCAGGAAACAAAGTCTCAGATGTTTTGCTTAGCTGGTACATTATGGTTAGTTTTGCCCTTTTTCCTTGCATTTTTAATTGGGTAATTGGTTTCTTGGGAAGTTTTGTGGCTTTTTCAAGACATGATATCATGTGTTCCTATTTATAACTGCTCAAGATTGTGAACACAAAGAACACAGAGGCTGATGTAAACTATTTGCAGATCATAGCACTGGGTAGAGGGACAGTGGAAATGCCCTTCTTTCTATTGCAACGTGTGGATTGTCAGACCTGAAGAGGACACAGAGCACTGTGAAAAGAGACAGTAAGAACATGGAGTGAAAAGAGCTATATGTGCAATGCAAGGAATGGATCACATCATCTTTTAAAAGTCACAGCATCTATAAATACTTTGGTTCTTGAAGTTGGGGTAAATAGCCACCAGCAGCTATTGTGTGGACATGGGTCAGAAGTTAACAGCTAGGGAGAACTCAGATCTTTTGAGCTGTTATTTAGCTCTTTGGTTCTGCCTTGCAGCAGGGAGAGGCAATGTATGACTTCCTGAGGTCCTTTCCTGCCCTTATTTCTGTGATTCCAAAAGCTACATGTAAATACTTTGTGTTGAACTCAAAAAGCCATTGGGAGAAAGATAATGGCTGTGACAAGACCATTCATAGCTCAAATACTTATTTTTGTTAGCATAACTACAGCAAAGATAAAATAAAGCCAATGATGTAGAGCTCTATTTGACAGAAAACCTGTGTCTCACAATTATTTCCAGTGTTATTGAATGATAATAAAATAAACATGGATTCAGATGCACTTACTTAAAAGAGAAAAAAACAGAAAGATACTTAAGTGAAATGCTGTCATTTTATCCATTTAGCAACTGTCCTGGTTTCAGTCACGATAGAGTTAACTTCATTTGTAGCAGCTGATGGAATGCTGTGTTTGGGAGTTAAAATGAAAGCAGTGCTGATAACACCCTGATGTTCTTAGTTGCAGTCAGACAGTCAAGGACTTTCTCAGCTTCTTCGTATTTCTCTATTTATGAGAAAGGGGGGGCGAAGCCAGGACAGGTGACCCAGATGGGCCAAAGAGTGTATTCCATGCCAATTACGTCCTGCCCAGGATAATGGGGGGCTGTTGGGAGGAAGAAGAGGGGCAGTTGCGGGACGCGTGCTTCTTGGGGGGACGGTCGGGTTCCGGGACAGCTCTGGGTGGTATGGCCTGAGTTGTGTGGGTCGGGGAGAAACTGCATTGGGGATCAAGAGTTTCATATTCTTTTGCTCTAAAGTCCTGTTAGCACTGTTATATTTTATCTTTCTGTTATCTTAGTAAACTATCCTTATCCCAACCCACGGGCCTCTTAATTTCTTGGTTTTGGAGTTATTTGCCCCTTCCTTTTCCCTTCCCTTGTTTCCTCCCCCCCCCCCCCCGCCTTTTTCCCTCTTCCCCTGCTCTTTTACTTTAAGCAGCAGGCAGCTGCGTGGATCTCAGCCCACAGCCGGGGTGAAACCACAACAGCAACTTACAATAACAACATGAACAGGGACTATAGAAGCAGTACTGATAATTTCTTCACTGCCTGGGTGCTCAGGCTCTACAAAATAAGCTCGTGGTGGGGTAGTTATTACCTGCCACTGCTTACATATCTTTGCAGAAAACAGCAGTCACGTTGAACTATCATGTGAGCAGAAGCACCAGGCTACTCTGATGTCCATACAGGAAATGGTGTCTGGCATAATAAGTATTTCTTGTGCTTTGCTAATCTTTGAGTCATTGGTTATCCCCCCTTGGCATATCTTAAAGAAAGTGGACAACACAGAAAACAAGCCTGCAAAATAAAGTGATATAATGATACAAGGCACACCTCTAATGCTGAGGAGGGCTTGACTGGATTCATACCTGCACGGAAAATCCGTTAAAGCTCTTGTATGTGGGAATGTTCAACTAATCTGAGTGATGCTCCAAAGCGGAGTGGTTGTAGAGTATTTATCCTTCTGCGTGGATACTCTTACTCAAGAGTGAAAGTGGGTTGATCTATTTTTTTCTCTTAGGGTTAGCTTCCAATAGAAATTTAGGAGGAAATAGCCTGAGTTATCACAAGGCTGGTGTCCCAAGGGTAAGGACTGTTACCGGCTAGACAGGGAGATCTTCCTAGGACTGAAAAGAATTGCACTCTTTCTAATTCAGACCATTTGTTTGACAAGTACTTGCCCTGGCTAAGTTCCAAGTAGCAAAAAGAATGAATTTAAGGAAGAGGGGAAGGGGACTTGGAAGACTTGAAGGATGTCCTCTGGTGAAGACTGTAGCTATCCTTAGCTTAATTCTCTGCTTAAACATAGCTTGTCTTCATCAGCTTGACATATCAGAATGTCTGTCTCCTTTCCTTGGAGTTTTAAGAGAATGGAAGGATTGGTGACTCGGAGAACTCAGACCTGAGAGAGCTGTGATGCCAGACTGTGTGAAAGATGTTAGTGCAGAGATCATAGTGGAAGTGGAAAGACAAAAAAAAACCAAACCCAAAATACTAATGGAACAGTGTGTCTAGAGAAGTATATGAACTATATTAAGGATGGAGAGAAAAAGTCTGTGGAGGAGAAGAAACTACAGAAGTTGACAGGTGACTGCTTAAGGTCCTAAATGATACTGGAGTTCTTCCAGCTGGCATGCTGGATCTGTCTCTCCCTCTGCCTTTTGTAGCTCTGGAACTAATTTTACAGATTAAATAAAGTACTTTTTCGACTCAGAGTGCCTGGCACTGAATTTGTAAATCCATCCTTTCTATTTCAGTCAGGCATGACTGGGTGAACAACCTCTATAAGTAAAAGAAGTGACATGAATAATTCTTCCTTGAAATAAGGTCAATGTTATCCTCATGTGACTGGAGTTGTGTGGAAGGAACAAAGACCTACATCAACCTGGTGCTATTAGCAACACTGGGTTCAGACATATTTTGTCATGAGTCTCAGCTAATAATTAAGGAGTCATTACGGTTATCTCAGTTTTTACAAGAACCACAGTATTCTTCATAGAAATGTATTTCAGCATCAAATTCACCTTGGGGTGAAAGAAATTTTTTCATTACAAAGCAACGTTTGTGGTATGCCCAAAGCTCTGCATTCACAGTGCACATTATACTAAAGAAGTTGCTAGTATTGATGTTCTGCTTGGGTTTTGTCATCATAAAGCCTAATCTTTTCTTGTCACATTAGAATGCAGTTTATGGAATATTATTTTTTTCAGTTTTCTGTTCCTTTATGTATTTCTGACTTCCCATTTCAGTATATAACATAACTGATTTAAACTACTATTGTCAGCTACCTTTGCTATACTTATGATATTTTAAATGTAAAAAAAAAAATGGTTGGTGCAGCCTGCTGCTGTTTTCAGATAGCATCAGAAGGGAATGTATTTTTAAAAATATACAGTCTCAATCTATCTTAGTTTAGTGTGGAAAGCTTATTTTGTCCTTAGCACAAAAAGAAATGGACAATTCTATAGATTATTTTTTTCGTGCAGAATGATAGAATAGCACCAAAACCCAGCAAAAATAGTATGTCTTGCTAGTATAAAATGACGGTATCTTTAGCAAAATGAACTTGCATAGATTTTTCTCTGATTGTTGAAAGTATCCTGCATTAAACAGTAGGTAATCTTTTTAGAAATGCTTAAATTGCTGGTTTCACTGCTCTATTGTATTTCTGCTTATCTGTCAACAGGTTCACATTCTGCACCACGTCTATATAAATCTACTTACAGAAAGCAATAAGGCAGGTGTTTTTACATTGGAAGACCAACATTATTTTCTTCTCATCTTTTCTTACTTATCTGTAACTGTTCTCAATACAAATTAAACAGCATAGGTAGGGAAACTTTTCTTTCTCATATATACTGATTTTTCAGTATGTACAACTTTTCCAACCATACAAAACATAGGACTTTAGAAATGGCTTGTGAAAGCTTATGATTATACTACTGAATCACCATGAAAATTCTATCATATAGTCCCTTTTGTTTGCCATGGAGAAATGTTACATAAGAGGGTTTTTTTAAATCAACTGATGTTTTGCTTCAACTCTTTCAAAATCTGCAGTTATTAATGATATCTCTTAGCCCAGTGTGGTATCTCTTAACCCTGGCTGAGTGCTAAGTGTAGAACTTGGAATATGGGAATAAAATCCATTCTGTGTTTACTGCCTGGTTCAGCTGGATGATGACTCAATCATGGGACCTGTGTGGGCTATGGCAGGAGCCAAGGACAGTGATGGAGCAGGTACGCAAGGAGCACGCTTTCTGTTGCCCAAAATAATGTTGGGTGACTCACAAAAGCAAAAAGCACAAATAACCTTTGGGAATCACAAAGTCTGCCTAAATTTTTGTAGTACAAAACACTTAGGACATGCACCTTTGGAAGGCCTGTGTACAGATGGCTGCCAGTGGTGAGCAGCAGCAGGAGGCTGGGTGCTCTGTGTGCTGCACTGCTGCTATCTCAAACCAGAAGATGCAATTGCTCTCTCCCGCCTTTTCCTCTAAGGAGCTGGGATTAAGCAAGAAGACAAAATTGTCATTGGCCTCAGTGGCTTTGATATTTAAGTGGTTTGTCTGACACTGGCTACTGTTTTTTGTACAAAAGAGAACATTGCCAGGTAGCAGCCAGCAGGAGGATGTTATGGATAGGAATCGGTCTCAACCTTAGTGAACATAATGCTACTTTTGAAAGTGCTACTTCCTTGTACCAGTGCTTGTTAGCATGCTCAATGTTCATGCTAAATACATATAGGGCATCTTGAGGCCTTGCAAGAGAGAACAGAAAGCAGTGTTCTATACTACAGGTTCAATGAATCTTCTCAGATTACCTAAGAGAAGACATCTAAAATACCAGTTGGTCTGGCAAAGATGTGGAGTAATCTGTGCTACTGTATTATGGGAACCACCTTCTTTAACCCAGATTATTTTACCATAATTATATTTGACTATTCTGTTGAGTTTACCATGGTTAAGAAAAAGAAAGCAGGTGGAGATAACAGGTTTACATTTTTTTGCTGATTTTACAATATTTGTTGATAAACTTATTTCATTATTGGAATCTGACACAGGTCCCAAAAGACTTTATTTCTAGGTATAGCAGTGGCCATTAGCAGCAGATTTTGGCACGGAATTCTAGTCAAACTCATCAGTCGCCCCAGTTACGTGGGAATATGACCAAAAGGCAATTTCTTATCCATTGAAAATATGTCAGGAGATTAAAAATGGTTGAACAAAGAGCCATTAACATGGGTTGGAAAATAACTTCTAGATGTAATGATCTATAAAACTAAAGTGGGACAAATTTGAACTACAATGATCTATATCCTTTGCACCTTTTGAGTTATTTAAGCCAGTTTTGAAGATGTCAGAATTAAATTTACATGTAAACTCTGTTTTTCTGAAGATTTCAGAATTTTTAGCACTGCTGCTTTTTCTGGTGACAGTTAGTAATTTAGTGATTGGAGAATTAGAAATTAAAAACTGAGTTAATGCCTTTTTCTTTCTTACCCAAGCTACTACTCTGCTAAACAAATTGTTCTGCATTTTCCAGGGTCCTGCCTCCAGGGTCCAGTGCAGGGCAGTAAAAAATGGAAACTGCACACCCTAGCTGTATTTAGACTGGTTTTCCAGAAAAGAAACAGAGTCTGATCTCTGAATTTAACCTCACATCTAAACAATACAACATACTGAAACCATTAGCTCTTTAGCACTAAACTTAGGGATGAGGAATTCCCTAGATGATTTTTGCATTCCAGGGCTGCTACCACACAAGATTCATGGGGATGTGAGGAAGATTCAAGATGCTTAACAAACATGCATATATATATATATAGAGAGAGAGAGCATTATTCCCCAAACTGCCTGGTGAACTAACATTCTCATCAAAACACTAATTAGGTCTTGAAAAATTCTGTGGTGTCACTGATGTTACTGCAGAGGAAACCACACTGACAAGCAAGGAGGAAATAGGAACAGCACATTTGTTAATTTAACAGAAGAGAAGGCTTAACCCTTTTTGTGTTAGAACAGGATCTGATGTTTTACAGTAAATGTTTCATCCATTTGGAGGTGTTAGTATTTTTCCCCTGGAAAAAGGTTTGGCAAAGTCTGGCCAGACATTTCACATAGGTTCCATTTCAATCTGTCCCCAGGGCCAAATGCCACTGTATCTGAAGGTGGATCTTTGATTAGCAGAAGGACACTGAATCACAGGTTGTTTGCAGTGATCTGTTTTCAGACTCTACTGATAAAACTCAGAGCAGAGTCTAGCTCCACAGACTAGAGAGGAAAAAACATCTGTGATACAAGTAAAAAAGTACAGTCATTCAATATAATTTTTTAAAAATATATGGAAGAGATATTTGTGGGTACCACAAGTTTGTTTTGCTGTTTCATGACCCACCTAGTCTTGTGTCCTCTCAGAATCACACAACCACAGAACAATTGAGATTGGAAGGGACCTCTGGAGGTCATCTGGTTCAAACCCCCACTCAAGCAGGGTCACATACAGCAGGTTGTCCAGGACCACATCCAGATGGGTTCTGAATATCTCCAAGGATGGAGACTTCACAACCCCTCTGGACAGCCTGTACCAGAGCTTGGTCACCCTCGCAGTAGAAATGAGTTTTCTGATATTCAGATGGACTCTCCTACGCTTCAGTTTGTGCCCATTGCCTCTGGTCCTGTTGCTGGCTGCTACTGGAAAGAGCCTGGCTCCTTCATGTATTTGTATACATTGCTGAGATCTCTTGAGCCTTGTCTTTTCCAGGCTAAACAGCCCCAGCTCTCTAAGTCTTTTCTGACTGGAGAGATGCTTCAGTCCCTTCATCATCTTCATGGCCCTTTATTGGACTGTCTCCAGCATGTCCATGTTTCTCTTGTACTGGGGAGCCCAAAACTGGATACTGTACTCCAGGTGTGGTCTCATCAGTGCTGAGTAGCAGAGAAGGATCACCTCTCATTGTCCTTCTCTTCTGTTTTCTTCCTTAAACTAGGATCAAGGGCATTGTAATTTCCAACATCTTTACCCAAATTTGGTCAAGCTCCTGGCAAAACCAAACAAACAAAATTAATAGCTGTAGCTTGACATCTGGAGCAGCCCATTAGAAGTATCTTCTCTGTCCACGGGTATAGCAGAAACCATCAAACTTTCACAGTGGTGCTTCATAGTTTAGGCCCTAGCCTGGGACAAGACAGAGGACACTGGAAAGTTTCTAATGCTGATTAATGTACTTCAAATGGTAAAAAATTTGTTTTTGTCTTTGGTAAATTATTCCCCTTGCTGTGTCCCTTATTGCTAATCTGAAATTGAAGCTCTGGCTTCTAGCCATTGGATTAGTTTGGATGTTTATATACCAAATTAAAGACTTTTCTCCCTGTGAACTAATAAATCCCCCCAGGCTCCCTGTAAAGCAGGTTTTCTGCCATTCCTATCATTCTTTTAAGGAAGCTTTCAAAAAAAATTTTTACATTTTCTTTTGAAATATGAACACTAGGCTGTACTATTCCAATTATGGTCTGCTGTTGTGTGTGGTGGTGTCAGATATACCTGTATTAGCACAAGTGACATACTAATGCTTCTGTCTTTCTGAATCTACCCAGAAGTTTACTAAAAACACAAACTGCTGAGGCACAAAGTCATTGATTTTGCTAATCCAAAAAATGTTCTTGATGGGGTGGCTGACTCTGAGCCCCCTTGTCATGTCCCAGCTTCTCTCTGCATGGCAGTGTGGAAGTGCACCATACATGGATAGCTGATGGCCTTGATCTTACTTGCTGCATTTGTGCCTCATTAAAATGTCAGCAGTGTGACCACACTGTGCATCTGTGCGCTGCAAGCAGCTGGAGCTCCTCTGGAGCAGGCAGGGAAGGGCTTCCCAGGCAGAACCATCTTGCTGCCCTCAGGTGGGGACCAGGGCAGGCTGGAGAGCACTGGGGATGGGGATACGGCCAGGCTGAGATGTCAGTTTGCGGATGGGGATCAGGAATAGGTCTAGTGAGGGGAAAGTATGAGGAACCAGGATCAGACAGAGTCCTGTGATGGTTAAGCTCAGGTGGGAGGCAAATGGCAGAGTCTTGGCTCAAAGTACCTCCCACAGGAAGAGGGGAGAACTGCCTGGTAGCCTCTCCACACAGCCACCAAAGGGACCCTGAACCCTGCAGCCAGACATAGGGAGCAGAGATGCCTTTGGGGCCCTGGAAGCATACAAGTTCTCACCATAATAGTAGGAGCTGAGGATGGAGACTCTTCTTAGTCCTTCTTTTGTTGCTAATGGGTTTATACAAACATCTTTAATTTTCTTTTATGGCAGTTGTCAAATTAAGTTCTAGTTTGGCTTTAGACTTTCTAATTTTCTCCCTGCGTATCTTCACAACATCTTTGCAATCCTCCTGAGTTGAAGACCCCTTCTTCCAAAGGACATAAACAGCCCTTTATTCCCTGAGTTCCCACCAAAATTCTCTGTTATCCCAGGCCAGTCTTCTTCCCTTCTGCCTCATCTTTTGGGGATGGCCTGCTCTTGTGCCTTTAACATTTTCTTGTTGAAGAGTGGTCAACTTTCTGGGGCTCCTTTGCCATTCAGTTCTACCTCTACTAGTCCCCTGAACAAGCCAGTCTGCCCTCTGGAATCCCAAGGTAGAAGTTCTGCAGACCCTGCTCCTGAATTCTTCAAGAATTGAAAACTCTATCATTTTGTGGTTACTGTGCCCAAGACAGCCTCCACCCACAAAGTCCTCCTTTGGTCACCAACAACAGGTCCAGCAGGGAGCCATACCTTGTTGGCTCACTCATCAGCTGTGTCAGGAAGTTATCTTCCACAAACTCCACGTACCTCCTAGACTCTTTCCTTCCGGCTGTACGTTATTTCCAACTGATGTCTGGTAAGTTGAAGTTCTCTATGGAAAAAGGTGCTAGCAATTGTGAGACTTCTCCTAGCTGCTTACAGAATATTTTGTCTGCCTCTTAATCCTGGCTGGGTGATCTATAACAGACTCTTACTGAGGTATTTGCCTTATTGGCTTTACCCCTTACCCATAAAAAGTCCACCCTATCATCACCATCACTAAGCTCTACACGGCTGCCCCACCACCTCTCCTTCCTTGCCTATCCCTCCTGAATAGTTTATACCCATCAATTGCAGCACTCCATGCGCGAGCCATCCCACCATGTTTCCATGAGAGCAACGATATCATTGTTTTCTTGCTGCACGATTGCTTCCAGCTCCTCCTGTTTGTTGTTAATGCTGCAGGCATTGGTGTAGATGCACTTCAGTTGGGCTATTGATCCCACCACTTTTTTGGGGGGCAGAGGCCCTAATTCCGATGTGACCGTTCTTGGGTGTTTCCATGTTTTCTAACACATCAATAACCCTTGTATCTTTGCTGCCTCATTGCTCTAAAGCCCCTGCTTCCACCTAGATGGGAGACTGTAGGATCTTACTAACACGCTGTCTCTCAAACAGTGGTGTGCAGCCCCCAGGCTTATCTCTAGCAAGCCAGGTCTTATCCCTTTCCCCCTTCTAACCTAGTTAAAAGCTCTTTCAATCAGCCCTGCTAATTCCCATGCAAAGACTCTTTTCCCGCTTTGGGACAGATACACCCTGTCAGTCTGCAGCAAGCCTGGTGGTGTTTAGGCTGACCCCTGATCAAAAACCCCCAGATTTTTCCAGGAGACACCAGGCAACTCAGGAAACATTTGGTGAAACATTTGCAAAGGACTTCTCCCTTCCCCAACTGCTTACTTGATATTCGTGGTGCTAATCAAGACAGTAGCTGTCCCTGCCAGTCTTTTCCAGGCTGATGAAATGCAGCGGTCTCTTTCTGCTAAAGGAGGCAACAAATGGCAGATAGACACAAGAGGTGTGGGGTAGCTCTGTGAAAGCTGACAGGCAAGTGGGAGCATCTCATGATACGGCTTAAGATCAATAAGAAAGCTATACTAGGCTACATCTCCTATTGGGTTTTTGGTACCTAAAATTTGTGAAGTTCGCTTGTAGCCTGTGTGTTTGCTGCCATTTTGGGTGGGGATGGGGAATGCAGTACTAATTTATTTTGAGAGGAGGTGACCCTGGTATACTGTTTTCTTGTCCAGTGGTTGTAAGGGTGCACCCTGGTGCTTCTTTCTACTGTCTCTATTGTTCATCTCCTGTCTATTGTTACAGTTATCACTTACAATAAAAGGACATAAATTTACAAAACACTTGAACTTTATTAACGAGGTATTGTTGTGGGATGATGAAATCAACTGAAAGCTTAGTAGGAGGAAAAGGTGATGATGGAGTGTGATGTTGCATGGGCTGGTGGAATGGATTGCACGCCTCTAGCTCTGTAGCTCAGGGACTATATTTCCTGTGGTTGCCAGCTGTTCCCTACTATTGTTTCCAGTAGGTCTGTCTTGTGTTTCATTGACTGGATTACATCCAGCTGCAAGTCTTTCAGTACTTCTTTGCCATTTCCAGGATGGCCATACTAGATTGAAGCAGAAGTTCAGTTACCTAGCATCCTCCTTGTAGCAGCAGTAGATGCTTCAGGAAATTGCTTAATGCTGATACACTTCTGGAAGGGTGCTTTCCCAGGTATACCATCCTACGTTGCCAGTTGACACTGTAGGATTTCCTGCTTCTGTTGGTGTTGTGTTGTCCTCTCACAAAGTAAGCTCTTAAAACACACACTCACCGCTTTATTTTACACTGTCATTCAAACATTCACCAGGTATTTTGCAGAGGTGTAGAAAGATATCGCAGAAATTTGCTCCTTGAGGTCACAGGTGAAGTTAAAAAACCCCAAACTACAGATAATTATTCCTAGTCTTTTTATTTCCCCACTTAAAAACATATATTTAAACCTTAATTAAAGTCTTGAAGCAAACACTTCATTTAAAGCCTTGGGTGCTGGGTATTTTTCCCTCCCTGTGCAAGATCAGCATCTTATAAAACTTCTCCTGGGATTACTGAAGTAAAGGGATAGGGAAGGGCAATCAGAGGAAATATTTAATGAAGAATGTTAAACTGTTCCAAACAGAATCCTTGAGGGAATATCTTTTGAGAGGAATCCCTATGTGGCAGGAGACAAGCTGGGAAAATACGCAGCCAATATCTTCTACAGCCTCCTGAGAAGTGCTGGTGGAATAATATGAGGAGTGTTTTCCTTGCTTGCCACACTCAGTTTCTTCCTCTGTGCAATGCTGGCAAAGTGTTAAACATCCTATAAAATACTGCCTTTAAATATATAAACGTTAGGAGGTTTCTACAGCTATAAGCCATGAGGCTGAGTGTGGCTACCTCCAGTGAGTTTTTATAGCCTTCTGCCAAGTGACCTCTCTGGCTTCCTCCACTCCTCTGCCTCTCCTGTGGTGGCCCATCAGCACGTGTCTGCACTGAGCGGACCCTCAGCGACCATGGCAGGCTCCTTAGAGCACCGTAAGATTAGAGCCTAGATGTTGTAGCTGCTTCCCATCCCCTAAATGAATAGTGCCATTATTTACATTCTTCTTCTACCACCACGTGTCAAGATAGGCAGAACATAATCTGAAATCTGCATGGCACAATCCACTTCTCAAGTATGTGTCTGGACAAAAAAGGTGGGATTCTGATAAACACACACGTGTGTGCATACATATGGCAAGTTTATGTATCTGTGACTGAGTTTGTAGTAGGAAAAAAAAGATCCTGTTCTAGTTCAAAAACATGTGTATTAGCTGGGTAATTTAATTTCTGTGAACTATCTTAGATGTCTTTTCCCTTAGTTGGTTATTTGTGTGTATCACATTTCATACCACACATTTTCATGTGACATAATCAATGATTGTGTTTTGTGTGAATCTATCATGTAATTTATTCCTCTACTTTTATATATTATGGCATTACAGTAAATTAGCTTTGTCATATGAATACTGCATACTACACTTCATATGGTTTAAATACATTTCATTAATGGATTGAATTGCATGCTTTAAAAAGATCCACAAATTATCATGTACTGTATCATGGAAGTGAAAACATTGCCATCCTCAAGTACTGTCTTTTGCTTTTGGATTCAACCTATGCTTCTGGCAACAATAAATTTAGGTGCCTTTGGGGGTTATGTGAGAATAGAGGAGAGTACTCACTAGAAATTACTGAAGTGTTTTAAAAGAGGATTTTAGTGAGTTCAGAAGATGATTTGGGAGTATGTGGATGAGCCAGGGGAAAGACAGGATCCCCACATTGTCACTCATACCTGTCTTCATTAGCTGAGAAAGTAATGTCCAGAGACACTCTCTCAAAATTAGTATGTATTACTTTGAATTCAAGTATTCAAATTATTCAGGAATTTGACAAAGAATAGTGTGGGTATCAGATGTTTATCTGAGTTTCTTTTCTTATGGAGTAGTAAAAGTTCAGGCATCTGAGTGAGATTTTGGGCTCCGTCTGTGTTAGGGTTGGACCTGGACCAATGCTGGGCTTCCAGACAATTCATTGTACTTGTTCTTTGCCTCTCCACCCAAGACAATCCTTGGCTCCCTCTCTGCACCTTACTGACCACGTAGTTCATGCTTATTGACAGGGAATAGAGTGGAAGTGTAGCAGCTCATAATATATAAAGTCTTTTAACATCTTTGGGACTTTGAATTATGGACAGTAGCATTCAAAACATTTCCCAGATGCTTGAATCTTGAAAGTGAGAAGACCTGTGTTTGGGTGGCTGTGCTGGTGTAGGTCACCATTTCCCCTGCTCTGATGTGGCCCACTGGGAAGGGTTCACACTACTAGGAAGGAGTATACCAAATTATCAGCAGGCCATGTGAGTGCCAGGTAGACACGGGCACAGCACGCATGTGTCTACTAGAGTAAAGTAAAATTTCATGGGGTAATTCCTGTGCTTAGACCAACACTTTCTGTCATGACTGTATTGCTTTCTCAGCTGTGATCCTGTAAAGCAAGCTTATTTTCCCTGAACTTTAAGGCCTTTTGAAAATAACTGTGAATCCCACAACACAAAATAGTATATAGGTTAGCTATTATACATCTAAATATACATGCACACAGAGACCCTGATCTTATCTATGTTCTTTTCTTCGTAGTGCATAAGTTTACTTTCTTCTGCACTAACACATGTGTTGTTGATACAAGATAGGTTAATGGGATGATCCACTTTTCTATGTAAAACTGGCCTATCCTTGTCATCAATGCTGTAACTACTCCTGGTCAGGTATTTAATAACACACATACTCTCAGACAGCTTGTTGCTGAAATAGCACCTTACCAGGATGATCTTTAAAATGACAATTTGTATTTTATCTTTCATGGAAAAAACAGGGGAGTTTTTAATAGAAATGCTGAGAGAAAAAAAAAAACAACAAACCAATGTGAATCAAACTACTCTGTGATGATCAATAGTGAGATTCTGGCCCCTAGAAAAGAAGTAACTGCCAGAAGAAATATGCATGTTTTTTCTCCTCGAGCCTTCACTGAGGTCACATGCAAAACTTCAATGGGCTTTTCATCAGTCAGGCTGTTCTTACATTTAAAAAGCAGAGTAACTCCTGGGATATAATGTGGCCTTAAGGGCAGACTCCTGGGCCCCCAGGATAGACTCGTACCGAGAGCAAACCTGAAAGAAATCAGGGTAATCAAGCTCTGAAATTAAAACACAATGTAGCACAGATCTCTTCAGGTGATTCCTCACCCCAAAGCCAGAAGGCATAATCACGTAATAATTCCTAGTTAAGTAAGGGTGCGGTCATTTGCTAAAATCTTTGTTTGCAAAATGTAAACAAGTTTTTCTTCCTTAGGGAAGAGAGAAAAGAAACAATTTTAAGGCTGTTCTGTTGTTTTGGTTTTGGGTGGATTTTGGTTGGTTTTTTTTTCTTCTTATTCAGGTCATAATGTCAGACCATTCAGAGCACAGCAGCGCAGATAAGAGCCCATTCACCACCACACAATGAGGAAACAAGCTCAGTCAAGGGAGTACTCCTAGTATTTTTCTCTTCCTTTCATACACCCAAAAAGACCCCACAACAAAACAAAAACAGACAACAAACTTCTGAAAATTACTAAAGAATGAATCATGTAGAGTCTCACCATAGTCATGAGGTCGTGAACGTGCACCTAGCCGCTCCAATCTCTGGATATAGCAATTACCCTGTATCTGCTCAAATTATCTTAAATCGAGGTAAGTATTGGCGGAAGATATTGGCTGCTCCCATCTAGTGTGGGCTCCCACATTGCCAGAAGTGGTGTTGGTCTGTGATCTCCAGGTTTGACCTCCCTTGAGGTTGCTATTGAATCTCCACTGGGGTTTTGGCAGTAAATGGCTATGTATCATCTGACTTCTAGAACCTCAGAAAGGCCAGGGAGGAACTCCAAAGCGGGACCAATCTGTTTATTAAGTAAGGCTAACATTTTGAACGGAGCCTAATTACAGTAATTTCTGAGCAGGAAAGGCAGCTGAAAGAAGTTCATGTCGTGAAGTGTCCCTCTTCAAAAGCAGATTATGGTCACTTGTCTAGGAGGTTTATTTGGACATACCAGCACCCTGATATTGCATGCTAACGTTTCATAGTGAAACAGATGGTGAAAGAAAGAATACCAAGCCTCTAGGGACAGATTGTGGAAAAACCCTTGAATTTAAGTCAATCGATCTATTATAATAATGAATTAGGAATAACTGGGGCTTTGCTTTGGCCACAAGATGAATTGCAGGAGCATTGGCTTGTCTACCAAGTGAATGCTCTAAAAGTTTATGAATGGAATAGTATATAAATATCAGCATTTTAAATAAAATATGTCACCCTTTGGTTATAATATTTTGCAGTCTTGTTGCTTTTTATAACTAATTAGGCAAGACAGTCATTCCACAAAGGTATTTCTCTATTAAAAAACTCTTATCTAGCAGTTAAATCACCATATTGTGCCTATAACACACAGAGTCCAACTCAGTTTTCCCGTAAAACTTTGTAAACCACAATAAAAGACATTTCAGCACTCACAAAAAAAGATATTGACGGTTTCTTCCCTCCCCCCCTCAATACTTAAAAATCCTCTTAAGAGCCTGCCTTTTCTACTCATTACATGAAGTAATGGGTTAAGGACTTCGAGGTTTAAGAGGAATAGTGTAGCATTTGCTCAACATGAGCTGAAAGCTGTGCAAGTGTGATTGATGCCTACTGTGAATTCCGCTGTTAACTTTTAACTTATGATAATAACGTTGTTTTTTGTTGCTGTTGTGTGGCTGGATAACTGGATATGCTCCTGAGGCTGAAAAAAATTAAAAGAAGAAAAAAAAAATTGCTTAGCAGAAAATCACATGTGGTAGGCACCAACAAGATTCTCAGAGATGCATAAGCATCAAGATCTTGATGAAACTTCATTTACAAAAATAAAAGCAAGTCATATCTTCAATTGAACAAATTGGGTGTCCTGCCATGAAAGTGTCTGGAACTGTTTACAGGACAAACTGACTGCAGCTTTGTTTTAAGCCTGGCACTGCAACTACTTCTATGTATAAATTAATAATTTTATAACTTGGTGTGAACATGCATTTTACTTTTTATGCAGTCAAAGTAATACTCCGACAGTACTTGCTCTGAATAACATCCTGCAAGCATCTTACAAAATAGACAAATTTTGTTGGAAACATTAATTTAAAAGAGGAAAACAAATCACTGATATAAGTTTTATTAGCAAGCCATTCAGAAGAGAATTTAGGAACAGTACTCTCATGGTTCTGTATTAGGAGAAAAAAAAAAGCTTTAATTAGATATGGTAAGTGATCAATTCTGCATGCTATGATTAGGAGGACAGCTCTAGTAATTATACGTACAATAAGATGTCCAAGTCCATGAACATCTGTTCCTAATCATCCAACTCAGAATATAGAAAAAGCTTACATTTGTATTCATTTTGTATCACAGGAACCCAAACCAAGAAAGTTTTATTGTGATCATTTTGCAAAAATGCCTACTCTATGTTAAATAAAATAAAAAGAATTAGCAAAGTATATGCCCTACTCTCATTAACATAACTGAAAAAAATCTTAATGTTAGAGATAAGCATTTAGGTTGGCAGAGGTACCATGTTATTTATGGCCAGGCTATATACAACAGGTATAATAAATATTTGTTAGATTATTTTTTTTGTAACAGAATAATTATATTAGTAAAACTACTGGTTTGGATATAATTACAGTAATATGAACGTGCCTCATATTTTATAGCATTTATTTTTCTCCTGAAGCAAAAAAAAAAAAAAGTCTATATACTTGTACTAGGTAGGGACTTCCTAGATGAAAAGATGATGAAAAAAAACCGAGATGAAATAAGAAAGCAATTTCACCACTCACCCATATTAAAGACAATGCTTTTTGTAGCTGTATCAAATCAGAAAGTACTAAAAAGAACCAAAATTCTGATTTTCTTCCCTTATACAGTCTTCTGCTGTTCTCTGTTTCAGCATCTTTAAAAAAAGGGAAAAAAGCAAAACCAACAAAATCCCCCAAAAACCCGACAAAAAAGCCCAATAACAAAGCAACCCAGACAACTTTACTATCTTACTGGCATTTCAGCAGGACAGTAACTGCTGAAAGCCAACTGTAATTTTCACTGCCAGCTACAGATTGCACAGAAATAAAGTTTGCTGGTAGTGAAAATTGCACAGTGGTGGTTTTAATTATAAAATCCAGATGGTAAACTATTGCACATTCATTGACTGATAGAACAGGCAAGGTGGAAGGTCTCATCCCTAAAATTGTTGATCCCCAGAGATCCTGTTTTTGGGGGTGTGTGTGTTTGTTTTGGGTTTGTTTTTTTTTTTAAATTTGGAAAGGTGATTTTTGTTTACATCATATAATTATCTCTTATTTTTCTTGGAAGTTGCAGGAGAACTAGAACTGTGAAAACTCAGCCACTGCAAAACCACTGGCTTTCTTTTTCTTTATGTTTAGTGATGTTAAATGACCATATAATGTCTTTGAAAAAGAAAAGACATAGGAAAGATTTTGAAGCCTGGTCTTTTCAGTAGAAATCTCTTTAATGTTGAGATCTTTGATTTCTGGTCTGTCAAAACTTATGTTTCTGAGTGCTCTCTGTCTCGAAATCCTTGGCAATGAAGCTAAGAGCTACGGCCGCATCTTTCTGATCGGTGGATTCTTAATTTCCTGGACAGATTCTCTATTCTATCACAATGCTCCATTTCGAGCAGACATGTTTCTCTGTCGTTGACATGCGTGTCCCAGAAACACTGTGACACAGTTGGTAGGATATGGGTTCTGGGGAGAAGTATCTATTTAAAAAGGAAATCAGTTTTAAGGTAATCAGGATGTTATTATGGTAATTTTCTATTTGTTTTCAAATGCAAGTACTTGCCATAGATATAGTTCTTAGCACTCCAAATCAAAAAGGTAAGACAAACCTCTCTAAAACATGGAAATGTTTGTATGGATGCCTATACAGTTAGATTCTTAGAAAGATGTTGATTTAAAAATTATCAAAACTTTATTTTACAAAGATATTATACTAGCAAAGTTTATTCCTCTGCCTTCTTTGCACAGTTTACTTAGCAGGTTGAACTTCTCTGTTTACATAAGGACGGTCTCAATAGTTACCTCTTCTTCCTCATAGCCATATTTACTTCCAAGGTTTTGAGAGTATGATAGTCCATAGCCATAAAATTAACTGCCGAGTGCTGTGTTGTCAGACCATCGGACTTTAATTGCCTTTATTATGCAACTTTGCCTCCTCCACTTGCAGTCTGCTCTCTTGCTAACTCGCTCTCTTGAACACCCACTGTTCTTCAAACTGCTGACAGCATGCCGCAAACTGCCACTAAAAACTGCAGGTTTTAAGGTTTGGCATATCTCAGGGACTGCTGGAACAAGATAGGGGCACTTAATCCCATCAGGAAGCTGGAATCTCACTTCCCAAAGGGCTATTTTTACACCTAGAAAAACTTTGAGTAAACACTCAATTGTCACTGATGCTGGCTGAATTCCCTCAGTGGTAACAACATTTAAGGTGTATTTCTTTTCTCAAGGCCAGGATTTGGAAGATACATCACTTAAAAGCATGTTCATTTAGCAGATGGTAACCTGACTCAAGCCTACCCTTAAGTTTTATCACCTTAACTAACCTTGAACCCCAATGTAGACCAAATAATGGTGGCAGTGAAGGAAAGGTGTCAGCAAGGGCTGAGCTATCATCCTTCCAGATGGTCTCATGGCACCTGACCCAAGGATTCAACTCTATGACATGACTCTTTCTTGTTTTGCTCAGGATTGCTTTTCTTCCACCTTAGCAAATGGGATTGGCCATGGAGGAGCCCAGAGTGTGTCAAAGCTAGTGCAAAAAGGGGGTGTGGGGGAAAAGCCGCTGAACGAGTTGCTAGATCAGCTCAAGCCATGACACATACCTTTGCCCTCACACCAACTTTCAGTATGACATAATATTAAAGGTGCTGACAAAGGAGCTCCAGTAAGTCTCACTGTTGTAGTCGGAGGAGACCTCACACCAAAACATGTCTGCTTTGCCGCTCTGCTGGGATTTGGTGCCTGCATAGCAGCCAGGGGAATGGTACAGGTGCCTTGGCTGCCACCATGTACAATTAATTAAGCCACCAGTGAAGGTGGGTTTAAGACTCTGGACTTGGGTTTTTGAAGTGACTAAGACAAAAACATACATTTCCCTCTGTCAGCCCCATGGTCTAAACCTCCAGCAGCAGGGTGGGAAGGGCAGGTTGGGTTGGTGACCTCTTTAAGCAGGCACAGCAAGATTTGCTAGCAGTGTTATGTCATCTCCATGCAAACAGACCTGACCCTTGGGGGTTGGTATAGCCATGCCAACATCTTCATACCATCACAAGACTTCCTTCTGTAGGCAGGGCTTCAATTAGCATCTAATTAGATCATGAGACATCAAGTCTTCATGACACTGTGTGGTATTAAAAATACTATTTTTTGGTTTTCACTTATACAAAGAATACTCCTCCCTTCTTGCCTTTCTCTCTCTTGGGGCCTTTGCAATTCAGCTCTAGAAACTGAAGTGGTCTGACTTTCTGAAAGGAAGAATCTGAAAACAAGACTCAAAATGTTAAAAACTCTCTGCTCTAAGAAGTGTGAAGCATCTGTAAACTCTGCTGTCAACAAAATACCTCAGCATGTAAAAAGGTATCTAGGCTTTACTGACACTTGTCCTCTAAACCAAGCCTCCTTAAAATCATTCTGTCAGATCCGAATGTCCTGTTTTAGACTGGTGAACTCTTACTAGGTCCCATGGAGGCAGGTGTAAGCAACAGGACTCAAAAGTTGGGGAAATAAGAATCTAGAATGGAAAATAGAAAAATATAGAATTAATTTTAGAAGGAAAAATAAAAGTTTCTACAGTGTAAAGATAAACTGAGCTTTACGTGGCAGAGGGATAGCTCATATAATTGGGTGATGTAGGATTTTTAATTAAAATGTGGTGACATCTTTCATGTCTGTGATACATAGTACTGTAAACAAACTTTGTGCTTGTCTAAAGGTGTGGGTGATGTGAATTTCCTTATTTCACACCTTCATGCCATTATTCATGACTTGTGCAATCCTGCTGTAGTGTACATGCTACAGTAGCTTGCTTTGGGGAGCTGTGGAATGGTCACAAAAAGTGCTCACGAAGCTTTAATGTCTGGTCCTGCTCTGGCTCTATTCCTCTGGGTGGTCCTTGTGCAGCATAGTTTGTATTGAGAGCTGCTTTGTCTCTTGTATCAACAAGTTGATGACTTAACTTGGGAGTTACTGCAGTTGCAGCCCAGCATCTCTCCACTCAACTTTGGTACCCCTACGGGGAAACAGAGAGCTCTGGCAGAGTCCCTGTGGGCTTGGCAAGAAGTGACCCTTCTTCAGTGATGATGAAGATGTGTGGCAGAGGTTGTGCGATTGCTTAGGTTACAAACTCTAGTGTGGAGACTTGCTGGGTGCAAACTGCATGCATGGGAAAAGAGTTTCTGTAAAAGTCATGAGGGGCAAATAGATAAAGTAAAATATCATCAGTAAATAAAAGCACTACTCTTGGGTCTTGTTTCTCCTGGCATTTTATCTTCATATGAAAAAATAATGTGTCTGACTGCTACTGCGAATACTAGCAGTGTGAAAAACATATCACGCTTTAAAGGACCGAGCACATTGGCCAACAAAGGGTGGAAGATGCCTTCCCAAGGAAGACATGACTTACTGATGCTTGTGGAAGAAATGTATTTACAAATCTTTCAACATTGCTCTGCAAGTGGGGCTGTGGACCCAGCTTTGTAAGAAGCATGTATAACTCTCTACAGTGGCTTTTTCTGATGGAGATCTGGCTAACTCATAATTCCAAACTCTCAAGAGGAGAAAAATGGAGCTGAAATGGCCAACTTCAGCTACAGCCAGAAGATACCCCTTTCAGCCCTTGTCAAAGTGGCAGCATTAGACTCAATAAAGAGGCTAAATGTCTACAAGTACATGATTCTGGCACAGGATCGTGTGTACACATGTACACATAAACAGAAAGAGGTAGAAAAATCTAAGCCTTTTGGCACATCTTGGCTTTTGCGTGATGAACATGTACGAGCAGTACAACACCACAGCATTAATGTTTCCGAATGTATCCACATTTTATAACATTAACGTTTTGCCGTTGAATTAATCCTGCATCCCTTGCTGATTGTTATAGCTGCTCTTACTGAGTTTTCAGATAAGTATTAAGGGATTAATAAGATTCAGAATTGTATGTAATTAATTATGACCACACTTTATTGTGAAGCGTGTGCCTAAATCGAATGAAGTCCTTTGACAATCCGTATCTCACCGCATAAGAATTTATCTGATGTAAAAGCCTTGCTCGGCTCTCAGCGGAGCTGTCGGAGGATAACTGTGGAGGACCAGGCGTGTGCGCAGTGTTGTGCACTGGGGGGCTGCTGCTGCCGGATTCGAGGAGAACAAACGTGGGATACGTGACCCGCTCCTGCCATGTGTCGAGGCCCGGAGCTGGCGGCTCAAGCAGCACCAGCGACACGGACAGCCTGTAATCCCGGCAGGACTCGCGACTTGAAGGGCAAGAAAATAACCGGCCTGTTTCGGGGTGAAACGAGCCGGGTAGCAGCCTGTTACGGGGGTGAAACGCAAGAAGCTCCCGTGCCGTGTCAGATCCCCTTCCCCGCCCCCGGAAACACGCACCCCGGCACCCTGCGGGGATCCCGGGCGGTGCCGCGGGGCCGCACCGGACGCGGTGCCACACCGGACGCGGTGGCACGGTGCGCGTGGGACAGCGCCGGTCGCCGCCGTGCCGGGTGGATGCTCTCGTCACACGGGGTGGCAACATCAGAGGGGAAGGAGGCGTCGATAACTTCACTGACACCGAGTTAGGCACTCGCCTTGTCCCGCAAGGTTTCCAGCCGGGCTTGGCCGCAACCAGCATCTCTCAGTAGTGTTCCGCTGCTTGAGTTTTGGCTTCTGTGGAGGCTTGGTTTGTCCGCTTGCTCAGCAGAGCCCGGGCACGCTGGGCGCTGTGAGCCCAGCTGGGTAGCTATTTACTTTTTGGCTTTTCATGAGGCATCTTTAATCGAAGGCAGGCGTGCTGTTCGGTCCGGGACGGGCTGAAAAGCGGCAGCGGGACCGTATTTGGTGGTGGGTCGGTGCAGGGCCGACGTTGCCGAAAAACGGTTCTGCGGGGGAAAGGCGCGTTTTCGTTTGGGAGCGCGGGACGAAGTTTGTCAGTTTGACTCAAGTTGGCTCGGCGCTGAGCGCAGCCGCTGACAGCCCGGGCGGTGTTTCCTGCCAGTGGAGCCGAGCAGGGCGGCAGGGGCAGGTAACTAAGGCAAGTACTGCTTTCTTGTGGGAACTCTTACAAAGCAGCGCGCTCCTGGCCCAGAAAATCCGTACCTGCCGCCTAATGAAATGCTTCTGTCTGCTGCTGAACCTGCCGCTGCAGCAGGCGGATGTAAGAGGCGGCCGGCGCACTCGGCGCGGCCGATTTGCAAACCTCACTTGGAGCCCCGTCCCGTCGGAGCAGGGCGAGGCTGGGTGCCGGTATGCCAGGGTCGGGTCGGATCCGGGTCGGGGGGAGGAGAGGCTGCAGCGCCGCTGACATGCGAGGGGAGAATTCCTCAATGGCGCTGGCCAAGCCCACCGGCCGGGGAGGCGGGGCTTGCGGGCTCGCAGGCCGCGCCCACCAAGCGCACGTGTGGAAGCCCCGGCAGTCTGTTACCCGAGGGCTGGCCGATGCCCCGCGGCAGCCGATTGGCTGTCTGGGCCGTGGCGGGCGGGGAGCGGGTGGGGCAAGCTGCGCCGCGCGGTGCCGCGCCGGGCGGGCTCCACCCACGTGCGGCGGCGCCGCGCGAGCGGACGGCGGGGCGAGCACACATCCCGCACGTAGCCGGCGTATTAATCAGCGCGGGGCCATCTGCTGCCTCGGTCCATAAATCGGCCGGGTGCTGCCGGGCGCGGTTCCCACACGGCCCCGGCAGTGGTCCCGCACGCCGCTCTGGGCGGAGGCACTAGCGCGGGGTTCCGGCAGCGCCGCCGCCGCGGCGCTGAGCCGCGGAGCATAGCGCAGCCCAGCCCGCCGCGGCCAAAGTTTTGCTTCGCTTCTTCTCGCCTGGCCCCTGCCCGGCTCGGCCTGGAGCCGGCGGTGCCTCAGCGGGCATCGCCTCCCGACGCGGGCGCCGGCAGGGCAGCAGCGTGCCCGTCTCCGCAGCGCCATGCCGCTGGGACACATCATGAGGCTCGACTTGGAGAGAATCGCCTTGGAGTACGTCGTGCCCTGCTTGCATGACATCGGCTTCTGCTACTTGGACAACTTCCTGGGGGAGGTGGTGGGGGACTGCGTGCTGGAGCGGGTGAAGCGGATGCACCGCGACGGGGAACTCGCCGACGGGCAGCTGGCTGGCCCCAGCCGCGGCGTCGCCAAGCGGCACCTCCGCGGCGACCAGATCAAGTGGATCGGGGGCACGGAGGAGGGCTGCGAGGCCATCAACTTCCTCCTCACGCTGATAGACCGGCTAGTGATGTACTGTGGGAGCCGGCTCGGCAAGTACTACGTGAAGGAGCGATCCAAGGTAAGGGACCGCGGGGCCCCGGCTCCCGGCCGGACTGACCCGCCTCTCAGCTCTCGGTGGGACTGGCGGGAAGTTTCCACCAGCTCCCGTGCCCCGGGTCGCGTTCTCGCCGTCTGTGGGTGTCGGTGGCTCGGGCAGTCCCGCTGGGCTGTCCACTCAGCACCGCTCCGGCTGGCGGAGGCGCCTTGGGCTGCCCAGGGGATGCCCTTGCCGGTCACCAGCCCTTGCCGGAGGCGGCAGGTGCGGGGGGACTGCCCGCTGCCGTAGCGCACCCAGGCTATTCACCGCGGTGTCTTGTGCAGGGTCTTTTGCCCTACTTCTCGGTTGTCGGACCCCTTACAGACCCTTGGGTGCACCGCCGTGTGCTCTCGGGGGTCGCCTCGCAGGTGACGAGGGGAAAGGGGCTGCAGGCGGAGCCCAGTTGCCCCAGCTGCGGAGATGGCAACAAAAGCCAAGCCTTGACCATGGCTTTCCTTTGGAGGGTTGCCCCAGGTGGAGGGAAACACTCCCTGTCCTCTCCGACCACGTACACGGCTCGGATCCGCTTATTCGGTTGTTTGCGTCCGTGTGATAGTGTTATCCAAAGCAGTTTCTATGGTCCGACTCATGCCAGTGACCTGCAGCTGAAGGTTATCGTTATTGCGTTGGGTACCTGGCACAAATTTTAGGGGATGCGCTGCTTTAGCACAGCAAACTTGTGTTTTGTAAGGGAGTGTTGTTTTTTTTTTTCCCCCTAGGCTTTCTTGATCAGAAATGGAGAGGATACTTTCATTATAGGTTTATTTATCAACGAGGTATATATACACTTGTAATGTCATTACTTCAGTTTTGGGTAACTTGGGTTTTTCTTGTCTGTTTTGCTGTGGCAAAGTGGACTGGCTCCGAACCAAGTTTGCTTCATTGTCCCGAATGCTGGAAACATACCAATTTCTTTATGATTTGAATTCTCTAGTATATATTAAAAATAGCCACTTTTTAGAGATATGGAAGGAAAAACAATGAAACTTTGGGAAAAAAATTACAAAAGTGAAATGTTAGGCATTTCTTTTGGTCCCAACTTACACTGAACTAAGGGGATGTGGGAATGGTGCTGAGATTTAATTTTATTCACAGAAAGTGAAGAAAACCCCAGTATGAAGTCGATGTTTACTTGTGCACGATGTTTACTTGTTGCTTGTGAACACCTTAGAACCTGTGTATGCACCCCCCTGCACGCTTCCACGCGGGGGTAGGAATAATGAAAGGTTGAAACTTTGCTGCTGTGCTTATCCCCACCGAACCACTGATCATCAATCAGGTCAGTTAAAAGCTTGGGTAGTGAGTAGACTGGATTTCACTAATTCCTGGTGGGAGCCTGGTGTTGGGATGTATAAATAACTGTGTTCTGCTTTGGGAATGCCTTTAAGGTCATCCTAGTTCTTCCTAGTTGACCTCTGCTTGCTTGATTACTGCTGAGAGGGCATTGCTGGCCACCCGGACAGGGAAAACCAGGACCTTACACTAAAGCTGGACTAGAGTGAAGGCAGGTGGCCCAGCATTTGTACACTGACTGGAGGAGAAGGGTCTTTTGGGGAATGACCTTGGGTTGAAGAGATAATTTTAAAGCTGAGTCGGGGTGGTGTCCTTGCAGTCATTTTTGTACAAATAGTACTTTTGGCCTTTGTGCTTTAGTGTGGAAGGTGTCAGACTCTGCAAACAGCTCATGGAAGTGCTATGCAACAGTCCAGGACTGAAAGTGACTCACTGTTGTTTGTAAAACTGAATGTGGAGGAACTTCCATCAGAAATTAATAGTAACCAATCCCCTAATTATAAGTACCATGGATATGTGAGGCCCTGGAATAGCAGCTGCCATCAGTAACTGAGATGTGGGATGCCTTCAGCAGGAAGATTATTCCTGTGACTAACCAACTGACTGCTATGGTGCATGCAGATTCCCACGTCACCTGTAGACATTTCCCTTCCATTGAAGCCACCCATTTTGCTTGTCTTTTGAAGTCTTGTGAATGGATACAAAAAATCCCCGATTTAATGTCAGTGTACTTTTTATTTTATTTGCTATATTATGCATAAAAATGGATGCCCAGAAAGCTTCTGTGGCTTAATATTTGAAGAAGCATGGGGTGTTTCTGAGCGACTGGACCAGAAATACTTAGCTGGGCATGTGCTATCATTATTTATTGTTATGGGGTATAGGAATTAGATGTGGGGCTAAGAGTCCAGAGCAATTTGTTCAACGTGTAGCTAACACTGGTAACTCCACTTGACATGGAAATGAATCTATGTACTATCAGCCTTGTCATTTGTTAGAGGTTTGTGCTTTTAAAACAATTGTATGATTTCAATCTTCAGCCTTAACGTGTTGGAGAGAGGGAGAGGTTTGCTTAGTAAGTGAACTTCTGTCAGCTCACTGTCTGCTTTGTGTGATGTGTTTCATGGTATTTTTGTTTTGGTAGCTACACAAACATAAGACAGGTATTATTTTGTCCAATAAAGGAAGCTTTCCTTGTGGCTATGTGAGAGAAATGAGTCAGGATTTTGCTGTTTCCAAGTGACTTCCAACAACATTTCAAGAAAGTTAAGATTACATCAAAGAGAAAGGATGGAAGTAAAATTTTACAAGGGTACTGGATACTCTTTTAAGAGCTAGCTGTTGGTTGACCTTTAAGGGCTAATAATGAAATGTAATTTTTCATCTTTGCAGACCAGTGATCTGAATCAATCTTTGGAATAAGATAATAATACTTAAAACATTATATATTGTAGATTATACTTTAAAGTATTAGGTATTAATAATATAAATCAAGTATTAATAATAATGATATTAGATATTTTACGTATTAATAAGATAACAGTACTTAAAATATTAGCTGACATGGTTAAATGATCAAAATCAGATAACATCCATCTAAAGGCCTCTTCTGTTGACACCCAATGTACTGCTTGTTGACTTTCGCATTTTCCTCAACTAAAGTTTCCGTTTTCTAGTAAAATAAATACCATGGTTCCCCTTTTGTAGTAGGTAAACAGCTAAGGATCTCACCAAGGCATTGCTGACCCAGGTTGAGTCTCCTCCACAGTGTGGGAAGATTCATTCTTGTGCAGAGGGATGCTCTCACCTGAGGACAGTGTGATTTTGAGGACCTGAATCAACTCTGCTGGAGGCTTGATGCTCCTTGGTGGAGAAAATCTGGTGGTGGTTTTGGCAGGGAAGTGAGGCCACAGCTTGATCTCCATGGCTGGTCACCTGGAGTGCCCCCGGGTCAGGTGGTGCACCAGGGACTGTGGGTGAAAGGGTGGTGTGCTGCAGCTTCTGAGTCCTTGGGTTCCTAAGTCGTCCCTTCTTGGGGTTAATTGGGGTTTGCAGGGGCTGGAGGGGATGGTAGAGATGATGTCTGATAGGTTTGAGCCAGTTTGCAAATGTGTATTGCTCAGATGTGGAGGTGGCACAAGGGCCTGACATGTATTGTAAAATTTTCCAGGGGGCAATTGCAAAATTCTGTAGCTGATGAAATGTCTGTCCTGTAGAAGAATAATCTCTCTTATAAATAAATCAAAGCAACAGCGTTAAAAAAAATGAAAACACCTTCCCAAAACACGTTAAGGAAATGCACCAGAAGAGAAGCTGTTTGAGAAATTTCTCCTTCAAGACAAAAGAAAGGAAACTTGAAAAAGTTTAAAGCTGCAGGTGGGGCAGGTGCTGTGGCATTTGGAATATCCATCCCTTGGACAGCTTCAGATGCTGCAGAGCCTGGGGAACCATGGGCCCTGGATGGCCCTCCTGTGGGGAGGCTGGGATCTGGTCAGCTGGCTGGTGTGTGGAAAGATAAAAGCTACATTCACAGTGCCCTGGGTGGGGTGGCTAGATCATGTGCTGCTAAGGGGCTGTGGCTCTTCCTCCTCTCATGCTTTGCCTCAGCTGGAGAAGGGCAGCTCCATGTGGTCTGGCAGGCTCTGAGTGATGTGGATGATGCTTGCTGCCCTGGGCCGCCTTGCCTGAATCAGCACTTGACATGCTGCCAGCAGCTAGTCCTTGAGGATGAGGGGTGGAAGGTACTTTGAACTGGCGTGGCTGTGCTCTGTGTGGACTCTGCACCTGGGTCCTGACAGCAGTGTGTCCCACTGAATCACTGGTACCCTCTTGTGTGCCGACATGAGCGAAAACCCATGTCAGGGCTGCCTTTGGGGACCTCAAGCTCATCTTACGCCTGCTGGACACCAGTGAACCATGCTGGCTAGAAAATGTGAGAAGTCATAATCCTCAGAGCTAACCTGTGTTGAAAGAAGCTTGTGACTGATATGTTGAGCTCAGAACCCAACTGCTTGCATTCAAGCATATGGCCTAAAGTTTAAACAAGAAACTCTTAATACGAGATTAGTTAATATAGAAGTTCCTGTGGGATGTGAACTCTCTTCAGTGTGGGCCTTTCAATTTTTTATGGCATGTTTGCCGCATCCTCTGCTTGTAGTCATACTGCTGCCTCCTTGCTCACCTCACCCCGTTGGGCCCTCTGACTCCTGCAGGAGAAGCAGGTATTTCGTGGTGGCACTTCATGGTTAGCCAGTGTTGGCTGAAAACCAGAGTGGGTCCTTCTGCCTACCACACGATGGGGGTGTTGGTTGCCAAGACTCTTCTTCCCGAGGACTGAAGTGCTTGAAATCTGTCACAGTCTTGAATTGAGTGGCTTTGCCATGTGTAATTTACATAACTTGTGTAATTTTTGCATTTAGGTATGAAGAAAGAGAAGTTCTGTTCTATAGCATTGCAATTCTAGTATTTGCAATTAAGAGAGAGTGGGATGCTGCATTTTCTGATTTGAGGTGTGGATGTAAGGAACTGAGTAACAGAAAGCTGACTATAGAGCTGAAGAGCATTGCTGCCTATAGAAATATACTAGTTTATTATGTTACAAAGGATTTTTGATACTTGCATAGCAGAATGCCTTGCAATTAGCTTACAATGGGAGGTCTGATGAATACCACCATCCAGAAGAAATATGCATAATTTTTCTTTCTTCTAATCAAATGCACATGTTCTGGCATAATGGGTGAGTTCAAATCTGTTCTTCTGGCTTGCTGCCGGCAGAGTCCAGAGCCACTGGAACTGTAAATGCAACAGACAAGTCATTTTATGATATCAGACTAAGGAATTCAGCATTGGCACAGATCCTAGAGTGGTTGCTTTGGCTTGGTGTCAAAGCTGATGTTTATATCTGTGTTTGTCAAGCAAGATTAGTTAGCCTGGTTAATTATACACAGGAATGTATAATTTTTACTTGACAATCAGAGCATTAAATGAGTATAAACCTGGGCATATTAGATCTTGTTTTTGTTCATCAGACTATTCTCAACGAGTTTTTGAAACTTTTCAGAAGATACTTCTCTGAAAGGCACTCAGGGAATCTTTCAGAATGCTTCTTCACTTGGCAGGGACGGGGTATTGCAGAAATGGGTCAATATTATACAGGCAGCGATGCACATTATCCATAAGTGGGGTCAGAACTATGGATACCCTCTATGGAGTGGTGTTTGAGCTCATGGCTGGGTGTTGAAGTTACAAGCAGCTTGCATTTGGTACCTGTTGGGTATTACAACTCTGAAGAACCTGACTGTGGAGCACCGGTAGACTTAATCTGTGGTAGGCAGTGGAAGTAATTTGCTGTCTTTGGTGTGTGTTACACCAGAGCCTTTGGCAGCCGGGTGTCTGCTGTTGGTCCTCCTTTTACTCTCTTGTGGAGAAGTCTAACCACACAGTGACCTTACTTAGACCGTGTTAGGTACCTCTGTGTGCTTCACCCTGGAAGTGGCAGAGGAAGGCAGGTGGCTAATCCTCTAAGAAGGGGAAGGAAGAAGTCTGAGCTCTTGGGCAATGTGAAGTGCAGAGTGGTCTGCTTATCCTGATTTTGTGCACGTGTTAGCACCAGGGTAGGTTACTTGACTCTCTTTTTTTTTTATACAGTCTGTAGTTTTGCAGTCTAGCAGTGCTTCATGAGTTTAACTAGACTCTGGAGTTACACAATGATGGCACTGCAGTGAAGTTTTCCACAATCTGTCCCATACTGGTAGTGCATTTTCCTCAGTTCCTTCTTATCCATTGCCATGGCGGCTCTGGTATCAGTCCTTCCCAGCACCACTTTGTCAGCTCTTAAAGCACCGGTGACTATGATGGTATGCCTGCCAATATTCCTATTACTTGCAAACCCTAAGTAAACATGTGCCTCTCAGTTTGTTTTTGAATGAGGGCTCGTTGCTCAGTAAATGTCAGTGTAAACCTTCAACCATGGCATGGGGAGGGAAGCTGTAATATGGGTGGCACTAATTCCTCTGGGCATGGGGAGTGTTTGTCCTTTGGACTGGTGGGGGTGTGTATCAGCATTGCAAGGCACACTACCTTTGAAAGAGCCACCGGAGAAGTGGCAAGATTCAGAGTTCAGTGCCCCCTCCTGCTGAGCTGGCATTTTGGGAGGGAGGGGAACTGGCCCTTGCTATTAATATCTTTACACAGCCTTTTCCCAAGGTAATTATTAATGAATAATTCAGTTAATTACAGCTCACTGCTAATAGTATGCATTTCAGTGGAGATGCGCTGATGCTTGGAGCACTGATAACAGGGCAGCATGTACACAGTAGAAGTGAACTTGCTTCTCTGCCTTAAGGATTCCAGCTGTCTGTGTTGATCCAGTAGTCTTTACTTGAGTTCCCAATAAAGTCTTCTTTCTTTGACCTCCAAACTTACCTGGATGGCAGCTCAGTGTAATACAGCCTTACCTCACATATTGCTTCCTAAGCAATTTTCTTGATTTATTACATGGAAATGTCTTTCCCCTCCTCTTTCTCCTTTTTCCCCCAGGGTGTTGGTGGTGAGGGATGTTCAACTGTGTCTGTACATCCTTGGCAATTCCTTCCCGTATGTGGAAGAGATGGCATAGAAGAAGATAAAACCACAATGACCTGAACACGAATGTGTTTTTAATCAGATGAAATCTTGATGTTTGCTGAACAGACTGTACACACTTGGAAGAGATCAATACTTTTATCAGATGTTTCAAGATGACTCTTCCAAAGTAAAAAGTTCTTTTTTTTTTTAAGTTTTCCTTTGCTTCTGTTTCCACTGGATTGCCTTTTGTCTTTGTGCAATAGGTCAGGGGCAAGTGGTCCTTCAGCACTGGCAGGCTGCATAGCACTCATCCATCTTGTGGTGGATGGCTTGTGAGCATGAGGAGGTCAAGAAGGGAAGCCTGTGAGTAAGTGTTGCCGGCTTTAGATTTATGGAGAAGAAGGATGTGTACATACCAACTTGAGGGAGTTTAAAGCCCTGGGTTGGATTTATCATGACTATAATCCTTCTGTCACAAAGCTAAAGACTGAAACAATGTTAGAAAGCTGCCAGCAACACTAAGATTCCCTAAGCTTCTGTGGAGAGGTTTTATTGGATTAGAGGAGCTCTTTGGTAGAGGTGTTTTGGGAACTGCTTCTGGTACCTGTGCCCAGGGTAGCTGATGTTCCCTGCTGTGGGCTTCGGGGAGAGTAACTGATGCACTGGCATGGAATGTGGGGAGAGGGCTCAATGAAAATTGTGATTGATTACATAACACTACATAGCAATTTATTTCAGACATTTTATTGCTTTGAAAAGAGGTTACAGGAAAAGCAAGGTCTCTAGCTGTTCAGGCAGTGAGGTGCAGTAATAAAGCTTATGAAGGAGGCTCGTGCGAAGTAGACTATCTCCTATTGTTTAAACTTATTCACAGGTGTGTCATCCCATCAGCACTGCTCTCCTTACCTTACCATTCCTGCTAGTGATTTGGAGGGAGCTGTAAGCCCCATTTCCCCTCTTATCACTCACTCACACATAGGCATTTACTGTCTCTCTCAGTGACAGAACAGAGCTTTTCCCTACAGTCATTATTCTTTTGTCATTGTGTTTTGATAAGATTAATAGACAAAGAAACTTAGTATCACCATGTAGAGCACTTAATAGAAAGCAGTTGATTAAACAAACTACTTGCTGCTCTGTTTTTTCACAAATAAAGTAATGCAAGAATTTCTGGCCATAATGGAGTCTTAGTAAATGTTCATGTCACCAGCCACCCAGTTTAAAATGAATGGCATAAATTGCAGGAGTACAGCACAGCATGCTACCTGCACAGACTCGAAATAGTTTGTTCAGAGCTTTGGCAGCTGGAAATGGCAGGGTAGCAAAGTCTTTTGCCAGACATCAGGAAATTACATCCTACTTAGTAGCAAAAAGATAATAATTTTGAGATATATGTATTTTGTGTGAATCCTTTGGTCACAATATCAGATTTTGTACTTTCTTTTTGGACTTGAAAATCAAAACAAGAAACACGTTTGTATTTGTCTTGCCTGTAAGTCATAATAATAATTAACCACTGCCTATGTGGTCTTGTGCTGTAATTCTTACACAAATTGATAAGGCAGATGTTTTAAAAGTTTTGACCCCAGTTCAGCAATTCACTCAAGTATGATTTTTAAAGGCTCTTTGAAGTCAATGGGACTGAAGTACATCATGGGCTATGCTGGAATACTGAGAAAACTTGAGGAAAAGTTACGATGATGCTTGTGCCACCCCAGTCTTTGTCTGTGTTTTGTCTTTTGAAGTATGGACCATCTTCTACATGGCGTCTTGGGAGGGACCAAGGAGCCTTACCTGGTGGAAGCTAGCAATAGCAGTTACAGTTTGTGTTTGACCTTTGTAATTGACTGTCTTGTGGCAAACCTGCCTTATACTTAGCAGCAGCAGTTATTCCAGTAATGCATAGAGGGAGATAGGCGCAGTGCAGGCTGGGGAATGCTTTTACCCTGAATGGGAAAAGCCTGGGTGCAAGGCAGTGTCAGACAGCAGGCTCAGAGATGGTGGGTGCCAGCATGGAGCCTCCTGACTGTCCGGAGGCTCCAGAGAGTGATTAAAGTGCCTTGGTGGACTGTGTAGTTGGGGGGCCTGGGGGGTGGGGAGGGGAAGCACAGAACCAGGGAAATTTGGGAGGAAAGATGTTTAAAAAAAAGGGTTGGTATGAAGTGTCAAATAGTATTCAACTTGTGTGTTCCGAGGCTAACAGCCTTAGGGTGTTGTGCTTGCTGCTCAAGACTCTAACTGCACCTTCCCCTTGTGATTTCTCATAGGGGATCTGGTAGAAGTGGTTTGAGAAGTGGAAGAAAGAAGCAGCTTTACTGAATGCTGTAACATGTCCTGCTGTTAGGACATGTAAACCATGGTGTATGACTAGATGTGCACAAACAGAAATGGGTCCCCTGGGATGTATTGGTAACTGTTCCTTACAGTGTTTGCCAGTGTTTCCGCTTCCCTAAATGAACTTGTCCCGTCTTCTGTTGTCTGTGGAGTATGTGCATGGTGTCTCTGAGGCGGGCCAACAGGAAGGGTCACTGTCTGGTTAAATGTTCTACAGACTTCCTCTTGACAGAGGAGCAATGAGAGGACTTGTGAATGCCGGTCCTCATTGCCAAATTACTATAATTCAACATTTCATGGTGGTCAAAGGCTGAAGTGTTAAGGTTGTGTGTTTCACCGTTGCACTTCTCAGTGCTAGTCTGATGTCTAACTTTGGTGACCTAAAGACTCAGTGCTAGTCTGACAGGCACAGCGATAATTTCTTGGCAAGGATGAAAATGTAGTTGGCTTCTGCTTTGTTCCTTTACACCTATGTAAGATACCTGCAACTGAAACAAAACCAATTTTTTTTGCTTTCTTAGTTAGCGTTTGTCTTTTGCTGGCACTTGGTTAAAAGCCTGTTTCACTGTTAACCATCCACAGAAGCTAATGCTGCTAATTATGAGCTGTATTAGTACAGTGTCTTGGCTGCAGTTAGGAAAGGTGCTGGTTGTGTTGATGGTGACCGAAACTATGGGCAGATGTTGTACCTGTTTCACCCCCACACTAAAAATATTTACCCTTACAGCCCTGGCTTGCCATCTCTACTGCTTTTCCTCTCTGTTTCCCACTGGAGAGAAGCAGTTGTGCCCCACATCTCTAACAAAGTCAGCTGCAGCCCCTCACCAAGGGGTTTCTTACCCCAGCCTATTGTGTCTGTGCAGCCACCTTCTTTCATCTCCATCCCATGGAACAGAGGGACTGGGATGAGGGCTGTTTCCTCTGGCTGCCCAACTGGCTGGCATCCTGGGAGGGCAGACAGACCCCTGTCCAACCTCCAACTTGGCTCACCCCTGGCTGCCCCTGTGGTGGCTCCGAGTACATGCTGCTGTCATCAGACTGGCTGCCAGAGAAGAAAGGTTTTGGAGAGGAAGAGGAAAAAGGAGGGAACAGAGCCAGAAAGACCACTCTAGGCTTTCTGTATCCTCAGGAAACATCCTGAACCCACACCAAGGGGACCACTTCCCTGCTCAACGATTGCTGTACTTCCTGCAAAAGCTACCTTAAATGCCAAAGAATATTATTACTGTAAAGACCCAGTCTTGAACTAGGTCTGGAGAAACCTGAGGGCTGTTGCTTCAGTGAGTCGGTGGGAATGGCTGAGTAAGGAGGGCTCCAGAGGGTACTGCAATGAAGTAGAACAGCAGGTGTGAACATAGCCAGAGGGAAGGTGGGGAGGGCACCCTTCGGACATGGCTGCATCCCTGTGCACAGCCACTGCCCCAGCTGGTGAGTCAGAAGCCTGTGGCAGTGGCCATGATGCATATAGCTTGTAGGGTTGGTCTCTTCTGTCAGGTGGTGGCAGCATAAATCCGTGGGAGAGTCTTGACCAGTGGAAAAAGGAAGTGGGATTTCAGCAGCCTGTGTTCAAAGCCAGAGCCCGATGTTGCCTTGCAGCTGGGTTTAGGACTAGGCTTCCTTGTCTGTGAGCTGAGAGTTTTTGTGAATAGCTTTAAGATGTGCACATGTAAGGCTGGAGCTCAATTTGTTGTGTGCTTGACTGTTTGCATTCATGCATACTTGCATTGTTCAGAGTTGCCCAGTTTTTGTCTACACAGAGGTATGAACTGTTGAGGTGGTATGGAGGGCAGGCATTACAACACTTAGGATTTTTTTCTTGCCAATTCATTTTTATTGCCTAGCCTTAGAGCGGGCATAGCTATATTATAAAATTGCCTTGAATTTGAATAACTTTTCCTTCCTGTGTGGAAAGATGCTGTGACACTGTATACACATTCATCCCCTTTAATTGTACGCACATGAGAGACTGTACTGGTGCAAGGTGCATGTGTAATCAGAGCACTACAACTTTATGTGCAGGCAAAACCTTAGAGCTAAAGACTGACTGTGTTGCTTAGACATAGGAGAAATTATTTCTGATGGTAATTTATTATAGGTAATTTTAGTGAGTTTTAACCATAAATATTGAGGTACACAAGATCCTGTGGAGGAATAAATATACTGTTAAACCAGGTAAGGTCCTCTGAAAAGGTGGTAGAGGAGTAAAAGATGGGTGTGGGGAGTGATACGGCTTTTTCCTGAAGTTAACATAGGACACAACTGGGCTCATAAATTAGCCTTAATTTGGCATTACTGCTGCGATAACAAGCTCTTGAGAACCTTTCTTCTCTATTTATGTAGCACAGTAATGTCTCAGGCAATTTTGGGAGCACCCTTGAGGCATATTTAGGGTACCCTCCAAGTGTGGTGGTGCTAGTGTAAACCCTGCCCCTCTCTCTGGTGGCAGTGAGGGATGGCTTTCACTGAGCCAAAGAGCATGAAGAGCATCTTCCTGTTGTGCTGTCTCTGCTGCCATGGGAGCATCAGAGATCATGAGAGGTGATCCCCAAGAAGAGACTGTGCTGTGCAGTCAGGACCTGTCTTCCCCTTGGCACAATGGCTATGAGGTGGTGGATCATCCCCTCCTCTGCTTATGGGTTCTGGGGATGCCCCTGTGAACCTCCAAAGCAAAGCACTTATAGGAAGTGTTAGGGGTGCTGCCTACTGTGTATCAGCTGATAAGTCTTGTGGGCAGCATTGCTCAATTGCCCTGGGCCTGTGGGCTAAAAATAAATGAATAATAATGAAAAAGGGATGTTGGCCAGCTTGGGCAACTCTGACACCAGCAAAACACAGCTTGCCTGTGTTGTGGCTGTCTTTCCCAACCTTTATTTAAACCACCCACAAGAGCATCAAAATGGGTAGAGTTCTTTAAATGTTGCAGGGGGAAAAAGAAGTGGTGTAATCCTCTGGGTGATTAGTAGCAGAACTGTAAAGACCTTAAGTGCTGACAAAGAATGGAAAGCTAGAATATTTAAGGAACTATGAAATTATCTTTTTACCACAGTGCTGAGGATATTCCTTCCACAGAGGATGTCTGTGCTGGTTACCATGCCTTTATTCCCCGCTGAGAACCTGAGTATCCAGGGATGGTCCTTACAGATTTCCTTAATGAGCCTGCACTTACTTATGAATTTGCTTTTCTGTGGGGGTGGCACTTGTCATCCTGTCTCCTGGGACTCATTACAGGGGACGCTTTCTCTGTCTGCATTGATTGCTTGCGATGCTTCCTCGTTAGTGCAGCTCTTCCAGGTTTGGCTCTTGATGGAGAGGAGGGGACTGAAATACTTTTCTGGGTGATGAAAGAGGGCTTCAAGAACAGGCAAAAATAACCCTAAAATTCAATTAAACAGAATTTTCTTAAGTGTGGGAAATAAACGTGTGCGTGCAGTAGGAGCCGGGGGAGGGAGACCAGTAAGAACCAGAACAGAGAAGCGCCTTGAGTGTGTGTGTACTGCAAGCGTGGGTTTCCCCCTCTTCCCTCCACAGCGTCTCTGTGAAGTGTACTCTGGAGTAAAGTTTGTGTTTGATCGCCAATCGCCTCACGCTCCGCACGTAGCACTGTCGTTAAGCCATCATCCCGCTGGCCTGAAGCCAGGGCTCCCCGGCGCAGGGGCGGTCTGTCTTTCCAAACTGAAACAGCCTTTATTGATACATTGATGCACTGTGCATGTTTACGCCTGCTAATTGGAGACTTAATCTGAATATCCTTGACTGAACTAATTCACTGGCAGTAGCCTTTCACATTTCAGGTCGTGCAGTGATGGTATGCCTGCCCCTCGAAGCACGCTGATCTCTTCTGAAACTGTCTTGTCTCTGTGTGCAGGGCAAGGCACAAAAACTGGCAAACACTGCAGCCTAAAATGTAGTTTTAGGTCAGAGGAGTATGCAAAATAAAAAAATCTTGCCTGATTTTGCCATTGCACGAGATGAAAGAAGCACTGGGAAACTGGAGAAAAGGGTTAATTGACATACGTGCAGCAATACATAGATTGATTAAGCGTACAAAGGAGGTTAATTCTTCTAATTATTCAAAGAGACAGAGATGCTCACTGCAAAGAAAGTTGTGATCCTATTCCAATTGTAGATTTGCTTCCCTGAATTTCAGTATTCTGTTTTTTCCTGGCCATGCCCAGAGGCTGAACACAGAATGTGGGTGGTAGCCTGAAAACAAGAGGTGTTGTACTTGGCTTCAAAAAAAGAACAACCCCCCACCCCCAAAAAAAGTGCAGTGTACATGGTATACAGAAGAAGATGATTTCCTGTGACACTTTTGCCCAAGAAACCACAAGTCAGACTTCTTGGAAGTCTGGAGGACTTCTCCCTGGGTCCGGTCTTTTTGCAGTTTCCCAGATTGCCCCCTTCATGTTAGGACCCTGGGGGATATCCAGTGATGGGGAAGCTTAACAAAACTCACCGCTGTGTCCAAAGCTTGGTTTTGCAGATGCTTCCTATTCTCTTGGCAGTCACAGATGGCTACTGCTGACATGAGGTGTAGCTGTTCCATGACTTCCCACTTCACGGCAGTGCTGCCCTGGCAGAGAGCTTGAACTTGAAGGGCATCTAGATTTATCTGTGAGTGGGTGTTACATACTAAGAAAAGAAAGTCATGAGCTGAGGCTGTCCTTCACAGTAATAGGACTCTTCAGGCCATGAAGAACTAAATTTTGTTGCCAATCATTAGAAAAGCTTCGTAAGCCCCATCACAGATTCATTTAATAGAGAGGTTTTTTAAAGCAGCATCAATCTGTGATCTAGCTTCTGTACAGACAGTTTCCATAAGATTTGAAAGCCTTGTTAGTGGCTCCTTGAGCTACCACTAAATAACATGCCAGTCATCAACAGCTGTGACATGGAGATAATCCATGAACAGAAGTTCTATGGGTAGTTCTTTGTTTCTACCCTTAGTCCTAAAATATGTAATAAGCAGGAACAGTTTTCCTTCTTATGGTAATTAGAATATCAGGTAATAATAGCCATTTGGTTGGTAAGCAAAGATAAACCAGTATCTCTGCATCTTTTTCCTGCAGATGAGAGCAGTGCTCTTTCCCACAATTCCTGCTCTCAGGCTGTCACTCAAAAATTTCTCCAAAATGTGAAGAACTTGAAACAATATGCACTTGAAACAATAATCAAGCTACAGTGGTGCATATAGAAGACCAAATAGAATAAAAAGGAAGAGATGAGGTTTCCAGGTTTTGGAAGATCTGAACCTGATAGCGTTGCATACATGCAGGGAGAAGCAAGTATGAGATCTCCTGGATAAAATGCTGTCCCTGGAAACAAGATTTTTGTACAGTTAGAAGTACTTACCCAGCAGGAAGGGTTTTTTTAAAAAAAGGTCGGTGCTGATGGGCATCATGAAAAAAAGGCATTGTGCTCCTAAGATGAGAAATGTTGAGATTAAATGTATTCTCACTTGTGTGGTTGCATCTCTGGCCATAGAAATGTCTTCTCCTTTCCTCTCAAATGTTCAGGGTTGCTGATACAGTCCAAGAGCAAAGAGCAAAAGTACTTGTGTCAATCTGTCCAAGATAGAGAGCAGTCCCCTACTGGTACAGGGTCCTATCGGTCTTTCATACAGTGTTTGCCATGGGTCATTGGTCCTTCAGGAGCCACTTGCCACCTGCACCCGAGGAAGAATTGGCTAGCTGTGCTTGCAGATGAGTTTGTGGAGTTTATCTGCTTTTTTATGAAAGAAGGTAACTGCTCTAGGATGCTATTTCTGTTGGCTTTTTTCCTAATTCAGATGTCTTCCATATCACTTCAGTTTAGGCCTTCATGTTAAGATAAAAATTGAAGTGAAAAGGTGCAGCGGTCTTGCCCTGTCAATTTTAGCCCTTTCCCCAGTCTTTCTGAATTTCTAAAAATAGGCTCCTTCTCTTGCCTCCACCTCTGAGCAAGAAGGTGATAAGAGAAAATCATAGAATTGTAGAATCATTTAGGTTGGAAAAGACCTCAGAGATAAAGTTCGACACTGCCATGTCAACTAGTCCATGTCTTGGAGTGACATGTGTATGTGGTTTTTGAGCACTTCCAGGGGTGGTGACTCCAACACCTCTCTGGGCAGCCTGTTCCAGTGCCTGACCACTCTTTCAGTGAAGAAGCTTTTACTAATACCCAATGTAAAGAGGAGGTGGCTAGACTTAGCTCTGTAAATCCAACAGCTCTTTGACTGAAGACTGATAACCAAGTTGTGGATGAGGAAATTAGGTACTAAGTCACCATACAATGCTGCCATGATGCCCACTTCATGTTTTGCATGACTGAAGTGAGCAGAGTTTTGTGCTGCACCACCCTTCCCCACCCACTGGAACTGGTGATTCCCTTTCCAACAGGCACCAAGCTAATCTCTCTGATTTTTTTTTGTGTGTGTTTTAATATAATTTTCTTCCCTCTGTTCCCTTCCATCTCTTCAGAGATAACCAATTAGACCAATTTTCCTAGTTTATGCTTCTGTATAGCAGTTGAGTGGTTTAACTTTCATAAATTCAAACAAACTAATATTTAATAATGTTCATGAATATTTTATTCTTAACCATTATAAGCTACATAGTGGAAAACACTTGGGCGCAATTGGGTGCAACAAGAAAAGTACTTACGAAACACCCCGTTGTGCCAGTGTGTCAGACAAGCCTCAGCTGAGAATCTCTTCTCTTTGATCATGAAATGTCAGACTACTCATGTTCTTTTAATGTAGAGCATGCTGTGTGCCTCTTGCTTTCTGGCTGTACAGACTGTGCGCGTCTACAGACTAAAATCAGGTTGTGTACAGTATGCACTCAGCCCTAAGTCAGTCAAGGGAATCCTTATTTCCTATTGTCTGGTCGAGCAGGTTTTGCTTGCACTTGAGTTCAGGAATGAGAACCATACATTGTGGACAGAAACGTGGGAAGCTTGGAAGTGTGCAGCCAAAGAAAAATATCTGAAAGCTGAAATAGCTGTAGCACCAGTAATTATTATAAATGTCTTGCTTTTTTAGACAACCGTTACAGTGATACCGTAGATCAGCATTACTTTGTGTCTGTATAGTACCTTTCATCTAACAGACTTCTCAAGTAATTTCTGGATTTAACTACTTGATGTATGGGCTGAGGTGATCTACTCTAGGGATCGAAAGCACCTGCTGTTCAACAGTGCACAGGACAAACCTGGTACACAAAATGGAAAAACATTATGGGATCTGTAGCTTAATCTGTAAGAGCAGTTGGTGTTGGCAGCATAGAGTTAAACAGGTCAGAATCTTCTCTGCTTGTTGCAAAGGTCATATTGGTTCTGGGAGTTAAACAAGGGATCAGTATGGGGTTACAATCCCCACCTAAACTGTCTACATTAGGAGTTCATGGCAGCTCTGGCTTAGTGGTAGCAGACCTGTAGAGCATCTCCTGACCTGCTGTCATCACTGCTTCCTATTAGGCAGCATTTGCTTTCACTTAGGACCATCTTGTAGCTGGGGTGTTCTCTGAAGCGTTTTGTTCTAAGTATCAGCCCACTCCAGTGCTGCTTATTTTATGGAATGTAGCAGAATGATGCCTCACAGCATGATCCTGGCTATCAGCTAAGAGAATTTGTTTCCCCTTGCTAGAAGGACTGGGAGGCAGGGAAAAATCCTCTCTGTGGAACTGCTGCTTTTTATCTGCCTCCAAACTTTGGTGTCTTGCAGCCTGACTTGCAGATTTCTCTGGCTGACTTGAGTGTAATACTTAAAACTGAATGATGAATAACTTACTTTTGCAAGCTTCTGTGCAATGTGGAGTATACGGATGATTCCTGGCTCCTCTCTAAAGTTGGTAATTACTGCTTGTTTAACTGGTGGTTGATTTGCAGTCTCTTGGGAAGCCTAGCATCTCTGAAAATGACAGTCTGGAAACTGCAGACTTGATGATTTGCTTTTCATTTTCCAAGTTCTGTAGGCTTTAACTTACGACTGTCGACTAGACCACCAGAGCATTGCTCTTCAATCTGTGGCGTGTGTGCACACATGATTGCAAAGGCATACGTCTGTATATCAGAACTTTAACTGTTCAGCTGTTGGTTAAGACAAACTTGTCTATTTTAACTTAAAATAAAGGAGGGTTGGGTTTTGTTGAAACTTGCTCTGAGTGCTTACACTGGGAAGTTAAGCCGACTAGTAATCATCATAGTGGATTGTATTGCAAAAAAAAGGGTATGTTCTTGCTCATTGCTGCCTGCTATAGTTAGTTTAGGTTTGGAGTTGGCTAAAGGAGGGAGATGCTTCCAAAAAAGCAGTGGGCTTTTCTGGGCACATCTGAAAGTATAGGAAATGTTTTTTAACTGATGCTCTACTTGGTCACCAGGTAAATGATTTGGTTATTCTGATCTAGCCTCCAGCCTTTGTAGCAAGCCAGTGCCCTAAACTGTCCAGTTTAGTGTTCACCAATTACCTAAATTGAGTCTTGGTCACGCATCTCATCTCCTGTTTCGTGTTTGCTTTGAATAAATCCAAAAGTAGTGCTAACAGCTGGGATCCCTGCTGAGGCCAGCTTGATCTGCTCTGGAGCTGCTCCAGCCAGTGCTCTGATAAAGCGTGATATCGTTTCAACAGGCTCTAGGAGGACCAGAATGATTTCCTCTCATTGTTTGAGGTTTCATTCAAATATTCACCATGCCAGGAAAAAGGATATTTCATTTCTGCTTTTCTCCCTTCACTGCTTCTAGTAGAAAACTTTTTTCTCTTTTCTTTGAGTTAAGCTAGAGTGTGGCCAGGGCTTTTGGATTCTGTGGGAATTGTTCTACTTCATCCCTGGGGACTCTAAGTGTTGTGGTTGTGAAAGGTGCACACTGTAAATAAATTAATAATGCATCAATGTCTTGGAGTTGAAGCACATGTTCTGCTAAGAGAACATATTACGTGAAGGAGGCCAGGGAGAACTCTGGCCTTCTGCCCAGATTTGGTAGTAAGTAAAGCATCTAAATCCCTTTAAGGGTCTGGCCTGCAGTCTATTATTCCTCAGCAGGTTTTTGATCGTGGCATTAAAAAAATAGTAATATTGGATTGATTTTTATGCTGTTCAGTAATCTTGCAGTAACATCCTATTTCAAAAAAGTCTTCTGTAACGCCTCCATAATCTTGTGTTGTACACTGACTTAAAACTGAGATATTATCATCCACAAAGTTTTATTCCCACTGTGCATCATGCCTCTGGTTTGGTTAGCTTAGGCAGTGCAGGCACACAGTCTCTGGGCACCCACTGTGCTTGCTATGGATATGAGCCCTTTGCCCCCCTGGCACAGCCCTTCTCCCTGCTTCTCAGCTGGCATCACTGTCCCTCTTGTCTGCTCTTTCAGCTCCTGGGGTCATGTTCTTCATAATACAAGGATCATGTTTAGCAAAGTGTTTGAACGAATCCAGCTTGCCATGCATGGGATGGGTGAAGGGTGCAGCTCCCTGAGCTGTTGCGCTAGCAGCTTGGATGGGGGAGCTGCATGAGGGTGGTTATTCTCCCCTTGGACCATCTTTACATTAGTTACAGATGGCTTGTGGTTTCCACCAGGCTTGTGCTGCTAAGCCAGGCTTGTTCCAGTGCCAGTCTGTAGACTGGCCCTTACTGCTGTTATCAGGCTTATAATGAAATGTAAGTTCAGCTGCAGAGCCATTTGTAACAACAGAATGACAACAGAGCAGGCAGGACCTACAGGGAGGCATCTGGCTGGCTGCCAGGTGTGATGGAAGGGGGCTTATTACTGGGAATTAAAGGTACTTGCTTTTGTTCAGTGTAATCTCCTGCCCTTGTGGGTCACCAGCCCCAAAGCAGCTGTGGCCTGAGGTGTTGGGGTAAGGAGCAGGCTCTGGTGACTTACTGCTACCTGCAGGTGCCATTTGCTGGTGCTTGTGGGGAGGAAGGAAAGTCAATTCATGTGTGACTTGAGATGCAGAACAGTGTTTTCACAGCTGCATGTGTACACCTGTCCTAACTGGCCAACTCCTGTGAATAGACTTTCATTCTTGGTAGCAGAAGGTCCAAGGGATCCACTGTGCTGGCCAGCAGTAGCTTCTGTTCCAGTGCTTGTTGGTGCAGTAAAACTACCTTTGTGATTAAAGCAGCATGTGCTGTGTTCTATTTGGCCATGTGTCCACGAGAACAGCATGGCTTTAGTATGTTAACTTCCCTCACAGGAGCTGGCACCGGGCTGTGGTTTGGGTTTGTGCTTAACACAGGGATGTTTCCATCACTGCTGAGCAGTGCTTACACAGAGCCAAGGCCTTTGCTGCTTCTCACACCACCCCATCAGCCAGTGGACTGGTGGTGCATGAGGAGCTGGGAGGGGACACAGCCTGGGCAGCTGACTCCAGCTGAGTCTCCATAGCATATGACATCATGTTTGGCATGTAAAGCTGGGGGAAGAAGGAAAGGAGGGGGATATTGGGAATGATGGTGTTTGTTTTTCCCAAGTAACCATTATGCTTGATGGAGCCCTGCTGTCCTGGGGGTGGCTGAACACCAACCTGCCCACAGGATGCGGTGAATGAATCTCTTGTTTTGCTTGTGTGTGTGGCTGTTGCCTTATCTATTAAACTGTATTGATCTCAACCCAGGAATTCTCTCAACTTTCACTCTTTTAACTCTCCTCTATCCCATCAGTGGGGGGTGAGCAAGCAGCTCTGGTGCCCTACTGCTGGCTGGGGTTAAACCACAACAGCTAGGAAGCAGTAAACAAGACCTCTGTGTTCCTAGATAAAAACTGAAATTGCTCTTGGTCAATCTGTCAGCTGTGTTTGATAGGGGCAGGTCCTGAAATCGTGCACAATCACATCCTCGTTCTGTGGGATGAGCATGTAGGAATATTTTTGTATCCAGAGTTTGGATGGATGGAAAATGAGATGGGTAAAAAACCAGTTTGATGTTTGGGAACAAGATTTCTGTTGCCACAGTTTCAGTGGAGTAGACTATGGAAAGTGACTGTGGTATCACTGCCAAATAGTCCCAGTTAGTGAAGAAGTGACCCAGACACAAAGATCTGGTACCCTACCAGCTGTCTTACTTGCTCTTCCCTGCATCTTGCTTAGACTGCTCATTGTATCAATTTAAGTTTAATACTTTTGCTTTAAAAACCCTTTTAAGACCTGTTGAATGTTGTGTGGTTTGGAGTAATTCACGGTAGGCTTATCTCGTCGTTCAAGGTGAAATTTAAACCGTGAATTAAGTGATTGTATCAGCAAGTCTGGAGATGATCAAAGAGAGAAGTACGCGTCTGAAAGCTGTTTGGTTAGTTCTGTGGCTCAGTACACAAAAGCAAACATGCACTGCCCTGTGCAAACACAGCACAAAGAAGTTCCAAATTTTTGCAGACTTTGCTCTATGGACTTTTGCCCACATGTTCTGGGGACCCTCACTTTGTGTTGGACCCTAGGCATGTATGTGATGTGGGGGCTGGAAGATATGAATAGAGGAAGACGGTGGTAGTAAGGCATGACATCCTGGGATTGCTTTCTACTTTCATTATGACTGCAAACATCAGTTTTGCAATGACTGCTCAGCTTTAGAAACCCAAGCAAACTTCAGCTGAAACTGCCTCAAAGTCACGTAGCTTGTAGAGAACTAAAGCTTGTACTACACAAAACAGTGTTTTAGTTTAATTTGGGGTTTTTCCTCCTACTTTAGTGTATATATTGTGAAATAAGAAGATTATTTCCAGTTTGGAATTTCACACTGACTTAACCAAACCATTCTGTGATTGGGTTGGAAGGGACCTCAAAGACCATCTAGCTCCAACCCATCTGCTGTGAGCAGGGACACCCTTCACTAGACCAGGTTGCCCAAAGCCCCATCCAGCCTGGCCTTGAGCACTGCCAGGGATCCAAGGGGCAGCCCCAGCTTCTCTGGGCAGCCTGTTCCAGTGCCTCACTACCCTCATTGAAGAATTTTTTCCTAATGTCTAATCTAAATCTGCAGTTTTACTTTAAACCCATTACCCCTTGTCCTGTCACTATACTCTGTGGAAAAATGAAAGAAGCTTGTGCAAGGATACTATACGGTGGTTTCTGTTGTGGGTTTTGGATTTATCCTCTGAAAAATTCTGAGCCAAAATGGTGGTGGGAAGTTGCTTAGCAAAGAAAAACTGAAGGTGGGCATCTTTTAGAATTAATTTGTTTACAATCTTTATCTTTCAGGCTATGGTTGCTTGCTATCCTGGAAATGGAACCGGGTATGTTCGTCATGTGGACAATCCAAATGGTGACGGGCGCTGCATCACCTGTATTTATTACCTGAATAAGAACTGGGACTCCAAGGTGAGTAAGCCATGGGGTTGAGGCAAAACATGAAGGAAAAAACACTTAAACAGAGCTTTGGAGCTGTCAGTTGCTCTGTAAACTCTGGTGAACTTTTGAACAGCTGGTCCATTTTTCATGGTGTTTATGGCAACACTTTGGAAATAAGAATCTGAACTGCTTCCTTATCATTCTCTCTCCCATCCCGCACACATGTTGTTTTGTTGCTATAGAGTAAAGCTTCTAAGCACTGGGCTGCTGACTCTTTCCTCTAAACACAGCAAAAGAGAATGAACCACTAGAAAAAAACCACAGTCTACTAAAGAATAAGTGGATTCTGGGAGCAGAAGAAAATTACAGCACAAATTTGGGACCTTAGCATTCTTGATACTGTGCCTTAAGGCTCAGCTGCAGAAGATCTCCAGGCAGTTACCTTTTTGGTTTTCTTATGATGTGATGAGCTTAGTAAGATAAGCAAGCACATGGCTTGGTTTGTCCTCTCCATCAGTGATTCCATCCAATAGGTCTCTTGGATGGTGCTCTTATTTCTACCTGTATTACTGTAAGGCAATAAAGTCAGCTTTGAATTTACCATAACTTTAAGTTAGAAACAAAATAAGGGTTTGTAAAAATGCAGAATGTCTCTATGCTTTTGTTTGTCATAATATGGCACAAACCATATGATTCTGTGAAGCCACTTATGTGAATGATCTACTGAAAATTGCCTGGTTTTCTTTGTGTCTCAAAATTGTCTTGGGCACTTTAGGTAGATGATCTCCAAGCACAGGTAAATGCCATGAACCCCAAAAGTGAGCTCAGATTTAGAGGCCATGCCACTGAAAAATGCACTGATGGAGAATACAACATTCATTTATGGAGACTAAGACAGTGAAACAATGTAATTAAATGAAGTAGGACATATGGGAGGAAATGCAAATATCCAGTTTGTCTTGTGGACTGCACTCCTAATAGTGAGGAAGTACCCAAGCAGACACTAAGAAAGTTAACTGAAATCCAGGACAGTGATGGAGAGTATTGCATAGATGTGATGGTAATTTTATGCAAATGTATTGCTGGAGGAGATGCAATACAACCATGCTGGTCTTTAAAAGCAACCACGTTGCTTTAAACCTGACCTAACAGTTTCTTACTGAGTTTTGCATGCCATGGGGAGCTACTAAGGTGGGTCAGTGTGGGGTTGACAGTACCTTCCCTGCACTCTGGTGCAGCATAAAAACCTTGGATTGGTAAGATGGCACACCCTTACCTACTTGCCTTGTGGTATTCACTGGCTCTGTAGGTGTGACTGTGAGCTCAGATGTTTCCCAGTATTTGTTACAGGGCCAGTTTTGTCTTTATGTTGGTTCATTTACTTTAGCCAGATGTTTACACCAAACCATTACAGACTGTTTGGGAATATCAAAGTGGCCAAGGAATTCAGCGTATGGTTTTCCAGTGCTGTCATGTAGCTGTGTCTTGGTTATCATTAGGTGTTTATTTCCCATTTGTTGGGTGCAGAGGACAGAGAAACAAGTCATTCTTCGCATGAATATGTGTGTGTTTGTTTATGTAAAAAGCAACCTTTCCTTTTCTTTCAGCTGCATGGTGGAATTCTTAGGATATTCCCAGAAGGAAAGTCCTACGTAGCAGATGTTGAGCCGATTTTTGACCGATTACTTTTTTTTTGGTCAGATCGAAGGAACCCACATGAAGTTCAGCCTTCTTATGCAACCAGGTGTGTAGCACATTTGGCATTGATATTTGGACAGGAAAAAGGAAAGCATCTCATGTGCCAGTATTTGTATCTAAAATTATGGCCATTGTGTGTTTACACATGTGCATTAAAAACCAAAATCCAGCTATTTATTTTTAATTACTGGGAATTCTTTCATCAAATAAGGAGGAACAAGCTTGAATGATAAGATTCCTCATGTGATAGGAAAAAAACCCCTTTTACCGTTGACAGGATAAATCTTACAAGCCAGGCACAGCTATTTAGCTGGGTTATACTTTTGCCCTCATAACACTATAGGGATTCTTGGGGCTACCATCTTTCAGCAGGCTACGAAAAGCTGATGTGATGCAGGGCAACCCCCAAGCTGCCTGCAGGCATCCTGGAACAGAAAAACATGCAAAGGTCTGTAAGCTACTTTTGCCCTCTGTTGCCAGGGGCTGTACACTCTTTTGTGCCTCTGAGCGAAAACTCTCACCTATATTTTTATCTTACTTGATAAAATAGACATTATACAATGCTGTATATATCTGTCTATAAAGATGTGCTATTTGCATCCTATTTTTAATCTTCTAATCTAGTTTTGGAGTGGTTTTTTTGCTTTCTCCATGAGCATAAAACTCCAGGGCTGTATTTTAATAGCAAAAGTTGAAACAAACATAAAATTTCTTTCTGTTATAGATATGCCATGACTGTGTGGTATTTTGATGCCGAAGAAAGAGCAGAAGCCAAAAAAAAGTTCAGGAACTTAACCGGTACGATGCTTTTATAAGTGTTCACTAGAAAGAATATAATGCATTTTGGTATCTCCAAAGTCAGAGACAGACTGTGAAATAACTCTGTAGTTACATGGGTATGACATTAATTTTTAGAAAGCTTTTTTCATATCTAATCACTAGTCAGTTATTTATGTGAAGTGGAGAAGTTGTGACAGATGAAGATTCAGGCCTGGCCTCAATATCCTTGATAAGTGTGATGGGGAACAGAGGAGAGTGGGTTTCTGATTTCTCTCCCAAATGACTGCTGAGGTGTTGTCCCAGCCCAGGTGGCTGCTCCATCACTGGAAGGCTTTAAGCTCTTTTGTTATTTGGGAAGTATATTTTTGTCATTCCCAAATTTTGCTTAGCACAAAGACATGAGGCTTACACAAATTTCATAGTCATGTACTTCAAATGTTTTATTCAAATAGGGCCTGTCTTCTATATTAATGAAGGGCAGTTGGGGCTTGCAGTAATGCAAAATGGATTTGTCTTTAATTTACAAGTAATTTCTGACTGGAGATATTTGTAATGCCCTCAGAATATATAGATTATGAGTTGGAAACAAACTAAGTTTAGAAATATATGAAGATAGGCTGAGAGAGTTGGGCTTGTTCAGCCTGGAGAAGAGAAGGCTCAGGGGAGACCTCATTGCAGCCTTTCAGTACCTAAAGGGACCTACAGGAAAGTGGGAGAGGGGCTGTTCATCAGGGAGTGTAGTGATAGGACAAGGGGGAATGGCTTTAAACTGGAAGAGAGTTTAGATTAGGAATTAAGAAGAAACTCTTTACTGTGAGGCACTGGCACAGGCTGCCCAGAGGAGCTGTGGCTGCCCCTTCCCTGGCAGTGCTCAAGGCCAGGTTGGATAGGGCTTTGGGCAGTCTGGTCTAGTGGAGGGTGTCCCTGCTCATGGCAGGGGGTTTGGAACTGGATGATTGTGGTCCCTTTCTCTGATTCTATGGTGTAAGTCCATCCTTTGGCAGGCAATTGCTAGATTAGCTGTGATCATGGTGCGCTTCAAGTGCTACCTATATTAAACTGGGTTTTGTAGATAGCTTGAAGCAAGCCCAGAGACACTTGTGTGGAAGCTTGGGAAGAAGTGACCCCAGCTTTCATAACAGTAGTGACTCTGCCTGCTACTATAGTAATGGAATATGATGAATAGGCAGAGTTGTTTAAATGTGTGTCAACACTATACCTGGGGTCATGCTCAAAAGTTTGCTGTTTGGAGCAGTTTAAGATCTGGTCTTCAGGCACTGAATGCATTGTGGAGAACATTAATATTTTTAAAAATGTCCACTATGCAAATGGAGACCAGCAAAGTTGTAATTAGCTGAATGGTTTTCAGAACAAACTGTTGTTACCTATGTAGCTGGTCACATCCACTGCTGGCCTTTCACTCTGAAAAGATGTGAATGAGCAAGGCTTCAAGAGTGGGGAGAAACATACCACAAACCTGGAACCTGAAAACATTTGGGGCTACTTAAATACCGCATGAGTTGTATTCAATTTCAACAGGCCAATTAGTCATAGGAAGGTTTTGTACATCTCATTAATGTGCTGTGGATTCATAGAGCCCATGTAGTGATTTCATATCATGAGTCTGAATGTCCACTGAAAAAAATAAACAAAACCAAACACAGCCAAAGCCAACTTTATCCTGTTTCTGAACTTTCAGATGAATGCTGCCAGAACCCTCTGGCTTAACTTTTTTCATCTTTTCTCTGCAGATGCAAGGAAGAGAGAAGCCCCTCTTAATGAAGACTAATTAACTGTTCTTGAACTCTTCTGGAGGAAATAAGATCCCAAAGATGACTTTCATTTCCAGTGAACAAGGGCGAATTCTTGTTATGCACAAGAATGCACTAGTTGTGTCTAGCATGCACATCTTATATTGATGGTACTTAAGGCAGCCTCCTGTCATGCCTGCACCTGGCAGAAGGAATGCTTGTTTTCTATTTGCCTTTTCCTAGGAAAAATAACCAGGTTTAAAAAAAAAGTGTCAGTAAGTCTGGTGGTAATGACTCAGCCAACTGGCTTTTGATCACTCTTGTAACCAAGATAACAATCATTTGAACTAGTGGTAAAAACCTCAGTCTTATTTGCACTTTATGGGGGGAGGGAGGAAAATCTAGCTCAATGGGAAGGAGCTTTACAAGTTTTAAGATGTGTGGCAGACTGCTAATGGATGGGGAGAGGTATTGGAAATGTGAAATTAAACTGGATATTATGGTCTGTCCTACACGGGACTGTTGTACTGTTCAACATCTTGCTGCACAGAACACTGGCTCGCTCTTAGATAGCATGACTTTTTCAAACACCAGGTTTTTGTCTAGTCATTGCATTTTCTGGATTTTCTTGCTTTTCAACAGTCAAGGTCTAGCGGTGCAGTTGTGCTGCCCTTTCTGTCCCAGGGCTGAGGGGAAGAAGTTACGCATCTGTCCACAACTTTGTAAAACCTTTTCCTTTCTGTCCTGAGCAGGGGGGAATGTATGTTTTCTTATTTTCAAAGTTTGGTAAAGCAGCTGTTTTCTCCCAAAAGTTTGGTAAACTTGCAGAGCCGATGGCACACAATGCATTGGCACTAAAGGCCAACGATACATTAAGTGGGATTTTTGTTACTTCTCCATCTACTATGTTTTGTATGACACAGATATGAATCTGAAAGGAAAATATGTCTGGCAGTGACAAATGTATGATAAATAATGGGTAACTTGGACTTGTTCTCTATGTTGCTTATCCTTGTTAACACACGTTTAACTTTGCATGCGTATGTAATTGGAATGAAACAGCGATTCTGTTTCAGCCGATCTGTTACGCCTGTAACTACTGCTGTGCTCAAGCCACAAGATCGGAGTTATTTGAATGACAAAGCACACTTCTTTTTTTTTTTTCTCCACTATTAGGTTTTTTTAAACTTCTTAGACTCAACGAGTAACTCGTGAGCCATCTCCAATCTGCCTAAGCTTCTACAACCAGCACTTACTATGCAGTTCGGAATAGCTCTTACTGAAGCTGGGAGCTGATGATGTATTTATCACTCACACTAATTGTTCTCAACCTAATACACTCACTTGGCATTCATTTGTGTCTCATGTTGTCAGTGTGCATGTCAGACCCTAGCACATGTTCTACATAGATGCCCTCTGCAGTATCCCATATTTTCCAGTGCCACCTGTCTGCAGTGGTGAAGGTGGGCTGTCTGAGCCACTGGCCCCAGTTCACAGCATCATGCTGGGCTGTCAGGCTAGTAATGGGTCTGCAGGCTGGCTCTGTTGCACTTGAGCTAGGGAGCAAAAAGGTACCATGCAGCAATGGCTATTAAACATCACTGACAGAAGGGTAACAATTGCATGGGACAGAAAAGAAATAACTTTATTGACATAAATAATAATAGAAGTGGAGTGCTTTTAAGGAGCACAGTCTCTTTAAAAGTCAAACAGAAGTGGGCATCTTTCAGCATATTTCTGAATGTAAATACAGTAGTGCTAAGTAATCCCTTGTTCTTGCTGGCTTCTCCCAGAGATCCAGCAATGGTCCTAGGGGCTGGACTGTGTTCAGCCTGACCACTGTGCACCTTAAGAGAAGAATATGAGGAAACATGTGAGACGAATATTCTTACAACTCAAGACTAGAAAGGCTGATAATATGATAAATATTTAAGGTTAGGGAAAAAACCCATTCTTCCACTACAGTTGCTTCTAAGTAGCACAACATAGACTTGAAGGCAACTTAACGGTAACTTGAAAATGTCATTCTGTAATGTTCATGTTAAGCCTTCAAAAGATGATAGGTATTAAAAGAGGGACATGGGATTGCTATTTTTAAAGGGGGTGAGGGGAAGGAACCTAACCTGTTGTATTGCTATGCAAAGTTGATAATGGCACATAAATTTGAAACTCCTAAAAAAGACAGACATAAGCAAAGCAGAGCAAATCTTGCTTTGCTTTTAGAAACTGTAACCTTAAAAGAAATGCACTAGAAAGAGATGTATAGTACATGTCACTGGAGCCTAGAACAGTGGAAAACCAGTGGGGTGGGAGGGGAAAGGCTTTGTGTAAAGGTTGAAACAGAAAGGTACTTCAGTAACCACTATTGCTACCACCTGGCTGCAGCGATGGTCAGCAATGTGTGTGGTGGATGGAGTATGGAGCAGTATAGATGCATTTATTGTAAATAAAGTACATATTTTTATATTTAGCCAATATATGCCTGATCCAGATAGAGGAGAGAGCAATTAGTCTGTGTCAGAGAGCATTCTGGTTTTCTTATTAACACATAATTAAGAACAAAAATCTCGAGGTATTTTGACACAAATTCCTCAGTTCTCTGCTCCAGATCTTTGTCCTATTTCTAGCTTAGTGGGATTCTCTCTTCAAAGATGCTGTAGTTTAATTGGGGGAGTGGGTGGGGTGGTGGTTATGTGTGAATCCCCAGGCTTGATGTTTTCTATCCAAATTTCTTTTGCTTGTCTCTAGAATTGTTGCAAACTGCAAGAATGAAATTGTTGAACTGTGAGGGAAGGGGACTGCTGCAGTTGAGGGGGCATTTTAAGGAGACTTGTTCCTTGTTTCTTGTCTTCATGGCAGACTTCAAAGCATCTATGGCTAAACAGGACTTGTCTCCCAGTTGTGGAAAGGAGTGTTTTATCTAAGGCATTTAATATTTAGCCCTCCAAAAGTTCTATTGGGTTTTTTCAACCTTTAGGTAATGTGCCTTCATCATTCATATCTGAAGATGTTACATGCCATATGTCATGCAAGTTTTTCATGGCCCTTTAAGGATTAAGGTTGCCTTTCTGAATGCAGTTGCATTGGAAGAGTATGCAGGGCCAGTAAGCCACAATTTCTGACAGCTAGTTTTTATTGTGCAAGGAGGAAAAAGGCCAGGTGACAGTACTGAAAAACAAGATACTATTTTTATTCTTAAACCTGTAACCACTGGCCTTTTGAGCAAAGTAGCCTCTAATAAATCTTATTTTCTCTAGATTTCTTCTGGCTCTATGAGGAATGACCTCTGCAAAATAGTGTCTGGAAAGATCCACTCTTTTCCTTCTCTTTAAACAGTTTCAGTCCTTTCCTATTGCATTTTTAAAATGTTGGGATATATTTTATGTATTTGTTGTTGTTACTGCAGACTAGCTGGCTCTAACACCACTTGCATATAGAAGAAAATATCTATTTGCAGGCAAATAACTAGTTGTATTTTGACTGTGCTGTACTCCCAGCAGATATCTGAGAGCGAGTTATGACTACATCTTCTCTTGTCAGGTTGTATGCTGGTCAACAATGCTGGCACTTTGCATCAGATTGATATAGAAACCCCATGTAGTATGTTACCATACATCACACTTTGTGTTCCTGTTAAAAAAATAATGTGGCAGGAGTCAATAAACACTGGGTCATGTTCAATGTTGTACTGTGCAAATGTTTTCAGTCTTGTGTCTTAACGTGGTGAGGGTTGTGACAGGTGGGTGCACAGCCACACAGCTGGATGAGGTGACACCAGAATCCATGTCTGCCACTGTTGGAGAGCTCTTGCCATTGGTTTGGCACATTTCCTTGGTCACTTCCTCCTGTGTTGAAGTTACTTTCCTTGCTAGTGACCCTCTTCCTGAAATGCCTATTTGTTTTCACACTCCTGTTGAACTAGATAACATTCTCATTAATCAATTGTCATCTGATAAGTTGCATTTTTAAGTGTTCACATCGTCCTGCTAGTTTTGCAGTCCCACAGTTTTATCCTGCAGCTGTGGGGGAGGCTTCTGCCCACTCCTGCTAACACTGCAGTTGAGTGGAGGCTGGGACATTGTCACTTGCTGTGAAGTTTTTGGGTTGGGTTTTTTTCAATATTATGAATAGTGGGAATTCTACCTCCCCACCCCCTAGTGCAAAAGATGCTTTTTATGGTGGATGGCTTGGATTCTACTTTTTTTTTTGTTAGAGAGGAGAGAATGACAGATAATTTGCCACTTTAAGCATTTCTTTTACATCAAGGAGTGCTTAGAGCATGTGGAGAAGGCCTATGGAAACCAGGGGGTTTCCTCTCGTGAGCATGCTCCTCACTGAGAAAGGGGTTGGTTTGTGGGGACAGCTTAAGAAGCAGCTGGCCATTGGCCATCCAGCTGCCAAGGACTTGTCTTTTCTCTGAACTTTAACTAAATGGTGTCTAAGCAACTATGCTTGTGGTAATTGTTATCTTACAGCTATTTAGGGGTCTCTTTCCTTCCCCCCTACCAAAGGGATATGGCTAAATATACTTGCACTGACAATTCCCATGACTCTTGAGAATGCATCAGATATCAGAGGCTGCACTGGAAATTACAAAGTAGCATGACATTTGAAGAGAGGTTAGTAAAAATTGATTCCCCTTTCCCACATAATTTTGTCTCTCTGGAGTACTTCTACTTCAGAGTTAGTAAAACTCCCATCCTTTTTCACAAAGCATAGATTTTGATTTTTATTTTTTAAATCTGTCTTGTGGAAAGAGGATAATTTGATCAGCGTGTGTGTTTATTTTAAACAATGCTGGAGATTGTAAATAAATGACACTAGGCCAACCACAGTCAAAAGCAATTCTCTGATGGTAGCGAACTCGAGCAGGGCCAGTGTGCAGGTCTGCTCCTCTGCTGGACACCCACAGTTGTTGATCTTTCCGCTATGAGTGAGCGAGGGAGGAAGTAGTTTGTGGTCCTTGATTTTATCCAACACCATGGACACTGATTTAGCAGGAAGAGAGTCAGTGTGACCACAAGTCACCTTGGGGGTTTGGGAAAGCTGATCTGGCTGGCTCTTTCGTCTCCTGTACGGTGGCTGGTGAGAAGCATGGAAAGGCAGACCCTGTAGCCCAAGGTGAGTTTTGAAGATCACTGGTGATTACGTGCAGCTGGTCTTAGTTCTTTTAATTTTGACATTTTCCCAGGTTCTACCTTTTGAGTGTCTTGTGCTGAGACACCTCACAGTTAAGAGGAAAGATTTCCAAACTGTAGAGCCAGTACATTTCAACAGAAGGGTTTCTGTGTTCTGTTTTGCACACCTGTGTCAGTCTGATTATTAAAAAACATTGTCTCCCCTTACAAGCCTTGCCTCTCTGGTACAGCTGTTACTATTTAGTTCAGTTCAGAATTGCGGAGTTATCGTGCTCCCTGATGGCCTGATACACATGAAGCCTTGCTGCTGTGTGATCTTTCAAAAACCATACTGCTCTATGCAGCACAGAAGACCTCTCAGCTGAGAAATCATCATCCAATTCAGCAAAGAAGCAGCAGAAGGGATGACACTACTCATTCGAGTTGGTGAAAGTTATTTGAAGCCCCCTTTGCCCTGTAGAGCTGATGGTGATGCTGTGGCAAGCTGGTCCTGTTATGCTTACCTATTAACAGTGTGTGACAGCAATAGGTGAGTGCAGATCTGGGCTAGGACCAAAATTGACTGTAGGACAATGCTGCAGGCTCCACAGTGTGGTGGACACATTTGCCTAGCACCCTGGGAACAGCAGCTGCTAACCTGGACCTGCTGTCTGCCTGGCACATCATCCTGCTGATGTGCAAGTGCCCAGGGCTCAGCTGGTGAGTGATACAGAAAGCTGAGAGTAGGAGCCCAAGTGTTAACTCTTTTAGGGGCTACAATGGGGAACCATGACCATTGTCTGCAGGGCTTGTCTTTGCTCCTGGTAGAGGAATTGAATTCAGAGCTCCCCTCTGGACTGGGTAGAGGGAATGGGGCCATCTTCCATCCAGGCTTCTCTTTCTGGCCAGAGCATTGCACAGGTGGGTATGGGGAGCTGTGTGAGGGATGAGTCAGCAGCACAGCAGTAAAAAACTCTGTCCTGGAAAGTAATGAAGCTTGGGAAACACCTGTCCAAGAACTGCACCTTGGGCTTGAATTTTGTAAAAAGGTCATTGAATTATGTAAGAAGGGCATTTTACCCCACTTTCAGCACTAGTAGCTTTCTACTTGCCTCTTGGGCATTAGAGTTTAGAGAAGAAACAGCTGTGGGAACTGAGGGTGGGACCTGCAGGCAATGCAACATCCAGTACTAAACTGCCTGCATCTTGTGAGAAATTGAATGTTCAGATCCCTTCAGTGTGTGGAAGCAGAAGAAAAAAAAAAAGTATGGGATGGTGATGCATACAGGAATGGACAGCAGCTGCTCCCCCTGCCACAGCAGCTGAAGCCAGGATGAGGGTGACCTCATCCCCTCTTTGGTGTAGGACATTGTTTGCACATCTCCCACCTCCCAGGAAAGTGATGAAGCACCTCACTTAATTGTGAGCTCAGATGCACCCTGGGCCTGCCTATGTGGGGTAGTGATAGAACTGCCAGTGCTAGTGAACTTTACCAGAACACCAGGTAAGACAAAAGACTCCTCAAGGTATCTATCTGTCTGTCTAGACAGACTTGTCCCCCTTTACAGGGTGAATCACACGAGCACCCAGTCTAACTCATGTCCCACCTTCCCATGAATGGCTGGCTTTGTCCCAGTTTTGGTTTTGCATCCTTCATGGTGAGGCTGTCCCCACAGCTCTGCTGCCACCACCGTGGTGGGGACAGCTGTAGTGGCAAGCTCTGTGCTCATGGTGGAGAAAAGCCAAGCCCCAGTTATCCCTGAGGTGAGTGCCTAGCTATGAGCTCACCTGCCGTTGCACGAGCCCCCACACAGCCCAGCAGCCCATGCTCTTCATCCTGGTCACCCCTTTCCTGGCAGAGGATGTTGAGCTATTAAAGCTTACGAAAGATGACATTACCGGTGCTGTTCCTGCTCACTCCCTCTGATACCAGTACAAGAAACCAGCTACATCTCTGCGGTACTGTAACAGAGGCTCAGCAACCTGTGGAGAGTGGGAAGATAAAAGCATCCGAGATGCTGCTGGTCTCAGTGGGCGTGTGTGTGTGTGTGTGTGTGTTTGTTTCCCTGTGCAGCTAGAGGGGAGCCTGATTTCCAGGGGGAATTAATCTGAGAAAACTGAAAGTCGCTCCCCTGCTACCAGCTAATGTTGGTAATACAAACCAGTTCTTTTTCCTAAAAGGACTGCAAAAAGGAAACCACGTAGTGCATCTTTTGAAAGCAGAATAATTTAGACAGTAGTAGTTTTATCATCAAGCCTTTGCTATGGCCTTCCAGGCTCTTTTCCTTGCTACTGTTAGTGAAGAAAAGATATGTTGTATTTTCTAGTGTACAGAAGGGATTCATTCCCTTTGCCAGGACTGATATAGGAACAGATCTATAGTTAAAATATTTACTGTTCCTGAAAGGTTCGTCTTTGAAGTTGCCTTTTTTTCTCCTTAAGTAAACTGAATGTCACTGCTGCTTCAAACCCAGTGCAGTGGCTGCCACTGCAGGTGATGGGACTCTTGAGTGCAGCTGGGCCTGCCTCGAGGTTGCCGTGGGGGTTGCAGATGGGTGGTCCCTTTCCCCCAAAGGGAGGAGTACTTAGCCTGTGGAGCCCAAATGATGTCAGGAGCTCAGTCAGCTGTCAGCTGCTGGCCCCTTCTGAGACACAGATAGTGGAGGCACTGGGAGAAGTGCCTGAAGTAAGTAGTTAGAAAATAAAGGTACTCAATGTTAGATTATGGGCAATTGACAGAGATATTTTGGGATCTCCTTGAAGACTTACGTATTTTAAGTCCTCTGGCATGTACAGGGAAGCACAGGAGATACAACCAAGTTCACCAGCAGTCTAGTTAGAAGAGTACCAGTAACTGGAACCGGGCTGCAAAGATAGTCAGGTTTTCTGCCCACATAAGAAAAGTTTTTATTTTCACTGATAGAAGAAATCCCAGCAAGGAAGAGGTCGTCATAGGCAGGGAAACTTGGATGAAAGTTGCCCTGCACATAACCAAGAAGTCGGTCAGTTTCTTTGTGGGCATGCCCTGCAGCACCCATGGGATGTCTCTGTCAGGGGCATGGTGCTGAGCCATGTAACCTCGAGTGATGTTGTGGTATGTGGCAACAATGGGTTGTTTTTTATTTACTAAGCATGGTACTTTGTGCCAGGTTAGACACCTGTCCCACCTTTATAGTGGTTCAGTGGATGCCCTGGGTTTGTCACTATGATGGATGGAAGCACATGCCTCAAGCAAGGGAGAAAATGACTGTTAAGAGATAGATGATAAAATGAAAGAAAAAAGAAAGCCATCTGAACAGATATTTAGTAAGTGAAGGAAGAGGCTTAGCAGACTTAAGCTCAGCTGTCTTCAGAGAGTTTTCAAAAGCTCACTGCAAACACATCTGTTTCAGAGCTTATGCTCCTTTATCTGTGAGAAGCTAAACACTGGTGAATTATTTAATTAGTTCCCTAAAAGATTTATCTTTTTTTCTATAGCCAAGGCTTGCAACAGGATAAGTTTATCTTTGGTTTAAAAACAAATGTCAGTACAGAAAGTTGTTTTGATTTCTCTTTCTTCAAATGTTTCATTACCGCTTCCACTCTGTTGGTCCTCAATGTTTCTTGATTTGAGGAAGGCTAATTACTTTACTTTTAGCTCCCTGTGCTGCAATCCTAGTGCATGTGCATGACAGAGCTGGACTCGAGCTGGACTCAAGCTGCTGTGGTGCATGTGCTGGTGCAGCGCTTGGGGCATGAACCCCTCCCAGGGCTGGGGAGTTGGAAGACTCAATCACCACCAGTCAACTAGCTCAGCTCATTAAACTGTGCACGAGGTGGGTGGCCTGGAGTGCCCAAGTGCTACATCACATCCAGAAACCTTAATTTGGAGCTTCCCAACCTCTTGCCTACCACCACAGTTGTCTACACTTAATTTAGCAAAGTTCCCAGAAAACCGGCAGGTCTCCTTCTAGTTGGTCAAGAGCTGCCTCAGTCTTGAAACTGCTGAGCAGACATGATTCTTCTGGGCCTGAGTCCCATGTTGACCATGGCAGGAGAGAAGGGAGCTGCACCTATGCCTTTCTCTGATGCAGAGGCAGAATGTCAGAAAGTGATGCCAGACTTACCCAAGGAGAATCGAACTGGCTGCATTCACCCACCAGGAGAAGATCATAAATGTTAGGCTACACAGTGTGTGTCTTTCTGGTGAAGGAGTGTGATCTTTCTGCTTAGCTCATTGAAGCCATTCAATTTCTGAGTGAATAAATACATTTTAATAGTTTCAAGAGGAAATTTATCTGAACTGGAATATTGTGGCTTAGTTGTCTTCAAGAAAGATGTGGCCAAAAGTGTTCTATCAGTCCACTGGGAAAAAGTGAGTATGATCAGAGACCTAGAAAAAACCTGGGAGGACAGGCTAAAAGAAGTAGGATTGTCTCTTCCAGGGATAAGAAGAAAGGGAGAGGGGTGAAGGAGAAAGTAAAAACACAACAAAGAGTCTTAAAATGCAGGAATGGTTACTTCTCTATACAGCCTTCTCTAAAGTTATTTGTTCTCTGTATCTGTGGTGGATAACAATGTATCTATATCTGTGGTGATAAAATTGCATCAAGGGCATTGTCAGCTATCAGGAAGAGTTTTCTTATGGCTGGACACGGAACCACTGAAGCATCTGAAGAGGTTGTGGACATGGCATTATCAGAGAAGTGGTTGGAGGAACATCTGCCAAGAATGATGTGGGTAGAAATGATGTTTTTCCTTGGGTCAGTGAGGAGGAACTGACCAGACTAGATGACATGGCCTATATCATGGCAATGTAGACATGATTTTTGGAGTCTTAAGTGGCTGAGGTACCCATGGAAAGAAAGAAGTTTGGGGTTGTTCTATTCTGGTGAACACTGTTCACCATGGTGTTCACTAGGCTGCTGTTACGGAGGAATGAACTTCAGTCTGATGCTGCCATGAGCAGTTGATCCTCCCTGCCCTCTTCTTTCAGGCCTGATACGTGTGTGGGTACCCACGTTGCACACCCTACGCAGCAGGTCGGGCATGGTGAGCACATACCTTAGGAGGGCTGAGCAGCCCGGCACTGCTCTGTGCTGAGTGACAGCTCTGATCTCCCTACACAGCAGAGAGCAGAACCCATGTTTTCTGCCAGAGTGAGGCAGTAGTAGCTCCATTTGTACTTGCTCCCTGTTAGATAGTTCATGTATGTTACACTTATAATTTGATGCCTTAAGCTTTTGATCTAGTGCCCATGACTGTGGGTTCCCCTCCTCTTTGTCCCTCAAATTCAGGAATTGCAATTCTGAGCCTGATGCCCCTTTTGTATCTAACCTTGAGGTAGAGCCAAGAACTGATTTTAGAGCAGGGAGCACATACATCCTGCTTTCCCACCTACCCAGTGCATCCATGCAGCTGGTTGGGCTCTCTGTTTTTTCGGAAATGTTGAGTTATAGGTATTCTTCAATAGCTTCTTACAAATAGAAAAAAAAAAGAGGAATGCTGAAAATATACACAGTGAGGCATCAGAAGTTAACCTTTAGGGACATGTGGGGTTTTGACAGCAGGAACCTCTGCTTCCTTCCCCAGTTCATGTCCTGATTAAAAAGAATGTGCTTCTGTCTGTCTGAAAGTCAGCATTTATTGAACATTTCTCCCCTTTGCAAAGCTATGTCAATTTCCAAGTATATTGTAAGTAAATTCTCAGCTGAGCCATTAATTCTTTCAACACATCTGAAAGAACTTGAGTTAACTAATGTGATCATAAATTCAAGCACTTGGAATACTAGTACTTGAGCCTAGATGTGTTTATTATTAATATTAAATACCAAACTTTTCCTTCATTTTTACAACTGGCAATTCATCAAAATTTTATATAAGGTTGGGACCTATAGTGTTCTTGCTGCTATAAATATTTTAATATCATAAGCCAAACATTTCCCTCCTTATTGTTAGTGTATTTCCTTTGCTTAGTCTCTGCAAATGTGGCCAGGGAGCACATGAAAATTGTTGGGAGTCTCAGCTTCCTTTCATTTCCCTTGTCAGCAAATCATGGCCAGAACATGTAGACAAGGCCATGTTGGAGGAGGTGGGGCTTCCCCAGCCTCTGTAGATGGCATGTCTTCTCTAAACTGGCTCAGCGTCCCCTCTAGGCAGAGCGCTTCTGTCAGCAACCTGAGCAGAATCTCCCTGTGCTGCAGACACAAGGGTCAAGGCAGTATCCAGCAGGCTTCTGCCTTGTGGCTGTAAGACTCAAAACAATGTCTCCATGTGGCAGAACAGACCAATAAAAACTGCATTCATAGGCACAATGCCGTTGGGTTTGCTGGCTTTTCCTCTTTCTCTTCTAGCAACTGAGTTTTCTCTTTCACACCTTGCAGTTCTGGGTATTACTGGCAGCAGTGACATTGCTTCTCAGGTTTGGAGGAGGGCCTAGAGATGAGCAGGTAGGGATACTGAGTGATCTTTGTTTGAAAAATGAATCTTGTAGATTGAACTTGGACTGCAAGAAAAGGTGATGGCATGGATGTTGCTTGGTCACCATGTAAGACTACAGCTTGAATGTCTTTCAGATGCGTACCTGCAGTCTTAAAACATGCCTGCATTGGAGAACCTTGTACAATCATAGCTGCCTACCCTGTCTTTCCAGTACATGGTCCTCTGCAAGCAGCTGGCCAACACTTTATTTCATGGTTCTGGTTGCACATTGGAAGAAATTCTTTAAGATGAGCTTGTTGTACAAGGCTGCTCAGTGATGCCTCTCTGGCTTGTGAATGTTTCCTGTTAGAAATGCCTCAGCAAAAGCTCTTTTAAAGTATTTAGCATGACTCCTGGACAGAAAGTAGGCATAAAGCCATTCAAAACTTTGTTCTTCTTCTCTGCAGTAATTAATTGTACAAAACAGGGCCTACACTCGTTTTTTCAAGTACCAGAAGAAAGATTATGAGAAAGGTTCAATAAATCAAACATGGAAGTGTTGCCACCAAGTGGTACAAGCTGTGTTAGGCAATGGCTCATAATTTATAGATCATAGTGATGAATCTGAGACGCCCTGATATATTTATAAACAGATTATGTTTTGTTTGTTTAACTTTCTTTTTCTTTGGGTGAGGCATTTTACTTCCATGGCGTTAAGCAATCATACCAGCACCTCTTTCCATGCACAGTGGGTATTACATGCATCTTTCAGCTTCTTCTGGTGCTGCAGGCAGTGGAGGCACAAATATGAAGGGTCTTCTGGGTGTTATGGGGTTGTTCAGGCTGTCTTTGATGCAGTGCCTTGTCTTGTTTGAATGTAGTGTATCCCTCCCTCTGCAACTTCACATGAGAGCAGAGAGAGTGGCTCAGCGTAGGATCAGGTCCGCTGGCTTTCATGGCTACCTGAGGAATGGCCCAGCCTGCTCCCACTGTGTCCAGCACAGCCCCTCCTGAGTGACTTCAACTCTTTCAAAATCCTCTGCAATTTTATATGGTTTTTAATGGCACTTATGTGTGTGCTAAGGTGTTTTCAGCCAAAGTACTAAGTATGCTGTACTTTAACTGCATGTTTTTTTTTACTGAGCTGAAGGCTGAATAATGCCCTTTGATTACCTGTTGTTTAGAAAGCCTGGATTAAAAAAAAAGGAGACTTTTTGGGTTTTTTTGTTTGTTTGTTTTTTGTTGTTGTTGTGGCGACAAGACTGAATGTCTTCTTTATTATTTATATTGTGAGGCACACAATATTATTCCTGAGAGGTGCCTCTCCCATGGGGATGGGGTTCTCCAGAGCTACTTGGGGCATGAGGCAGCAGGAGGCAAAGTGAAAGATACAGACATGTGTGCGCGCGCACACACACACACACACACACACACACACACACGCGCGCGCGTGCGCGCGTCCCACCTCTGAGCACACAGGTTTAAATCCCAGCATACACCAGAGGTGCGGATGATCAGTAAGCCTCACACCCCACCGCCCCCCATGTGGCATGGCTGCCAGCACCACCAGCGGGACGGTCCTTCTCCTTTGGTGTGTGGAAAGGGGCAGGACCTGGAGCACTGAAAGCCGTGGCAGGGTCTCATATAACGCTGGCAGCGCAGTGCTGGGTTGACCACATTGTTATGCTGAGCACCTGGATAGGAGTCCAATGAGAACTGGGCTTAGATTTAGGTCAAAACGATGCTTTTTCAAAGCTGACATCTTTTCTAAGCAGATACTGCTTCTTAGCTTGGTTTCAACAACCTTTCCCTTTCTATCTGTCTTTGTATACTTGTCTTTTGTTTTTCAGAGTGAAAGCTCAGGTAAAGTGCTCCTCATCCCCCCCCCCTCCTTTTTTTTTTTTTTTTTTTTAGAACATTGTCAGTGTTGCCACCATTATCTTCAGACCAAGCAAATGATGACAAAAGGCAGAAGCAGTCACCAAGCTCCTTTTAGCCCAGATTTAGTCTCTGTTAACTACAAATCACAGCAAAGGAATTAAGTTAATGCAGCTGATGTCCTGAGAGGAGGCACTAGAAAGGAATTGGCAAATCTATGTGTTAGTGAAACCTGGTAGGAGGAAAGGTCTCAAAAAGTCTTGCCACATAACTTACAAAGCTCTTACAAGTATGAATATGCATGCATTTCTTTTTTTCCCCCCATATTATAAAGAAAATGAAAGTAAATGTAAAGGGGGATGTTAACCTGAGTAACACCTAGATTTGTTAGCCAGAAGGAAAATACTATAATTATCAGATCTATTTAAAACATGTCTTATCAGAAGCAGGGAAACTTGCCTGAAATGGCTTATGCTTTACTCTGTTATAAAGAGTAAGTTTAACTTGACCATTTATGAATAGCTAATTGTCTTCCAATAAGAGGCCTACTCTTTTGACATCACACCTGCGTAGGATTTTTCCACTTCTTATTACTACTCCTTTAAAAAAGTTAACACAGACACATCAAGCAGACAATTTGATACTAAAAATCCACTGCAGGTAAAGTAATTATTTTGGAAATTATTTGAGCAAAATCAGGTTTTCCTTATTTTCCAGTGAGGTTTTTGCAGGTGGAAGATAACAAATCTTTATGACATGGTTGTTTGTACATGGTTATATCACTATATCTGTCACATCTATGTTTATAAACAGAATACATACTTTCTTCCTCGCTATAAAATAGTTTCTTTACTAAAGAGATAGGACCATAAATAGAATGGTTTTAAACAAGGTATTTGATAACTAATTAGAACAATTGTATTTTTATTGAAAGTTTACAAGGTCCATGACACTTTCTGGTTGTTTCTACTTTCGCTTGTGGGCTTAACAGTGCCTGCACTGAAGGTGTTAAATCTCCAGTGAATGCTGAGCTGTATCTCTTTGACAGAAAAAGGAATTAAAAGCCAGGTATGTCTGGTTGAGCAGAGTGTGCATATTTTGATGAGCAAAATGGTAGACTAAACCATGTTGGGCTGCTGTGGGGTCAGGACAAATGTGGAGACAACTGACCTAAATCAAAAATGGCCATGAGCAATAGGCACTGCACCAGCAGCAAAGGCATGTCTTGGGTATTTCCACAGCTAACACACAGCCCCAAGCCCCATGATGGCACTGCCTGTGATTTGCTTGTTTTACAGACCTGCAAGTAAGGATTAAACCTTGGTCATGACCTCTTAGGCACAGCATAGAGAAACAACTTTGGGCCCCGAATATTTCACTTTATTAATTTGTTTTTTTGCATCAATTTTTTGAAGGAAGGGGGAAAAATATCATGGGGCATTAAAGCTGAAATACCTAAACTCCCCTGGGTTTTTTTGTGTGTTACAAAAGAGGCTTAAGCATTTAAATAATTGAGTTAGATGGCTAATTTCTGTCATCACTGAACTTTAAATTAGTTTAAAAAAATCTATTAAAAGATTACAAAATAATGTCATATTAGGATTACAGGGAATGAACATCAGCACCAAGAGACCTTTCTTCATGCTGCTCACGCACACTCTGTGGACACGTGTGCATTGGGGAATGCCCTTTCTGCACACCCAATTTCACTGCTGTGGCACCTTCCCCTGCTGCATCCCTGGGACAGGACAGAGTTGGGAAAGGATGAGGTCACATAGACATGCTGCTAGTTTTCAAAGATGGCTCAAGTACTTGTATTTAGTGTAAGCAATGGTAATATTTGTATGTTCCTGGGCTGCCTGTTTCTTTCTCCCCCTGTATTAATTGCTTTAGGAAATGTTTCAGCGAGATTGAACCAGGCAATAACTGCTCTGCCAGGAGTAGAGGCGGTTTTCCTCCAGGACAATACTTCTTTTTCTGAACTAAAAGAACAGCCTGGGTGCAGACCCACTTTGGTACTGTCGGAGAGCAGGGGTGGAGGTGCAGGGACATGACCAGGCAGCACTTCTTCCTCCTTCCCTGCCCAAAGGAGCCTTACAGTTGCATAAAATGTCACTAGTTTCAACCTCTGGCCAAGGAGGTGGTAGGACAGTGCTCATGTAATGAAGACATTGCTTCTCCCAACTCTCCACCCAGCCTCAATGGCATTAAGTTGCACCAGGGCAGGTTCAGATTAGATGTTAGGAAAAAAAAATTTCACTGTAAGAGTTGTCAGGGCCTGGAACAGGCTGCCCAGGGAGGTGGTTGAGTCACCATTCCTGAATGTGTTTAAAAAAAGGGTGGATGAGGTACTTAGGGATATAGTTTAGCATAGACCAGGAACAGTTGGACTCGATCTTAAAGGTCTTTTCCAACCTAATGATTCTGTGATTCAAGGGCAGTGGGGCCTGGGTGCCCAATGCCTTGTGTGGTCCATGTATATAACCTTTCATGTCATCTCTGAGAGCCATCGATGGGTTACAAAGCAGGACACAGCACTTGCTTGTAGACAGGGACACAACACACATGCCAGCATGAGGGGAGACAAGGGCTACTGTATGGCAATAAATTAGATGTAGATAAAATAGTTAAATGTAAATTTAATGTTGACAAATAAGTATGTAAATAAACTAGGAGAAAAGTTTCTTTTGTTTAAAGGACAAATGGGATGCAAAGATGCTGGACTGGGCAGTTGCTTCCATATGAAACACTGTGCTTTTCCTCAGAGATAATTTTGACATTACAAAGACTATAAATAGAGCATCCAGAGCAGAAAAGTACAGGAAGGAAGAGGAAACTTCTAATAAATTATATATCTTTAAAGGATCCAAGTAGGGGGAGGAAAAATGTACATCCAACAACAGGAAAGTTTGAAAGAAGCTTGTACTGAATATTGTAAATTCACATGAGAATAAAAGGTTTTACTTCTCGTAGTGTGGGAAGACACAAAAGTTTTGGTACTCTATGCTTAAGTGGGGGAAAGGTTGAGACTGCTTTTGCAGCATTCTGATTAAAAAAACATGCGGTTAAAATTGTATTCAATGGGACTCCCGCTTTCTCCCAGCCACAGATTTCAGAGCAATTCCTTCTTATCCAGCTTATCCAGAGGTTTGTCTACAGAGAATCTGGCAATAACCAAACCAAAAAAATACCACTGAACTTAAAATGCAGCATCCTCACCCCAAATATGGACTGCTGTGAGTTGCAGACAAATCAGGAACACCAGGTTTGATTTTGTGTGGAGGAAGGCAGGGGTTGTTTTTAGATACCAGCGTGATTCGGCTTGTGGCGAGTTGTGGCAATCCAGATTCCCCATGTGTGATGTCAATGACAGCAAACGCACACAAAGCAAGCAAAATCTTTGGGCTGTCACTTGCTGGGGCCCAGGAGGTGTCCTGCAGAGAGCTCCCCACCTGCTGCTGAAGAGCTAACATGAGCTTGGGGAGAAAGTTTCTTGCCCAGCGGTTTTGCTGGTGGACTGTGGAGAAAGGGACCTGAATTTGAATGGAAAGTGTGATAGCATGAAGATGAAATTGTGTTTTCAAGCCCAGTGCTTCAAAACACTCCTGCTTCCCTTTCTAGTAAACATGAAGAAAAATAGACATGCAATATAAATTCGTGTGCACACAGAGCAAAGGATCATGCAGTTTTTACAGTCAAATTTGAAGATGAATTAGTCTTTGAGATACCGTCTGTTTAAGGATTATGTTGTTAATAACCTAAATTTGACACACATTTTTCCCCCTTCAGTCACTACCTGCAAAGGCTCTCTGAAAATTATCTCTTACAAAGCTGTGTCATTAATGGCTTCCTGCGAGGTTTCTTTTGGAAGCAGCAGAAAGGTAAATAAAAATGAATTAATACAGCGTTTTGGGTTTGTAGGCAAAATATGCAAATGCCTCACTGACAAAGCCTTGGTGGTATTAAAGGCTTTCAGATCCTGTCCTCAGAGGCTCTGCTGCTGGAATCAGAAGCCTTTAGGCTACCTTTAACTTAGTTTATGTGTAATGCATACACATATACCCACATAAGCGCGCTCTCTCTCTCTCTCCCCGCCCTCCTCCCCCCCCCAATGTCCTCTTGGCACGATTCCCTCTGGTGCAGTTTCCAGCTTCACAGTTCATGAATTTTATTTTCAATCAATAAATAAACCTATTATCAAGTTTTGTATTCTCATCATATATTGTCATTTCTCATAAACCATTTCATTGTATGGGTCAGCTTCACTGAGCATGTGCCACTCGCCTTTATGTCTCAGCAGAGCACTGGCAGGTGTATAGATGGGATGTATATGAATCAGATTTCAGGTCTAACTGATAATGATGAATAGGTCTGTGTAACAATGCATTATGTGTAAATATGCATTATTATTAATTATTATTATTCTACTGTGTTGATATAGTGACTGGCTTTTTGTCACTCTTTGAGCCCTGGTCTGTGACATCTTATAGTACAGAGCATTGCCCTGCAGGTCCCCAGACCCACATGTACCATCAAAGAAAATGTTAAATCTGATGGAAAACATCGCAGTATTTATCAGGCATTTTAGAGAAGAAAAGCTCCTTGCACGCCTCTTACAAGGTTATCAAGTTCCCACTGTAGTAGGTTATAAAGAGAATCATTTTAAGAGCCAGTGAGCCACCGTGATGAACCCCTCCTAATTGTTGGTGCAGATTTCTTTGGGCAGCACTAGTTTGGGCATGGCAGGAGAAGGCAAGTCGTCTTCCTGGTCATCAGGCCCTTGGACAGTTACTGATTTGTGCCTTGAATTTTATCTGTCAGCCTGGACAGAGTATTAAATGCTGGTGTCATATGCAGTTATCAAATGATAGTATTACAAGGTCAACTGACAAATAATGTTCCAGAATGAAGCTTCCAAATTGCCTACTTTGCTAACCTCTGACAGTGTGTAATCTTGTACACAAATGAAAAAATGAGTCTATCGGTGACCAAAAAGCGTAGAAGCAAGCACAGGGTCAAGGAAGTTGGAAGTAAACGTTGCCAGTTAAGCACACTTCCCTAAGCATGGGAAAATCCAGTAGTACTTTGAATTTATCCTGGTAGCATCTGAACTATTTGATGTCCACTACTGTCATTACTATGAGATAGTAGATGTGATGCTGCTACTACAGTACACCAACACTGATTTTTATACAGCTACTACTGCTCATAGCAGCAAGTAATTAGAGCTACTGAGCCTCTATGGGGAAGAAAAGATTGTGTTCATGGTCTAAGTAAGGGTCTAGGATATTGCAGTGACTAAGTTTGGGTTGAAAAAAACCCTTCTTGTCTGTATTGGAAGATGAATTTAAGTAATGGGAATAAATCCATAGCTAGGTGACAAAGTCTGTGTCTCAACTGCAGCACCACGAAGCCATCTCAGGACCATGCTGTTACAACAGTGGAAGTGTTTTTTGAGCTTCATGCTCTTTTTCTTCAGTCTGGTGTTGAGTCACTGGTAGAGTCACCTTTGTGAGGTTTGGGAAAATTGTTTTCATGGTGTGATTTCTAGTCATATGAATTTTAATATTCCAAGCAACTTGATTTTGATTTAGGTAACCCCAAACAAATCCTGTGCTGTGCTCACACCCATATGCATGACACTGCCATCCAGGAGTGATGCTTAAGAGAGACAGTGGTAAGTGTGATGGCTGATGGTGAGGCAGGCAAACGCCAGAGCCCCACATCCTGAGTTGCTCTGCTGTGACCCTGCTCATCATGCCAGTTCAGCTTTGGTGTATGGAGATGTCTGAGCTGTGAACCAAAGAAGCAGAGAAGGCAGATGGCTTAGAGATGCTTAATAATGAAGTTAAAGGATACCTCCTATCTCAAATGTCAGTTCCCACCTGCTCCTCCCATGGATGCTTGCTCTGAAAGCACACTGCATGTTCGTGGAAGTACAACTCACCTGCTGCAGGAGAACACAGAGACAGCAAAAGAATGAAAAGGTGCTTTCAATCCTTCACAAAGCTTCATTATTTGCTCACAAAAACATGGTGACAATCACAGGCAGAAACTTAGTCATGACAAATATTCTTGCTGATGGTTTTCTTTCACCTTTTTTTGTTCATTTTTTGTTGTTCCTAATAATTTGTCCAATCCTTAGCTCCACCAGGTGCACACCTATAAACCATATTTCTTACTAGTTTCTGCAGGGTCACTGTTTCAACAGGGTCTTATGATCGGAAGAGTTGGTTACCATCATCTAATCTGTCACTCATGATCAGATTTGTTCATAAAAATATCTATACAAATTCTGTTTGAAGGTATATAACTTGCTGGCTGATGGAACTTCTATGTTGCATGCCTACCCAGTAGCCGATTCTTTAAAGATGTTTAGTAACCTGGATTGGATGTATAATTTTATATTAAAATTATATTAATATTAAACCACTTCTTTGAATGTGGACTCCATACAGCTATGATGTATCTTTATGCCAATGACAAGACTACGTGTTTTAGCTGCACATACTAGCAATGTGCTAACTCTAGCAACTTGAACACTGCTTTAATTTGGGGTTTTTGGTTCCTTTTCTGCTATTTTATTTGCCTAAGAATACATAATAGCTCCACTTCTGCTTCAGAACTCTTTTATCACAAAACATGTGAGCAATCTTCCAAGCAGGGAAGACATGCTCCAACTATTTCTTTATAGCCTTATAACCCTTATCTTTAAGTTATGCTTCTCTGTATTGACCTACAAGTTTTGCAAGTTATTTTTTCTGAGCATGTCTGTGCTGTCTGATCCCAGGTAAGGCCTAGAAAGCAAGCCAGACTGATTTTGGGGCCTCTTTCCTTTGTTTCAGTGGGCGTTTGCTAGCATAGCTAAGTCCTGCAGCAGCACTGACTGGGCTGAACTCTCCCAGAACGATGTCGCTGCACCGTATGTGAACTGTTGCATTTCTGATTTGAAGGTGCAAGGGAACCATATTTGTATATAAGCAATAAGCCTCCCCCAGGTGTAGGTTAGAAGGGTCCCTGTGTGTAGCGTGGGTAGGTGTGCTACAAGGCAGGAAGCCAAAGGTTAATTTCCCAAGGGATGTCTTTGACCTCCTCTGGATCTCAGTGTACTCAATGCATAAGTTGTCCAACAAGCTTGAGATTGTTGGGATCACTTTTTCCCCCCACCCAAACTAAAGGGACCTCAATTATGCCTACAGAATTGAGGAAGATGTTTTCAGTCACAGAGGTAGAAAAGCTAACAGAATTTATCTAATTTATACCTAAACATCTTCCAGGATTTCCTGCAGAGAGTCTCTTTCCTCACACTGCTTGTGCAGGCTGCCACCTTCACACCCCAGCAAGGCAGCGTGGCATGTGATTCACTCGGCTGTAACTTGCAATCCTGAAATCACTTGCTGCTGCAAATCTCTGTGGAAAAAGTTGCTTCTCTGTCACCAGTCAGCAGTCACATGTAGTCAGAGCAGGCACATGCTTCAGGGAAAGCAAGATCCCAAATGTCTTAATGGGATTTTGGGAAAATTGTTGCAATTGAGGGAGCACCCGAGCACCTTGGCCAAGGTGGGAGACTCTCTTGGCATCCTTTAGCTGTGCTTGTACAAGAAGCAAATCACTGTGCTGCTTTTTGACGTGCCTTGGGCAATGCAGACAGCTGTCCTCAGAAGCTGTGGGGACAACATTCTGTTGAAAATGAGGGGTTTGCAATGTCTTTGTGATTTTGACTTAATCATGGATGAATAAAAGCAGAACCCAGTTTTCTCCTCACCCTTGGTGATCACATTCACTTTTGCCTAGAAAGACACTAGGCAAATGCAGATAAAAGCTTTTGCTTTCTCTGAAGAAGTTCTGGTTGCAACCCTGGGGAGGGATCTGGCCACTAATAAGTTATTGGCAAACCATCAGAGCTGGTACTGTTAACTTCACTCTATCGGTGACTCCCAACTCTCATCTCCACAAGAAGCAACCTTAGGTTGCATTTATATAGCAGGTCTCCTTTGAGTCTGTGTCCTGATTTAATATCAATCTAATATAGATTGGTTAGAGATAGTCAGCATGGATTTACAAAAGGGAGGTCATGCTTAACAATCTTGATTCATTTCTCTGAGGAAGTGACAATGAGAGTGGACAGGGGTGAAGAAGGAGACATAATTTACTTGGACTTGAAAAGGCTCTCAATACAGTGCCACAAAACAGATTAATTTATAAGGTTAGCTAGTATGGGACTGATGGCAAAATACTCGATTGGATATAAAATTGACTTGGTAACAAGGACCAGGGAGAGGCGGTAATGGTTATAGATCACAGTGGGGAAGTGGTGCACACCCAGAGGTGTGTGTTTGGATATTTGGAAGCTAAAAAGGATGGGCAAAGCCAAAACCAAAGGTGGTGGGAAAAAGAGGGAAAATGATGCCATACAGAAAACATGAAGACTGATGCCTCAGAGGAATCAGATGATCACATCAACATGCAATTGGACATTTCTGGTAACACTCCATGAAGAAAACTTTATAGGAAATGAAGAGGGTCAAGCCAGATCCATCAGCTACAGGTCTTGCAGTAGAGGCAAAAGTGTACAGAGCAGCAAGGACCTTGTCTTTTAAGTGGGAAAGGTAAAAAAATCAGAGCATGTCTGTGGTTCATGTTATAGGCTCGGCTTTGTTATCCGCTTATGAGTATTGGCTCAAAACTTTGGTGCTGTTCCTGAAGCCGTTAAAGTCATTAGTCAAGCTCTCATTGATTTGAGTGGGACCAGGACTTGACCCTTTGTGGCTATTCAGAGGATACAGATAAACTTTTAAATCAATCAAGGATGTAGACTCATTCTGTGGGGTTATATGGTTAATACATCCTGTTCCTGTCATTTCTGCTATAAATCTCTGAATGCTTTTAAAGCAAGAGGATAAACCGATTCCCTTCCTTTTGCAAGAATATATTACATTCCTTTTATTGCAAACAAGACAGGGATCCTTTTTCTCAGGAAAACTTGTAATTTCCATGTCTCTATCATCATGAATGCTAATTATAGGCAGTGCTGAGCAGTAAAGTCCTCTATCTGCAAAGCCGTGCAAACCGTCTCCCACAGACTCCCTGAAGCCTTTATTGGGTCCTGATGACCTTTTTGCTTGGACATGAAGTCAGTAATCATCGCACCATTGGTGTCTATTAAAAGATCCCTTATATTATAAATTATGTCTCCTCTAAATAATTCCTACAAGAAGGGAAAGATCTTTAACTTCCTACAAATGTAATGAAAGACATAATTTTTTACTTCATGAACCTGGTTTTGGACCTGTGTCACTAAGCTCTCTGTTTTTACTTCTAGAGTGGGATACTTCTAGAAATGTGATTATTTGTATGAGATAGTTTGAAACTACTCTGGACATTTGTTTTGTTGAAAGACCCACCCCACAGTGATTATGGAAATGAAAGCTGTTCTTCCATGCTCTCTTGCTAAGTTTAGGATTCTGATCAAAAAGTGTGGTGGAGAATACCCATCCTGATTCCAATCAATTAAAAGCAGAACTCTGCATCCTTGACTTGAGTCCTGTTACTCTTAGAAAGATCCTGTTTGGTTTGGTGAAAGAAAGCATTGATATGATTTAATATGTTTTATGAAAACTGGGTCTTGAGTGCTACTCTAAAGCTATTAGAGGAATCACTGGGGTGTTACTCCTAAACACCACTTACACTGAGAGAGAGAATAAGAGCTTCCAGTACTCCTTCCTTCTGATGGAAACATGATGGAATAGGTGGAAGGGGGAAAGAAAGGACCTTTCATACAGAGGTAATACCCTGCCCAGTCTGAAAGACCAACTGGCTTTCAGAGTGGAGATCTGTGTCTATGTGCATGCATGTGTGCACATTTTAAAAATGGTTTGATCTTACCTGAGCATCTGTGGCTCTGGTGACACCCCATTTGTTCATATTTCTGTAGGCTCCTCAGTTAACTCACTGGATGGATGACAGTTCATTAAATTAGTTGACAGTCCACTTCCCCCCTCCCCCCCCCCACCTAAAATGAAAATAAAGAAATTATAACGGCAAGAAGGAAAAATACTATGCAAATACTTCTCAAAGCACTGACACATTTAAACTAATGCAGTTCCTGGAATCCTAACAATAAATGTGCTGTCAGGAGCATCACAGTTACTCCAGCGACATGACCACTTTGCAATAGCACCAGTGCAAGCTGTCACAGCTAGTTATCTAAGTAGTCATGAAACATATTTCTGTCACTGTAACTGTAACTAACTGAGTCATGATGCTTCAAAAGAGCCCTTTTCCCCTTGCAACTCTTCAGGTGGCACTTAGATACCTATGTATATCACTTTGCAAAACAAGTGGTTCAGGACAAACTTTTCAGAGATGGTAGTTACTGAAATCAGTTGTTTTAGGACACATTCTTAGATGAAATGACAAAGTTTGCCCAACATCTTGCATAGCAACGATTTTTTCCTCCCAGTATTATACAAACAAGCACTAACCAACCCTAAAGAACCCTTTCCAAAGGTTTCAACCCTTTCAAGCAGTTGCTTTTGTTTCTTAAAATTGCTATAAATAATGATTTACAAAATCCATTCCCCAGAGCTGTATTGATGCACCAGCATCACTATTTAAAAAAACTCACAAACACAACAACCCCCCCCCCACCATGAAACAGCCTTTCCATCGTTTTCTTTAATGCACAAGCTTTTTTGTTCAACTGGAAGTCTTAGAGCAGTCTATTCACTTTGACCATCAACTCTGTGCTCTTCTGCAACATATAGGCAGTATGGCTAAGGTTTAAAAAGCCTTTATAAGACCTTGGAAACACCCCACTTAAGCCCCTTCTTGGGATTAGTGGCTTTAGTTAATGTTGGTTAACACTTACTTGAAACAGGCATGTTATTTTTCCATTAAGCTTTATTCTGGTCATTCTTCCAATCACCATTTCAATTCCGTTTTCCTCTTGTCTGGCATCTGTACCCTTAGCTACCTCATAAACAAGATGCATTGCCAGCTGGAACGTGTGAGCAGAGCTGAAAGCAGCACAGCTAACCTCTGCTCCCTTCTACCCCCTGTAAGTTGGAGACATATCAAACTCAGTGCCCGGAGCCTGGGAAGTGGGCATCCTGAACTGCTCGGAAACTCGGAGCCAGACTTGAGGCTATTAAGATATTGGTCTGGCTCAGTGAGCTATAGCTGTGCATACATTTCTTTGTGTTTTGCTTTTTGTATCTGCTCAGCAAGCTGGATTCATATGCTCTGACTTCAACTGAGTGTATCTTCTGCTCTAAAAATATGTGCTGAAAACCGTGCAACTGATGAGACCTTTTTACTCAGCATTAACAAGGCAACCAAAATTGGATCCGGAACGACTAGCCCAATGCATTTAATTTCTAAGTGGACACACAGAGGAGAAAGCATTTGGGAACCCAAACTTGCTTACAGGTTTTTGCTATGGGTGGCATCGTCTTCATTTTACATGCCGGAATCTGCATTTTCAGAGATTGCATACTCAGCAATAACGAAATAAAATATGGAATCTTTGTTCCAGGTAGGGGAGGCACCATAAAGAGTGGGTATGAATGAAGGAGAAATGCAGGGATGGTGTGAGCCGGGGGTGAGAAGGCCAGAAAGCTTCCCAGCTCTGCCACGTCCCAGCCCTCCTCATGCGGGCAGCTCACAGCAATGGGTACCTGGGGCAGCATCTCCTGCAGCACAGCTTCCCCCTGCTTCCCACAGCAGAGACCGGACACGCTCACTCTGGGCCTTTTTTTTTTTCCAGAACTTACGCAAGCGTTATCGTCGATGGCTGTTCCCTTTTGTAGGGTCAACCACCGTGAGTGGATGTCTGCGTAATCAAAACTCTATTTGACTTCATTCTTTTCCCTTCGGTGGTGAGGTCAAGGCTTTTTGCCTTGTCTTTTCTGCAATGGCAAACATTTCTGTCTTCAGTTTGTAAGGCAGAAAGTCTAGCCACATGACACCAACTTACGTGTTGCCAGTCTGAGGAAAGAAAGTACAGGTTTAAAAGAATCAGCAGCCTAGGTAGGATATACTCTGACTGAAGAGTTCCACTGTAACATTGTAGAGCACAAAAAAAAAGAAAATATAAAGTGCATTTTAAATGATTAATGTACAAAAGCTGACCTCTTCCAGTGTGCATTAATCAAGAAAAAAATGCACACTTTCTGTAGTGGTTAATGTTGCAGGTCCATTATTCAGCTTTGATAATGTGCATAAAAATGCTCAATATGACAATGAGTTGGGGTAGCTGACAATTTAGGATGGTGGCAAGTTTGTTGTAGTATTTGGATTAGCATTCTTAACCTACGTCTTGACATGTTGCTTCTTTTCTTCATTTCACAAGCGTTAATAAAATCTAGCTTTATCCTCTTTGATTTTTGTTTTTTGTTTTGTTTTTTTCTTGGTTTTGATTAATTTATTTTAAACAAAACAATTAAAAAATACCTGCTCAAACAAATACTACCAGCATTCATTAGTCAGGATGGTTATATGTAAAAGAAATGATGCCAGATAGTAACAAATCCAAGAGAAGTTTATTATGAAAATGGCACCTGCGGGATGAAAAAAAATTAAGTTACATAAAGACAACCATGTATGACATGTATGAGAATCTACAAAAGTATAAAAAGAACCCTGTTGTAAATGAAGTATGTACATTTCTGATTTGCAGCATTATCAATGATCAATGAAAAAAATGTTTCAAATAAGCCAGGCACTCAAGAAGTTAGATTCGGTTAGCTTAACACAAAATAAATGTACCATAGCTGTCACTTTTTAACATTTTAATTTTTTTTTTTTTATATTGTCAAGTTGGTAACACTGCTAAGATTTATACGAACAGAATCCCTTTCCCATTATTCAGCTACTTGGCACCAGTCTCCTCATAAAAGATTTCATATATTTGTACAAGAAATAGTTAAAAACACAGACACAGTCTTCACAGGTAATGAAGTTTTTTTTTTTTTCATTTTGTAATTTTAAACACTATGGATTTAGACAGCAGCTGTGATTATCTGTTAGTTTAAATCACCAGAAATCATTTTGACACAACACAGAAACATTTATAAAAAAAAAAACCAAACAACAACAGCTGTCTAGCTGTTCTTTGCAGCTGAGAGGTGCACTCCTTTGATTGTTCCATAGCTAGAGTAGAGCTTCCAAAATTAAACTCTGAATTTCCCAATCAGCTTTCTCACCTTTTTTTAGACCTACTCAAGTCCTTCCAATGGAACCTTTAAAAGCGCGTTAATTAAATTTGTGGCGTCCAAATCCGTTTTCGCTATTACTCCGCTGTGGCTTGGACCTACTTCTCAAATTCAAAGCTACCGCAGGAATTGACTCGACGCAGCGAGTGATCACAAATTCAAAGGACAGACGAGTTAATATATTAGCATTGCACACACAAGCAAATACGTATGACGATTCTAAGCTCAGCTTCCTTTTCGAACAATGCTGGCCGACCTTTGAAAGCATTTCCTATCTCACTCGTAATTGCTCTACGTATTACTCCGCCAGCCGACCTGGGAGAAAACCAAAGAAATGCACCCTCCGCTTACAGTTCGAGCACAAGGGACTCTGGGAATGTTAACAACTGAGGCTATATGGCATCAATTTGCTTAATATATCTGAGCATTACTCCGTAGTGCATTGTGGGGTACACTGGAAGAGTAAGTCATACCCAGAATTCCTCTGTGGGAAAAATGGCTCCATTAACCTTGAGCTAGTTAAGAGTCTTTTATCTCTGAGAGTGAAGAAGAGAGAACGAGAGAGTGAGAGAAAGAGAGAGGGGAGAGGCGTGAAGAGGAGGGGAGAGAGGACAGGGGAGAGAGAGGATTGAGAATACACAACAGCAAAGCAACAGCAGAAATGAAAAGGTATACAGACAGTGGAAGCAGCATAAGGTGACATTACAGAGGAAGGCCACCACACAAAAACCACTAACCCCCAAGAATCACTGGTTCACTAGGACTGCAGGAATGGGACTTTACCACTCCGGACTAGAGATAAAGCACAGAGAAGACAAAGGACAAAACAACTACATTAGCTTAGTATATACTGCATATAGTAACACACATTGAAACTGCAATGGGACTGACAGCCAAGGACACTTACACATTGTACACATTACAGTTCTCACATCTGTTATTAGATGCCTTAACAAACAGCTGCCAAAGATGGAGTGGAAGAAGAATTTATATTTGACAGTCATTTGGAGTGTTTGACACTACACTGTGATTTCTGGCAACAAAGACAAAATAGGAGATTTCTTTTCTTTTACTTAATGTGCAGTTTTCAGTTGTAGTTATCTATTTCAAGCTTATTAACCCATTCTTTAGTTTTAAAACATATTGGTTTCAACACTAGAAATAAGGAAAAAACAATGAAAAAAAACCCCAAATCAAAGAACGAAAAGAAATTTACAACCTTCCCTCTATAATATTAAATGAAAAACAAAACAAAACATGTTAAATAGTTCTTCTGGTTGGTTTTGTTTTTTTTTTAACTCCGAAGTGTTATTTGACTTTGTAAAATTAGCCTCAGTTACACTGAGAAAACAATAAAGCAAAACAATATGCACCTAAGAAACTGCTCCTTGCGTCAATTAAATTGAGTTTTTTTGTTTTGTTTTTAAGCACTTTTCGAAAAAGGCTTCCTGACCCATTTAAATTTGATGTGAGGCTATGCTTGTTAGTTTGGAGGTAAAAAATTTTAAGTCCTGCAGCAAATGTTAATGAGGGCTTTTGTCTTAACTAACCAAGGAGACTGCAGCACCCGACTATAAACCAGTACGGAACACATTCTTTCCAAAAAACCCAGCCCACAAGCTGCATATTGTATGAAGACATTACAGATTAATAAATGATAGCACCATGGTTTTAGAAATTAAGTTAAAGTTTCAGTAATTAACATTTAGTCCAACTTTTTAACATTCTAGTCACAGGCCAGAAATTAACTTTTTAAGAACCCAAATTATTTTATGTGCAAGTAAGAAAATCTTAACCATAAAAAGAGAATTAAACTCTGCATAAAATTCTAAAATACTATCCCCTATTTTTAAAGGAATTAGGAACAAAAACCCCTTTTCATTTGACTTAGTCAAACAGGGCACATTGTTTATGCTTGTCTCTTTTAATCTTGATCATATCAAGATCATTTTGAAGTAAAACCAATGGTTGTCACTTTAAAATCTCTTTACCACAACACTGAGTATTCTATGGCAGAGGCATACACATATTAAAGGCATCTTAATAAAGATGCAAAGGAAAAAACACACATCTCAGAAGAAGACAAAATGGCAGGCAACTGGTACTTTGACTCTCTGAAGGCAAAAATAAAAAAATATCTTTACATTAAAGAATAAGTCAAGTTAAAGAGAAAGGGAATGAAATGGGGACCATCATATTGAGAGAATAAGCTGACCTGCTCAAATTCAAAGTGCTAGAATTAAAGGTCTAAATTAAAACATAGTCTATGCCTCAGAGTATAACACTGAACACAGTATGTGGTCATATTTCAATCCTCTTTCCGTTCCAGAGTCTGTGTAGTGTGAATGCCATTGCTGTACACAGGAAATGGAAGAGTGGAAAAAAGTCCTTCGGCAGTTGTGAAGACATTCCCTGCAGGCATTTGGGTCAGACTGGCCCCGCTCACAGCACTTCCAAACGGTCCCGACATATTGAGTCGGTGAACGTGGTGGTAGAGCATTTCCATCGGTGTTTTAGGATCCAGCCCAAAGCTGGGGCTGTTAACATCAACAAAGTTAACAGCATGGGTGTTGGGGAGGAGGTTGCCCTGCATGGCTAAAGTAACTTCAGCTGGAGCATACCGAATAGTGCCAGTGGTGTAGACCCTCTGAGCAGCAGTGCTGGTTGCAGCAAGGGTTCCCGTTACCCTGTGAACCAAAGGAAGCACCACATTGCCTGCTTGTAACCTCTGAAGGGCTTCCAGATCCCCAGTGTACAACAAAGAGTTGGAAGTTGTGGGACCTCCTGGATGTTTGTCCCGTGGAGATGCTGAAAGTGGGGGTGACAAAGGGTCAGAGGAGACAGGAGCCAAGGCTGAGTTGGATGAGGTGCTGAACTGAGTTTTGCGGCTGGCAGTATTTTCAGTCCCTGGTGGGGTGAGAACGGAGTCTGGAATGGAGACATGTAAACTACTGCTGGCTTGTGGGGAAGGGAAGTGCTCGGAGCTGGGGGGCTTGGTCATACTGTAGGGTGATTCATTCCTTGAGATTTCCCTGTTGGGTGGGTAATTCCAAATACTGCTATCATTATCAAAATTGATAGGTTCTGAGATTTCTGTTTTAATTTTGAGCACTGAGGCACTGTTTGGCGACGAGAGCAGCTGGGGCTGGTCCACCAAAGCTGAGTCAAGTCCGTTTGGACTTGAGGTGCTTGACAGCCTTCTCCGGGTCATGCTGCCTCCCTTTTGCTTTTTTCTCCTCTTCTTCCTTTTTTGATGTTTGCTGGAAGACTGGGCATTTACTTCCCCTGCACTGTCTGAGTCCTTGGCACTGTCAGAGGTCAGTGATTCACAGTTCTGCAACCGCAAGTCTGACTCACTCTCAACATAGCGCTCCACCTTGATCTGCATAGAGCCAAGAGTGCCAAAACTGTCCTCAGGGGCCTTTTGATTCTCGAAGTCAGAGTTTTCAAAGCTGTCATCACTGTCCCTGCTGTCCTGGTTGCTGGAGCTGTTCCCATCATCATTACAGTTCATTTCATTATCCGACTGATTTCCTGACTTTTTCCTGTCAGATTCAGGGTCTTCACTGTTTTCTGACTGGTTTCCTTTTTCATCTGACTTTGAGTTCTCATTGTCCTCTGGAGCAAAAGGAAAGTGAAACAAACCAATTAGCATCAGGAACATTATCTTATAGCCAAAGTCCAGATTTCTACCTACCCCCGAGATTTGACTGCTGTAAACATTTTTGGCAATAGGAATTCTATTCTACAGAGCCACAATTTTTTGCAGTGTTGTGTTGAGAGAGTTTTGCATGAATCCCTCTGGCTCAGGGCTGTGAATGCGCTAAAAGCCTAAGCTATACGGCCTGCACCTTGACTGAGGGGGGTCTTTTCATCTGCCCTCTGGACAAGAGTCATTTTGACAACTGTGAGCACAATGGCATTGTAGCTGTGTCATCCAAGGAGGAGTCAGCGAACAATCCCATTATGACCGTTATGTTATGGTGATTGTTCCTTCACGTCTGTGTTCTCTTACAGTGGGCAGGCATCCAGGTGTAGCACTATTTACTAAAGGAGATTCTAGTCCTCTTGTCTCATTTTCCTCTCACCGTTGCCACCTTCAAAGTGGCATACTGTCTCTGACTTCAGTGGAATTACTGCTGATTTCCTCCTGTGTAAGAGGAGAAGCAGGTCATACATGTCTAAATCTAAATGATAACCCAGTTATATAGCAAATTTGTTACGTTGCTAGGCTGTCTTCCCCTGAAGGACAACAAATTTAAAAAAAAAAAAAAAACAGAAAAAATATTCAGGCAGTAAATCAAACTCTTGATTGATCCAAATCATCCAAGGGCCATTGAAAATAACCCAGCTACAGCACTGAGAAGCTGTCGCTCTTCTTGCCTGAATGCATTCTGTGGTGTTTTAGATTTTTACCTAATTCTAATACGGATGAGATAAACACTCTAGCCCACTGGACTCAGACAGCCAAAGCAGCTTTGAGAATGAATACTCTCCATTATCATACTGCATTTCAAAGGGTCATGAAAGGCTTCAGGAGACCCCGTCCTTTAGAGACCAGCCAGAAATCTTTTATTGGGAAATAAAAGATGTTTTTTCACTCACCAGAGCCAAGTACTACCCTTTTCATTACACTCATTTTGGGGTGAGAGGGGAAGGGCCAGTTTTCCTCTAAAGATTGGTTATTCCTGGAGCATGTCAATACCAAAACAGTTTCCCAGAAGTGCTGGAGAAGGTGGGTGTGCCAGGGAATCTGCCTGAGGATTCATTTAGTCACTCGGCAGGACTTTTCCTTAAGTGGAGCACAGCAGCAGAGACCCCCACCTTTTTTGAAAATAAAACCCACAAAACCAAAGTAACAGTCACAAAACCCCAAATCTCATCCAGCTTTTTGTTCCACCTAAGGCAGAATTTCTCCTACAAGTTTTTTATCTTTTTTTTTTTTTTGAAGATGCTTCCTTCTAAGGCTGTGGTTTCTAGCTGGTCAAAAGTGGGCTTAACATCATGGCACTCTACAGTTAACATCATGGCAGTCTACAACTGCACAAAATTTGCCTGTGATTTTATCAGACCTTGAACTGAACTTGTTGGTTTCATCCAAGATGCTGTTCTGATTTCAGGTCCTTTATCGACACCTCCTTTTGAGATGTTAACATCTGTATACCTCTGAAGAGTGCTCTCTTGCTCTGCACTAGCCTTAGGAGTCATGAATGCACATGCGCTTCTCACCTGGAGAAACTTTCCGTGCACATGGGAAATGCAAACTGTTCTTCACACTTGTGTCATTTAGGAACAAGACAGCATAAAAGGAAGCACTGGGAATGGGTGAAGAGATTCCTGATGATGGTGGGCAAAAAGCCTGTATGTGTGCCTAATGTTGACTTAAACCATCAAACCAAATTGTCAAAGGAGAACAAATAAAGGCAAAAGATGAGAGATAACAGCCATATCATATCAATCATATATCATACCATATCAATCACAGTAAGGCTCTTCTTGCTTTTGCTTGAGTACTACGACCCATTTTCTCTAGATTTTTTTTTTGTTATTATAGAAGTGAGAGAAAACACACACACATATCTATATATACTGCATACTACAGCAGAGTAGCATCCTTAGCTCTCTGGCTACAGGAAACCATGCTCCTGTCAGAGCTAGACAACCTGTACCTATGCCTAGGTAACCACTTTTAAAACTAACAGGGAATGTGTGAACCATCTGTGCGCTGGACCATCTGTAGGACTAATTCACACACTCAGTTTGACAATTATGTTTGGCTTTTAAAAACCATTTGAAGTTCCTGACTTAAGGAGCTTAAAAACAAGTGCCTGAACCCATACATGCTAATAAAATATAATTCTTTTAACCCAAGAAACCCCTCAAATTTTTCAATCTTCACTGCCCCCTAGTGAGATTCGTCAAAAATGTATTTATACAGGTAAAAGGGGCATAAAGGTTGACAGTAGAGAGTTATCTTCACAACATACGCCTATTCTTGAAAGAAAATAGCTAGAATTATATTCAAAAATTACAATCCAGGGTCCTCCGCACAATGCAAAATACCCGCCCATGAAGCTCAACTGGGAAATCAAGTATTTAGTTCATTGCAGTGTACACAAGGATGCAGGCACAGAGTGAAGTGCTGAGGAAATGGAGATACTGTGGAAATGCTGAGGTCATGACATGATTTTCTTAGTGGGTTTTGATTTAAATTTACACGAATTTTTGCCTTGTTTGCTTGTTAGAATGGAACAATGCCTGAGAAATAAAAGCAACTGGAAAGCCAACCACGTGGGTATCATGATATGAACCTTTTGTGGGTGTAAAGGTACACCATGAATGTTACCTGAGTTGTCCTTTGAGTCAGATTCAGAGTCAGAGGTCTCTGAGGATTCTGAGGTTTTCTCTGGCAGGTGAGGAAGTTGTGCAATATCCATTGGAGTGTCCTTGTACTCTGGGTTACTGAAGAGGAGACAGCAAATATAAACACAATTGGATGATTTGCAGTTTTATCCTTTTTCCCTCTTTTCATATCAAAGTTCAAGAACAAAGAACATAAATAGGAAGAATAGCAGAGCAAACACAGAATCATACATTTTCAGCTCCTCAGAGCTTCACAGCAGGGATTTTATGGAGCTTTATTTTAATACCACTGCCAAATACCTATATTGACCAGGTACTAAAACTTGTTTGATTCTGGTGAAGTTTTAGAGCTATCAAAGCATTCTTACTGAAGTTGGACACCATGGCTTGTGTGATATCTAACGGGAAAGCTATGCTGTGTAATCATCCAACAACAAAATATCTCGATTTCGATCCCATTACTGTGCCTGGAAGGACAGAGAGGGTGTTTTAACTTTTCCAATCCATTTCTCTTCCACCGGCAATGTCTATTAGAGTTATCTGTGTAACAATGTTCTCCATCAACCTTGCCAGAGCCCTTTCAATACCTGTTTTTCTCAACGTTCCTGTTTTCTACACTTTAATCAAGCAGACCATATATAAAGTTAGTAAGAAGGTGCTCAGTTAGGGCTAGATAAAATGACCACTGCTCAAAAGAGTCTGGCCAAAAAATAGATGAAAAAGCTATATATTTTTTTAAACACTGCACACATGCATCCACATCACCATGAAACCAAAAGCAGCCACTCTAAGTATATGACAGATGCACATGTGCATGTTAAGATGCATATGTTAGGGATAAAGAACTGTCAACACACCCATTATAATCATATCTTCATCTGCTCATGTGGTACTCACCTGTGACTTGTTAGCAATGAACATGACTGCAATGTAAAAAAGCTACACTAGCAGAGAAACTAAAAAACCCCAACCCAACCCTTCGCTTTTTCTTGGTTTGGACCTTTTAAAATGAGTTCCTTTCCCAAACCCATGCAAAGGCAGGGGAACAGACACAGCTAGACATAAGTGGTACAGGAATGTTGAAAACAAACAGTCTTTAATCATTTCTGAATAGGTGAGCATTTCTATGCAGTTCAAATTCCAGGCCGGTGATAGAGCAGAAAATCCGCAGTCCTGCGTAGAACAATACGAGGCAGCACTGGGGGTGACTGACACACTATCACAATGACAGCGTGCCCACATTCAGCCTATTACAGTGTACTGTGAAAATTCAGAGTTCACACAGTTCACATTGAAATGCCATTCTTACGATTATCATCTTTATGGTTTTGTCCTGACAAAGTGACTTTATTCTGTTGTATCCCAGGGCAGTCCCCAAATTTGCCCCCTCCAAGCAAAAGATGTTTGAAGGCTTTCACACTGTGAATAACAAGTTGCTAGAACAAGAACAGCATTAATCCTCTCTGTCACTATAATTAGTCTATCCTTTTACAGACAGCTGAATCATACTTTCTAATGCATGGAAATGTATACAGACCAGTACTCCTGCTAAGAGTAGACCTAATTATGCCTTGATCTGTCATTAAAATATTATTTGGACATTTGGATCTTTCGTGGATTCCACTACTAGGAGAAATCTAAATTAAAGATACAAATTCAGCGGAGAAGTTAATTTTTCTCTTAACAGACTGGTGAAGAGAACACAGCAGAAAAACAGAGTTTGGGGTGTAGAGTCGGAGATGGCCACACTGCTGGTTTTTTTTTTTTTGAGGTATATTCTGATGGTAGAGAAAAAAATTTTGTTGGACATTGGTGGACTAGGTTCACCTATTGTCTGGAAAGCAGCGAAGGTGACAGAGGCAAGTGTTCATAATTCTTATGGACCACGTTCCCAGCCAGGATATGAGCACATTTCTTGGCATTTTGAAGCCCTGTTAGGACTGGGGCAGTGAAGCTGTACTTTGAGTTCAGAATTGGCAGGCTCACACTGACCTCTTCAAATGCTGCCTTCTGCCGTGCTCTTGCAAACAGAACATAAAGGTGTCAGGGTAAGGATGTATTCAGATGTGTCTCTGCTCAGTCATAACAGGACACAAATTAGCAAGTGCCAAGGAATACTCCACTGCTGAGGAGGGTTTCCCACTGCATCCCCTCAACGCTCTCCTGCCAGAGGTTGCTTGCTCCTCTTCCCCAAAAGGGGATTCAAAAGTATTTCAGCATGCAAGTTTAGGCAGGCATGGCCTCTTCAGGGCTTGCTGAACTTGGCATAATAAGTCACTATCTAACCCCTAGACATCACTTTGAACTCTCATGGCATCAAAGGGAATGTAACAAACCATGACAAGCAACTTAAAAGGAGAACAGGCCAGAAAATGACAATTGCATTTCATGACAAAGTCAAGGTTTCAAATTTTATTTGTTTGTTTGTTCTGCTCTGGAATGAAACAGAAAATCCCCCAATCTTATTGAACATTTCCACAAAACAGAATGCGCTGAAAGGTATTTCTCAGATGAGAAAGGTCAGGTTTATAATTCACTGTCTCTCAGTGACTGTTGGTCTTCCCTTGAGCTCAGAGACCAGTCCTTTAAAAATACTTGGCTTTGGGAAAACAGAATTTCTCAGGGAAGAGCCTTTAATTCAAAGTATTACTAATATTTTTGTTTAAAATAGTTTGAATAGTTTAAAATGGTTTTAATTGCTCTTTATTTTCAAATCTTATTTTGCATTTTTCAGTGTGAATACTGCCTGATGGTTACAGGAGCAATGTATCAGGTCAAGGCTTTTCTCCTGAGAAAATTCCTCTCTCTGGAGCAACCTGGCAAATACCTTTCAGAGAGACCTTTTCGTAGCATTCCGGCATTTTGCATTTTCAGTAACCAAATAAACCAGTGCCCAAGACTTCACGACAAAATTTTATAGCACAACTACTGAAAGTTGGTGTGGATCTTTTTTATCATTGAGCTCAGGTTGAGTAGATTTCAATGCAGTGGAGACATGCAATAAAACAGTGGAAGGTTTATTTGAATACTAAGGCAGCATCATAATTCAAGAATATTCCAGCATATTGAGATATGACAAATGTCACAATAAATGTAATCAAGTGGCACTGTTCTTGAGGTGGACCACAGGAAAAATTCTCCTCCTTGACTTTCTCCAGCAGGCAGTTATTTTCCCCTAAAACTTTCACCAATGGAGAAAAGCAACAGAGACAGCAGTTCAAGTGAGTGAAGTAGTTGGAAGACCTACCTAAGAAGGTAATTGACCCAGATGATATTCTTCTCACTTGCGTTCTTGGCATTGACAGCGATGGTTGCACTAGACTGTATCCAGATATAACCTCCGTTCTTCTGCATCCAGCGGTAATACTTTGTTACACATTGACCCTTATTCAGCACTGGCAAAAAAAACCCCAAAACAAACAGAAGAGAAGCAGGATATAATGAATGTTAGAGCAGCAGCGAAATTATCTTCATTGTACAACACGCCAGAGGTTTAAGCAGAAGATACTTGGCTTCCTTTAGTTTTAATGCAGCATGGCAGTGAGATGACAAACAGGATCTGAAGTTCAGTATATATAGCTAGTTGCATGTTTTACAAGTTTTTCAAGTATAATTTTAATCTGCTTTTGGAAACTCTAGTGGAAGAAGAAAAGTAAAAAAAAACCCTACAAATCTCTTTGGTTCACAGAATACTTATTGCTGTGTGGACATTTTCAATGCACTCAATGTCAAACTGTAAAAAAAAGAAAAGGAGGCAAATTTATATGTGATTTATTCATAGCTCCTAGGTAGACCTCTTTGAGATTCTGGATATTTGAAAGGTTTGGGAAGATACTCTACCCCTGCTGCTTTGATCATTTCTCCTTATTGCAGGCAATACCAACCACTGAACTTATACATCTGTTTCTTTGATCTTGTCAAACAGAATTTACAGTTCTCAGATGAACCAAATCTCCACTGGTCAGTGGGGGAAAGTCTTGGGAGAATTTACTTTCTACCAGAGCAAAGTAAATCCACCAACGGACTGAGAAAGAGGCCTAAGGGAGGCACAGAATGCATTGGTTACAACCAAAGAGTGACAGCTCTCTCCCATCTTCCAAATATGCTCGGAAACAGAGAAACAAGTAAAAGCAATGGGTAATGTGAAACACTGTTATTAAATGCTCCCAGCAAGAAGGCTTAAAAATACAGATGTTTAAACTAAAATATTCACCCAAAATACTGCCAAGTGGAAGCAGATTTGGTTTGAATCTGATGGTTCAGCGTCAGGAGACGGGGGTGAAATGCAAATCTTCAAGAGTAAGGGAGCGGCGTGGTTTTAAAGAAACCCTAAACGGCACAAAATCTGGGTACTGCCGTTCTCGGAGCACTTCCTCTCCTACCGCCATACCGCTTTGCGCACTAGAGGGCAGTGTGCATTCATATACACCTCCTGCTTTTGTCATGTCCTTGTCTCCGTCTGCTAAAATGAAAAACCTCTAACTGCTGTAATAAATTTGGCTAAATTAGCTGCTAAATGGTTATCTCAAGTAATATGTATTTGCATTAATCATCTTGCTCTAAACCAGAACAAGCCAGAGTCCTAAAGACGTAGTAAATTCATATTGTCCATTTAATTACGGCTAATAAGTGCTTCATATACAATAGTTTCATGAAGTACATTTTCATTTAAAAAATTTTTTAATTTAATTTAATTTTATTTTTTTTTGTGGAGGGAAAAGAAAAAAAGTCACTTTGGAAAAGAATAAGTATTTAAGGCAGTTAAAGTTCCTACCATAAATGTGACAAATGACACTTTGGAGCTTTCATGTTAACCAAATGTCTATATCCCCAGTTATACCTATGAATGTATCTATATTTAAATCCGGGTGCAACAGATATCTACAGAGAGAGATATTTATAAAGGCAGCTAATAAACACGGGCGCTTTCTTACCTTGGAGAGATCCTTCAATACACTTTCTAAAAAATACACTTTTTTGAAACTACTGAATAAAAAAATACATGTAAAGAATTGTAAAGGAAAGTGAATGTAAAGGGAAAGTTAGATTCAGCTGTAATATGAACAAATATTTGTCATGTGGGTTCTGTTGCTTTCCAGCAAAGTCTAGTTAACTAGGCTTGTTTCCAGCAGAGATTCGAGTTTCCTTAAATTTTCCTTAAATTCCAAGCTCTAAACATTCTGCTATGATAATTCATTGGCTTTAAAACCTCATTATACAGCAGAATAAAGATAAAATACAAACAACTGACCACCCAGCATTTCTGTCAAACTAATGTTGTATGCTGCTTTAGAAAACAATCTCACATAAATTAGCCCAACTTTATCTGTTCCAAAGAATAAGGCAAGAAAAGTACGGCTGTAAGTTTTGATGACGGTAGATTTTTCCTTTTCAGTAAAATAGGGCATTCAAAATACTCTGCTACAGACACTAAAACTGATATGCCAGGAAGTCTGGAGTGATATTATCTCCTTTCTGGAAACCTGAACGCCCACAGGTGTGTGCAGAAACAAGCAAAATCTATCTGTGCTTGTAACTACTAATTATACTGCTGTCTTCTTTATAACAGTTCACATCTGAGTAGCTTACCATGCTCTACAAATACCAAGGGATGAATCCTCACAACTGCTTGTATGTACATCTGGAATTCAAGGTGCCAGGAGAGCCACTAGCCAGTGACTGAAGAGCATGCTGCAATTCTGCATAGTGATAGCTATGAGGACCAGGATCCTCCCTTCCAGCTCTTTCAGTCCATTTCGTCCTAGGCAAGTCCTTTCTCCCTCAGTACCTTTTATATTGGCTGTTGCACCACTGGAAAACTCTATGATATGTGCTGAACAGAGCATTCATTTCAAAACAATGGGAAAAAGGGGGAAATAAAGAGCTTCAAAGTTGTTTCTGAAGGAAAAAGTGCTTCCTTCTTCAAGAAAGTGAATTCAGTGCATCAGAGCTGCATAAAGCCCATCTACAGTCAGAGTTCAGACTCCCATATTACTAAATATACCCAAAGAATATCTGAAATACTGTCTTGAAAATGAGCTTTCCATGATGTTCATCTACCTGCAAATTCCCACTCTCTGTTTGGCCAGCTCAGATATACATTACCGCATACACAGGATTTTCCTTCCTCCATCCGTCTAAAGCATGTTTCATATGAGAGATTTGCAGACCACACTCTGAAAGAAGTCACCATGATTCAATATAAAAATTCTCTGTAAAGAAATTCTCCGGCAGGCCAGCTGTGCTGTGCTGCTAAATCTGGTTCTTACATTCTTTGAGAGTGCACTAGGCACCCCCAAGCCAGTTCTGAAGCTCATACTATAGCTTGGGAAGAAATTTATCAATGTGATGAAAGAGAAAGAATGAAAAAAAATTGGAAATGTTTTCTAATTTACAGTATTTTTTAACTGCTGGCATTGCCAAGTTGAAAGTTAGAAATTAGATGAGAACTTTGAGCAAAGCAGCAACTAGAAGGATACATGAGGAAGGGAAATCTATTGGGTTTATTGATAACCTAGTGTTACTGAGTGTTATTTGAGGATCTTAATTTTGTAGGTATGGCGAGTCCATTAATAAAGTCACAGAATTTGAGAAGAAATAAAAGTAAAGAATTAGTCCACCCTAAGCTCTGCTTGTGAAGTAATGCTGTTACTAGCAATGGGCCACGTGTTTCAGTTTAGCATAAATGTCTGAAGAAGTACTGACATGTACCAGGACCACATCCTGAATGTGCTCAGACTGTACTTAAGGCAAACCCTTACTGCGAATCAGGGTTCAGCTCTGTTTTTCTGTACACTAAGAAATGCAAAGAGTTTTAAATTTCAATTTGTCGTATACACGGAGTACCCAGTCTGGCAGTACGCAGGGAAACGGAGACTTGTGACCACATGGCTCGTGTGACTGAAGTTACACGGGATTATTCAGGATCAGGTGTTATCGATCCAATTGTAAGCATAGCAGAGGAGGTGACTTCTCTTACAGCCTTAGTTTCTTCTGCTAACCAATGCATAAGTCTCCAAAATGTTAATGGGACTTACATGCTTAAAAGAAAGAGGGAAAAAAGGCCTTGCTGCTAAGCCATATTGTGTGGAAATCGAGAGAAATCTTTTTGACACTGGATTTAATAGCTGTCAGGAACAATCTCTAGATTGAGTCTAACTGTGAGCAGGAGAACAGAACAAATCTTTAAATACTAGGAATAGGATGAAAAATATATATCTAGACACAAGTGCATATATAAACCCTTTAATCAAAGGGAATAACTGAGGGTTAATGTTTTAAAACTGGTGACCTTTGCATTAGCTGCACAGATATATCCCCTAAAATGGTGGATGCTAAACTTGACTAAAATGTGATAAAATACTCAATTTGAATTCACTGGTTAGCATGCAAGAAATGCACAGTACATCAAGCTAAGAACTAAAAAAAAAATCTCACTTATTTCTCAAAGCATGAATATACTGCTATGTACACAGTTCCCGACAGAGGGATTTCAGTTTTCCTTGGTAGCTTTGCGCACAGCAATATTCTTGTAGCCGTGGAGTGAAGGAGGAGGGGGGAGAAGAAGAAACAGTCAGTGTTCTTTGCAGGAACCTATTTCTGTTAGAAAATCAAAATAAATCAGTACAAGTTTGTCTTCAGAAATATGGCTACAAAAAGAAAAAGAACATAGTTTCTTCCTGTAAGGCTGTTCTGAGAAATCAAAGCCAAAGCTTCTAAATAGTGAGTTGTGTTTTAAAAGAAGGAAGTAGCTTAATTCAGTTTGAAGAGGAGATGAAGAAATTTTGTATCAAAAGCAGTCTTTTAGCGAATACTCTTACAAAAGGACATTTTACTCATGTGCATATGCATTTAAAAGCTACACTATATTGCGTATTCAGGTAAGTATTGAGTAAATAGGAAATGATGAGATCATCTTACATATTCACACAGCTTCACAAAGAGGCTCTTTATAATTGGTGAAAATATTGAGGTTACATCTGCTGTGCTATTCACCCTTCTCCTTGAAATACCTTTATCAATGACTGGATGGTATTGATACTGAATTCCCCTTGTGATAAACTTATAAGAATATTTTTAATTTACTGCATGAGGGTAAAAATGCCATACTTAATACCATAGTCAGATACTTAGCTGCAGCCACAAGTACTCTTTCTACATTCACAAAACTGGCAGATGAAACATGAAAAGGAATACTGACTCTTTAATCTCCACTTCTCCACCTAAGGCCCAAGGCAAGCTGACAGGGTAACTTCGTTCTGGAAACAGAGGGGGTTTTTATTTTTTTAATTCTGGATTACTTTTTCTTCTGCTTTTGAAAACTGTGGGCTATAGGGGAATGAACCTGGCATAGACTTAAAACAAGAACAAGTTTCTTTATCTGAAAAGTTACAGTCCTTGATGCTTACAGGAAGGTCATTTTCAAAACCCACAGGAAAAATAGCATCAGAGCCAGAAAGAGTGCATTAAGTGCCTTATTTGCTTGTAACAGAGACAGTTTTTCATTTATAACAGCTCCGAGGATCAAGAGAACCTTTGATGTTTTAAGGACTTTTCTATAGATTTTGCAATTACTCAGTTAGATGTTTTAAATAGTAGGTATCCACAAACTGGAATTTAGCAATGAAAAAAAAAATTACTGAGCAATATTTAGCAATGTTAAATAATGTTTGTTATGTAAACAGAATTACGAGCTAGGTGGTAGGAGACTTGTAGACAGTGGGTGTGCAAATGCACCAGCTATTTAATACGCCACAAACACTTCAATTTCAGATCTACTACATCAAATGGGGTGAGGAGGGTGGGATGTGAAAACCCTTCTCTACACACCAGGCCAAAAGTTTGGCCTCCACAGCAGACTGTTTGGGGAAGAATGCCACCTTCCCATCACAAAAGCCCCCATGGGTCACATTGCTCTACCTCCCCCCATTGCAGACAGTTGCTTACCAGCCCTCTGTGACTTGCTGCACGTCAATGGAGTTCTCTTAAGAAAAATAGAAAGATGATAGCTATTTAGAAGAATATTGGTTCTGCAAGCCTTTTGAAACCTGCCTTTTACTCACACAGTGTGACAGGAGAAAGCCCTGAGTGCTGGACAGAGAATGTATCTTTTTAGATTTGTGTACAACACTGTGTATTGTATCAGTAACACTCACTGAGACTTGGCTGCTATTATGATATGAATATCTGAGAATAATAATTGCTGGCTTCTAAACATAAATGCATCTTTTCCAAAGTTAAGTGGGAATTAGCAGGGCAGATTCATAAAAGAAAACTGTAACACACTGACATCCAAAAACCTGCCTAAGTTCTTTGTTCCCCTGGGATAATTCTTTAAAGCATATACAGTCACCCTAAAAATGCTAAGTATGGGTATTGATTCATTCCTTATTTCTGCAATATAGAATTCTGTTTAATCTTCCAGTGTAGGGATGTTACACACATAAATACCTGACAAATTAGGCAAAAATAGGTATCAACAACCTTGCAGGGGAAAAAAAACCCTTAATAAACCATTTTGGAAAAACTGAGAATCTTAAGAATCTTTACAAACTAGGCAATTTTTTTTTTCTCACTCTAGAGAAAAGCAAATGTTAGAAGTGGTCTCAGTCAAACTGTTAAAAAATATGGATTCATATTAGGATTGAAATTTGTAGCTCAAGGTCATTGCTTGCCAAATACAATGAGAAAAGCCTTGCATGCTACATGTTCCAGCTAGGAAAGAAAAGTAACTTTAAATAGTCTGGAAAAATGTTCATGAATTGTGTAACCTATCCTAATCTCGGGATGGTGGCATTTCAGCCCTCTAAAAATTCCTAGCCTCTGATAGAGATTTTGCTTTTGTTTGATTCCAAATTACCTCAGATAAGGACCAGGAAGATGTTTTGTTTAAAATCAACCGTAAGATATCAGTTTACATTATGTCAGATCACAGCAGCAATACAATTTTATTTAAAACAGAAAAAATTATTACAATTAGAAAAAAAATATTTCCCACCACTAAGCACAAATCATCACCTCCTACTTTAAAACAGAGACACTTTTCTTCCCCTTTTCCTTTCATGGTGGCTATAACATACCATTTTCTCATGGTCCATCAGTTAAAATTAAAACCTTATACTTACACTTAACAATATCTATTAACAAGAATATATAATGGGATATTTTAAAACATTATCCAGATATTGATCAGATGTAATAACAGAATTATAGTATACAATTAATGCATCACTGGATGAACTTGTCCATGGAAGCTCATAGCATGCATATGAGGAACTTTTTCAGTTGTTTCTACAGATAAAATGACGGAAATTAACTAGCTAAATAAGCTCATTTAATGATAAACTGGATTGAAAAATGAGCACTAGGCTTGTCTACCTGGGATTCTCTAGGCTTTCTTCTCTGTTTCTTAACTTTTCTTTCCCCTCATGATCTGTCTCCCCACGACTTTTAAGACGTCAATCCTGCCACAAAGTGATTTCTTTCTGCTAATATTGAAATGGTCGTTTAGAAACCCAAGCCTGCTTTGAACACTAACTTCAGACAGAACTTCCATTATCATTAATGAACTCTCTCTGTTCAAACTGGAGGGGAAAATGAAATCCCAGATCCAAATTTTGCCCTCAGCTACTAAAATACAACATCAGAGACGAATTTTGGCCCTGCTTGCTCAAGAAACTTAAATCTGTCCTCCATCTCTCCACTAATATTAATGTCCACCATGTGACAACTTATGTAAGATTAATGACTTTGGAACATAACCCTTTCCATGCCAAATGTATCAGCTGACTATACAAAACGATCCCTCCTACAAATAGGAGAAGTTTCACAGAAGCAGATTGGCAGCAATATTAATTTTCCTTTTGAATCTCTTAGGTGAAAGATGGTCTGTTTCAAGGAACGGGATCCCTTTAAACATGCTTTTGTTACTGGGATGAGAGTCCCTGTTTGGGTATTTGGACTGAGTGAGGCTCTTGGATTGACCTCCCCTCTAGAGAAAAGGGATCCACAGCACAGTGTCACAGTGGCATGTCACAACACCCTTCTAACCACCACAAAGATTCATCACTGTCTCACATTTGGCAATAAGCTACATTAGGCATTTTTAAAGCATATTGCCCCTTTATATCAGATGACTTGTACAATGAAAAGGAACCAAATCAAAACTTTTCAACTTTCTCCACAAGCTTTAAAAATTTATCTCAACAACAATAAAAACCCCTTTATAAAATAAAACCAAAAGATTTCTGAACAAGTAAGCACCTTACCATCTCAGAACTAATACTGAGCAATCTGTGAACATTGGGTATAAAGGCTTCAGATGTTTGGCAGGGCATTCCCAAATGCCCACTGAGCCAAATTCCTGGACATAAGCCCACTCACTTTATAAGTTATCAGACATCAAAACCAACATTGATCATTGATCCACCACTAGCCACATCACTCACAGATGGCAAAGCCACCAGTGATTTATGCAGGTTCTTTCAAATGGGTGCTACTAATATTGGGTGCTAATAATATAATATTGCCACACCATCACACATATAGTATACGCTACACTATTTTCATATCCTACTGGCTTTGAAAACTGTCTCCCTCAGAGACACAAGGTCAGCTATCCAGAGCTTTGAAAAATAAAGAGGAAAAATAAAGCCCCAATAGCACTAATGTGTTTTTAAAACTCTGGAAAGATGTGCAACAGTTTTACGATGGAGTATTTCACAGCCTAGTAAACTACAAACAAAATCCTTAATCCGCCCTTGGATTTTCAATGGAGCAACACTGTTTCTGATTTAGACTACAAGGTGATGAGCACTTTTGGAATCTTGGAGTAAACTTCAGCAATGAAAGTAAAAGATACATGGCTGAAGTGCTTTTCCCCTTAATTTTTTAAAATGGCATACGTTTACATTACATAGCAGAAGTCACTACAGAAATCGTTTAGTGCGAAGCTTCTGGAGGTGCACAGCAAAACCTCTTACTCCCATAGCTTTCCAATTTGTCATGTGCTTCTGCAGTCTATCACAAAAATAATATCAAAGTACAAATTTATCTTTGGGGTGGGAAATTTTGAGCACAAAGAGACTTTAAAAAAAAACCCACCCCCAAAAAAAGTGAATAATTAACAGAGTTAACTGGGAAACCAGAGGTTAGAGGTAGAAGTCTCATTGCAACCTTCTCACTATGGCCCTTATAGCTGTATTTATACAGCCAGTACTACGTGCATTTTAAATGTAAAAAAATAGGAGAAGAGGTGAGGTGTAAATTTTAACTGCCTATGAGCTATGGAAGACTTACAATGGAGAGCCTCAAAACTGAAAAGGGAACATACTAATCCGTATTGCATTAGATTTAATTTGATGATGAAATAGCATCAGGAATTAAGTTAAAGGGTTATTAATGCAAAATATATCTGAGGTATCTTGCAAAATAACTGTACATTGCTAAACTACAGAAGGCAAAACTGCAGTTAGGTTCAGCAGGTAAAGGTTTAAATAGCTTAAAACTTATTTTGAGGAGTTTCCCGGTTTGTTTATTGTCCAAAAGATCTGATGCTTCTGGTAAACTCCCTTATATTCTTTGCATACATAAAACAAAATATTATGAAGATCTATCCAGACTTAAAATTATATAAGAATATTTACATGGGTAATTAGAATACCATATATTAGAATAGTAACATCTTTCCTCCGCAAACAGAAATGGAAGCAGTGGTATAAATTTTGATCTTTCAAGGAATGAACCAAACCTGAGTTAATAGTGTATTATGAAGAAAACAAGGGTGCAAACTGTACATAACTGTATATTTCAAAGTGTTTTCCCTCCTTCCTCTAAAGTAACCAGCTTTGGTCAGAGCGCCGACAAAGAAAATCAGCTAGACAGAACAGCATCTCCTATAACCCAAAGATGCATTTGCTGGGGCAAACACAACATCTGCAGTATTTCAGAGCATGGGTAAAAGACACAAAACACACACTCCTGGTTAAGTGCATAGCTCATAAGACTCAGTAGGAATGAAAAACAAAGACTAGGCATGGGCTAAAACCAAAGCCCATGATCCTATTATTCCCTGCAGGAATAGTAAAAAAAAAAAGTTTTCTTTATATCCTTCCATTTCTTCTAGTTTCTTATCTCCTGTTCCATCATCCTGCTCTATCACCACTATCTCCAGTGACAAAGACATAAGGATGCCAGTCTCCAACACAGAAATCATTGCTGGCCCGTAGTCTGGACAGAGAGGAAGACTGTGCAGGTGGTCAAACCAACACTTCTGCAATACTCTGAAAACAAGATACACCAGACTGCCATCAGGATGCCAGGAGGGCTTGCTTTAAGAATTAGCTCAACTCCAGACATTCTATCAGCCTAATTTAGAATCAATCTTGCTTTTTAGTGATGATAATAAACTTGTACAAACATGAGATTCATTTGTATATTTTAGCATTTTATTTCAGTCCCAGAATGCAAAAGCTGACATTGGAATCAGTTTGATTTTTTTGGTGATTGAAGATATTAAGAACTACAAGAGCATTGAAATTTCGATCTGATTAGGATAAAAATTCCTCAGGATCAAAACACTTCTTTTTTTCCCCCTACAGTTTTACTAATTGTGTGCTACTTGACATTGCAGAGTTATTCCACAGCATGATAGCAAAATATGTGAAGTGTATTTTACTGTTAGAAATTATCAACTCATTCTATTTGTTTTTCATGTGTTTGAGGTTATTAAGAGAATAAAAAATTATAACTGATGTGTGTAAGTTAAAAGGGTTAGTTCAACTACAGCTGCTAGGCTAAACCACTAAGCAATATTTTGTACAGTGATAGAATTTTTCTACTGAACATACATAAAAGAAATCATGAATATATAACTGGTTTAAAAGCAGACTGAGGGGGTAATATCCCTTGAAAAATAGGGGAGCCATGAAAAAGGTGAATGTGGAATAGTTTATTTTCAGAAAGACTGGATTATTCTAGCCACTGGAAACCAGATAAAGTAGATCAGAGGGAGTGCTACCAAACATACTCATCAGAGACCTTTGCTTTATGGGAAATGAACTGCCCTGGCTCACTGTTCCTGAGGAATTGTATTTCTTATAGCTGTAAATCAAATCTTGAAGAAACAGGATGATATTTTCTAAGCAATAGCTGAGCTGAGGACGACAAGTATCTTTTTTGTCAGTGTCAGGTTTCTGAATTTAGACCTCAATTAGGATTCCAAAATGAAAAAGCACTTATTATATACCAGTATAGACTTGCAACAGTGTCCTTACAAGCAATAAATTAATTTTCAAATGGTGGCACATTGTCCTATATTTGTCCAAAAGGATATTCATGGTTGCCTTCAGAGTTCTTGACTTTTATCCTTCCTTCTTTGCTGCTTTCTTAATGACCTTCATTGAACAGTAACATCAAGTTCTTGATGTTCACAGTGATTGTTATATTTTTTCAATTAAATGGAAGATATATACACCTTCAGCATATGACATCCATTCATTCTTAGCAAGAAATGTACTTCTTAAATCAAAATGGGATGTTACAGACTTCTGTATGATAACAGTGCCAACCAAAGGGAGGCACATATGCACAGCACCATACTCCAGAGAGCAGCGAGTGTCAATTGCCCTTGCTGAGGTCTACAGATAGTGCTAAGACCTGATACAACAGTCATTTTATTAATCTGCCTGATTTCTGATATTGATTTGACATAAAATGTATCCTACTAGATTTAACATCAGGGATATTTTCTTGTCTTTGGAACCAGGGCAGTTCAAGTCATGCAGGGGCTCACGGTTTGGTGAACCGCCCTATGCTTGACATGCAGTCCAGCCCTGCAATGTTTCTATGCAGAGGTAAGTAAAAAGCGACGGTCTGATCACCTTCCCCATTCTTACAAGTGGTAAAGTAGGACTGGAGGCATGACAGGTCTTTCTAAGGTGTTAGTTCTAGATGCATTTTTTCAGGGCTTGGATTCAAACACAAGGTGTTGCAGCTTAGCCTGTTGCTATGTGTCAGCTGAGCTAACAGCTGAACCATGATGCTGGATGGTGCAGAGGCTGTTAGACTAGAGAACACTTTAACTATAATCTCTGTGAGACAGACTTGATCTGTGAGTGATATCTGTCAGGATTCTACCAGCAATATGTTCAACAAACACAGCAAAGACAGATGAGAAGTTTCCCAAACTTCTGAAACCATGAAGTATAATAAAATGGGTAACAGATTAATAAGGTAGAATTATAACATCAAACAGTTGGCTGGGAGGTTGGTGCAAAAGCACAATCAATGCAAGCTTGAATGAAACAAGGTAGAAACAATACCCCTAAGCTTTTTATTTCTGTTTCAAAAGACCCGCTACTTCAATAACTTGTAGGATCACCACTATGTATTATTGTGTTGGAATAAATGCAGGCAAATGTAGAGTTAGAGTATGGATGTTGTTTTATGAATCCATACAGGCATCAAGCTATAATGAATATAAATCTCTAAGTAGAAACCTTTACCCTGCTGAACCTAATGGAACTTTTGCCATTTACTTCACTGGCGTCAGAATTTTAGTCCATATAAATTTGCTTTTTTAGGGCATAATCCCTATGTCCATTGAAGCCAATGAAAGCTTTTCCATTCACTGTAACTGACCTTTCATTAGGGCAGCAGTGCCCTTACAAAAGACTGTTGTCACTGCTATAGTTCTGCAGACCTTCTTCACCATTATACTTGTTATGGTCACATTCCTGAAACTGCTTTTACCTTCTTTTATCTGAGATAGTGTTAACAAGGCCTGTTTTTCAAAGTTTCTAATGGGCTGCTATGATCTGAAGCCATCAACAGCCCTCTTGATTTTTTTTTTTTTTTGGTGTGATTTTGTGCAACATTTTCTTCTTTGCTTGTTTTCCTCTTTGATGTCTTTGAATAACCTGGATGAGAAGGCAGGGTGTATTGGTCTTACTTTTCCCATTTTTTTCTGGTATCTTGTCAGTGAATAAGCAGAGTAGCGGTTTTATTTGTGTTTCTTTCTACCTTTAGATCTACCATTACAATTTGAGATTCTTTTTGGTTTAATCTTTAAGAATTATTTTCTCACCTGTAAATATCAATCAAAATTTTTAGCTGCATTCTGTAGTCCTCCTTTTCAGTTTGCTGCTTTTCCAAGCCCTGCTTCTGTTCTTCAATAGGGCTTTCTAGCTATTACTTTAGCATCCAGCTCCTCAAAGTATTTCATAATATGTTTGGTTTTTTCCAATTGAAATCTCAAGCAATTGTATTCTATGTTGTACTGGCAAATCTCCTGCATTGTCTATTTTGGGGAACTGCACTTCTGCTGGGTTTTACCTTCTACAGTCAGTGACTGCAAGCTCCTGAATTTTAGTCCTAATTTTTTTTTTAACTAAACCAGGAGAATTTTCTTCCTAGTTTGGTTTGAATTTGATTTTCCAGGGCAGACAAGTTGCTATGAAGTGTTTTGGGGTTTTGAAATGTCTTTCTCTCAGTTTTTCTACATTTTTTTTTCCCCCAAATGCTAAAAAAGATGAGCACTTCTCGGAGCAAAGCTATGAACCACTTCAGCTTCTCCAGGACTTATAAAGGGCAGATATACTTCCTGAGCTATCCCCATGTCTAATTTAAACCTGAAGATGTTTCATCCAGACCATGAGTTTTAACAACATGAAAAGACAAATGCAAAGTCCTGCACCTGAGATGGAGCGATTCCTTACAATGGTACAGGCTGGGAACTGACTGTCTGGGTTACTGCTTTGCAGAAAAGGACCTGGGGGTCCTGGTGGGCAGCATGCTAAGTGTTAATCAGCACTGTGCTCTATTGGTTATACTAAAAAGCATATAGCCAGCAGATCACAGAAAAGTCATTACTCCCCTTCCCTGATCACTCTTTAGATTGCATCTGGAATATAACATTAGAGTCCTAGCACAGGAAATATATTGATAAACATGAGTAAATTTAACAGAAGTCTGTCAAGATGGTCAGGGGCTGGAGTACTTGCCCTGTGAGGAAAGGCTGTGGGACCAGATTTGTTCAGCCTGAAGAAGTGGCTTCAGGGGGAACCTAACAGCACATCTGTAAGGAGGTTACTGTCAAGATGGAGCCATGAGCTGTATAATCAAAAGAAGGAAATTCCAACTAGTTAGAAGGAAAAAAACCCAAATCACTGTGAAGATAATTAAGTCCTTATTAAGAATAAGTGAAAGACACCATTCAGAGAAGCTGTGGAAAGTCTGACCTTAAAGGTTCAAGATCAACTAGACAAAGTGCTACACAGTTTGTTTTGAATCAGTGTTGGTCCTATTTTGATCATAGAGTGGGATTAGATGGTCTTCCAGAGTCCCTTCCAACCTGAATGTGTCTCTGAAAATCTTGTTCCTAAAAGCCAAGAAAACTATACATAAAAGATGTAATCAGCCTCATCAATTAAAAAAAAAAAATCAGCATAGCAAGAATAATTATGCTATAGCTACACAGTCAGGTTTGTAACCTCACTGTGCTGGATGCTGACAAAAGGAGAAAATCCCTGTGTTTATAAAGCTTGCAATGCAGTAAGCTAAACTGGATGTACAGTGAGAGGAGGAACACAGTAAGGTGAAGAAATTTTCTTTAAGTTATTCCTGTCTGCAGGGTTTCCTGAGTCCTAGTCCCATGCTTACACACTGGGCCAGACTGCATTCACACTGCCTGCATAGGTCTCTCAGTTTTCTCAAGATTAATGTTTCATAAAGCATATTCTATTCGAGAGAGAAGTAGTCATTCAGAAGATTAAGGTCTTTTCAAATGAGATGTTTCCCTCTGTCATGTACTTTCATTTCTACACTACCTCGGTCAGGTAGTGCAACGGAAGTGCAACTTGTCATTTTTGACTTCCAGTTTCAAGAGCATCAAGTAAGTTTCTGAATTTGTTTTTTTCACCATAGAAATGTATCTAACCTAAACCTTCTTGTGTCAAACACACCTTATCTTCCAGAAACTTGAGAGGCTATTTGAAAGCTTTACAGAGCTTGATACTGTTGCTGGCTGCCGTATATTATCATAGAAGTGGTCTCTGTTTTGCTTTCTAGTTGCAGTTGTCCCCTCTTCCCTTGCAGATCAAGCAAAGTACTTTCAGACTGAAGATTCATACTGCCTTCTATTGTAGTTATATGGTTTTAGAAAAGCTAATTCAATAGGACTGCATTTTGGTTGCTACCCTTTTATTTGGAAATGCTAGCAGAAAATGGTGCAGGGGGAGCAAGGTTATTAAAATATGGGACTCTGAATTTAAGAAGCAGTTTGCAGATAGTCTTTTACATGAAGAAAAAAACACAAGTCAATCATAAACGCAGTCAGTCACTGAAACTTACAAAGAATTATCTGGCTTCACTGCAGGCACAGATAAATTAGAGATTATAGGCCTAAGTCTCTTTTCGCACCAGGGTAAATCAGGAGCACCATCACTGAAGTCAACAGATCTCAACAAGAAAAGAATTAGGCCCTATGGCTTTTAATAAGAGGAATACAAAGAACTTAATTACAAGGAATCAAGCTGAACCTCCCTTCCCCCATACACAGACATATGCACATGCTCTCTGGTGAGGTTTGTCTGTCGTAACATTTTTGTACTTCTGTTATCCTTATCCGGATCACATACTACCTGTGTGCAAGTAACAGGGACTTAGATGCTGCAGGGACAGGGGCCATTTTGATGTTAATACATGAGGTGGTTAAAACACTGGCAGAGCTGTAGGTCGGTTCTGTATTGAAAAACCTGGAGAAACCTCAGTTTTTGACTTCCACGTTATGAGTCAGAAATAAAAAATAAAGACAGGAGTTCATTTTCTCTGCTAGGGAGGGAGTTTCTCATCTAAGCAATACCTCTTTGAAGGAGTAAAATAATGCACAGCATGTGTAAATGAACAGCTGCTGGAAACTCTGGTAATATAAATATAATTTTTTATTTCCACATATGTGAACAGTCTTGTGTGTCTATAAAAACAGTTGAAAATAAATCATACAAAAAATTATACTTGAGCAACCCTCTATGAAATCCTATGACAGAAAAAGCAGGTGCAAGAAGACCCCAGTCAAGGAATATAAATAATAGTTCAAGAACAATCAAGTGTACAGGATTATTTTGACCAAAATGGAAGTACTTACAGTCTAAGTGACTATGTCTGATGCCTTCCACATCTTCAGCATGAATGAAGTGGTAACATCTCTTTCCTACAATATCTACAGGGGTCAGATCCATGTAATCACTAATCCTAAAAAGGAAAAAAAAAATACAGCCTATAGCACAAGAAATAAAAGAATACAGGAACTGTCAAATGGCTCAGTGAAATGTACTAAAAAGTTTTTTCACTGCTATAGTAGTTTGAACGGAATATCTGTACAAACAGACATAGCCTTAATTAAAAAAGAAAGAAAACACCTTTTAAAGAAACCCTGAAATCATTTTATCCATTTAAATAAGTGGGAAGTTAAATTCTAGTGTGTATTCTCCCTGTAGCGTAACACCAAGACAATATAATTCCATGAAATTTTGAAGCATTAGCAACAATCCAAAATCCTCATTAAAAGACCAAGATGATTCAAGGTTACATAATAAAGTAAAACCATGTTATGTTTATACCTAATGATTAGAGGCACATTTCATTTCAACAGATTGGTCTTCTATTGGGTATATTCATGAAAAAGCTCTTCAACCATTTCTTGGCACCAAGTCCAAACTGATATTTCAAGGGATATAATTTAAATGCTGAGACATACAGATGCCTCAGGGTGTTATCTTTTTTAGTCTAATTCATTTGGGAGCTCAGCTTTCACTCCGGGCCCTTTCAACTGGGACTTTGTTGTTTATTGCACATAGAAACTTTAAAATCTATTCTGCAGACCTTTGTCTGCCTGTGCCTCTGTGTGTGTGTCTGCGTGCTCGTGTCTCTGTGTGTGTGTAAACTTCTGTCACGGAGTGTCAAGATGTCAGTGTCCTTAAATGCAGTACAGAAAATAACAAAACAATTGGAAAATACCTTGTTCACACAAGCATTTGGAAATATGTCTGTTTGCTAGAAATAGAGTAATTTTTTAGGGTTTGAAATACGCTGCAATGATTGGGGTTAAGCGCACTTTGCAATTGTAAGATGTAATTGCATTCATTTAAGGGAGTTGCAAGAAACACCAAACACCTTGACATAGCCAGACATACGAAGGACATAGGATTTTTTTAATGAAAAAAGAGGAAGAAACATAAAGAATATATGTGATGATCACTGGCAAGCAATGACACCAAAACCAGAAGCAAAAAAAATCAAAACCACATCAAGTATGACCTTCATGCCTATATCAAAGGTACCAAAGATGGAAAAAAAATAATTTGCATGGAGGAAAGAAATACTATAGTGTATCTCAGAGAAATAGTTTGGATGCCGATCTTTGGCTTCTGAGCCCTTTGACAAAGCAACATGTTGATGTGTGCGAACATGGCTGTGCTGAATACACAGACCCGATCCTGTAAAACGTAAACACTAGTTTACGTTTGAATAGATGAGTGGTTCCACCAACTTACAGGACTGTTAGCATGACCAAAATGTGGAGGTAGGTGTAGGGTATAGGGCTTTGCTGAATTAAGACCAAATTGTACACACCTTGTGTAGAGGCTTGAAGCTCTCTACACAAGACTTTTTCTGCATATTCGAAGGAGCTGCTGGCAACCACTGTCATGGCCAACAGGCCAAACCTCTTCCATTTGGAAAACACCACATTCACTGGGTTATTTCCCTTTGACAATATATTAAGAGTTATGACTACAGCAGTCCACATTAAACTGGGGTATAAGCTTTCTCCAGGTTGTCTCCAGTGACTAACCACTGATGATGAAAATACACAGACTGATGCTGTACTCTAGAAGTAGACTCTATCTTGCTTTTAGTTATTTATTACCATCTAAGAGGATTTGTCCTCTGCAGCTGCTTTTCTCACTCCACTGACTAATAAAGACTAGATGGTGAGGTTTAGATTACATGAACCCCACATTTGGAAAACAGACATGAATACCACATTTTAGGCAACAAAATTTTATATCTCCATTTAACACTCAGAGCAAAAAATTAATTGTTAGAAATAGCCAGTGTAGCAGCTAAGGGATCTTGTCTCCCAGGAAGGCTAATTGTTGACTAGTTTGTGCACTGAGTCCAGGATTCTGATGTAGATCTCTTCATTCAGAGGAAAGTAACGTGATGCACCCAAAGACCTGAGTGATGTCACTCCTGCTCCCTGCCGCTGCAAGCAGGCATCCACTTGGAAAACTAGGAGTACTATTGATCTCACCCCTGCTGATCCAGTGGTCCACTGTGAGCATTCATTTCAGTTAAGTAGCATGGCTTCTGCTCCACACTCCCTGCAGCTGCCAGTAACTCCCCATTGCTCCATAAATACTGTTTAGAGCTTCCCCAGCATGGATCCATTTTTCTCTGTTTCCATCAATGTTGTGCTTGCTTTACTGTGGCACCACAAAGAATTTCCCAGCTGCCCGCAAGTGCCAGGAGTCAAGCCCATATATTCAGGATGGGATACTTATCTCCTTCTCTATAGTCCCAGAAGAGAGATTCCAACTTCCCTGACTTGGAGAATGGCCTTGGCAAATGCCCAGATAATTCATCTGACAGCTTCAATCAGCCGTTCAGTTAATTCCTTTCCTTCTGTCCTTTCCATTCCTCCAGTGTTTACAGTCCTACTCTGTTTCATACCCGCTATGAAATCCAAGTCCTGTCAATCTTACTCCATGTTCCATCAGTGGAAATCCTGCTGCCTCAGTGAGCTAACATTCACATCCCAGCCCTGGCCCAAATGTTTCAACTATCTGAAATTCCTTTTAGAAACTATTTTTATCACCGACACAGGGGCTTAAAATGGAACTATTGAAACATAAATTCAACTACTATCACATGCAGTCTACCTTAGCATATGAGATAAAATGCATCACAAACAAGAAAAAGTTGCTTTATGATGTCTTTACCTTAATGAATGAAAAACTTTAGTAAGCTCAAAACTTTCTTGCACAAGTCAGCTGGCTTACCCTGGTTTACATGATATTGGCTCTTTCTAAGCGATTATCAATCAGCACTCCACATCTGATGCATTTTATGTTTTGCAGTGATGCCTTTCTCAGGCATTTGAAAGTTTTATTGCTACATGAATGGAAAGGGAAGGTTTGAGAAAAATGTTTAATTAAATAAAAACATATACAATTTAGGGCTCATAAAAAATGCCCAACTGACAGCAGAGAAAGTATAAATCTTTCTAACATGGCCCACAAATTCATATCACACTCGACCTGATGGAATAGTTCATTTTTCACATTCATTTGATTCCTGATTTCTTTATTGAGGTTGCCAACAAAGGTAACAGTAAGTGCAGGTGATTTTGTTAAAAGGAAATCTGTTCATTAGGAACTGGACAGATACCAGCAACTCATTTCAACAGAGGCCATTGAAGAGCTCTGCTGTGGTAGCAGCTTTCCATTACTACCAAGGTAGGTCACACTCAAATCAAAGACTAAACCAAAAGGTTTATTCTAGATCCTACTGCTAATCCCCAGAACTCTTTCACCAGATGCCAGATTACACAGAATCTGGGTGGCCGTTGAGTAGAATCTCAGGCAAAAGTTCTGCCCAAACTTAATACTCTTAGCAGTTTTCTCTGTAACCTTGTGCAAGCTGATTTCTATGGAACAGTTTTTCCAAGCTTAAAAATGAGAATAATATATTCTTTTTTTAGAGAATTCTTTGTCAGTTTAGATGAAGCATTCTCTTTAATAGCCAAGTAACATTATTTTTAATACTATTGTGCCAGTTCAGCAACATGACAGCACAGATAACTTCATAACTGAAATCCAAGATTATTTTAAATTGTTTAAGGCCCTGATTCAGTAAAGCATTTGAGTTTATGCCTTCTTATAGCAGTTTTTATTGATGTACCATAGGTATTCCATTATGATTGCTCACATCAGAGAGCTTCCATTCTTAACTTATAATACACCATGGGTGCTGTCACATGAAAAGCTTGTATTAATCATCTTGTTTGTTCCATTTTTTTGGTGACACATCCCCCTGATAAAATTTCTTTTGGCTTCATTACCTTCTTCCTTTTCAAGTTTTCCCCCATGCCTCATACTTCCATTTGTGCTGTCCCTATGCCCCGACTGCCCTGCTCCTGGCCATGGTGATAGGATGGGCCATGGCTGTCAGGCTATGGGGGGCCTCCATATTTATCAGTGCCCAGCCCCCAGGGAGTAGACAGATTAATTTAAATCCTATCTTCCACCTTCCTAGATCACTTGTCATTATCACATCTAACATAGCTCCCCCTCCAACTCCGCATCACCTGTTCCCATTTCACTGCTGTCTTTCCCAGTATGCCCTTAACCAATTTTACTCTACAGTTTTCCCACCTCTTATTGCAACAGATCCCACCTCTCTAGCCTACTATCTAGGCCATCTGTGCTTCTGTTCCATTAAACACTGAGCACGATGTACTGTAATCTGCAAATTAGTTAAAAAATGGAAAACTTTAAGACTTCAGACAGAAAGACTTGTGGAGGGAAGGAGGAAGGAGCATAAGGACAGCCAAACAGGTCAGACCAGCGTCTGTCTAGTCCCAAATCTTGACTCTGAGAGGAATGGTGAGAGATTGTAAAACACAGGGAAAACTTAGAGGAATCCTTCCTGGTCTATCCTCTCCTATTCAAGCAAGATGCCCTGTGAATTCGCTTTTATCCTCTACGAATTTAATGAAAACGAAGGTGATGACGATGAGAGTGAATTCAATGCTCTCATACAACAACAGGATGACATTACAGGAATCACAAATTTCAAAACTTTTATGCCAAGCTCATGGAACAAAGAATACACACAGCTAAAACAAAGAAAAAAGGAGCTAAAAGCTGTACCTATTTTCACAGTAAATGATATTGAGGTCCATATTCACACGAGTGACAAACATGTGGCAGTCAATCCTGACTTCATTAATTGTAGGAGGTGGCAAAGCATGAGCAACGACAACAAGTCCCATGATTTGGCTGGGTACTGTCCGTCCGTGGGACAGTGACACTCTCAGACGTAAGCGGCCTGTTATATGAATCACCTGGAAAATAAAAACAATAAAAGAAACCCCAGTGAATTCTGGATGCAACTGACATATCAGTTTCTTTTAAAAGATAACGTTACCATTCCCTACAGACCACTTAACACAGCCAAAAATTGTACTAAGTAACTGCCAGTATTAGTCTTAAGCTTATTAACATTGGCTGTCAACATATCCTATATGTCCTCATAGCAAAAAAAGAAGACAAGAACATAACAGGCAAATGCTTCACATTCATCAAATAAAAACCTCAGAACTCCCACAGTATTGATTTTTGTTGTTGTTGTTGCATAAAGAAGAAGAAAAAACAACAAAAGAGGAGGGAAAAATTGAAATAATGAAAATGGAGATTAATAAAATAGTAATTTTATAACATTTGGAGATTGTACACGAGACAAATTGGCAGTTTTAAAACTTTTCCAGAATGGATTTAATCAAATTGCTAGTCACCTACACCATGGAGACACTGCTCACAGCCTTGAATTAGGTCTTTGTGGCTGTCAATTTGAGAAGCAGCAGCCTAGAAGTGATCAATGAATTCAGCTGCAGGACAGTCTTCTTGCATCCATAGCAAGCTTTTTAAGAGCTGGTAGACACTCAATGCCTTAGCTTAGCACACTATGTATATATGGAGAGCTCTAGGGGTGGGTGGTTTCTTTCCATATTCACAAGATAATGCTAGAAGATGCCTTGGAGCTCCAATTGCACCCCTAGAGAGTGAACTTGTAAGAATGCTGCCTGAAATGGAGTAAGTTGAAACTCTGGTAAAAGACTAACCTCCACTTTCAGTTTTACTCCTTCAGGAGTTCTGTGGATAAAGGTTTGGTTTTTTTTTTTTCCCAACAAAATAACTTAAATATACCACCGATGCCAGATGCCAAACTGAAAATGGAAACCGCAGTTCCTGTGTTCATGGATAAAAGAGCTATGTGAACTGGCAGTTACAGAGTCTCCCAGATTTTCTTCCTTAGAGTGTGTTACCAGCATCAACATCAAGAGTTACACCACCAACACAAAGAGTAACAACATCAACATGAAGAGGAGGCTTCCAGGAGAAGGGGCCCCCTTTCACTGTGAGCCCAGACTCACTATCCAGAGGTCAACAGAGATTTTGGTTGGTACCAAGTGCGTGGGAGGAGGTGACAGAGATGGGATGCAGTTACAAATCCACTGCTACTCATCTCATAAAGACAGCAGCCAAACTCTTTTGCTTCTGATCTGAGATTGATTGTTAATAGAAAGTGAGAGAGAAGAAAATCTTTCATTAATAAGACTGCAAACCACAAAGCGCATCCAAATTAAAATTTAATTCATGCTAGTAGAAAGCCTTGAAGTTTGTTTCCCTTCCCTAACCTAATCATTAAAATACCTCCTTTCTCCACTATTTTACATTTTGACTCCAGTCAGCGTGGTGAATCTGAATGAGGGAAGTGATAGCTGCTGTGCTTGTCCAGTTCAGTTGCAAGTTTCTGACCACCCACATTTGAAGTAATTATTGCCTAAACTCACATTAATGCACCTTCCAAAGGCAAACTATTCTATGAATATTTGAAAAAGTTCCTAAAGGCAAGGATGCAAAAACACCATTTCAAACATACTTTATTTTTTTTCCCCAAGACCTCATTAACTAATGAGGAAATAGCTAAAAGAAATAGGATTAACTTCACAGGAGGGGCAGTAATAGTGTATTTTGCTCCTTCTAGCTAGGCTTGGGTATACATCTGCTTTTTATCATTATCTGTCTCTTTTTATCATGCAGTTTCAGCTTACCACAGAAACTCAAATCTGTAAATGCTTGGAAAAATGCTGATGGATAACTAGTAATAATGTGAAAAATAATCTTATACTGAACATGCTATGAAAAAGTCTTGTTCTGTTGTTTTTTTCAGAAGAGTCCTTATGCTAATGTTTGAAGTTGGCACTATCACTTGAGGGAATTTTTAAGATATATCATACTTAAAATCCATTTATCTCTTCCTTGTGTTTTTTGAAACCTCCACTCCATGTCATTTGCAGCTAAATATCAACATGATTTGTTTTTGAACATCTCTCTATTCAGTCAGTGCCTCACTTTTTTCAGATTCTTCATTTGAAATACACCTCAGATGTAGTATTACCCCAAGAGACAGTTCCAAACCTGCTAGACCCACCATATATTAACATGGTTGAATTTCAAGGGAATTTGCTTCCAGATTCAAATTATTTAGCTCGTTCCTACCTCTACCATGGATCAAAACATGTTCTAAATCCCCGTGTGAATTAATATTTTAGGGGTCAGCACTCAATTGCATTCTGATTCTGTACACTAGGAAACGTAGAGCAAACTGCCCATCAGTTCCAGTGCCTGTGTGCCTCTAAAGAAACTGTATTTCAATGGCTGAAAACCCTTTCTACGACAACATTAGTCAAATGCACCAAGTGGGAAATGTAATTGGTAGTAAAAAACAATTCTAACTGTCATGACCTTGTCTACATTGTGAGTATTGCCACTTTTAACACTGGTTCATTTGAACTGGGATTAGGGGTGATAGGAATTATAGGGTCAATTATCTCCGGTAGCTAAAATTAATCTCTTTATAATTCAATCCCACAGCACTAGTCTATTATATCCTAAAGCAGTATTATGACTTTAATGAAGCTAAATTGCGAGAATAAACTGTTTTATGAAGGACAATACTTGGATCCAGATGTAAATATTTAACAAAAATTTGCGAGGAACATTCCGAAAATCAAAAGTAAATGCAGCTCTTCTGCGCAGTTTTCTTTATAAATGCTTTCTTCTGAAAAGTATGCAACAGTCCAAATCCATCCTTAAACTATAATTGTCTTCTTTCTAATAATGCTATATGGATAAGCTGGCATGATTAGATGTCACAGCAACAGAAGTGACACTGTGCTCTGTCCATTACAAAAAGGTGGGTGAATGCTATCTCAGGGTTTGTCAGCAACTTTGTATGTCAAGAGCTGTACAGATTTCCCCGCATTTCTCCATCTACCTCCTAAATCAAATTAGTAGCAAGACTCCTTTTTTACTCTAATGGGGGTTTGGCTGGGTTAACAGTTCAGAGACTTTTTTGCTTCCAAACCGTTTATTGGCAGGTGGTGTAACTCGGAAGATGATTTCATCCTATAGAAAAAGAGGGAAATCTTGTAGTAAAATTAAATCTTGTGACCTGAACTAGACCAGGTTGTTCTGACCCATGTCATTGCTTGTAGTGTAACCTACTTGTGTAATAGTAATACTTGGATAGACAGGTGGATGAACCAAAGAGCATTCTGTAACTTAGCATAAAACTTTTAACACTGTGAAATGAAAATAACACATATGCTGCTGTAAAGATGTCATGCTGAAGCAAAACAAATACTATAAAAATCTTCTGTACTGTCTAATTGCTTTGTTAAAAAAATTCTAAATCCACTTTGCCTGACAGTCCAATATTGGAAAAAAGATCATTATTTGGCTTTTATTTTTAGCTGATTAGAAAAGGGATTTGCAAAATATTGTAAGTACATGTAAACACAGTTTATGAGTGTGGGAGTGTTAACAAGCCACATTGCTTGGACAAATATATATTTCTTTTCCCTGCCATATGCTCTCTTTAGTCATCTGTTAGTGATAAGCACTTAGATGTGCTCTACTAATGTCTACTCATTATAAACAAGCACATCACAAAGACCTTGATAAAACCTTCCCTCTGTCAATACTTAAGGAAAGGAAAGCCCCATGATTGAAAAACACATCTGGAACCTGCTCATCATCCTTTAAAGCTAAATCTCACCTCTGGAGATGGAAATACTTTCTTTGTCAAAAGACATCTTTAAATATTACATCCATTTTTTCACAGACATGTGATGTCAGCGTAAGGACATGCATTACCAGAGGCTATAAAAACCTGCAAGCATGAAAAATCTGTGAATTTCACCTTTCAGATGTCTGTGTTCTTCAAAACTTAAGCTTCCATTAGAAAGAAATTTCTACACTACTTTTGTTCTCTGTGTAAATCACGATGCCAATTTATTATGGGACTGAAACCATAGCACTGGCAGAAGTGCACCCTCCACCTCATTTCTCTTAATGAGGTATCACGTTTGACACCTTAATATTATTGCTTAGACCCAGATTTTGAGAAGACACTCATGTATGAAAACATCCTAATTTGGATTGTGTGCCTAGATATTTATTTAGCTGACTTACAAACAACTCATACATTTATCCGCCTTTACAGAAGCAGCTCTGATTCCCACGGGTATATGTATTTGGTTTGGTCCCTCAAAGATGTTATGTTATATTTCCAAAATCAACACCTAAATCTTTAATACATAAGTAATTCGAACTGCTAAAATTAGCTGAAGAAATATCATACAAACTATAACCCTGTTTTTACATTTCTCTTGCTAAGAGTTGTGTGCTCCTCCACTTACAGATACACAGACACACAGCTCAAAACTTGCCTGTGACAGTAGCAAGACAAATGTTTTAACACACCACTAGGTAAAGGGTTCCTATATGGATTCAGGTGATTTCTAAACTAAGACCGAACATTTGGAAACAAGCTTTCCTCTGGACTTCTCAAAGAAAACAGAGTCCATGGTCACATCTGGAGTTCATACAGTGATATTTTAAAGGTTCTCCTTTCCTGATATCAAAATATATCCATGCCCGTCAAACTAAACTTCTTTATCTACAATGGTTCTCTTCTTTCCTCCCTGTACCCCACTGTAGTCACTACAACATTTGGATATGCTTGTTTTCTCATGGTCAGAAGCCATTTATTTCTGGGGTTCCACAGCCCCATCCTCACTGAGACCAAAGCCTGCTGTCCTGATCTTCAGGAAAGCTTTAGGAAAATACATTACTTGTCTGTATTGTTCAGCAGCAGCTGGGATCAGAGAGGTCCAGTAAGGCCTTGTGTTTGCGGTTCTAGTAATGTTTTCATATCACATTCTCAGCCTTACTGCTTTTCTATAAACACTGAGGTAATCCTAACAGAGGGGCCCGGGGAGCATGACATTTTAGTGTTGAAAAGGACTGAGCAGCTACAGCTGCAATATGGCGGATCACTCCACATATGCAAGTTTGATATGTCCCACATGCATCCAACCCACTGCACATACAGGAATCAATTTTCCATCACGTGTTTAGTTAGCTTAACAAAAAGAAGATACATCAGGCTTGCAGCACGAGCCATGTAAAGTAGTTTGCACATGCCCAGAGGTCACTGTTGGGGATTCTTCTGTGCCTGGAAACCTGATCCATGACCCTTCTGATACAGAAGTTGTGAAAGTAAAAGTTTGTAGATGTATGCTCCTGTTGCATCAAAGTTAGATTTACTATTTCTTTTAATCTATAAAATGACAATCATGTAGTCTTTTCCCTTGTTAACATCACCCATCTCCGACATTGTATCACCTGACTTTTCTCTCAGTCAGCATAACAGAATTACATGTCTACTTACAGCAATTGTTTGCAACTTTTATTTGATTTGAAGTTTGCTGCTTCAGTATTAGCCTTGATAAAGGATCAAAAAAAGAGACTGGGCAGTAATCTGTGACTCCTAAGAAACAGCTTTGTAAGTAAAATGCAGTCAGTCTTCATTTGGCTATGCACTGAATGCTACCTGAACCACTGTTGAGAGTTGTGGTCTTGAGGACCCATTCAAAGAATACAAGTCTGGTTTCAAGGAGGACAAACATTATTCCTAACACATACATAGTTTCAAGGTCAACAGCCTCTTTTACATCTCCAAGTACATTTCAAATCCCCTCAAACACACCTGCAAAAGACAAATGTAAATACCATTTCCATTTTCAGTCTAAACAGCATATTTTGTCTCAGGACATTTTTCATTGTTAAAAAGTCAATACTAGGTTTTGGAGACACCCTAAGCTTTTCCCATCTTTCCTCTGACATCACTCTCTCCAGATAATGATTCAAAAGCTATTTTGCTGCTTTTGAAAGTCTGTCTCAGTCTGAGGCAGAATTTAGGCTAATCCTAGGGGGTTTAAAAGAAGTATCCTTATAGCCCTCAAACTCATTTGTTGCTTAAAAACAAGAGTCACACGAGAAACATCCTGGCTTGTCAGGCTCAGTTCATAGCTCTTGCTCAATCCCAAGGGTACTGAAGGAGCTGGTGGAGGAGTTTGCAAAGCCTCTCTCCATCATTTATCAACAGTCCTGGTTAACAGGGGAGATCCCAGATGCCTGGAGCCTTGCCAATGTAATGCCCATCTACAAGAAGAGTCAAAAGGAGGATCCAGGGAACTACAGGCCTGTCAGCCTGACCTTAGTACCAAGGAAAATCATGGAGCAGTTCCTCTTGAGTGCGCTCACTAGACATGTGCAGGATAACCAGGGAACCAGACCCAGCCAGCTTCGGTTCATGAAAGGCAGGTTCCGCTTGACCAACCTGACTTACTTTTATGGCCAAACGACCTGCTTAGTGGTTGGCATAAAGGCTATCAATATTATCTATTGAACTTCAGGAAACCCTCAACACTGTCTCCCACAGCATTCTCCTGGAGAAGCTGGTGGCTCATGGCTTGGACTGGTGCTTCACTGGGTAAAAACTGGCTGGAAGACCGATCCCAGAGAGTTGTGGTGAACAGACTTAAATCTAGTTGGTGACTGTTCACAAGTGGTGTTCCACGGGGCTCAGTCATGAGGCCAGTCTTATTTATCTTTATCAGTGATCTGGATGAGAAGATTGAGTTTGCAAATGACACCAACTTGGGTGGCACTGTCCATCTGCTTGAGGGTAGGAAGGGTCTGCAGAGGGATCTGAATAGGCTGGATCAATGTTGAGGCCAGTTGTTTGAGGTTTAACAAATTGTAGTGCCAGGTCCTGTATTTTGGTCATAATAAATGACCACGCAATGCTAAAGGCTTGGGGAAGAATGGAAAGCTGCCTGGCAGAAAAGGATCTGGGGGTGCTGGCTGACAGCTGGCTGACCATGAGGCACAAGTGTGCCTAGGTGGCCAAGAAGGCCAACAGCATCCTGACTTCTATCAGGAATAGTGTGTCCAGCAGGACTAGGGAAGTGATTGTGTCCCTGTACTTTGTACTGGTGAGGCTTCACCTCAAGTGCTGTATTTGGTCTTGGGTCCCTGACTATAAGATGGACACTGAGGTGCTGGAGCGTGTCCAGCGAAGGTCTATGAAGCAGGTAAAGGGTTTGGAGCACAAGTCTTATCAGGAGTGGCTGAAGAAACTGGGGTTGTTTAGCCTGGAGGAGGCTGAGGAGAGACCTTATTGCTCTCTAAAACTACCTGAAAGGAGGTTGCAGTGAGGTGGGGCTTAGTCCCTTCTCCCAGGTAACTAGCAATAGGATGAGAGAAAATGGTCTCAAGTTTTATCAAGGGAGGTTTAGATTGGATATTAGGAAAAAATCCCTCACTGAAAGAGTGGTCAGGCATTGGAACAGGGTGCCCCGAGAGGTAGAGTCACCATCCCTGGGGGTGTTCAAAGAACTCCAGGACATGGTTTAGTTTACATGACAGTGGTGACTGATGGTTAGACTTGATGATCTTAGAGGTCTTTTGCAAATTTAAAGATTTTACTCTATTCTATTCTTATTCATTCTTTATTGCATGAGGAATGTTGAGACCAGCAGCAAGAACAATAGCCACAGACACTTTAATTCAAGCACACCACAGGGAACAGCTGCTCTTCTGTGTTTGGAGCACTCATGCAAAAGTCTGCTTGTTCTTCAACCTCAGGATGTACAATCTCTTATCTCCCACTTACCTCTCAGGAGATAATAAACTAAAGGGAAGGAAACAGGGACAGCTTTCTATCTCTCATAAAAAAAAAAAAAAGTGAAGACAAAACAAGAACCTGGCATTGCCCATGTTATGTGTATTATATGAAGTTTCTGATCTCAAAGTGGCTGGGTTAGGGTTATCTAAAGAAAAAACTCCAACTTCTCTGTGGGAGTGAAGGTAGACTATTGTATGATAAACAATTCCTAAAGCTGCCATTTAAAAAAACCCTAAAACCACCCCCTCCCCCCCCCCCAGCATTTTCAAGAATGTACAACAAGATGTTTTTCAAGACTTATTAAATCTTAATAGTCTGGGAACTGAACAGCAGAGCAGAGGTTGCTCAAGAATAGTTAATAAAAATATATTTGCCATCAGCAATTTTAGATTCTTTAGATTAACATTATTAGACCTTCAATCTATAGTTGATTTTTCATTCAGTTGCATATAACCTTTCCATTTTATTATTTTGGGTAACAGATTAGCAGCAATGGTTCGGTATGGCAAAGCACAGTGTCCTGGCACTGCATATGGACACATATATATCTTCATCATCATGATGACACTCACGTCAGAATTCTGAGTCTTGCATTGGCATTCATTGCAGTAGTAAAAGTTGCATGATCAAGAGTCTCCATTCAAAAGCATATTTGCGTTGTTACCATCCCTTCCTTTCCTCTGTTGTGATTTTTTTTTTACCTGGAATGGATTAGTAAGCTGGTTTTCTCTAAATAAAAGATGTTGTAGCACTGACACTCCTGAGATCAGCTTTATAATACAAGCTCAGGAAATATTGTGTTGAGTCATTACATATTATAATTTTTAACTTATTTTGCTTTATCTAACTGCAAAGTCTTCCATTTTCATAATCACCCCCTGCAATAAGAGCTCCAAATATTCTACTATATATTAAATACATGTAATGTTAGAAATTCAACATGCCAGATTTTAATACCTTTGAACCCTCCTCCTTTTTAAGATGTCTTGCTAACAACACAGCATTATTTTTTTCATAATTCAAGCATTTGAAGAAGATCCACATTAAAAAAATGGAAAAAAAGAAGAAACTAAATGAAATCACCACACACTGCAACCTGAAAAAGTAGCCATAAAAATTGGTTTTATAACAGAATACTTTTTGAAGTAATTGGCACAAAGACTGTTCTAGTGCAGATTGCTGCAAGAGCGCTCTTGGCAAGAACATCATAAGCACTAGCAAAACTTTAATATGCTCAAACAGCCAAATACAAACTGACACCAGGAACCCATGTGTGGCAACAAACAGGAAAAAATAAAGTATCTCAATTTAATACAAACCTACATACAAAGGGATCAATTTTTACAATTCGTGGTTTAGCATACAATACAGCTGTCCTCAGAGTGAATATAGAGTAGCTATACATAAGAAATTAGAATTATCAATTCAGGGGAATTTCTCAAGAGCCCTTTTGATATGTAATACAGCAAATATAATGACTAAGAAACCAGACATCAATGCATTAAATGAGATCAGGTTGAGATCTATTTAGAAAAGACAGGTTTAAGCTGGAAAAAGAATCTCTTTGATATGACCTCCAGAGCAGACCATTTGCAGAAGGATTCAAGATGAGCAGATTTACCCTTGCATATGTGCTTTCTTCACAGCTGCTTTTAAATATAAACTCTAAAATATCTAGTACTGAGTTATTGCTGAATTAAGTCTTTATAGTAAAAAGAGATTAAGAACCTAGGATTTTCTTACGCTTCTAGCAAATGTTATAATGGATTTTGTATGTTGAATGAAACACAGTTAATTTAAAAACTAGCTAATGTAACTAATGTATTTCTAAGTGATCTGTTACAGAATCTGGCTACTGCTGGTCTAAGGTAGGAATGTGGAAGACCTCAGAATTTTTGATAGTCTGCATCCCTCATTCATGGCCAATACCTTATTTAACCCTGAAACTCAAAAGATAGCTCCACTTTAACAAATTTTCCACTGCAAATCCCTTGGTGTTCAAATACATTGCATTTTTTTTCCTCAAGGAAGTTTTGAAGTCCCCTTTAAAAATAATGCCTTGAGGATATTTTTTCCTTAATACTACTTAGAGAAAGTTGAAAGCATTTAGCTATTGAAGTGTGCAGGGTTCTAATAAAGGAATTGTCAACCCTGCCCATGAGCAAACTCTCTTGGAGCTCACTATTCCAGAAATCTGGTTCTCCTGCCAGAAGTAAAAATTAAACCTGAAAAAGGACTTTTCTTGCATCAGTTCCAATGCAGTTTATCAAAGTATTGGGGTGGTAGAAACTGGCTGCATCATTCTGCAACAGAAAGGGTGGAAAGGTTTTTGAAAAAAAAGCCTGTAATTCTATATTTTGGGGCAACCAAATCTTGTGGCACTAAAGACAACAATAATAAATACTCTTTAGTGGTAGTATCTTTATTTCAATCTTTGGAAGCAGAAATAAAGGTGGTTTGGGTTTTTTCCACCTCCCCCTACTGTTTTATTTGATGTAGTTCTTAGTAGTCCAACAATTACCTTAGGTGATTCTCTGCACAGCAAGCAAAGACTAGATAAAACAAAATATCTGATATTAATGCATTTTTCCAACACAGAGAGAAAAAATGTAAGAAATGCTGGGTTCCCCAACTTGGCCTTGATTAAGACAGCAATGTTCATGTTCTACTCAAACTCTCTACCTCAGGTTGCAACCCTTGAATTAGTTCTGAACTTAGTCAAGAATAGTCATACCCACTCTTCCTTATTTTGTGGCAAAATGGGTGGAAAGATGTTTTTCTCATATTAAAGCAGGGACACACTATGAAAAAGGCTGAAAACTACTATTTGAATGTCATTAATACCAAGGTTCCTCTGCTTGTGCTATTGATGTACAGGCTTGTACACTGAGAAGCAGACATTTTGTTTGTTGTGATGCTTGCATGGCTGCCCCTTGCATGGCCCAATTTCCACTGGCTGCAAACCCACAAGTTGTATTGAAAGATCCTGGACAACACAGTGCATTAGCTTTCCTGCAGAATGACACAGCTGTGACACAAGCAAAAGTGGAGATGGGAAAAGAAGATTAATTTCCCATAATTATTAATATGCTTTCACCTTCCTCCCATAGATGACACTCATGTGAATCTAAACTACAAGTTTTCAGTTTAGAAGAGGAAAACCTACAGTAAAGTATATGAGCTGATTTTATGAAAAATACAACTGTGAATTACAGCAAAGCTGCTGCAGGTGGCTAGTAATGCCTCCACATCCAGATGGCGAAAAGGAATGATCACAGGATGGGAGGCAAGAGTCTTCTGGCATGCCTGCCAATATCTAGTCTCAGTGGTTCTCTAAGTTCTCTCTGACTGTGCTCAGTGTTATATTTGAACAGTTTTAAATAGGTTTCATGTGGTCCTGATAAAGAAAGTATCTGGCATTCAAACTGCAAGCCCCGAGCCCTAACGTGGCTTTACAGAGACTGGCTGTAGAAGGCTAGCGCATAACATGACGGCCCTTCCAGAGAAACAACTGTGTGTCCTTAAGAGCAGCTATAGCAAGATCAAACCAAATGCCTGGTGAGATCAGCATCCTCAATGTGTCACTCAGGCTAAGGGAAATTATCAGGCTAGGTAAATATCTGAGGGCATTTCCCTTGTGTATTCATTCTCCCAGCACTTGCTGATATACAAGCATGCTCTTTGGTAGACTTTTGGCATTCATAATGCCCCATGGCAGTGAGTTTTACTGTTGAAGTCTGGTATCAGTAAGTGCCTCCCTTTGCTTGTTCTGAATTTGCCATTTACTCCTTTAATTTTGCTCCCCACCCTACATATTGAGAGATTGCAGAAAATTGCACCCCATTCACCCTCTCTCTATACACTGTTTTCTATCACATGCCTCCATAGTTATCTTTCTTCCAAGCCAAATCTCCTAGGTACATTTTATCTGTTCCACAATGTTGATCAATGTCATTTTTTTGCTGTTCTCTGGTCTTCAGGTTAAGAGGAAGTGGGATAATGAATGTGCAAGTATTCAAGATAAAGCAAAAACATTGATATATGCAGTGACATAATGACATTTGCTGTTTAAGTTTTAACTTCTTTCCCAATAATTTCTTAGCATTCTGTTTGCTTTCTGACCACTAAGTCGTTCCTTCCATAAACCTCCATTACAACTCCAAGCTATCAACTCTGAGCAGTAACAGCTTGTTCAAAGCTCTTCATTGTATATATAGAGCCAGGACTGTGTTTCTCTCAGGGGTATTACTTTACATTTACCTGAACTGAATTTTATCTGCTATTTTATTGTCCTATCACACAGAATCATGAAGTTCTTGTGCTACTGTTCACATTAGACTTACATTTTTACAATCCAATAAGGACTGTGTCTTTCCTGCTCACCTTGGTTTCCATTTAGTTTATGAATATGTTGAGACCCAAAGGCCCCAGGAACAGCAATCTCTGTGAAAAAGCAGCAGTGACCACTGACCGTTCTTGGGCTTTGTTGGTTTTAAAGCTCTTACTTATCCATGAGAGGATCCTTGGCTGCTACTGGCAGCTTAATTTCTTTCAGACTTTTGGTCAGGGAGGGAGCTGGTTCCCATGTTGGAAATGCTGCTATTCCGTATCGAAAGGACATTGTCTGCAGACACACATGCCTGAGAAAGCTTCACAAAAGTCTTTGACTTTTCCTTGACATATTTTACTTACTCAGATGCCTATTTTTAATTTAGTTTCAGAAGAAGAGTTCTAGGTTATGAGCTCTCTTGTGCTAAGACACAAGGAAGGTGTTACCTACTGTTTTCACTAAGCACTGTAAGTTAACGTATACGAAAGGAACGTGCCTAGTATGAGATGTCCTTCCTGAAACAAATCTCTGTATGACTTCCTGCAAAATATGAGAATGACTATACAGATTTAATTTTGCACAATTCTGTGAAATGCAATGAAATTATAGTGATAAATGAGACGTACAAACTGTCTGTGCAGTGGCAGTGGTAGCAATAGGACATAAATGTTTGGATCCCAGGCTTGAGTTCCTTCCTAGACGCATGACTAGTAAGCATCCAGTGCCATCCTAAGCCTGTCTACAAACCTCTGAAGAATGTGAAAATATAAATATATACTTTCAATCAAATAAATTCTGCCTAGAAATATTCAGTGACAAGATTTGTTTCAGGTCAAATCACTCCAATTTTGCAAAAGATTTGTGACCCAAAATCAAGTCAGTTTTGTGGAGAGTGTTTTTTGTGGATATTTCAAGAAACTGTATTGACATTACCAGCTGAAGTCCACCCAACAAGGTGTATGATTTCTCTTTGAAGAAAAAACCCTCTTATTCCACTTGGAGATGGATGGTCTTTGCAAAGCTTTGACCTTCTCTTTGACAGCTACAAATGGACTACTGTTTATGATTTGTTTCTATAATCCACTTAATGTAGCAAGCTAGATTATAGATAGCTATTTATTTGTAAAAATCATAATAAACCAGCATTGTTTTAAATGCCAGATGTGGATAAATGGGGAGCAAGAACTGATGAGACAAGATTCGTGGTCTTGAATCTACACCAAAGAATTATGGCAGCCTCTTTCTTTATCTGCATTGGAATCAATTTAGTAACTTTTAATTCACTGATTTTCTGTTGTTTGCTTAACTTTTATTAATTGATTGTCATACTCATGTAATTAATTCAGAAGTTGGCAAGTTTAAGATGCAGAGATTAATTTTCTTTTACTAACCCACCACCTAGATTTTTTTTTTTAAGAAAAACCCAAACAGGTTACCAAGAAATTACTTCCTCATCAATCATATTTAAGAATGAGATACAGTAGAGGTGCTGCATGTCATCTGTCAATCCACAATGAATCTTTCCTTATATTTCACTGAGCTTTTTAATGTAATTTAATAAAATAACAAAAAAAATTAGGACAGCTCGGTCTTTCCCTCACTGCAATCCTAACCAATAGTTTGAATACCTGAGACATCCACTGCACGGGTGGGAATCTCTCATTTAAGAGTATGATGCACCACAGGTTACACTGAAATAAATGGAACGCCTGTCCCATCATCCAGTGGTCTCAGGGTCCACACCTTTACAACCACCTTCAGGTTGCTCAGGTGTCAAGTGTTTCTCATCTGGAATGAGAGCCGTTCATTTGCCCTTCATGTCACACTCATTTATGATGGCTGAAATGTTTATTCAAAAGGGAAGCAGAGATAACGAGCAAGGCTTCTTTGCTCTTGGTTACCAGGGGCTATTCACAAGACTTCAGACTTGCTTGCTGTGTTCCTCATTGCAACACAAAACAACAGAGGATGAGAGAAAAAACCAAGTGTTTCCATTTCCAACTCTTTTAATTTCATTATGACTTTCGCCATATTTGGTGTTTAACTGAAAGCCTGGGTCTTTTTTCTGTGCCTTTATTCCTCAGTGTGTCACTCAGACTGCTGCTGTAAACTGGACAAATTGACAAAACAGACTTTTTTATAGAGAGAGACAAGGAATAGGTCTTAGACAATGAGTTTCTTTTTGCCCTGTATAAGGCTAGAATGGTCCCAAGCAGTTTGATCTCAAAATGAGGATGTAGAATCTCTCACAGACAGTACTGAGGTTCAGATAAATCTGCAGAGTTACATACAAGATGACACACAGAATGAATTCAGCACGCCATGCGGACTGTAAGATACATGAGCATGGAAGCTGTGATGCATGGAAGTGCTGCAGGGCTTGTAGGAACCCAACCCAGACATTTATTTATTTTTGCACAGAGAATAAAACATGGCTTTGTTTCTCTCTCTTGTAATGTCAGGAAAATTACGTAGAAGAAACCTTTAGTCCTTTCAGCAACTGAGTCAAAAATCTGAAGTTTGCTTTTCATGTAACAACTAACAGTAGGTGTATAAGTAGATCATACATGCTTTAACGGGACTAGATTCATGGTTATTTGCAAAGTAAGAGTCTAAGTGATCTCTGCATGCACTGAGAAGTTTTTGAGAAATGTATACAATATTTAGAAAAAATCAAGATCGGGGGTTCCTATAGAATGTAATAGAAATCTGCAAGACTTCTGTGAAATGCCTTAGAACAGGACCTTTTTGATGGGTCTTAAAATCACCCTGTGGAAATCTTTAACAAGCACATAAATACTCTGTTAAAAATCTATGGGATTGTTAAAGATACCTGGAGAAGAGAGATCATATAGTTCTTGTTAACCCCGTAGAACTTTTCAGTAAAGAAAGGGAAATAGGCTAGGAACATATGTAAATTTTGGAGATTCTTATATATTTTGACCTGGTGAGACATTACTAGGGCACTGCACATTGGTCTACACCCCAATGAAATCCTGTGATGTCTGATATTGCTTAGACCATGTATAACAGCTCAGGATTTAGCTCATTATCCTGTTTAGGTAATTTTTATTATAATTTCTACTGTTTTGTCATCCACTTATGCTGAGCACCTTCCCTAAATCTCAGGTGAAATCCATAGGACACCTTGTACAAGCATGTGCTTCGAATAATTGACTGTCTGGTTTAGCTGCTAAATTTAAAGAAAGCCAGGGCTATGGCAGCGTATATTTTGATGGATATATTTTCTGGCTTTGTGGGGTATTGGCTGCATGATCTGATAAAAACTGAGGCTAAATGAATTCTACAATTTGTATTCCTACAGCCAGAAGCTTATTGGCTTGGTGTTGGTTTTTTTTTTTCCTTGGCTCTGTCTGTAAGGTTCATTACTTACAGTTACTGCAGAATCAATTTGAAATGGCCAAAATCAGTGATGGAATTTATAGCACAATAAACGTACTGCCATACAAGTGCTGTTACACATGAAAGGGCCTCGGAATATTCTTTTCAGCAATCCTTCTACATAGCAGAGTGTTCTGTTTTTATCAATTTAACGGAATCATCACAGGCATATTCTGAGAGGTGTAATCCTGACAGCTACACAGCAGATTTTCTCTGAGGCAGATATTTTTACAGGAAAACAATATTATTGATAAAATCTTAGCATATCAGAACACAGAAAAGAAACTGAACACATCTTTTTCATTCTCCACATCAGGCATTTGCAGTTCCATTTCAGAAGAAAACACCACCCTGAACCAGAAAGAGTTTATAAAGAAAATGTTCTCACATCCCTTGAGATACATATGAATTAGTTACCCACTTAGCAGCCCTGAAGTCTAGGATAAAAGCACATGGTGGGCACTGTGGTGTGTGGAGAACATGGAGGGCACTGAAGTTAAAACATAAAGTATAGCATCACTAGTTGCTTCTTTATAAACTCTAGAAAGATTTACGCTTCTACGTAGTCTATTTTTCTTTCCAAGTGTCTCTATTATAGACATCTCATATTTTACACCATTTTGAAGCACAGAAAGTTTTAACTTTAGCATGATTCATTGTGAAAAAAATACAGAAAAGACAGATGGCAGGCTGTCCTCCCCAAAACTCAATTCCATAATATGCATGTGATTGCTAATAGGCAGGCACTAAAAAACAATTTTCTTTGACGGAGAAGAGCTGATAAATTGTCAACATAAACTTCGTCTGTGGTTGCCCCAGTGATCTAAAGCTCTTCTGTGAGTTTTGTACCATCAAAATCTGCATCATACAACCATATCAAAATTTATGAATGCATATGACTATAAAGTGACTGAAAACAACCCATAATACATGCTTTTGTATTGGGATTCAGCTCTTTGCTTCCCTAGGAAAAACTGTGTCCAGTGCCTGCCCCCCAGTCCCAACCGTGGGCATGTGACTACGGGAGAGCCAGACTGGGTTCAGTGATGTCCTGTCAGCTAATGCATTTAGGGCTCTGCATTTAGATATCCCTTAAACATAGTCCTGGGTCTGGTGGTGGACTGACCTAACCAACAGATATCTTTGTGACCATGTAAGAATGTGAATAATCACAAGAACTGAAAGCAGTTGATTACTGAAGAACCAAATACACATTTCTGAGCATTTGAGCAAGGAGAAATGAATGAAAAGGCCAATAAGGTAATCATTTTCAAGAAAAGGACTGCTTATCTAATATTTCAGAGAAAAACCATGCCTGGGCCTTCCAAAATATGTCAAAAGTGACATAAAATTAAGCTTTCAGTTCAAGCAAGCACAAACCTTTGGGGAAAATGCCTGAACAAGTGTACACAGAATAAGACCCCTTTACATTGAAAGTACAGAGTTCATTTCAGATTTAAACATTTCACCGTAACTGGCAACTACTAATTATGATTTTTTTAAAGGCTTACCACTACTAAATATTCACTTCTGTAAGAATTCAGATCTCATTTCTCAGAATAGCTTGAGAAGGAATAACTCCACAGCAGATGAGCTGTGACTGCTCTGCTATAAACATATTTGCCTGGAAGAAAATAACGTGAAATATGATCATCCCACTACATATTTAAGTGTAAAAGTTTCTTAAGTTTGATTGTGAAAAGACTATGAAACATTTTAATCAGGCTCCTGTTATACAGAAGAGACACTATTTGCAAATATGTGGCCAATTCGGTAAAGTCAAGCCATGGAAAGAATCCATATTTCTCAAACTTTTTTTTTATTAGAATAATACTGTCAATTTTAATGACTGAAATTGCATCCTGTTGCTTTTCTTGTTTGCAGTCTATATTACTCTTCATCTGTCTCCTAAACAAACAGGCAAAAAAAGAACAGCAGTAGACCACGACTAATCTCAAATTTAGGAAATATTGCCAAACTTAGGCAAGTATACTTGGGTAGAGTCATGGATGTGCTATATTGTTTGGGTTAGGATGGAAAAAATACAAATAACTGAATATTGTACAAAGGAAAGGGGAATGAGAGCATCTAATGTGCCATCACAAAGTGGAAAACATATTGTTTACAACTGATGAAACAGACCTTGGCTGTGTCCTTTTAATGGCCAGCCATTCACTGAGCAATATGCACAACAAGTTCAGAGAGAATAAAATGCCTATCCATAAAAAGTGAAATAGAACTTGCAACCCTCTTCAGGGTAACCTCTCCAGAGCTCAGACCTCTGTAAGCAATCTGTATGGATTCCCAGTAAAGGGTCCAGTATGATGTTTGTAAGAAAATTAACACTTCTCGTAACACTCTTAGTGTTTTCATTTGTTTGGGGTATTTTGTATGAATTTTAAGTAATGGAGAAATTTAAGATAATTGTAGTCTCCCAAGCTTGTTCTCAGATACTGATAATTTTCCTTTAGGCAGGCACAAAATTCTTGGATCAGGAGGGACAGCCAAAAAATACAGCAGTAACAATTAAAATTTCTTCTTTCATAATGGTTATAGATGCATTAAGGTATATAAGCTCTAGGGTCAGTATAAGCCTTGCTCAGCTTTCTTTAAAAGCATTGGGAGTAATAAAGACTTCCATTTCATCTTCAGTGAAATAATACTGCTGAAATATCACCTCATTTTTGATGTCAGCAGTTATTTCTTTTCACCTCCGTGATGTCAAATGGGAATTATTATTATTAGAGTGATGCCTTCCTAATCATGCTGTAAAAAGGAGAAACTGAAACTCTTCCCACCAAACATCTATATTCTCCTCCCTTCTCCATAGGGTAAAGCAGATGGGCTCAACAAAATTCCATTCTTCAGCTAGTGCATTAAACAGACAAATCAAAAGGCACACTTAAACATTTAGAAGCAGAAGCATAATGGCTTATTTGGTTTTATAGTGGTGTATCTACACTCTGGACGATAGAGAAAAAGGACATTTATACTATAGGAAATCTTTCTGGGAAACGTAGCCTCAAGCTTTCTCTTTGTTTTCTGTTCTAGAAGGTTAAACCAACAAATCATCATCCAGATCACCATCCAGATGTCATCACACCAGGTTGAGCCAACAGCTCCAGGGAATGAAAGCCTCTTGTGATGGTCCCTTGTTAACTACTGGCTTCATGTATGGCATAGTGGGGGATGGACACATCACCGAAACGCTCTGTACCTTTGTTGTCCCATTTTGTCAAATGATCAAGTACAGAGGAGCCTTGCTTGATATGACAGCAAGCTATACTAGAAAAATTGGCTTTCGTGGAAATGATGGGCCTTGAACCTTATGTAATCATATAGAAAGTCAGTGAAGAGTGGCAGCTGCAAAATGGTGCCATCTGTGTGAGCAAATGTGGCTTTTTGATTTGCTAATACTTTCACTTTGGTCCAAATACAAAGTGCCACAGTGCATAAATATTCCCTACTGGTTTTGCATGCTTTCATTAGATGCTATTGCTTCAAACCAGTTGGTAAAGCTTGGAGGTCTTTACGGTAACCGGAGAAATCTATAGTGGATATGGAGAAAAAGTATTCATCAAATTGAAAAAACAAATCTCTCTAAAATTTATTTGGTTTGATGTATGAAACACAAAGTTTGCAAGGATCCAAGCCTGCGGCCAGCCTTGGAGGTGAATGCCACCAGCCCTGGTTGTCTCCCACAAGAAGTTGGCAGGAACAGCCTCAAGGACTTCTCCAAGAGGCAGGAAAGTGTGTTTTTCTGCTGGTAAATTGCTTCTTTTTCTTTTGGAGGAAAAGGACTCTGGAGTAGCTCTTCTACACCCAGTGATAGCCCAGTTGAGAGCAAGAGTGCACCTTTTTCTGGGTCTCCTGTGAAGATTCTGCTACACTTCACACTATCCGATCTGAATACTTTTTTATTTGGGATCTCATTTTGCCTATTCAGGGCAACCATCAAAACAAAAGAAGTACCAGCCTGAGAAAATGAAGTGTGATGTGCTGGAACACAGAGATGATTTGACAATATTCACGCACTGGGAAGAAAGGCTGAGGATGAAGTACAGCATGTAATCACAGTTGGCTCTGACACAAACAGCCATTGTTATCTTTGGCAAGTTACTTGATCTTATGGTATGTCAGCACTTTCCAGTCTCAGAGGAGTTTTACAAAAGTACATTCATTAATATAAATGTCATTATAAGCAATCGGAAAAAGCCAGTAACACATAATGCCTTGTGCAGGTAAGAACCTGCACAAAAAGTAGAAGAAAGTTTAAAAACCATGAAGGAATGATGGGTTTGAAAATAAATAAGAAGATGGTTTTGCAAGTTCATAAGTTGTTGTTTATCTCATTGCTGCACAATGCAAATAAATTAATACAGATATTATATCAGTAAGGAGAGCAGGGAAAAAAGAACCTTTGAAAAGGATTCGACTTAACAGGAGAAAGAAGCATCCTGATCCTTATGAATTGTGGGCAGCTAACATTTCAGCATGTACTAAACACAATAATTAATGATGAAGGAAAAATTACAGGGAAGTAATTAATAATGACAATATTTAAATAGCGTTTTAAATATTCCCAGCTGTTTGTAAAAGATATTTTCTCTACTGTTTTTTAAATTTCAAAGAACACGAGATTGTAAAAATATATTAATGAAACCCAACTTGTGTAGCTGGTAAGTAAAACGTGCTGTACAACTTCAACTATTCAAGGGAACATGTGTGGTGGCCTTTCCTTTGTAGAATGAACGTGGAGACAGGCAATAACCCACAGCTTTACCTACCTGAGTGCAACAACTATGTTTTTTCCTGGTGTCTGTTACACAGGAATGGTACAAAAGGAGCTTCTGCTTGCCCACTAATACACTAATTCCCACTAATTGTCTGTGACAGATCACAGGGTAATGAAAGTAGTATCTGAGTGTAAGTTCTACATTTGTTGGAACAACTTTACTCCTAGAAGATACTTTTGTTTAGAATTTTCATGCAATTCTTCAAGAAAATATTTACTTGTAGAGGCAACAGTGAAACGTGGTCTCTTGCAAAAATACATCTTCTCTCTCTAGTTAACCCACCACAGCTCCACAAAGGCTAAATACATGTACGTTTCCAAAAAATGTCAGGATTATACCCTATGACTATCAATTCAAGATGTATATTTTCTATTCAATAGCTATTGATCTCATGTTACCAGATCAAGACAATGTGCAACAAGAAGAAACAAATGTTCTCAAATGCAAAATTCACTGAAACACAAGTTTAATGACCTTTCATTCAGCTTCATCTTAGTTCTAAATTTCACTGACTGTTTCACTGTAAATGAAGTTTTACCAGAGGAAACATGACACTGCTTCTTACAAGTACTCACTCAAGAGCAGGAAGATGCACTCATCTACGCTAGCTTATTATTAAATTTTTTTTCAGTGCATGAGCTTATTGTCCCATCTAAGCATCTACTTTGGACAACAACTCTGAACTGCTGGAAATGGTAGAGATAATTAATAAAGCTATTAGCGTCTGCATTTGCACATCTAATACAATGTTTATATTATAAAAGGGAGGTGGGCCAAAATACCCACTGGCAGCAGTTACAACTAAGCCAAGTGGAGCAGAGATTTTGGCAGCAGCATCTGTCTGTCCTAGAGTGTATTCTGGCTGGTGATTCTTCACAGAGCACCATGTGGTTTTCTTTGCTCCTACATAAGACATGCTCCCAACCATCAATAAGCAGTGGCAGACAACATTGGTGTGTAACTTAAGAAAACTCTGTGGACTGAACACTTCTCTCTTTGAGTAGCCATTCTCACCTGCACTATTAGTTTACACATCTAGATAATTAGTGCTAATTATGAAAGTGTAAGAAACATTTTGTATCTCCATGACTCAGTAAAACCTGTTTCTTGAAAGAATACCAGATTTGGCATGGAGATGATCTCTTTTGAATATTTTATTATGGATCAGAACAAATCTTGATCTGTTTTCTTTAACTTTTCTATCCACTGACTTTAGGAAAAGGTAGCTGCAGAATTATAATGCCTAAAGATCACAATCAGAGGCAATTGCTGCTAATTTGGTATAATACTATCTTTTCATTTCACTTATTCTTTGATGACAGAATTTATGAAACTAGAAGTTCTCCCAGAAAGTAATGTGTTTCCTCATGTTTTCTTCCCTTTCACAACTCAGCTTGTGACTTCCCCTTTAGAGGCTGGAACACCCTGCAACAAAATCAGAACTCTGAAGCCATATGAACATTTAAGACAATATCTGAGAAGAAACACATCCTGATACAGGTGTCACGAATACACCACTGCAGTCATCATGAGGAATGATCAAAGCTCAAATCTTTCTTTTAGAGAAGACTGCTATTAAAAAGGCCTTTACTATAATACTGGTTAGTTTTGTTAGTGCTACTGCAATAATGAATACCGAACCTATATTCAAGTTTCCAGATGGTAGAACAACGCTATAAATCCTGTTTAAAAGATGCTCAGTCCTGAAAATGTTTCTTGAGAAGGTGGAATTAGCAGCTGTTGAACACTTTTTAAAAATGGTTAATGTATTTAGATGCTGAGTGTGAACCAAGCTTTTCCAGACAGCTCTAATAGAATCTCACAGATCTATAGCAAGGCATAAAAATGAACTCTAGCCTTCTTCATCCTGTTGCAGACCATCTTTTCTTGAACCGTATCTTTATATCTACAAGTAGATACTTCATAAGACTCAGATTGGCCCATTAGTATTTTGTTCTTTTATAAGTAATGCTGCATCTTTACTAGCTAAGAGACTTCCTTTTGACTAAAAGGTCATCGATTTACATGGGTGAATTCTCGATCAGTTCTTTCTCTCTGACAAATTACCTTTAAGTCTTCCTAGTGCTGAAAAGTCTGGGGAATGCATGTGCTGACATTTAGAAAACTCTTCACATAATGCTTCCTGATGTTGGTTTCTTATTCCTTCTTCACTCAATTAAGGAGGTGTGGCAGTAGCCATGTGATGAAATACAAAAATCTGTGGTTTTCTTTCTTCCTACAGAGAAAGGTCAGGATACCTTTCAGGAACAGAGTAAAATGCTTGACAGAAAATATTTCAAGGGTGGGGGGGAAAATTAGAAGAGGAGAAAAGAATTTAGGCCAAGCTGGAAAGTGGGATATATGAATTCCCTCAGGCTGAGGAGGGAATTCAATCTGACTCTAACACAGCCCGCATTCAAGAAATGTGCTAATCATTACACTATTCTGCAAAAAACAGCTGCCTTCTCTTACTCTTTCCCATTCCCCTGAAATGGAAGGTGTTTTTTTGCTGTGCTCTTAGCCAGCCCATGATGTATTGGGTCCTAAAATGATGTTGGGATAGGGACATCTTGTTTCAGAATTCCAAGTGAATCTCTAAGATAGGAAAAAAAAAATAAATTTTTGATTAAATCAAGAAAATTTTATCACAAGGCAAGGGCAATGGCATAATTTTGTCTCTCTGATAGAGTTTTTGGCTCTTTTGCTGTCTTGGATTAACAAACCTAAACTCTGCCAAAACCTGTACTTACTTCAAGTGCACAGCTGAGATTTACAAATCTGGCCCAGCCTTCTAAAACCGCTTATTTTCCACAATTTTTCTGCAGAAAGAAAATCATCCATATATACCTGTTCTTGATGTTGATAAGAGTGGTGATTCTGTAAAGGAGCAATGAAAGTCCTACCTTTGTATCCAGTCACAGAATCATAGAATGGTTTGGGCTGGAAGGGACCTTAAAGATCACCAAGTTCCAAACTCCTGCCAGGGGCAGGGACACTTCTCACTAGACCAGGCTGCTCAAGGCCCCATCCAACCTGGCCTTGAGCACCTCCAGGGAGGGGGCATCTACGACTTTCCTGGGCAACCTGTTCCAGTGCCTCATCACCCTCATAGTGAAGAATTTCTTCATAATATCAGTTTAAATCTCCCCCTTCCAATTTAAAACCATTCCCTATTTAAAACCTATCACTACATGTCCTTCTAAAAAGTCCCTCCCCAGCTTCCTTGTAAGTCCCCTTCAGGTACTGGAAGGCTGCTATACCTCTATAAGGGACTTCAGAACTCCTGAAAGTAGCTGAAACAAAGTCCATTTCATTCTCCTCCAAAGACTATGGCATTTTTCAAAGAAACCAAGGCCACCTTTCAAGCCAGAAGTATACAAGGAATATAGCAAATATTTATTTTCTTGATAGTACAGGCTCAAATGTCTAAGGCTCTAAGTAAGATTTTGCTCAGCTCATGATATCTGTTGTATTTACTACCAGTTACTGAAGAGCCTGCAGTAGACTCACTGCCTTGTCACTTCAATGACTTCAATGTTTTCATGGCATGCTTCTTGCTGACACTGGATGGGCCAAAGCAAGCATCTAAGTAGCTTAGTGGAGAAAGTAGTACTCCAAGTAGGAAAGTACAGCCTGAAGGTTTTTTAAAACACCCTTAACACGGCTGATGGATTGCCAAGAAGGTTGATTGCCAGTTTCTTGGCAGATGGAGAGGCAACAGATGTTGGTTATACCAAATTCAGAGACTGCCACGCTGACAGTAAAAGTACAAGGGAATCTCCTCATGCTTGCTTATCATGAGAAGGCTGCTTCCTAAAACAGTACAGGAATCTGTATGGATATATACTAACCCATCTGATGAGATGATAAACTGGAAACTACTGGCAACTACCGGCTCTGATGATGTTCAATGTTTTGACTACTACATCCCATTATTTATGCTTTGTTCAAGAGACCAGTATCTGGCCCTAAAGGTTTGAAGAAAGAAAATCCTAGCACATCTGACATGAAAGTAAACATGACAAAACATTAATAGGATACTAGAGAAGAGGAAGAAATGTATCACTGGACTTCAACAAAATAGTTTGCAGTTAAAATTAACTTTGATATATGCCTAAGTCAGACAATAGAAATGTTGAAGATGGGATAACTATTAAGTGGACAGAAAACTGACCCTCAAATAGATGAAAACAAGTGGAAAAGGAGATAAAATGGAGACAACAAAAATCCAAGTTAAATATAAATCCTTTTTCTTTTATAAAAAGAAGCTTTAAAAAAAGGAAGAAGTGATACTTTTTCAGCACCAAGAAAGCCTCTGCATCATGTATCTTAGACAACAGCTGGAATGGTAATACATTCTGCGTTTTGCAGTGAATTATAAATTTTTTCTTTTTATTTGTTTTCAATATGTTTCATCAGCTGACTACATTTTATTTTACTTTACTTTTAAGATTGTAGATTTAGTTACTGGAAACTGAATAGCATTGTGTGTAAACTTTTACCTACAAGCTCTGAATTTAAGAATATTAAGAATGGGAAAATCCAATTCAAGGAAGATACAGAGGAACAATGAAAGTGAAGAAGAGTGGGAGGATTAATTACGTAACCATTTTCTCATTTCAGATTTTTAAGGTAATATAATTCATAGAAAAAAGGCCATTACCTCCATCCTTACATATAGTTCAGGGCTGATTAAATCAGTCCAGGAAGGGACTATAAGCAGGGTTCATCTTATGTTAAAACAGTCTGGAACAGGGTCTCTTTGAGGTATACCTATGTATAAGTCTACCAGTGTGATTTTTGTTCCAACATTTCTTTTGATTGAAAATTAGATCCTGACTAGATCAAACCAAGTGATTAATCAACCTCATTCTCTGTCTGTTTTCCATTTTATGTGATTTTCCTGAGGTAGGGATCACTCATTCTGAAAATTGGCAAAGCATCTTGAGGACCACCTCAGTTATTTTCTCTCTGAAGAAAACATTGATCAGCAGTCCTCAAAGCAAGGAAAAAAATGGAGACGTGGTTCTGAACTCAGTAAGCGTTTTGAACAAGATGTAACCACTTCAGAAAGATGAAAAATTTTGTCACTGCTGGAGGGTTGAATCCACAGGGAGCTGAATACCTTTGACAGAGCTAACACCTGACTCACATAAGGTACAGAGTTCCCAGTACACTGCTCCTGATGACTATTTGTATGCTGATTCAGAGGGTTATCCACCCACTAGAGCTCAAGGGAAGCTGTTAGCCAGGAGCTCTTGCTTTTTTGCAGAGGGAAAATTCAGTGCTTTCTTGTATTCCAAAGGTGTGAGACAGTGGCTCCTGAGTCAGCCTGCTCCACTAGCATTTCACACAGGAACACTGCTGCACGTGGCCCAGCTGTCACAGTGTTTCCTGAGTAAGTCCTGGAGGTCTTCCAGGGACCTCTGATGCAGAGTTTAGCCAGCTCTTCCCATGAGCTTTGTCAGTATTATGTAACTGTTCCCTGTGGTAATTTCTTATGGCTGTACATCCATAAGGCTCGTGGATCTTTCATAATTTTAATAAAATAGATACCTAAACAAATTCAAGGAGCCTCTAAGTTTGTTCTGGCACTGGACTTTTAGAAATCAATGAATCAATTGGTAACATTCCTAAAGGTGGGAGCGACATTCAGTACAGCAGTTGAGTTGCATTATGCTTGTGTAATACACCAACTGAGAATTAAGTTTAAACAGAGCAATTCTTAGCACTCAGTTAATAGAACATTCAGATGAACCAACTCTTCTAAAATGAATACACAGTTTTTCTGGGGCTCACTGAGGCTGTGGATAATTCTCCTTCCATAGAGCACAGAGTGCCAATGAGCATGATTTTGAAAAACTGCCAAAGTAAAATTCATAAGGCTGGACACAGCTCAATTCAGCAAAACGCTGTCAGTTACAAAATCCTTGAAAACATAAAAAAACTAAGAGGAACCACATCTCTACATTTCTCAAGTAAAGGGTATGTACAGTGAATTTCAAAACCTGTATGGCAATGAGTAAAAGAACATCCACCTTGTGAGGTTAGCCCATTTTAGATATGTCTAATTCTGGTGCTGGATTAACCTCAGATTGTCAAGAGTCCAAGCCTACAGAATGAGAAAGTCATTCACGTCTGTCTTTTCTTCTCACCTATATCTAGTAAAAAATGTCAGACTACAAAATCCACAGACAAATTCTCTATTTCCCTCTGCCTCTTCCCCTCTCCCCCATTACTACTGCAGCAAAAAATATCCAGCAAAGCAAGTTCTCTCCTAATCTAACTTTGGCCAAGCCTGGACGGACCATGCCTGATTGTGAAAATTAGTACAACTTCAATGACCTGTCCATTCACTCATTCATTCGTCTCCTTCTTCCTGAGACTGCCAGTACCCTTCCTGGTCTTAATACCTTCTGAGACTAGCAAACTGGACAGCATCCTTGCACGTGTTGGCTATTAAGCAGAACACAGATCAAAACTGTTGGTGCCTTAAGGAACCAGCGATTTGGACTTAAACATCCATTAGCATCTACTCTAATCATCTTGACCCAGAAATCATTCAACAGAAGGACTCCCAATCATTTGCTTGCAAAGAAGACATTTCTACCAGATTTTTACCGCTCAGGTAGAGCACCTCAATGGTATGTTCATTGAGAAATTTTTGGGAAAGTGAGTTGGGGAATTTTACTTCAGTGGTTCTCTAAATCTTCCTCTGAAAACAGCAAAAATGCTTGTGAAAGTTTTTAAATGAACATTGACAAGCAACTTCTTTAAATACACACACACATTCACAGACTTTCTTGCACCACTTTTTCATCTTGTATAATACTTAATGGATGACATATTTCATTCCACAAGTTGACAACGTTAAAAATGTGCTATTCCTTCTAGTTTTAGTACACTGCAAAGCCACTGATAGCTACAGGCACTATGAGCGATATATGACTGAAGAAAAATGAGATTACTCTTGATAAGGAACAAGAGACTTTCATATCTTAAAAGAGCCTGAAATCCAGCAAATACGATCCCTAGCAGCAGATGCCCCTCAGACAGACAGTGAAAGAAAAATGGTGGAAAAGTACTCGTTGGGGCTTGTTGTTTCCTTCAGCCAGAACTGCAGTGAAATTAAATAGCTCTAGCGTACTGTCTGCATGAAGAAATCCTACCTCTTTGGGAAAAGCATAACCCAATGATGACTAACAGCCTAACAAAATGAGCTGTAATTTTCCACTGTGGAAAAAGTGATGTTACTCTGACTTACCTTCTTTGGTAAAATATACCTTTGTTCTGGAAGTGTTGCCCTTTTGAAGGCTATCATGCCATTATCATCAATGTTTATTGTAATAATGATCAATTTAATGGGGGTGCAGTACCAAAGCCAAACCTCGGGCTGGAAATACTGTATTAATGATTCTTTAACAAAAGGAATGAGACATATGCAAATGTGAAAAAGCTTCTTTCTCTGTCTAATAATGTGTCCCTGGAACATGATTGAACATAACTTAAAGATGTCAGTATTTCATGCTACAGTGCAACCCTTACCTTGTATCCTGACGATTTGATGTGCACTCCTCGCTTGGTCAGTGTAGATTTCATTCGGATGAAAAAAGAGCGCTCTAGACTGTTGTCAGTGGTTAGTAAACTGGGGCTTGTAGATTCCACTAGAGAATAGAAAAAATACATATACACATAATTTAGATTTTATACATCCCCTCTAAGCTAGTTTTCAGGTGCAATCCTTGAACTCGCTAAAAATAAATGACTGATGGATGCTAAGAGTGTTGCAATCAATTTACCTCGTTTAGAAAATGTTTACTTAGCAAAAAAAAAATTTGAAAAATATATGTATACTCAGTAAGTCTCATTTTCAAGTTATTTTTCCCTTAGAATTTTTAACAGAGAATTGCCTTATTAACTCTTTCTTGCACAATTTTGTTACGATTGGAATTAATTTGCTAGGGGTACAACATTGCTTTAAAACCCAGTAAAGTTCTTCAGTATTTTGTGAAAGGTCCCACTGAGGTAGCAATTCCATCTGCTGACAGAGGCTGCAAATTCTGCAGGCTTTTATTTCCTGGTCTCCACCCCTCGCTTGCAGTGACACCTGGGGTGAGTCACTGCTGGTTTTGAGTGCCTTGGTTTCCCCATTACTGAGGGTTAATTATTACCAATAAAGCACTGAACAGCCTGAAGGCAAAAATGCTCAAGTAAGTGACACATATTATTATTATTGTCATCACCGTTATCGTTAATTATCGGTGGCTAATTAGTCACTAATGAAATGTCTTTGTAGTCCAACTCAAGAGGCATTTCCTGCTTGAAATTATAGTTCTCACCTGTGCTGCTCACTCCCTCAACTGCAACCACTCATAATAGTAACTAAATGTTGTTAGCGTAAGCCATGATAAAATAGTGAGTACAACCCTAGTCAGCACTGAGATATTCTTGATACAATCCTTATTATCACTATTTTTAACCTGATATCCAAGATGTCCCCAAAATATTGGCAATGGGAAAGTTCTGGAGCAGCTTAGAATAAGCAAGCTTTATTGGAGATCCACTAACTTTTAGTTTCACTGAGTAATTAACACAGAATAAAAAAGTTATTTTGAAATTATTCTGCTATTGTTTTGGAGAAACAACTAATAGAAAGTATTGGAGTATTTAGCAAGCATTTGTTATGCAGTCAACAGAAACACAAAACACAAAACGTTGTTTGTGAGCTAAGGATTATATCGAATTGCCCTTGATTTAATGTGGTCGCATTGCCTGGTGTTTGTGACATTTCAGCTCTATTGTGATGAAATAAGTGACAACAGTGCCCCTTTCTTTAAAGTCTCTCAAGATTTTTTTGGTTTAGAGAGCATGAATTCGATGTCATTTTAAATGTACAGCTCTTTATCACTCGAGGGAAAAGCAGAGCCATGTTATATTTAGTACTTTCATTTCTTCTGATTAAATATGAATTACTATGAAATTTTTCTCATCATCTAACACGCCATAATACGCCAACAGCTTTTTAATACACTATATAAGCACAAACTTCTGCTCTAAGAGTTTAATTTGCCCCTCTAATCCAATCACATCAACCTTATTTCTCTTATCAGAGATTCCCATTTTGAATTAAATGAGCTCATTAGTTTTAATCAAAAGCAGAGAGATCAAAACTTAAACGTAAATGCTTTAGATCAGAACTGTCAGTCAGCCGTGCCGTTCTATTTTACTAAAACACAAGATCAGAGACCCTTAGAACCAATTTTTTCTCGTAAGGGATGCCAAGAGCTTGAAGATGCTATATCCTTTTTTTTTTTTTTTTGGCTCCCAAGGACAGATTATACATTTAAGGTTAGACTTAATTTAGAGAATTTTTTTTTTCATCCTGGTGGAAATGGGGAAGTATGCCATTCTGCTGTTGTCTCTTTCATGTTTATTGGTGCTGGTCTTTGGAGACCTGAAAAAATGTGAAGCCATCACAATCCATGCGATGAACCTGTCCTCAAAAAAATTCAGCTCTGTTCAGCAATGTCATCTAAGAAATAAAACTCTGAAAGGAAAGATACGAGTTTCAGGGTACAGGATAGTGGAACTCTGAAACAGCAACCAGGGTCACCAGGACAGCTGCAGTACTGGTAAGATGAGGACCATAATTAATTATTATTTTTATTGTACAGTACTCTAAAGTGCAGTAGTTAAAGAGTACATTAAGAAACCACAGCATGGGCGCTTCCTGCTGTGTGAAGAAATGCTAAAATCAGCTTAACAAGTGTAGTTGTAGTCCAGCACATTATGCTCCAACACAGGCAATAAGTACAGTATGTCCTCGTGTGTTCTAATGATAATTATCTAAACACACAGTAGTAATGTTAATTAAACACACAATATCTCACGCTCAAAAATTGATCAGGCAGTAATAGATACGTACCACTCCCAAGCACTTGAAATTAAAATCTCTCTTTTGTACTCAGTTTTATGAAAGAAAGGAAAACATCTGACATCAAGTACGGTGTACTTGGTTCTGACATTTTCTGGGCTCATGTCAGCTTATATCATAAGCTTAACGTTATTTTGCTGCTCCTATAATATGTCCAAACATACACATCTCTGTAAGTGAATGTTATAAAATGTATATAATTTATCCAGCAGACTGGAACACTGTCATATAAATATGTATTCTGAAGTGTTTGATTTTCTTTAACAAAAAGTACCTGAGAGTGTATGTGTGAGATGGGATTAGTTACCTAAAAGTCCAGAACAGCTTATGAACAGCTTTCTGAATTTCTCTCAGGAGAGAACCACTACGGCTGATAGTACAAATCTGCATTCTGCATTGCACCCACCCATGGCAGATACTGTAACAATGCTAACGGTGATTATGCATGCAGGATTTTAAAAATAGGATGTGTACAGAACACATCCATTGATGTCAGTGAGATTTGCACAGGAATATATGGAATATGGTCCATTATGAGTTCGCAGGAGTTGATTTAAAATGCCTATTAGTCAGCTTTTTCAATTTTTTTCCAATTATGTCAAAAGAAGCTAGCAATCTGAGGAACATCAGAATGAAGATCTGTGGCAATTCATTTCTTTGAAGAGGTTTCTTTTGCTTTTTTTATTTTTAATTTGTAATCTAAGACCTTTAAAAAAAGCAGGAAATAAGCAAGGTCTACTTTGCTTAATACTGTAGTAACTAAAGATGTCTTTTACACTGAAAAATAGTGCTCCTGGGCTGAATTTACTGAGTCTAAACCTACTGTTGAGTTATAAACCTCCGAAACTGAGAGTTTAGAATGCTAATAATATGATAAAAGCCAATGCTCACTGCGTGTGAAAGAAAGCACTATACACTGTCAGGCTCAGAAGTATAAAAAGTAAGTCTGGACTGTCTTTGCAAAACAGATAACTGTGTACTCTGTTGGGAAAGCACTCGCCTCTGTGTGTCCTTAAATATCTTTTGCAGTTACTACTAAAGGAAAAAACCCTAACCATCTTCTCTTTCCATTCCCAAGGCTGTTGATACAGGATGAGCTTTCTGGATACAAGGAATGCACCGTCCGTTTCCAAGGGCCTGGTGCTGCAACCCACTATACCTGTATGAAAGTGTCCCAAACTTTAACTAAGAGCCACAGAGGCAAATGCGGAGATAGTATGAACAAGTGACCAATTCCCAAAGTTATTTAATTATCTCCTCCAAAGCATTTCTTTGCAAACAAGCACTGTAGTTCCGATCCTTCAGTGAGCTTTGTCTTGGGAATAATCTTGGGGCCAGACCCCGCAAACCATTCATGCACTGTTGAATTTTACATGCTGGAGGAGTTCTCCAGATGTTAGTGGGATGTGGGCTGATGAACGCGCATACAACTGAAGGACTAAGACTCTGAACCTGCAGTGGTCTGCAGGCGTACTCTGAATCTGTGTGCAGCCTTCCTACCATAATGCTATAGAGCAAAACAATGTAAGCCAATGCAAATAATTGCTATTACACAGCAATAGCAGAAGTACTATCCCTATGACTGATTCACAAGCACATTCAAATTCAGATAAACAGTTTGTCCCCCAGGGAAAAAAGGAAGTTCCAAATTTGATTTATGTCTTAAATAACGAAATGCTGCCAAAGCAGCCTGAATAAATATTCACCAACATGCACTGAAAATAATTGAGAGGAGAAAAAAGCATTTTCACATGCCAAACATAAAGGATAGGTTTCTCATTCTTAGGAGGACCAGAGGCTGCAGAGGGAAAACCACACACCAACAAGGAATTTGAGGGGCTTGGTGGTAAACAACCTTAAGCTTTAACGGGCAGGAAATTCTGGATTTGGTAGCATTTCAGGAGGTTTTCACCTGGCTTTAATTTCCCTTCCTTGAAAACAAGTGTCTATACAGCTTTTAACAGACATTCTCAAACACCAACTATACAGTTCTTGAAAGAGAAACACAATAGGAGAGCAGAGAAAACAGTAAGAGAAAAGGAGCTCCCTTCTCATGTTATCTTCTACGATTGCAAACCTCTTCTCACATTTTCTTAATGTCTTATAATCCTTTGCAAAGGGAACTGGGACTCGTTACGTTCAGATGAATAATTAGGTAATATAAATCTATCATTTTCAGTTGGACTAGATGCATCTTTGTAAATGTTTCTATTTCTTCTGTGCAGTTTATTGTCTGTAACCAGGCATTAAAGACTTTCTAGGAAAATTTAACCTTGAGTAGTTAACTGTCCTGTTTGGGGTTTTTTTTTCCTCCTTATATTATTACCTCTTAAAGCATGTTTTTAATCAGAAAAGTGACTCTCAAAAAATCACTGTTGTCAAGGTAATTCTCTCTCACTAGCTTACAGATCAAATCTGATCATTTTATAAGCTAAAAGATGGATTTTTCTAACTACTACCCAGCAAACACAAATCAAAATCTTCATGTTAAGACAATTCATTTCCAGTAAGTGCAAGTTACGATGAAATTAAACTTTGCACTTGTGCAAATGCATGCTTTTAAGTGAAGTGGGTTCAGTCTGATTGCAGGCTGAACATGGGCAAGTACTGGAAGTCAAAGCTTGCTCTAGGAAGGTGCTGCAGATTCTTGAACCACTTAGGCATATTTATGCACACAGGCAAACCTGCCTGGTGATCCACTGCTGAACACAGCACTTGCAATTTCTATAGCTGCTCTCTTGGTCTCACTGGTGTGCTCAGCATCTGGCAAAATCAAGGACTATCTGAACTGTTTAGTTAACACTGTGGGTGGCAAAGAGGAGGCCAGTTCAATCTTCCAGGGCAACGCCATTTTCAAAAGGAGCTGTAGGAATAATATTTTTGCTCTAAATTGTCCCAGTTATAAACAGGAACGAGAATTCCCAAATAACCAGATTTCAATCTGAAATTCATGGCATTTGTTTCTAACTTGGCAAGACTCTTAAAATGTTTGGTTTGCTATTTACTGAAAAGCTGAAGTCTTTAAGAATTGGACCCCAGGCGTTTGGAGACTTAGTTCCCTTCTTTCCTTTACTCAGGGGAATAATGCTGGGTTCTAGCCAAGGCCTCAATGAAAAGGGGAAGACTCAGGGCAGCTCTTCCAAAAGAAATGGAAAGGAGGATGACTTCCCCCAAAGAATTTATTGCTACGTAATGTTTTCAGACAAGATAATAAACTGGTCTTTCTTGTCATTCTATCTCCAAGATGAAGACAATTCACTTTTCATGACCTAGAAGCCTATTAGAAACTCAAAGGCATAAAAACTTTAAACCCTATCAGACTTCTGTTGAAAGCTGGTTCCTTTAATATTTGTCGGGTTTTTTTTCAGATCCAACAATTTCCCAGATCCAAAAACTGATGACATAGGCAGGCATACCAGATTGTTTCAGTTAGGTTGTCATTATAAAAAATCACTAATTTTTAAAACTAATTTGCCATTGAAGCCTTATGTATATAGCTATTTCAAAGTTTTCACAATATTAAAAGAACTGTATGAATATATAGAGATATGATTATTTTCATAATAAAAAGTCTGTAATTACTATGCTGTAAGTAGACTGTTAAGCATAGAGGTTTGAAATTTGGAGAACAAGTAACTAACTCAGATACGTAGAGCATGTATTTTTAATGTGATAGGAGTATATGTGCTCAGGCGAAAGTCAAGTCAGTGAAGTAGCAGTCAATTTAGATACAACAGCCCAAACAGTGGGAGGACATGTTTAATATCTGATCCACCTTATGTGGAATTACAAAAACTTGGATATTATGCAGAAATCTGTTGGCTTAAACTGTTTGGTCAAAAGACCAAAACTTAAATGATCACTATCCATAATAAGCAACTTCTTAGAAACAATTTTGAGGATTTTGTTTCAGCACAAAACTGCCATTAAATGCTGATGCGGTTCTGCCTCTTTCACGACCTAGAAGGATCAACTGAGGATATTTTTTCTCTCTTGCTAGTTTTCTGCTCTTGCTTAGTAACTTGTGAATCATTAACTGACACTCCAGAGCATAGCTGTGAAAATAACTGTGGTTCAGAGCTGCCAATAATGGCCCACTAAAGTTCCTTCCCAGCACATGGCATAAACCCATCCCCCCCCAGCAAACATTAAAAAGTCCCTTCTGATGTTGCCTAACATTGCCAGCCTGCTTGGACTTAAAAAGCACAATAAAGAGGTTGCTTTCCAGATTTTCATATGCCAAATGGGAGGTGCTTTTTGGTGAAGCTTTTCCCTGAGGGAAAGAGGAGCAGCCGAGTTACCTCATGCTGCTCAGGCGACGTTTGGATGATCCCACTCGGGGGAAACATAGACAAGTGTCAAAGTCAAGCTGCTGCTAGTGGATGTTTCTGTACTCAGCAACTAAGCAGGAGGAAAAAGTTCAAGAGAAAAAACAGTACCATAAAGATAGTCTTTGAGAGCACGTGACATTCCAGCAAAAGCTATTATGCAGCAGCCGTGTATGCTGAGGGACAAACAGTATTAATGCAAAAAGTGAGTGTCTGAAATCTTGGTGGAATACCCCCGTAAATATAACCACTTGAGGAATCTATTTCTTTAGAAAATACCTTTTGTGCTGCTGGGATATTTGGGGGATTCTATTTTCAATACCTGTGTTCTGGATCTAGTGGAGCAATGCTTTTATCACGACTATAAAATGGTTACGAGCCAATTCCTCATATAAAACAGTCAGTAACAGTGGGGCTTTTTTATGACAAACATGATGTCAGACAAAGGGCATCAGGACTTAGTCTTTGTACTACAATACAAAATAACAATACATAAACACCTTTGTGAAAGCAGCTTGAAACCCCATGTTTTCTATTAAAAAGTCATGTTCAATCTTCACTGTTGATAGAACAGAATAGCTAACACAGAGAACATTGTATATCAGAAAGGTCAATAGTTATTATGAGCTACAAATATATTTTTTTCCATCCTTCAGGCTGTTTAGCGCATATCACAGCATGAGCAGCTGTCTTCTTTAATGCTTTTAAAATTAGAATCCCAAAGAGGAAGAAAAAATTACATTTGCAATGATTGCTCTTTGCTTTTGTAAGTTTACTTTAATACACTATTTTATATACATGAATCTTCCACGCAGCCTAACCAAGGGGCAGTAACTGGTAGCTAGTATCTACTGGATTGCTCTATCAATGTGTATAGAATCCTGCCAAAAAATCACTTTGCACAAATTGTGTAACCTTGCTGAATAACCTTTCTAGAAAAGTGTGTAGCTACTGGGCAGATGTTTAAACCAAGCAAGCATACGTGTGCAAAGACAGCCTGATCGCTACTAATGGCGAGCACTTACTGGTTTAGTAGCAATAAACATAGAGGACCATCTGACCTACCACTTTCTGCTCACACACTGAAAAAGGGGAAGAAAAAAAGGGTAGTAAGATTCTGACATCATGTTACATCTTATTTTTTTTCAAACACAGCACGCATTTGGGTTCAGCTTTGTGAACAGCTACTTAAAACTGCAAGCAGGCTTCCATTCAGATCTTTGGATCACAGTCACACAGGCTCTACTAAACTGTTCCCTTTTCCAAGTTTAAACCTTAGCTGGATTAGGTTAGTTTTGGTATTTTGATGTGTCAAATGCAAACTAGTATTTTATAAATATTTTGAAGTATGGAAGGCAAGAAATAATTTTCTTTAGAAAATTACTATTTAGCTAGTTTAGAATGGTTTCAGTCAGAGTATGTTTTCAAGGGAAAATAAATACAATTGGCGAGAAGAATGCTTTCCTCCTACAATTTGATATTAGACTCACAGATAACTTCACTACTGGACAGTGGCAGTAGGTATGGTAGGCTAAGCATCAAGGCTATGAACACATGCTTTAGGGGATAATGGGAAATGCTGCAGATTTTGGAGGACGTGTAGAAAGTTCTGGTACCTTAGGAACTACTTTCTCCAGCTGCATGGCTTCATCCTTCAGAAGACAGTCAAGCAACACTTTTGAAATGTCAGAAAAGATGTGATTTCATATACTCAGACTGAATCTACTTATCCATGTCAAAAACCAGAGTGACTAACACTGTTATTTTTAAACAAAAAGAATAATGGAAAAAATTAAGCAATATAGGCTTTCCCATCCCTTGCCCCAAACAAGTAACCCACAAAAATATCCTGTGAATAGCATATTACTTAAACATGAAAATACTTATGTTCTCAGCACTGTACAGCCAAATTTGTTTCAGAATGCTAGTAACATTTCCATCCCCATGAGATTTGCCGTGCAGCTTTTCCCTCTCATCTATTGTACAGACTCTCCATGACCCGGCCCAGGCTGGGCAGCGCCAGGCAGGCTGCTAATCCTGCTACTGCTGAGGAACTTGTTAGCACAGCTGGTGTGGCAGGCAGCTGATGCTATTGGACCTACTGCTTGGTTGGTAGAGCTTCCTGAAGCAGGCTCCAATGCTCATGTTCCTGGTTGCAGAAGTGGTAAGAAGCCCAACTATCCAGGTTTCTCTATAGCTTTGTCTGCTGCCTTGTTCCCAGTACAGTATTCTCTCCTCGGGGTAGCATATCAAATTAAATTAGGGCAACAATATTCCTAAAATACACCACGCTGGAGTTCTTCTACAGATAAGTTAGCATTTACAGATTTCTTTGCTTATGCAGAGTTTACAAAAAAGCCTAAAATAACAAGCACTATGCCATTGAAATTCAAAGAGAGTTGAGAACAGGTACCTTCAAAACTGACAGACTCGAGGCTGCTGAAAGCAAATACCTAATAGTAGTTCCAGTGGGCTGCAGCCACGCATTATTCTTAGGAAACAACTCACTCAAATTATTTGGTGAAAACAAATGTCAAATGAGCCGGACATCTTACTTTTATTATATTTTCCCCCTTTATTTATTTTGCACTGTGGAGTTAAGAAGGTTTTTGACAGACACAATCAGAATCTGTCATATTACACAGGAAACAGCATTTAAAAAATCAGCTCACAGTGCAGGTATTTTGGCAGATTTATCACAAGGCTTGAATAGTAAACACTTAACAGAAAGAATTCTGTTTATTTGCTTTATTCTAGCAATGGGAACAATGACTTCTTTTTCCTATAATGTCCCTTCAATTCAAGCTTTAACCAAAATAAAGCCAAACCCAAGATAATAGAAATAAGATGATCAATAATAATTACTTTTTCTGTTAGCCCATTTTTCTATCTCTAGTGTTTACAAACGGAGAAATTTGGAGAATTATCATTTGGATGTAGGCAGAACGTGGTACGATTAGTGAAATTTCCACAATGCAGTATTTCCTGAGTTTTTCTGAGTTAAAATTTTTCTACATCATTGTATTTTCACAACCCTGGAGCTTGCACTGTTTCTTTTTCCTCCAAGTCTGAAGATCACCCCATGGATTAACAAATGATTGAGGATTCTCTCTTAAAAGACTCTTTAAAAAACTGTCAGAATCAGCCTGAGACAAAGATTTATTATGAACTATTTAAAGGGCTTAATATATGTATCCCCAAAGAGCCCTTGGAGCAAACTAAAAAGGAAGAATGGAATTCTCAAAGAATGGGAAAAATCTCCAATGCCCCACTTTCTTCACACCATGATTACTGTTTACTCAAAGGATAAAATGCCTAACCTGTCACATGAAGTCTTCAGAAGCCATATTACTGCTGATGTACAGTAAAAAAACCCAAAACAATGAGCCTAGACAGTAATATGCCTAAGAAAGGCAGTTGTAATTTGCTTTCTAACCTGTTCACTAACACACTAATGTGGATACATCTTGTAGAAAGACCTGATCTCCTGACCCAGGCAGCAATCAAACAACTGCCAGAGTGTTTGCTGTCACACAAGCTGTGACCATTACCTTAATTATACGTTACCATATAACAAACCTTCCCTAATGAGCAACTCTTCTCACACCCGTGTGTCTGCTAACCCTTCTGTCCTTGAAGAGTACCACTGCTGAGGATTTCAATTTGAAATCTGAAAAGCGTGTTCATATGCATTCTTTCCAATAGGTTAAAATATTACATATTTTAACAAGTTTAGTTGCTTTACTAGAGTGCCAAGATGATAAAAAAACCACAGGCTTATACTAAAGAAAGGGAATTAGACAGAAACATACCATAACTGTTAAATTTTAAGCAAAGCTGGATCTAACCTTTGACTTTATGTTGACCTATAAATATGCCCATCTTTATATACTCTTTTGTGTTCACAAAATTATATAAAATAATTTTACATTGACATTTTTCACTTTGTGCCTAAACCCAGGAACCATACCTGGGTTCATCGTTTACACAGATGCCTGTTTTTCTCCTCTCTGATACAAACTTCCAACAGGTTACATTTATTCTTCTCTTCTATTTTTTATCTCTTATTATAGCATTTTATTTTCTTCTACTGTCTGATAGTTAGAACATTTCAATTCACATTATAATTTAAAGGACACCATAACCTTATGAACAAATAAAATCCAGTTTCCCTTTTCACAGAAATTATCTGTGTGCTACCTCAGATGTAGCCCTAGGAAAAATAGGGAAAGAGTGAGGCACAGGAATCTGGTTTTGGCCTATCACAGTTATTGCTATTTCTTCTTACAGGGCAGTTTCAACATTTTACCTGCTGGTGGCAAATGGATACCTAATCTGAGTAAATCAGTGGAATCATCTGCAGACTTCCCATCTGCTTGAATAGTGAGTGTCAGTGCAGAAAGATCTAAAAATGCAGCTATTACATCAAAAGAAGATCAGGAGGAACGTGAGGGGGACCTAAATACAATCAGAGCAGACAACTGAACAACAGAGCAACAGATGAAATTTCATGCTAACAAGTGGAATATGTAGCACACTTTGGAAAAACTACTCCTGCACATTGAGGACTTTTAAATAACTATAACTAGGCAATAAAGGGAAATAGAAATATCTCAGTGAGAACATCTGCTCTGTATGGAGACCGTTATGACTAAAAAGTTAAATGAGATGTTAGAACACAATAAAAATGATAAAATTAATAAATTCATAAAGAAATTATTACAACGCCATTATGCAAATTTATAGTCCCAGCCTTACACTGAGTATTGTGTTCAGTTCTGTTCATCTGCTATTAAGGTAATGGAAACAGAAAAACTCTAGTAGAAGGACATCTGAAGAGAGATTGATGAGATTATAAATATTTAGCTTTGAGAGCAGATAAATAATAAGTGATGTGAGAAAAGATACATAAAATAATGAAGGATACAGAGAAGATAATATAAGAACAAGGAGATTTCCAATAAATTGGAAGGAAAACACATCTTGAGCTGATAAAGACAAAATGATAAAAAGAAATAATTTCCCCCCCAACATGTAATCTATGCATTTTGCAATCTATCTATCTATATATATATATATATATAAAAAAGAATTTCAAAAGGACTAAATATCTATGAGGCTACCAAGAATAACCATGCTATATTATGTATAATGAAATTTACATGAGATTATTAAATGCCATGCTTCAATTTATATGGTGCAGTTGATATTCTGTAGATTTTACAAGTGGTTTGGAAATAGTTGGGATGAGCTACTCTAAAAGATGAGCTAGTGGGCTAGAGAGACAATGCTCGCTCATATCATATGAATTCTTGGGTTTCTAAGAAATTCTTCCATATAATGACCAGTGGCAGGAGATGTTTCTCTTCTTTAGTCATTCACCACCAGGTTTAAAGTCTCCAAATAATCAGTAGCACAGAAAAGAAATGGAGTAAATTCTGAAGCCAGGTAGAACTATGGTGAACCTCTTGTCAGTGGTTCTCTTCTTTGAGTATTGAAAAATTCAAGTACAGCAGAAGTCATTACAGGTCCTTCAATGGACTTAACAGTAAGTGCAACATCTCTTCATAACTGAGAAGCTCCATGTTCCTGTTGGCCTAAGGTGTCTGCTCTTGCTGCATACAGACTATAGATTTTAAATGTTCTCAATGTTTTCCCACTCTACATTTTCTATTGCAGAAAGCAGCTTGCAAAGCTTGACCAGTGCCGTTATGGGTTTGTTCATGAAGACCCTATGCTAAAGTCCATTTTCTCAAGCTTTGCAGCTAATTTTTAAGAGATTATTACACAGCTTGTGTAAGAATGAAGGCTTTATAGAGAATAATAACAACAATAATATTTTAAAAAATTATAATAGAGATGTAGCTTATGATATATTCCAATCAAAGAGTTTTGCTGTCAAATTATATTCTGTATATTAAAATATTATCATAATTTTAATTTAATCCTGGTACATTTTTAATAGAGAGTTATAAGGTAATCAGGGAAGACTAAATCTTGCATGCAAATATATTCTGCAATGCATGTGTCTGGTTACAAAAAATACAAATTGCAACAGTGAAATGAACAATTTTTAATAAAATATTGCATAAGTTAGTTCTTTCCTACTGCAAAATATGACTTGTAATGTGAAATTACTTTTCAAAACCAAAAGGTGATATAAGACCAACAGTGATTCACATTCTCTTTATACTTTTTTACTGGCTTAGTCATGGCATAGCTCATTATATGGTTCACTGCTTGATGGAAAAAGTTTCCTATGTCAAGAAATTTAATTTCAGAATGTCTTTAAGTGATATTTATATCACAATACACACCTCCCCCCTCCCATCTCTAAAAAGCTTTTGTTAAAAAATACTTGTATTTTGCTATTTAGGAAATTCTCCTAGAAATTCCCCTACAAAATCCCAGTACAGTGCAAATAGTGATTTCATATAAAAACTGTTAGTAGTTGCTTAATATAATCAGGTGTTAGAATAATGATAATGATTACTTCATCATATTGGTAATTTTTGCATTCTGTTAGCAAATTTTGCTTTTGCTAACATGATGCAAAAGTTGTTAATGTAATGAGTCTCATTGTATTAGCAACTTTCTATCACATTAACAAAGATTAAATTTGCTAATGTAATATGACAGTCACTAACATAAGATTAGTGCAAACAGAGACCAAAATCTCTGTAGACCTCCTAAAGGTAATGCTGAACATGTAAGCAATGCTCATTTGCTTTTCCTTTGTTAGCTATACTTTGAGTGACTAAAGTGTCACATCCACCTACACTCACTGAATGTTCTCCAGGAAGGTCCATTTTATTGAACTCTAACAGAGCCATGGGACAATGATTAACTTTTGATGCAAAATCATGAACCATAAAGTTTTCTTGTTAGAAGCTGACTCGTGCAAATTGATCAGTTGATATTTATACAACATAGAGAAGTGTGTTCATAAAAACTGACATTAGTAATATTGCTCATTAATTTATATAGGACCTTCCATGATGAGCACACTGATGTCTACACAAATATCAAACAGATACAGCAAACACCCTTGTTCTACATTGCTCGTAGAGGTCTTCCAAAAGAGGCTGCACAAGTTGGAAAGAGTTTATGGCATAAATGCCACAACATTAATAAATGATGAACAGCAGAATTCAGCCTGAAGACAATGATGGTCTTTGTCCATGCTTGCATACCACAATGTCAAAATGGCCCCACCCACACCTGCACAAGTGACTTGGGAGGGAAGATATGCTTAAACATGTGTATATCAACACAGATTAAGAGGCTTTAGCCATGTCAACGCTCCCTGACTCCTGCTGCAGCACTGGCACCTTCTACCTGCTTTCAGCATCTTGTCCCAGACTTTAAAATGTGAGGAGCCAAAGAGAAGCTGCAGCACTACATAAGACTGGAAGTATAGGTCCCTCTTCTAAGAGGAAGCCTAACCTTGCCTAAATGGTCTGATTTTAATGAGCAGCTGGGTCACGTGCTAAGTTAAAGAAGAGTTTTGATGGACAGCTACTACAAGAGCTTTAGAAGTGGAACTTGCTCTTACCTGCCATATTGAGTCTTTTAGGTCAAGCCACACATCAAATCCTAAAGTCTGGGAGTTACTACCCTTCTTATGTCCTGTCTCAGAACAACCTAAAAAATAGCAGTACTCCTTCCTGAAGTCTGCATGCATCCAGTGTTGGGATTTAACATACTAGAACATGCAGGTACCTGAATGCAATTCTGGTTGGACAAAAGCGAAAATGAAATGCACCGGTTAGTCAACACAACAGCTATTTACAGTAGCAAGCAATGAACCACCACTAAAATATTCTGAGGAAAAAGAACAGCTGCTTGCCTACAGTCCAGAGTGGAAAACTATGGTATCAGAAAGACAGTAGACATAGTCTTTTGATGAATAACCTCAGTACATCCCTGTGCAAAGACTGACAAATGTGGTATACAGTGTCTGTCTCTCTCTCTCAGGAAGATCCCCAGTAAATTCAGCCCACACAATGTAGTCACTGAAGGAAAAGGGGAAAGGTAAAAGAAAGCAGGGTTCTTGTAGAACAGAGTTGCTGAGCAACCCGGCACCCTAGTAAGTAAACTTGAGGACTTCACAGATGAGTAAGTCATGCTGCAAGTTTTGATTTGCTTTCCAAGCCAATGAATCGGTTTGGTGGTCCAGAGAGTTAGAATTAGCACAAAAGAATCGTCTGAGCTGCTAAGTCCTAGATACACTGGCATAACCCCAGGTACCATAATCAGATCTGTAAGTAAAGGAAACGGCTGAAGAGGGAGCTAGATATTTAACAAGGCTCATCTGAAGAGTATGAAGGGCCTTTTGACATCAGAAGAGTTTAAAACTGGATTTGTAGCTTTATGTTAACATGTAATTTTCTTTAAACAGGAGGCTGAACTGAAGAAAAATCTAGTTTTGTGATAAACTGTATTTCAGTTCATAGTTCTAAAATATAAAAAGAAACAGTCATGAGTTTTCAATTTCTTTTCCTTCAGTTCTTGGGTTGTGATTTCTGTGAACAATTGTTTAATTAGAAGACCATTTCTTTTGAGGGGATGTGTATAAGTGAAGGACTAACCACTTATTGTTATGAACAGCGTGCAGTTGTTTTTTTTTTTTTCTTAGAGAAGTATTTCTGGAGCTGATTTGTGACTGAATTCTAACATGGCAAACCGTATTCTGCCAATCTACATTTTACTGGCACAGTTTTCTTTTTTTTCCCATGCGGGAATCCTATTCTGCCTTGCCCAGTTTTATTTGACTCCTGACAGTTCACAGCTGAGCAGTTCAGAGGAATACACAGTTTCCTTAATTCACCTCACTTGACAATAGCAGGACCTGATCCTGCAAGTCAGCTTGAAAGTTGCACTCGGAAGATGTCATGAAAATCACGTGAGAGACAAATTGGTTCTCACCATTTCTGAAAATTAGGTCACTTATTTAGGACATTAAAAAGAACTTAGGAGTTATGACTTGAGGCACACATTACATTTTCTTGCCAGTGTAGTCCCCTTACCTAATGCAAAGAAATATATTCATAATAATGTAATTCTAATAAGCCAATCTGTCTTAAAAGGTTCCTTTACAGACATATTTCCTTATACAACTATATGTTTATGTTTAACTGTATGAATGATGATGGGCCTTTTTTCACAAAGTTTCCATAGTGCTAAAGATCTCTGGATTGAGCACAAGAAATTTTAGGTCATACAGGGATAGCACCATGAAACAACCAAAGCCAAAACCAGGGCAGAAACCCCAATGACATGCAGTAGGGCAATAGAGGCAGGTGTTTGAGGTATATATTGTACTCTCCTAGGGCACAAGTGACATAAAAGTAAGAGAAACGATGTCATTTGTTCATATTTTCCCCCTGTGCTTTGCCCCACTTAACTGCTCAACGCATAGCGCGGAATTTTACTCTGACATTTTCAGTCAAAGTTTAGCTTGTTTGTGTAACTTCCCTGTCTCGGTGACAGCTCCCATGCATCTCCATGGATTAATAGAGGATTGTGTAGAGGAGATGCTCAGGTGCTTCTGCTCCAGTGTGACATGTTGCCTCACACTTAAGCCACTGGAGAATGAATCCGTTGGGGGCAGTAGTAGTCGGACTGATGTCATCTGCAGGCCAGCCACTAGAAGTCAGCAGCCTTATACACTCTTACAAAGGGCTCGGACAAATAAAAATTCTATAGGAGAAGCATCTTGTTAACCACAATCTATATATGGATTCCCTAGGTCTGCTAGAGCACTTTGGAGTGCCAGGAGTTGCCCAAACACAAACCCTTCCAAGCTTCTATAAGGCATGTATTCCCAAGAGTTCGTATCTAACAACGGAACAGCAGCATGCAGAGACTTGGACATTGCTCTCTTCATGCAGACAACAGAGCTGCCATTTAAGCAGCTCTCCTGGGTTCCCTGTGTCTGGAAGGGACGTGCAGTTTGGGGGGAGGAAGGAATGCACAGTGCAAAGGTCTGTGTGATTAGAAGAATGCCAAGCATATGAAGAAGCTTGGGATTGGATACTTATAAATAAAAGCAGAGTATTACCATCCAGTTCTTCGACAACACATTATTATTTTTAGTGTTATGTGCTGTATTACATTGTCTGATAAAAGTAAAGAATTTGCCAGATGACTTGATTTCTGCCCTTGTCAGATTATTTTGCTTAGTTTCTGATGAAAACAGAAGACAAGCTTTGCAAAATTATTTTTGTGGATTTTCTTCTCAGCTTCTATTCCCTTCCTGTTGCCATGTCTAATCTATCTATCTATGGCTCAATTATTGATTTATGTCTGCTGGGATGCTAGATACATATCCTGTAAATGATATCAGCTTGTTTTTGTTACATTATATATAGTGAAGACATACAATTCAGAGTATCTGTGCATAAAAGCATCACAAATTGTTATTAATTATGCTCTACGGAAGATGTATTCTGCTGTTGAACTTTCCAGAAAAGGCAAAGTATAATAATTCTTCTCTTCACTGAACAATTTTTTCCTTTGTTATGGGACAGCTGATGAACACAATATTGCTTTTACTATGCAGTCCTGAAAGTGCCAGTTGGGGGAAAACATATTTTTCAGTACTTAAAATAAAAATTCCAAAAAGTTACAATAGCTTGGATGGAAGTTCCATGTATGTCCGCTTAACAAAAATAGCCTTTGAACTGCAAAGACATTTGGTGATGATTACTGTTCCCTGAAAAAATAATTACAAAATGTTATTCATCTATTTCTTTTCCTGTCCATGTGTTTATCTATCATTTTGCAGTTTTCAGCAGAGCAGATGTGCTATGACAGAAACAGCAGCTACAGTATTTGCTTCACATATAGAAACAACAAGCAAATGTGACTCATATCCTGGATTACATTAAACAAAATGGAAGAGTGACAAAAAAAATCTGTTAGTCTAACAACAGATTTTAATTGCAAACTAAATTGAAATTCATTTGTTTAAAAAAGTGTTTTCAAATGTTAACTCACAGATTTATACTGTAGTATTTGCCAAAAATGTTAATGTTCTGAGGTGAAATCCTGTTTCTAATGAGGTCACTAGAGCATTGCCACTGCATCTGGGGGGCAAGAGTCCATCTTGGTCCTTTATCTGGTCCCCCTGGATAATTTGCACATTTTATGTACACCACATAAGCACTAAGCTTTAACTTGTCTTTTTTTAAAAAAACCCCGAAACATCTTTAAGGCTGCCAATGATCAGATGCAATTAAGGATTTGTCCATAAAATATTTAATCAATAATTATCATTCAGTGATCAACTGCAGACACCCAGGCTTGAAATATGAGCTATTTGTCAAAGGGCAAACTGAAATGTCTTTTACTCTAACACAAGCAGGTCCTCTGCTCTTGACCTATTAAAACTTTGTTTGCTATTATACTTGCTGGTGAACAAGTCATGCGGAAAGGTGTTGAGGAAATGAGCCAGTGTGTTCCCCAGGTGATATAAATGCTTTATCAAACTGATCCCTGCCTTGTTATGTAAACTATACCAGGTACCGTTCGTTTTAAACAGAGAGATAAACAGATCTAATATGCTTCAGGGCGTCATGCTTTATGCATGAACTGCTTTTTATTTTTATATTAAAGATTTTCTTGACACAACCCTTTGCAATGAAGGAAAGCTCCGATATAACGTCTTAACTACAATCACTGCAGCACCTGCAAGTTCAAAGTACTGAGACTGATATTCCCTGATCAGATAGTCCCATGCTAACCTATTTAATTAATTCTTAATAAACAATTAATTTTTTAGTGAAATACCTCTTGTAATGAGAAAGTCTCTCTCAAAAGATAAATGAAGTAATCCTCTGAGATGGAATTTATAAAAAAAAATAACTTGGTCTATCCGTTTATTTACAATAGTGAGCTACCTGCTCTTTGCTTTCAGTTGTTGGATCTATCACTTGTTTTCTTATTTATTATACAGTTTTCAACCTGAAATGATATCAGATAAAATGTTTTTAACCTTCCCAGGAGTAATATCACATTTCTTTTTATAGCAATGGGATTAAATTCTACTCTCAGTTTTCATGGGAGGAAATGCAGAAGAATATCACCAAAGATTTTGGTATAGTTACTTAAGAGTTATATCCATAAACAAGACCAGAATTTAGTCAGCTTCTTTATATTTGAGACATACAAGATGAAAGTGAACACATTTATGCCCTTATTTCACAAAATGGACCTACAGAGCATTGCAAGGATCCACTTTGAAAATTGTGTATGCTTTTAGCCTAAAATATAAAAATTGATTGTTTGTTCTTGCTTTAATATTCAGTTTCATCCTCTAACATTTTAAGGACAGCTACAGACCCTATTTTCTCAGAACTGCATAAGAAGAAAGAGGAAAAAAGTCTTAATGTATATTGTTATATACCCAGAAATATTTATTTACCTAACCCAAAATTTTAAGTACGCCTCCCAGTGTCAGTGCAGTCTTAATTATAGAGTCACTAGTGACACCCTTGTAAATTATCTGGTTCAACAGATAGATTTGTATGACTGTGTGTATGTGTGCATACTAGGGTGGATAAACGTGTGTATTCCAATGGCTTTTTTCATATCCTCCTGCTAAGTTCCAGTAGTGTTTCTAACGCCTAACTAAAAATCATTAGTCCAAATGATTTATAGAGCATTATTTGTATTATAGTCAACACAAGCGTAGTTCCTCTCAGGCTGAAAAAACCCCACTGCTTGATAAAAGCCTTTGTTTTAGCAAACACATATGCACAGAAATAGCACAACCAGCATGGTTTTAATGCTGAAGGTATCAGATTAACAAATAGAAACTGGATAATATAACATCCTTCGCTAAAAGTCTGGTCTGTATTCATAAGGTAATGTTTACTTCAGGACATATTTTCTGGAGACATGATGCCTTCCTTCCCTTTATTCCACATACAACTCAAAATAGAAAAACTAATGAAATTTAACCATCCATAAGTCTTTTTTGTCGATGGACTGAATTATAACTTTTTAATTTAGTCAAGTAAAGAATTATTACAGTAGGACTCTAGGGCAGGAATGTGTTAATAAAATCATACTCTCTGCCTTTTCATTTAAAATAATCCCCTTGAGCTGATTAAATGAAATATCACTTGTTTAATAACTGACAGAACATTATTTTTAAGCAGAAATGTTTTGCATATCTTCCTATCCTGTTTTTAATTCCAGGCACAAAGTACTGAAGGCACTGACACCACACAAAGGGAGTAGAGTTTAGCACTTGGATATAGTTTGTCCTGTCATAGTGGCATCTATAATTTAGTGTGAAGCAGTGAGGTAGACAGAGCATTATCATTAGAAATCATCCTGAACAGGGATATAAAACACAGTCGCAATAACACTTGTCAGAAAGGTGACTGCAGTCAAAACTAATATCCAAGAGTTTCAAGATAAATGCTGACACTGCAGCCATCTTACAAAGACTATTATTGCTCAAAAAAAACCCTGAAAAAACAAAACCAAACTATGAACCTTCCCCAGAGTGAACAAGTTAGTGTGAAGTTTGTATCTGGGGTGGCATAAACTTTGTGAGATTTACAGTAAGTAAAGCCCTTCTTTACTTGAATAAGGTACTTTATGCTGCTACGGAGAAGGAATCGGATAGTCTTTCTGGCTTAATGACTTTAAGCTACTCTAAATTCTTCCCTCCACCCTCTCCCCATTATCTGGAGTGTATGAGTGCAAACCTTAGAGCAGGCAATTAACTGTGCTCTTTCAGGTTCATCCCCTCTCCCTGCTGCCCACTTCCCCAGCCTGTATTCCACAGACAACACTTGATTTTCCTAGTCTTTATACTCAGACTCATCTCTGGGTCAGAATGCAGCTGTGATTTTATAGCCTCTTATTGCTGATTTTGTAAACTGCAAAGCCACAGGGAAACTCCCAAATCAAAATTATAGTCTTGAAACATGGGGATAAGTATGGTACCTTCATTGTCTTGCTTCTTTAGCACTGATAATGTTTATCTTAATATAAACAAATACACAAGTTCGCTGCCTCTCTAATGCACTGACTCAAAGCTCACTGCAGGACAAGATATGGGTGCTGTGTACAAGGTATTTCTTCTGCTATAGGCAACCTGCCCTCATCAGAGACTTCAAACAGCGGCTATCGCTGCTGAAAAGTGGGAGAAAAGTGAGGAATGTCTGCTACAATCTCTAGGTTCTGATTCAGGTCTCAGTCATTTTCAGTGTACAACATATGCTGACTCGATGCTCATTTACTAACAACCATTTTAAAAGGTCTACTACCTTTTGCCTGAAGAAAGCTGTGAGGACATTCTTCAGAGAATACATAAGTGTAACCTGTGAAATGGCCAACTTGCAGAAGCCCATGAGCTATATCATGTAGTATGATGGTATTATAGAAACTCATCTATAAACAGAATGAGACTTATCTTCTGTTGGTCACAACGAATGCTATATTTAATGAAAAATAAAGGACTAGAGGAAGCCTTGTTACTAAAGGACTCAAGAGAAATGCTTTGTTCAACAACCTCTCTCTGATTAGAGAATTCCAGAGACATTTCCATGAATGTCTCTAGAAAAAGTGCCAGAAGATGTGTGATACACCAGCAGATAGTGATGTGCATGTAGATGACCCTTCCTTAAATCACCAATTGGTATCTATATCAACTTGAAGCACATTACGTTCTATATAGTAGTTTAACTGAAGTTAGAAGGGAATGCTGTCACATATGACCATGTGTTTAAAAAGTCATCTCTGCTCTTGACTGTGGGAATAGCAAGGGACAATGACTTTCACATGTCCACAGCACCTGACAAATGTGCTTCCTTTCACCTGTTTTGCTGATCTTCCCTATGAGTTTCACTGAATGCTTTTGTTTCCTTGTAAAAAGATACCTGGGGTACTAAGACAGAAACAATTCTAGTCTTTTGCATCTTTCAGAAAGAAATATTCCTATACCTCCAGTCATTTCTGCAATTCGAGCCATTTCATACCTGTCATGCATGTGTGTGTTTTAATAGAAATAGCACATATAAAAATCACATCCTTTTTAACGGTAACTTTAGTATCTGTTTTCAAAAAAAATTTTATAGCTCAGGAAAACATCTCTCTCCTAAGTAATCATTGTTACCCTGCAGCTTTCTGGTTGCCATTTCACTGGGACACCGTATATTTTTAGCAGCTTGGCCATTTCACTTTTTCCCTCATATTTCGTTTTGTATTGCATACCATCTAGACCTGCTGATCTGTTTCTCCAAAATGTATCAGTTTATCTGAATATTTTCTTCTTTGAAATCTCAGGTTTTGATTGCAGTTGTTTTGATCTCGGTGACCAATCGTAAAACCTCAGTGACACTTGTGGTTTAGACTAATGGAAAGAACATAAACTGCACTGTCTTTATTCCATGAGAATTCAATAAACTTAGCAGTTCATTTGTATCTATCAAAACCAAACTCTCTTCTATTTTCTTTTGCATGTAACCCAGATGATTTTCAGTCTTGTCCTTAGTTCTCCAAGTTATCACCTTGCATTTAACTGCCCATATTCCTGTTGTTTTTACTGTGATGTACTAATAGTTCTTCTGAAATATGTGAGTTCTGCAGTAAACTCAGGAACTTCACTGTTTAGAGACTCATCACTACTCTTAGTAAGTTCACACATGATGCCATACAGTTGTCATTACTTAAATGAATTTCATGGTAAGCCAACACTGGCTAATGAAGCTATGGATTACAGTTTCCCTGTATGGGCTATATTCAGCTCTTTCTCTTGAAGTCTCGTCAAGGTGTGAAATTTCTGGATAGTCAAGTGCATAGTTATTCTTGAATTAGCTTAGTTGCCTCCTATTTTCCTCAATACTGCTCACTCATTAGCCTCTTCCTGGCCAACACAAGCACTGGCATCCCAACATGGTTAAGGCTTGTTATTTCTACACTTACACATACATGGAGAAGATATAACTTTAAAAACTTTATTCTAACTTCAAATTATCCCATAAAGATGTAATGATCAATAAGATCTATCACTACCCACTGTTTCCAACCATCAGTGAGATCTATCGTTATCCACTGTTTCCAACTTCTTTCAACAATGCCCAATTCCATAAAATTTAAAGCAAACATAATGCACATTTGAAACCATGCAGCTCAGAACACAAACAATAAAGTGCACAAAATAATTTTTGTGATGCATGGTCACTGTTAGCCACTCAAATATAAAGGCTTAATAAACTTAAGGTGTCAGAACCTGACTGCTTTAGTTGCAGCATACATACTGTGCATTGTAAGCACTATTATTGGGAGAAGAACTTTTACATGCAGATATTGACAGGGGAAATTTCCTCTTCAAAATTACAAAAGACTTAAAAGTGTCAATTGGAGGTACACCCTTGCCTGCAGACTGTAGATGCAAGCTTCACTTCTGAGATAATTACTGAGAAATCTCACAGTTCAGTAGGTGTGGTGGTTCAGCCCCAAACAGTAGCTGAGCACCACACCTCTCACTCCCAGAGGAGAAACAGAGCCTCCATGGGTTGGGATAAGGACAGTTTACTGACAAAATCACCTTGAAAGAGGAACAACAGCCCATGGCAAGATACACTCACACCCGGTGATAACACAGAGTACCTTACCAGCCCAATAACAACAAAGTAGTACTGCACCAAGGCAAAGACCAACCAGACAGCCCAACCACACTCAGGCTGCCCTGGAAGACACTCAGAAGACTCCCTGACCAGCCCCTTTTATGGGAGAGTGATGTCAGGTGATGTGGAAAACAGCCCAGGCTAACTCAGCTCATCTGTGCTGGTTTCTTGGGAAGGTTAACTCTGGCCTAGCCAGAACCAGGACAGTAGGCTATATTATATAGATAAAATGGAAGCTATAAAGCAAACGTATACTGAATTTCTTTGGTAGAAGAAAAGAGTCTAGATTTACTGTAAATTCCCTTTCCTTCATAGTTTGAAAACTGCATTAAATAAAAAATTAAGTTAGATGGAGAGGAATAAATTTAATCAAAACACTCTTAGATAAAAAAATGTGGATTTAGGAAGAGTTTGCAGCAGCTCCTGCCCAAAACAAAGCTGTTGTTATTTATCAAAGCTAACAGCATTCATTACAAAGGTTAAAAAAACCCCAAACCCCAAAACTTTGCTAAATTATCTACAGTATTTAATGTGGCAGATTACTTTGTTGCAATGAATGTGTCTATGGCTTGCTTATAGCTGTATTTCACATAGGGAATGCAAGAACACGTGTACTTCAAACTATGTTCTTACTGTATAAGAAAATCCTGAAAAGAAGACAAAAAATGATCACGGATACGCAAGAAAGGATAGCTTGTGATGTTAAAGAAAATGCTCACTCCAACTATAACTGTGTAACATCATTATGCACAATACTGGAGCAACTTCATTATAAAAGTTGGAGATTTGAGCTGTTTATAAGGGGAGCATGATTTAGCTTATCAACATCAATAGGATTGGGATTTTGTACCAAGAACTGCTACAGCAACATATATGGGAAGATCACAGAGTGGAAGGAGATTTCATATGGGCATTACAATTGATAATTGTAAAACTAGGAATATATAGAAACAAAGATGCTAAAGTTTCTCTCTGTATTCTAAAATTATCACTGTTCAAAAAAAAATCACATTTCAGCTCGATTTGATTGTATGGAAGAATAAATAACAAAGCATGTCAGGTGATTTTACAAGTATTAAAAGAGAGAGCTGTGCTAATCAATTCCTTTTATTTGTTCTTTCTTTTGACTTTATCTTGAATGCAGAAATAGAAAACAAATCTTAGTAACTATATTTCTCAGAAGTCAGTATCATTTACTTTCAATAGACACAGTAACACTGTTTAAACCTTGAAAGCTAATAAACATAGATTTGTAGAATTAAAAATATCGAACAATGGGAGAAATAGCAACCCACAAAATTAAAGTTTTATAGCCCAAAGATGAAGATTGTGTTTCACAGTTTAAATATTTCATATATGACATTTTCAGACTTTACTACAGCATGAAGTCTGATTTTGATTTTTCAATCCAATACAACATTTTTGATTTTGGTTGTTAAATCTGATACTACTAACTCATATTCCTCTTTGTATGAAAAGGATATTTAATGTCTACCTAATGACATTTCCTAAGTCCTTTTTAGACCATCACATGAAAAAATACACAGCTTAGAAAAAAATACAACAGCCATATAATGTTGTTCATAGACTTTGATATGATTAAAACAATCTTCCAGAATGGAAATGTATTAAAGGAAGCTTGGATTCAAAAAAATACAATGTGCTAGTACAGTATAAAAATCTGAAGAGGTGACTGCCTAAAAAGAAAAGCAGTATGGTATCTGGATAGGAACTTTGCTATGCAAGTCAACTAATATTTGAGTCATCTCTTCCACAGCGATGGGGTGCTGGAAGGCTGTTTTCTGATTACTATTAGAATTCATGCTTTGTATTCATACTGAAGGTTGGAATCACTCTTTACCTCTGCAAGCCAAGATACCAGGGTTGGGCTTTTTTTTTTGGTGTCCAGTTAAGGCCATTTCTGGGGCTATCAGAAGTAGCAATTAGGAGGACATCTATGACCATGGGCAGTTTCTATTAAAGTACATCAACTGATTAAGCTGTAGCAGTAATTGAAGAAAAAGTTCGTATCTGAAACTTGGGAGTGTTTGGGATATGAAGAATTTCCATCTGGTTGAGGTAGGGGAGGTCCAGGAGCGGCTCAAAGGGATAAACGCACACAAATCCATGGGACCGGATGGGATACATCCACGTGTGCTGAGGGAGCTGGCGGAGGTGATTGCTGAGCCGCTCTCTATCATCTTCAACAGGTCCTGGAGAACAGGAGAAGTGCCTGAGGACTGGAGGATAGCCAATGTCACTCCAGTCTTTAAAAAGGGCAAGAAGGAGGATCCCAGCAACTATAGGCCAGTCAGCCTCACCTCTGTCCCCGGAAAGGTAATGGAACAGCTTGCTCTGGATGCCATCTCCAAGCAATTGGAAGAGAAGAAGGTCATGAGGAGTAGTCAGCATGGATTCACCAAGGGGAAATCGTGCTCGACCAATCTCATAGCCTTTTACGATCTCATCACCGGCTGGGTAGATGGAGGGAGAGCAGTAGATGTCATCTACCTTGACTTCAGCAAGGCTTTTGATACTGGCTCCCATGACATCCTGATAGCAAAGCTGAGAAAGCATGGGATTGATGAGTGGACAGTGAGGTGGGTTGAGAATTGGCTGTTGGACCGAGCCCAGAGGGTCGTGATTCGTGGAGTGGAATCTGACTGGAGGCCTGTGACTAGCGGTGTTCCCCAGGGCTCGGTGTTGGGTCCAGTCCTGTTTAACATCTTCATTGACGACCTTGATGAGGGAATAGCATCCACCCTCAGCAAGTACGCCGATGACACAAAGCTGGGAGGAGCGGCTGACACGCAGGAACACTGCGCTGCCATCCAGCGAGACCTGGGCAGGCTGGAGAGCTGGGCAGGGAGAAACCAAATGAGGTTTAACAAAAGCAAGTGTGAAGTCTTGCACCTGGGAAGGAACAACCGTTTCTATCAGTACAGGCTGGGGGATGACCTGCTGGAGAAGAGCTCAGTGGAGAAGGACCTGGGGGTCCTGGTGGATGACAGGTTGGCCATGAGCCAGCAGTGTGCCTCGGTGGCTAAGAGAGCCAATGGGATCCTGGGGTGCATCCGGAGGAGTGTAGCCAGCAGGTCAAGGGAGGTGATCCTCCCGCTCTACTCTGCCCTGGTCAGGCCCCACCTGGAGTATTGTGTCCAGTTCTGGGCTCCCTGCTATAAAAAGGAGAGGGATCTCCTGGAGAGAGTCCAAAGAAGGGCTACGAAGATGATTAAGGGCCTGGAGCATCTCCCCTATGAGCAAAGGCTGAGAAGATTGGGACTGTTCAGCCTTGAGAAGAGAAGACTAAGGGGGGACCTAATTAATGTTTACAATTATCTTAAGCAAGGGATGCAGGGGGAATCAGCCAGCCCCTTTTCAGTGGTCTGTGGAGACAGGACAAGGGGCAATGGCTGCAAGTTGGAGCATAGGAAGTTCCGCACCAACATGCGGAAGAACTTCTTCACAGTGAGGGTGACAGAGCACTGGAATAGGCTGCCCAGGGAGGTGGTGGAGTCTCCTTCTCTGGAGATATTCAAGACCCGTCTGGACGCCTATCTCAGTGAAATGTCCTAGGGAGCCTGCTTCGGCAGGGGGTTGGACCCGATGATCTCTCGAGGTCCCTTCCAACCCCTACAATTCTATGATTCTATGATTCTATGATTTGAGTTAACTCATTGTTTTGGTGTTATGGGTGGATTTAACCACCCAAACTTCATAATTAGACCTTGTGATTTCAAAAGGTCTTTGGCCAAACCCACAACTGACTACACACCTTTAAAACCAAGATGCTTATGCTGATTTGTACCAATTAATTACTGAGGCTATTGTATATTGTTATCACCAGTATGAAACCTATCAAATAAGATGCTGAATAAATACAGGCTAATAAAACCATACATGATGAAAATGCACAGTGTGTGTTTGAAGAGAAGCAAAGATACTACTGGGTGTCTATGCACATTGCATCTAGAATCACAGACTGTTGAAACATAAGAATATTAGAATACAAGGATATCAGTCCGATCAGTGAAGATGAAATGAACCCAAGCAGCTTGCACAGCAAATACTTTCATAAGTAGTTGAGAAACGGTGTCTCAAAATCCATGACTATTAACTGTAAGACAGCAATACTGTAGGGAACTCTCCTACACTGGCAGGGGGATAGATAAGTTGACCTAATGGTTCTTTTCCATTTCTAATTTCTCTGATTCTATTAAGTCTTGGTATTTTCAGAAGAATGCAACTGCTTTCCGGGGCCCCTGAGACATGAGGATTTAGGCAATTCCTCCTTGTAAATAACACTGCTTTTCAAACAGTAAAAATACAGGCTAAGAAGGGACATTAAGCCCAGTTTAATAACTTCTAAGCTCTGGCGCAGCAGAAACTCTTTTTTTTTTTTTTTCCTTCCCTACACTTTTCCAACTGGAGTTTAATTAAGATTGACAAAGCACTAACTCTAAATCTGCAAGGAGATCCTTAGATCCATTTTGTTGTCAAATATACTTTCCCTGCAAATGGCAGGAGTAACACATATCATTTCACAGATAATGTTTTAATATCCTGCATTGAATAAAACTTTTTTTTTAATCAAGTTGCAATGGTAGCACTAAACTACACAAGGGGCTTGGGGGTTGCAGATGGCTGCATTACTCTAAATGTTCAAGCTTGACTGACCCATTTCATCAGCACTGTCAGAGCCTTGCACTGATACATGTTGACAACATTTAATCTTAAAAAATTGAAAGAAATGAATTAATATGCAAATTTCATCAGCTTTGTAATAAAAATGTCCTTGAAAAAAACAGAGAACATGACCCCCAAGGAATAGTGTGAATTATCCCAGCTCAATTCTTTAAGTTAGTCAGAGGTATGTTGGTCCGCAAGGAAATCAGTGCAGATTTGACTTGGAAATAATTATGATGAAGAACAAAACACAAGCAGGTTGAATAAATGTAACAACTTGGGAAAAAGTCTTAGTCCTGTTTGTTATTCACTTTGAATTAACAGGATTAGGTTTGGTTTTTGAAAATAAAGGAACACCACCATGTAATTTCAACACCTAAGTAATGTGAAACCAATTTTTTTCTTGCTGGAAAATCAAATTTTTTCCAATACACTATAGCTTTTGGTACTGAGCATCTTAAGCCATGATACTGTCTGCTGTGTGCAAGTCGGGTAAATACTGCCCTTCCTTCAAAAAAGGAGGATTGGGTAAATCAGGAAGATGAACGGACATTTTCCTGGACATCACTGGGACCCTGCTAGATAGGAAACAACCATCTCTAGAAAGCAGGAGTAAAAAATTCAGGAGCTTGTTCTCATGAGATAAAGGCTTATGTTAATAAATAGAGAAATAAATACATAGTTTCCATTTTGCCGCCTAGCCTACATAATTTAGAATCTCAAAACAGTTCTCTGCAACAAGCAACCTTTTTATTCAGATTGTCATTATTTGAAGCAGACTTCAATTTTTGAAAGATTTGGTAAGCATGAATGAATAGGAAACAGATTCTTCTTACTGCTAGCAATTTGAAGTGTGTAGGAATCAAATCCTGAACATCCGACATTTACTTCAGAGAAGTCAAGTAAAGTTCTGAGGACTCAGCACAGTTCTAGATAATATTTAAATGGTTGCTTTATAATAATTTACCTACCAGACCCTTATTTCATTTTTCTAGTGTCAGTCATACTATTTCAACCTCTGCCCACAGCAATCCAAAGTCCACAGCTAGTGCTCTGCTCAGCCTCTCTGGCAGCAATCACATCGGAGTTATTCCACTTTCTTTTTGTTTAGTGTACAGCAGTTTTTGAACATAAGCTTTGCAGGAATTAACTGAGTCCTGTGCTTAGACTCCTTGGAAAAAAAGGTAGTGCAGGTCAACATGTTTTAACAGCAGGTTTTCAAAATCATAACCCCTCCACAAATGAGCAGCTTCACATGAAAAGTAAAAACAGCTACTGTAACAGCCTAGAAAACTCAACACAACCTTTCAGAGCCTCTAAAATAAGCTGTCTGATTTTATAGTCCCGTGGAAGACAGACATACTGAAATACAGAATACAATCAAGCAAATTAATCTACTCTGTAAGCTTTTGTGGTTTTCTACAAAAGTCTTTTAAGTTTCTCCTTTCTCTTCTAATCTACAATCAGTAAAATCCTACTTTTATAGTGCCCTTTGCACCTGTACGCATAAAATGAATAACCTTGCAGCTTAATTATTCAGTATCTATCAGTTTTGAAATGATATAAAGTTGCAGATAGAAAAAGAATAAAACCTCTTTAAGAATCCAAAATTAATATATGTCAGACTCAGGCTAAATCTTAATCTTCTTGCAACATTTCTCTAAAATAGATGTTCTTTTATCACCTGGTATATCAAGACCCACTGGAAAAAAAAAAAAAAGCATTTGGTTAACATGCCGTGGAACAGCACTCTCTTTTCCACCTCACTTCAGGCTATTCTTGAAAGATCTGAACAGTTGTATAATAATGAAAAATGTGCAATACTTGTGGGGCATTGCTTGTGCACACATACCTCCGCCCACGCATTCATCATTCCGCAGGTATTGTCAGTGAAAGTTTAATTGCATAAACACTCTGTAACTGTCCTGTCATATTTCTTGTCAGTCTGGATTCCCTCTCCGGGCTCACTATCTCACAAAACTATAATTGAATTGCTACCAAATCACAAGAGGGCCCCAAAAAATAAAATCTTTATGAATAGAATTTGTTTCCTATCAGCAGATTTGACAAATTGTGGCAGAAGAAGGGCCTTAGCGATAATTTCTGAGTTTATTCTAAATCCAGTTATTTGCTGTTTGCTCTTATCTGTTCTTTAGAATTTTAAAGCCCCAGTGAGAAAGAATCCCAAAGAGCTCAACAGTTGCATTTTTCCAGGTCCTAAAGAGGCCAGCAGTAAAAAAAATCAAAATAAAAATACCGTGTTAGCCATGGCTATGGCTAAGTGACACTTAAACTAACAAGAGTCTAAATTAATTCTGAATTATGGTGAATATCAGCAGCTAAAAGTCTTTCATACTCCCCCACAGTCACTTTATTTATTCAGGTCAAATGACAGCTTCTGAAAATATCTTGCTTTGAACGTGCAACCTACATCTATATTACTAATTTTTTTTCCTGTGTGATGCTCCCATGTACATTGGATTCCTGTGTACATAATGAAGGTAATGACCAAATAAACTTAACACAAAGGTGTGACACACACGTTGTTACTGGCACCGTGAAAGTTGAATGCAAATTAAAATACAAATTATGTTAATACTTTCAGTAAAATGCATCCCATTAGGTTAGAAGTTACTCGTTTTAATCTGAAGTTGATATTTTCCTGATACGCATTTTGATTTTATTCTTAGCAGGTCTTAGTGAACTGCAGAAAATTACAACCCCCGCAGAAATCTGAAAACATTGTTCATTCCGCTTTAAAATTTTATTAGCAGCAGGCGCATTAGGAACATATCCTAATGAATAACTTTTAAATGGGACAGAACTTCAACTGGATTGACAACTGTCTGATTGTTTATGTTTTTTAAATGTGCTTATCAAAATCACATAGGATTGATGGGTGTTTTTAGATGAAGTTATGTTTTTGCAAGAGACTTAATTTAGGACTAAGGTTAAGGCTGAGGATAAATGAGTGCATTAGATGATTAAAGAACATTTGTCTTGTGGGACACTTAAGTCATTTGTTTATGACAGTTTCAAAACAAGCTGTAAAATAATAATAAAAAGCCCAGGTTTTAGTGAACCTCTCTCAAACATAAAGCCTAAACTAAAATTAATTGGTTTTATGCAGGGTAACAAAATTTATCAACCCATTAAAAACATGATTCTAGGATATGTGGTTTAAGTACATTTGATGAAAATGTTCAAGATATTATTTTCTATCTTTTTTTCTGTTGGGTTTTTTCTTTCTTTTGCTTGTTGAAAGCTCTCCAGCAATGCTTATTCTTGCCTGAAGATGGGTGGGGTTGCAGAGTGGGAGAATGAGGTTTCTCACCCTTTTGCAAGGAATCTTATTAAAGAGATTATTTTACTTGTTTTTTTTAATTTTTGTTTTGGCTTTTTTAATAATACTTGTTCTTCCAGTGTTCTCGCTAGGAGGAAAACAGTTATTATAAGAAAATAGATGCCTCAGGAGAAATACAATAAGAAACACGAAACTAAAGCCCTTGATCTTTTGTCACTGATCAAAATTTGATTTAGGTAAGCAGTTAATTAGAATTATCATTTCATGGCCTATTTGGACTGGTTTGGGGGACCAACACACTTCTCATGCCAAAAAGTTCATGAAAAGGGATGCTAATCGGCACTACTGTAGATATTCACTGAAAGCACCCAGAATTTGGGCAGGGCAGAGACTCTGAACTGCCTTCTCACCTCTATAGATTGTCACTGGAGGGCAAGGCTGGAGAACAGCAATGAGACAGCATGGGAGAGACTACACTGCTGCTGCCCATGCTGTACGCGTTCTGTGGATAAACAAACAATTTCATTCCCCAGGGCTGTCTCCATCTGGCACCTATCATCAGAATGAAATTCACTTAAAAAAACCCAAAAAACCAAACAAAAAAAACCAAAAGGAAGCTCTATGTTACTGAAGATAGTGCAACCACATCCTTCATTCAGTGTTTGTAAAAGTCTTTACAGGTAATGCACTTTGATAAACTACAGTTAATGAAATAATTAGTCCTAATCACCTACTCTGGACTGGATTAGTACTGTGTTTCAATCCTGCCACATTATCACCCATTAAGTGTCAGGTCCTAGGAGGGTGTAGCTGGCACAGAATCATTCCCATAGACATCTTATGGACCTGTGCAATAGCCTGACTGTAAAGAGTCTTATCTTTTTGACTGGTGTAGATGAATATCACCATCACCATTACAGGTGGTACTGTCGAGCCCCTAGACTTAAACCTCAGCGTGCTGGGTGCTGTACAGACAGAACAGACAGCTCCCTGATAGCTGACGGGTTTCTGCTGGAGGGCTGCAAAATTCAGATTGGAATTTCAGGATTCAGTGGCACATAGGACTCAGGGAATAAACAAGGGAGTGGACTTTTTAAATTGCCCTGCAGCTAGTTGAGCAATTTACTTCACTGAAAAATGTAAAATGTAATAAAAACAGAGACACGGTATCTACTTTACCTGGTGATATAAAAATAGAGATGATAAAGTTATGATAAATTAGGCAAGTGATTCAGAGGGGTCTAATTCACATCTGAAAAGCAAGGAGTATCTGAGACAAACTGCCTGGGAAAAGCCCTGAGAGCTGGAAGCAGCAAACCTTTCACACACAAGCAGTATTTTCAGGCTTTTCCCAGTGTGACCATGAGTAAAATTGTTCACTGGAGGCGGACATTCCTTTTGGCCAGTTCTGCCTTTTCTGATCTCTGCCCCCCTGCAGAGCTAAATCGATACTAAGTAATATCATCCTTTGTATCTCTGCTGTTTTGTGTATATAAAGAAGATAGAATTGTGTAATTTTGACAAGAACAAGGTTTTAGTCTGTAGTATGATGAATTAAACATAACTGACTTACAACAAGCCAAGAGCTTTAAGCAGCCAGGTCTGATCTGCTAGAAATCTCAGATTATTAAGTGCTGGAACTGTCCTACTCCGATATGCAAAAGAAGCAGCCTATCCAGCTGCAATTAGATGTACAATATTTTAAAGACAAGTTAACACCATAGGCTGTAATGCAATTTTATGTTAAGAGGAACACGCAAAAAACACTTACAACTACATGTTTGTGTATAATAATTTCTGGACATATGACTCAAAATTTAAAAGGAGTAACATACAAAATCTGTAGATCACAAAATAATTTTTGATGTACATTTCATCTAAAGTGACCATCAACAAGCTTGTCAATTAAAAAAAAAAATCCCTACATTCCTGCACTTAGAAAGCAGATATAATGAATAGGTGAATGGTAATTTGGAAAGATACACAATGTTATGGAGTAAAATTTAGGAGGAAGAAATTAAAGGAAGCTGGAAATGCAAGAGAAGTGGGAGAAACAGTAAATGAAATGCAAATTTGTAGCAACAGCATGGAGAAAAAAAGCCTATGTGATTTAAGGTTACATTGGTGAAAGTGGTGACAGATTATTTTGTTTGGGAAAATGCAGCCTTCACCTGAAACTAAGACAAAATTGGAATAGCCAGGAGAAGGATACAAAGTAAAAATGGGAAGATTTCATAACAAAGCACTTCTGAGGGAAGGATGAAACGAACATTATGGCTGTGTACAAAAATTAATGGAATGTACTCTGAATACACATGTAGACTGAATATCACAAGTAACCATGTGAAATGATCTCATTATCTCCTGTGAGAAATTGCAAACACAATTGCTGTAATTTTTCCAGACTAAGGTGTATGACCAAGAACGATCCCATGTAAGGCTGGGGATTTTCAGGAAGACAAGTTAGTCTTTTTCTCACAACCCCTTGGCTGACATAAGAACACCCACCATTAGTACTACTGCAGACATGTCATCAATGAAACAAAAACCTTGACCTCAGAGCCCAGATCAAATAGATCTGAAGAAAGAAGCTGGGGAAGTCTACAAAGGCAAATAGAGAATCTCCAGCCTATTTCACCTATGTCTTTCTCTTTATGAAGGGAAGGAAAGAGTACAGCAGGAGATCCATGCAGTCTCCAATCCTCCAGCCATATATTTTGTTTCTTCTTGCCTGTTCCCAAAGAATTCAGAGGACCACTCTAGATACAGGTCTGTTCAGAGTGCAAGAGGGGTTCCACCGGATGGTCTCCTAATAGTCATGGACACGTAATAGAATTTGCACATTAAAATCAATTCTGTTTGTTTATCACACTATGTGGGGATCAAAAGAAAGCAAAGGTAGTTTTTTTCTCCTATTTATACTGATTTGGACGTTCATAATATAAGAAATATACTTGCCTAATTTTGCAACACAATAAATACACCACACTCATTTCACAACTTACCATGTACATCTTGCATGTTTGTAAATACTTTAAAATATATACACACATATATAAATACACTTCATTTAGGCACTTGCATATGTTTATATCACTGTATAATGGACCTACATTATGGCACAGTTTTCGTAGAGACAAATTTCATCTTCAATCCAGCAGATAGCTGTTGCAAGTTATCTACTGGATTTACCTTTATTTACCTTGCATAAATATGGAAAGGAACTATATGTTTCTTTTCCATACATTAATCATAAATTCTGCTTTCATTTATTAATTGCTGACTAAAGATGACAGAGGTTCACCTTGTATAGATGACTGTTGTAGGATTGGAAAATTCGGTTGAAGGAAGAAACATGCACTCATTCTAAGAACCAATTTCTACTTTAGGACAAAACACTACAAGTTAATCCTTCAGAATTAACTATGGCAAAGGAATCTAGAATAATATAAACTTAGAGCCAAATTTAGCTCTGTGGTAAACCGAGACAGCTGAGCCATGATTATTATAATTAGGAAAACTCAAGCCTCCTGCAATAGCAGTTACACACATGCCAGGTTAACAGACAGACACAATGACAATGTTCTTAGGAAGAGTCCAATCCAGACATCCCAATCTCACCAGTAAATGGTTTCAGACTAAATAAAAGTTCCCTGCATCTGAATATTTGTATTAATGTTGTTGCCCTCGCTACTGTACTTTTTAAAGCTGATTCGTGGCTATAATGAAAGCAAGTTTTAACATTTCACATGCATATAGGTCACCCTGATATTAACCTACCACATAATGATCCCAAAAATCTCTCCAAGATTAATGATGATCACACAATTCCAGAAAGTCAGCACTATATATATAGAAATATATTGGCAATAAAAACCAGTCACTGTTGTGCCTTTCCCCAGTTGGGGATCTCTCACTTTTCTTTGATTTCTAAAGGCTTCAGATCAATAACTGGAGTGACATTATTAACAGCTCCCTCAACACCTTGGCCAGCACTAATATTAAATCCATTATACCTTCTGTTTGACATTTGCAGTACAGCAGAAAGTGCTGTAGATACAGTCAAACTGCCTTGGGAATGGGGTTGGATGCAGGGTTAGTGAGATGGCTTCCCTTGCCTGACTCTAAATTCATCTCATTGATAGAAAACTTCAGCTATTCAGAAAACTACACTAGGCAGTAAATAATTCACCTGTCAAAATGGGGGAAAAAAATCACTTTCATGCTGTTTTTGAAATACATTACCAAAGGATCTTCAAAAAATATTTGACATTCCTTATTGTCATCACGTTTACAGAATTTAATAGGTATCACAACACACATCACAGTGTTTCCAAATGAATGCTTTACAAGTGAATGATGTTGGAAACAAGACAGTACACAGTTGTTTGGTTCATAGTTTTAACTTTCATGGTAAGTTCTTTAAGGCACTGCTTGTACATTGCAGGCACCATGCAATAGTATAGTTCAACCAATCTGAACAACAATTGTGGGACAAATTAGCTGACAATTTTCAGGGTATTTACACTGGCACAGCTTGTATCTGCATTTAATTCCTCAGCATATGCACTTTCTGTGGTATTCCTTGGACCCTGATGGTCTGGCTGAGCTGCATTCAGGACAGAACATGGGAATCTGTATCTAGGATACATTTAGGTTTCCTATCTGTGAGCATTCAGCAGCAGCTCACAGCACAGTGCTGGTTTAGTGTGACTCTCCTCCTGGCTGTACCTCAATCTAACACCAGGAGCTGTGAACCTGAGATGTTCAGGGATGACTGCTCTAGGAGCCAGAAATTCACCCAGAAAGAAATTTAAAATTCTACTTTTAGACTATCATTGATGGTGGTGCACAAGAATGAACGAAAAATACATGTAGTGGCTGTGGGCTGATGCACTTTTACCTCAGGCTCAGTCAGCACTGGGACTCTGACACTCTGTAAACGATTCTCCTAACTACTTTTGCTGTATCTGTCCAACTGAAAGCTGCAGATAGGAGGAAACTGCAAAGCTCTGCAAATGCAAATGAAAGAAGCAGAAGCTTCAGGTGGCACTAGCTGGGGGCTGCCAAATGGAAGAAGAGCAGCTCACCAGAATGCTCTTTGACCTCACTGAAGCTTCTGACACAGGGTTTAAGGAAGAACTTTGCTTAACAGGAGAAATAAGGCAATAGGAACAACAGGTTACGTACTGTGTTCTCACACACTACCCCTTCACAAGACGTGAAGCTCTTGAGACAGCACTTCTGATGAAACCTTGCTGTCATGGGAGGCAGCCATGCCTGCGAGGGGACTAACACTAACACATAGCAAGGCTCCAGCTTTGTTTCCCTTTGGCATAATATGGGGTTTGCCTTTCCTGTTGTTTTCACAGACAGCGGACTCTGACCCAAAAAACTCTGAAGATTCCTGCTGAGATGATTTAAAAGGTGTCTGCTTGCTAGGTCTCTACCATTCTTCTGCCCAGGGTTGCCAAGCATGATGTGTCTGCTTCTCAGCAGCTGCAATTCACAGATTAGCTTGGCCACCAGTGAAACCACCACTGATTTCAGTTTATATTAATATTCTGGCTGTGAATGTGACAACTGACAAGTGATCAAGCTGTCCCTGCTCTTCCCTCACCTTTGGTGGCATTAATCTGTGGCAGAGGTCATGCTGTGTAAGTGGGGAGGTAACCTCTTACATAACTTCAAGAAACTCCAGAAACATAGTCCTCATCAACTGTTCTTATCTGAATATGTGATTAAAGAAAAAAGGAAAAGAAAAATTGAGGTGGGTATCTCCGAAGTTCTGGGTCCTATCTTAAGCACATATGATAAACCCTTTCCCTGTTAAAAGGAGCATTACAACACATGTATCTTTGTTAGTCACAGAAAACTCTGAGCAATAATAGCTGTCTCCAGCAGTTTCTTCTGAATATTTACCGAGGTTAATTTTGCAATAGAGGGGAGACCCACACTGAATCTGGCTTGGCCACAACAGGTGCTGTGGCTTAGGAGGTACCTGGCACGTAAGCACGCATGAAGACTCAGGATGAGTCAAAAAACACAACCTTCTAGCAAATCTATTAATTCCAAGCACAGAGTGAACTGTTCACATTTTATGGTTTGAATAGGATTACATAAACAACGAGGAAATACTTAAAAGCAAGATTTCCATTCCTGTATACTTTTGCTGAAGGCTATTAAGAATGCCAAATGAGTAAATATGGAACTCTCATACCTTAATTGAAGGTGGAGGAGCCTTCAAACTTTATAAGAAATATAATTTCCCACAGCCTAGCTCTGTTTGAGGGCAGGACTGCAAGGAAGTTCAGTGTTCAGTGAGGTGTTAATGTAATTTTATGTTTTTAATTTCCTTGGCTTTGAAACCACCTAAAGAAACAATTTAATCACTATGTGTGCTACCATTTGAATACTTCCAACAGGGCTTTTTAAATTCACACTTTACTGAAATGGACAGAGTGGGAAAGGAGTGACTCTACATTTTACTTGCAGTATTTGGTACAGCACCATTTTATCGGCCATTTATTTAGTCTTTTTACAGGCTCCTATTATTTCTGTGTCATTTCAATAGGAAAAAAAGCGAAAATATAGCAATCTAGAATTAATAGAATAGTCCAAAGTCAGTCTTCAGTTCTGCCTGAGACATTTCTTGGGTTTGTTTTTTTGTCTTTTGATATTTCTCTACAGGATGTGTAAAAGGAAGTTATAATTTTCCTCAGACAAACCTATGGGCAGCTGGCATGGGAAATGCAGTTACTGGAAGTATGTTCTGCTAAAACCTGAGCAACACACTTGCAGTGCAGACCACTCAGATGCTAACTGCTCCCACCCAAACAAACTACAGGTACTCATATCTATCAAGACTTTCCCCAAGAAAGTCTTTCAGTCTTTTTAGTCTTGCTCGCCCCTTCTGACTGTAAGAAAGGTAGCTCTTCTATTAAGTAGTGACTCAGAAAAAAATGTACATTTTCTTCACATTTGAGTGATTTTACATACTTGAGCTATTCTTTAATTGCTTATGTCTAACCTGAGGTTAGATGTGAAAAATTACAGTCAAAGAGATTTTGGATAACACATGTGTGGACAAGACCTTTAAGGGAAATGAATTTGCAACCTTTACTATACTGGATAATCCCAGCTCCCTGCTAGAGTTGGACTTTTCAGCCCAGAATTTAAGTGGAATGCTACAGACTGTGCTTCAGGCACTTCATAGGTTAACTTGCTCTTGTAGTTATTCTTTGACCAAAGTTCTGTCTGATATATTTTGCTAAGTTGTCTAAATCCTGCTGTAGTATTGATTTCTCCCTTTAAAAGCTCTCACCCATTCAGTAAGCTCCAAGGACCCCTTGTCCCAGCTCAATTCATTCTAAAATGCAGCTGGGATATGTTATTCCTGACACCAGTCTTACTGTTACTAACTGATGTTAGAGATGTAAGATGGTTTTAGGAACAGAAAGGGAAATGTTTCTTTACCACAGAGAAGTATATGGTAGTTCTTATAACACTTGGATAACTGCTTTGCCCAAAGAAAGAGATTTTTTTTTCCTTCTTTATTGTGTTGCTCCTTGAAAGCAGCTGATTTTCTATTTACTGGGCACTTAAGAGTAGCTACATTGAATTTATTAAGAGGACAGTATTGCCATTATAATCCCAAACCTGCAGAACTATTACAACTAATGAAAAGACACAAGTAGATATATAGAAAAAGTAAATTAACCATCGAGGCAGCATGGTCCAGAGGTTCCCTTCTCACAACGGGAGTCTGCAAGATAGGTTCTACATCAAGGCTTTCGAATTACCTTAAAATCTTCACTGTTAATATTAAGCTGTATTGAAGGTTTCAGGGATTTCAGTCAAAGAACATACCCACTGAGGGGCCACACTTGAAAACAGCTACATCCGTGAGTAGTTATTTTGTCAAATATGTCTCCTGAAGTGTGTCCTTAAACCCGCTTTTTTGTGCTTTGCTGTCCAGTAAGTACATATCTTTAATTACCCCTATTATCTTCAGTCTAATTTCAGAGAAGAAAGTCTGCTGCTTGAAGAAAAACACTTCTTATTATGGTGCAGTATCACTGCTTCTTAGGCTAGCTTAGTCAG